>CM046034.1:49294289-49941644 GCA_025215565.1 Flaveria ramosissima | reverse complement strand
CATGTCTTTAAAAGTCTTCGGAAGAAATCTGTCTTCACTCTTTGGCTTCGGAAGACTTTGTCTTTGAAGCTTCGGAAGACTTCACTTTTGGCTTTGGAAGATATCGGTCTTGGCTTCAGAAGATTTTACACTTAGAATATTTCTAGTGCATGGTGTAAAACTTCCGAAGCATTTCTACTTCATTTTTTTAGTGCATGCTTGCAGAGAGACTTTGGATGTTTTGGCTGCATCAGACTTATAGGAATCCTTACAGGTTTGCCTTAAACATAACCTCATAGGGCACGAGGGAATCCTATAAATTAAATATGTAATAGTTCGAATGCACTAAGAATAGAAATTTAAGGGGAAACCTCGTTGGAATAATAAAGCCCTAGTAACATTTAAAAGATATCTATGTATACGTTCAACTATTCCATCTTGTTATGAGGTGTATGTACACGTGGTTCGGTGAACAATGCCATTAGATTAAAAAATTAATGGTTTGATTGTTTATGTACTCTGTGTCATTTTCACTTTGAAATATTTTTATTGACTTGTTGAATTGATTTTTTATGAGCTAAAAAAGCTTGACTAAACCTGAAAAAACTTCATCTTTAGACTTAAGAAGATAACACCACACAACCCTTGAAAAATAATTAACAATGGTAAGAAAGTACTTGAAACCTTCCTTACTTGTTATTTTACATGGATCCAACATATCCAAATGGACTAGATCACCAACATTTTTGGACACATGATCACTCAAAGAATAGGGCACCCTAGACTGTATTGCTTTATGACAGATTTCACACAAGTCATTTGGTTTAAAGTTATCAAGGTTGAGAGACTGTTTCAAGATGCTTAATACAACATCAAAGGGATGCCCTAACCTAGAATGCCAAACGTTAGTAGAATCATATTTACTAGCACACATCTTAGCACTATTCTCAAACAAATCACACTGACTACCAGTCACCAAGATTTTGACCTAATATCCTGAGTATAACAATTTGTGAAGTTAAACATTATTTCAAGATTGCTATCTCGAGTAAGTTAAAAAGTAGCTAGAAGCACAATAGTTGGGAACAAGAAACACATATTTTAGAATGATTTTAATGTTGCCAAATTTAGAGACTTTAGTATAAGTGCCCTTTGGATGACCTGCACTCATACTAAGCTTAAATTCATCAACACAATTAAACATATGTTCATCAAATTTCACCATGTGTTAATTTTCAACTGAATCAATGACTGAACTAATTTTAAAGTTTTGGCAAAAAAGCCAGTTCCAGTGAAAAAATTTGTTTTAATAATAAAACTACGAGAAAACTAACTATTTTACCTCCTAAGCTTTGAGGATCACAACCTTGATTGACACTTACCAACCCAATTAATCTTGAAATCTGAATAGGAGTAAAAGGAAAAGAGCCTAAGGAGCTAGATGAAGGTTCGATTTTAGATAAGATGGCAATGGAAATGTTTGATGTTCCTGTTTTACCCGATTAATTAACATTTTTATTTTTATAGTCAGCCGGATAAGCAACCAGTTCATAACATCTATTAATGGTGTGACCTAGGATATTACAATGAGTGCACTTAAGATTTAGGTTAGTTCCACTTTAAGGCTTCTTTTTTAATCTGATTTTTGAGGTTTATTTTAAAAAAAAGAAAACATTGATTGATTTTTTGCAAAAGAACCACGACTACCACGACATGAATCTTCCGCTGATATTATAGAAAAATATTTTCTTTTACGGTTAGAAGAGGATCTTTGGTCATTAGTTTGATCTAATAGGCTAACAAAACTTCATCTAGCCCCAAAAGGAATTTCATAAGTTTTATTAAATGATTAAAATCATTAAATTCCTTAGAGGCTTGACAAGTACAAGAGGAAAGTTACACAATGGCATCTATTTTTTCCACATAGTATTCAATTTGTGATAATACTCAGCAATATAGGTTCCATTTGGGTTAGAGAATTTAAAATCTGATAAAAATTATACACCACAAAATCATCATTTTTTGATAGAATTATATTGATTCCATTACCTGCCTATAAACCTCATCACTAGGTCTAGTGCATTTACCATCAATAAGACCTAATTTATTTTAAACTTCTAATTTTGTTTTTATGGAACTACTCCAAATGATGTAGTTCTATATCCCTTTTAGCTTGATTGTTAATATAGATAGAATATTCGTATCATTAGCATGAAGGTATAGTGGATTACTAATGTCAAGTTTACTAATGAGAGTCTCACTAGAGACAACAGCCCCGAATGTTTCAGATTCGGTCATTTTAACAAGCAAACTTAGAATCAAGCAGAAAGTATATGACACACAAGCATGCACATAAAAGAATAGCTAAACCAAAGCCAAGTTTCACACAACTCAAAGCGACAGATCAAGGATTAGATTAGATGTCTTGTATGCAAGCTCTCAAGATAATAACAAATCACACAAGTGATGCACAGATGCGCAAGAACAATCAGATAAAAAATATCACAAATAATAAGGGATGGCTTTCATTATTTTACTCCAGATGTTAGTTCTCCTAACCCGCCAAAAGATGCCTAAAAAAACTAAAGAAGAATAAACTTGAAAGTAACAAGAAGAGATAGAGATGGAACAATCTCACCGGATAAGTGCCCAACTTATGGTACTCCAGATACGCCTTAGATTTAGTAACCTTCACTTCGGGTTACAAATCCAAAGCAAAAAACCAACAACAAGCAATCTAGGGTTCTTTTCGTACAATCAGCTTCTTCTTTACGACTGCATAGAGTCCAGTGAAAAACAGATGATACCTCTTAGAAATCAGTAAAGAACACAGATAATGGATAGGGTTTCTGAGAATGAGAAACCCTAGATCAAATCAGTGAGAATCAATGAAAGAACACACGAATACCAAAGCGATAGGTTCTGATACTATGTAAAATAGTATAAAAGCAATGTAAATCAATGATGAAACAACCAACAAGAGTAAGATGATTACAAAGCCAGAAACTCAAACTAAGAACTACACTAATCTCAAAAACAAGATTAAATCAACGAGAATCAGTAGAAGAACGCACAAATACCAAAGCAATAGGTTCTGATACCATGTAAAATGATATAAAAGAAATGTAAATCAATGATGACACAACCGACAAGAGTAAGATGATTACAAAGCCCGAAACTCAAACTAAGAACTACTCTAATCTCAACAACAAGAAGAGATGAGATTTACAAGAATCAAACTACTCAAGACTGAAGAATCTGCACAAAGGTTGTGCAGATTCAAACTAAGAACCAAACAAGAAGATAAACAAAGAGAATTATGTGAAATATTTAAAATAGTTTTTAGACAGATGAGATGATTTGAAACCCTAATGGCAACGGCCTCACTTATACCGTAGAAGATACCAACAACCTTTTGAACTTTAGAGAAAAGATAATCATCATCCTTTAGAAATCCGAAAAGATTTAACCACATTTAAAAAAATGATAATAAGTAAAATAGGACAAATATAAATGATTACTAAGAAATTAAGAATATCTAAGAGGTACATCTAATAGATATTTTAAAACTGGTGTTCTCTTAACAAATAGAATTCCAAAGTCATTGACATCCTTTTGGGAACAATGAAAAATCCAAGTCATAGACATCCTTTTGGAAACAATGGTAGAGGAAGACTTCAACCAACACGAACCACGAAAAAGAAGTAATAATATTTCTAACAAAATCTTCTAGTACTTAGTGATGAAAATAATCTTGCCTAGCAACACTTCTTCAACATCAAATCTAGTCTCTTTGAGTTCTTTTCAAGAACCAAGAAAGCATTTAGCCTAAATAAACCCTCAACACTTAGAATTGACACTAATATACTAACTACTTCCATTTATTCCTCCACTAAGTCACCTTTTTATAACAATAAAGATGGATGTCCTACGGTGTGTTATTATTTTTAAAAGTTTTCTTCTTAATTAAAATACAGAAATAAAAAGACATTATTCAGCCAAAATTAGTTTAATTGTTTTCACTTTACTTCTTCATCCACTAGGCCCAAGTTTGAAACTAAGGCTTCCCAACATCCAAACTCTGATTCTTGGTTCTTCCATTCCTTTGTTTGATGCTTATTTTTGTATTTTTGCTTATTTCATTTTATATTTTATTTTTGTTATTTATCTTTTCTTTCTTTGATTGTATTTTTCTTTTTTATTCTTTTTCAACAGTTAACATATTATTATAATTAACCTAATATATTTCATATTTCAAATGCATTGTTATGATTTTTTTTAATTCCTTTTTCATCATTTAATGTTTATAATTAAACCTAGTTTGTTTTAAATTCTAAATGTTATGATATGGTTATTTCTATTTACATTTCAATATAAATATTTTAAGGAGTTAATTACAAGATTGGTCCGTGTGTTATGCTCATATCATAAGATTGGTCCCAACTGATATTACATCTTTGGTCCAAGTGTTTGTTAAATCTTAACACCTATGATCGTTGGAGTGGATGTCCTTTAGTTTTTATTGTTAAGTTTTTTTAATGACCATTTTACTACGTCATCTTTTTCAACAGTTAACATATTATTATAATTAACCACCGCCTATCTTTTCCACACAATCACAAATTAATGTTGAGCCACCTATCTTCACCACTGCCACCAGAAAATCACTTCACACCATCTATTTCGATTTGAACATCACCATGACCTTAAGGACCATTTCCGGCCACCATACCATCACTTAACCCATGTGCATCAAGCACACTGATAAGATCAGGCCTCTCTAATTTAAAGATCGGGACAAACTTGTATACTGACCGATTGCGAATTTTTTGTTTGGTATTAAACATAATTAATTTCGTATTTTATACGATTATGAATACAAAATGAGATTACATTGAGATGTGTTTGTGTTATAAGTGTTTACAGTTTAGATCATAATTTGAGCGTCTTAACTAGTGCTTGGAAGATTAATAGAAGCATGAAAGTTTGTACAAGCGAAGACAAAGAAATTGGAGTATAATGGAAAGAAATAAAGTTCTGTTTGTACAAGCGAAAACAAAGAAATTGGAGTATAATGGAAAGAAATAAAGTTCTAGCGCATGCTGCCTACAGTGTATGGTGCTCTAATACTAGAGCATCAACCAGTATACTACAGAAAAGAATCAGAAACAGAAGGACTACAACACACTATGCACCCCCTGGTGCATTATGCGTTTATCATCAACCAGTTCTAGAAAATTTGGGATTTTAAGCATTATTTGCAGATAACTTTAGGGTTTCGAACCTAACTTCCCACCTGCAAAATTTAGACGATTTGATTGTGAATTTGAGTGTGTTTTTCACCACAAGTGCACCTATATTAAGGCTCAAACAACATCCAATCAACCATTAAAAATTCAATCATTCCGATGAGTGGCTAAAACGTTTGTAATTGCTTCTGGGTTGTTAGTTCTTGTGAAGTCAGCTGGATCGGTAAACATCCGAGCATGTTCTTGACGGAAGGATAAACAATAGCAAAAACCAAGAGACAATCAATAACACGAACTATCAAAAATTGGTTTCATTGATAAAACCTAACGATTACAAGCTCGTTACAACATAAGAATCAAGACTCTTGGCAAGGGGAGATCGAGCATGACCTCCCCTCTCATCCGGCAGCCCTAGGCCCCGGGCAGACTCCCTCCCCCAAACCCTTAATCTCTATACACATTGAAACTGGTATATATAGGCCTCGGCCCATATTAGATGCGACTGGGCCCATTTCGTGCGATTGGACCATGCGTATGGTTCAATCGTACGACTGGACCATGCGTATGATTCAATCATGCGACTGGACCATACCTATGGTTCAGTCTTACGAATGACCAATCGCATCTCTCAGTCGCACAACTGGCCCATTAGCAAGGCTTAGTCGCACGACTGAGTCTCATTCGCATATGCCCCTACGAATGACTCAGTTTCATGTGTTTACAACATATCAAGTGTATTACATTAAGCCTAGACTATTCGACAAGCGACGGACACACTATATATGACAATATATGCTCCAACAGTTCTTGTATGTGAAACAATGGGTTATAATTTGAATTAAGTTTTTGGTTTGTTCTCTTTAGACATAAGAATGAATTGTATGTTTGATTGAAGTTAAACAATTTGTTTCTGTTTAAGGATTTATATTATATCATTCTCATTCGGTTTTCTTGCATCATGAATACTTTGATGTGTGTGTGTGAATACTTGATTTATACAAATTGTTAATTGTGCAATTGAGTGAATGTTAAATGCTTGTTTCACAAGTATCACTTGAACTAAATGATTTTGCAAACTCATGTCTATGTAATTACAAATAAATTTTTTTAACTTGTTGTGGATTTTTGAACTTGAACTCAGAAGTGATTTTCTTTTTCATTATTGTTTTCAAAATACTTAATCAAGTTTGTTGCTTTCTTAATTGTCTGTTTTCAACTTACTTTTCATTTAAACAAAAACCTAAAAATATATATTTTTCTGTATTATCATTTAGCGTTTAGTTCTAAGGCCTACCAGCATTACACTTTCTATAGGTTCTACGGGGAAACGTATCTTACTTACCCAACTTGTTATAGGTATTTAAGTCCCTTAAATTAACTTGTTTTTTATCCAATCACGAAAACTCGATCACCGACCCACCACCATACCACCACCACATCTTCCTCTAACCACCACCATACCACAATTGATTAAGCAAAGGCGGATTTCAGATCTAGGCTTACCGAAAGGAGGTCATTAGTAGCAGGTGCGTTCGAGGGTCAATTATTTTTGGTAGATAAAAAGGAGGAAGATAGGGGATGTTACAATTGGGTGGTGCCGAAGATATGAGAAAGTTGGTGTGCTTGCAGGTTTGTGGAGGTAGGTGGGTGATCTAGAAGGTGGCGGTGGTGGTGGTTTGCAATAGAGAAAAAGGAGGAAGAGGGGAGGGGGTCTCGGGTTGGGTTTTAAGAAAAATATATGTTATATATCATATATGTTAAAGGGTTTTTTATATTATTTTGAAAATCATTGTGTCTTTTAGTTTAGTGCTAAAAATGAATTTTTACACCCACTTAACTGGCTATCTATTTCAAGGACTATAGGTGTTACAATTTGACAAATAAATGGAACCAAAGATGTATTTTTCAAAGGTTAGGACAAATCATGTAACACAAACATACCACAAGGACCAACTTGTAATTAACTCTTTATTAAATTTTGTTGAATCAAATACATTGTATTATGTCGGTAGCTAAAGTAGGCACCATACAAGCCGCTCAGCATAACGTACAACCATATAAAGCACACATTTGTTTGGTTTATGTGGCGTCAATTTACCGCATTGACTACCATATAACCAAACACCGAGAGGATGAGAAAAGACGGGCAACAACCACAAAAGGGGTTATCGGCAGTTTGTGAAGCAACATTTGGTCGGGATCGATGGTAGTGAGTGTGGAAAGCATCGGTTGTGGTGATTAGCTCCGCTTTTTAGCGGTGGCGATGGTGTTAAGTGTGGTGAGTGGAGGCTGCAAAGCAAGCATCGTTCACTGAGCTACGTCGGCTGTGGTGCTCGGTGGTAGGTGGCGATGCATATTGTGTTGGCTGTGGGGCTTGGCATAAGGTGGTAGATGGCGATGGAGATGAGGGGTTTGAATAAAAATGAAAGGAGATGTAGGGTTTTCTTTTGAGGGAAAGATAATGGGTGTGTTGATGAATTGTGAGGAAAGTTAAGTATATTTCAAAAAGCATTTTTATATATTATTTTTCTATTTAAACTGATATTTTATTTTAATAATCAAATATAAAATTCAATATCAATAGTATTAATATATGTTTAAGTTTTATTCTTGAATTATTTAATGGTTTGATTGCTTTTTTATTTCTAACATTTCTATTGTTTAGAAAAATTAAGATTTTTTAGTCTTTTCTATTTTTACGAACTTTTCCCTCCTTTTAATATTTTCGTTTATGTTGATTTGTACTTATATCTACTATTGTTTTTTCCAAACAGTTCCGTCTAATACATTGACTCTTTCGTAATCAAACGCATTATTTTTTATCGTAGTACAACGTGCGTATAACAATTTTGTAACAAAAATCAAACCCAAAATAGCACTGCGGCAACACGAGGTTTCCATTTCTAATTAACTTCTAATATTTTAAGAATTAGTTTCGTGTTATTCAAAGATAATGTTTGGGTGTTTGAATGGGTTTTACCGGTGTTACTTGTAAGATTTTAATGCGTTTAAGTGCTAGAAAGAGGTTCTTGCGTGTGTGTTTATGATTTGCAAGTGTCCGGAGCTAAAAGAGGTAAATAAAGCTAATTAAGAAGTCCTATGATAAAGTTGTGCAATCCCGAGCAAAATACAAGAAAATAGACAAATGATGACCAAAATGGTTATTGGCCACCGTAGGTCATGTGGCCCATCGTAACTTATGGTGGCCAGAAACTAAAAAATAAAAGTAGGCCCCTACCGTAGCCTACAATGGTGGGGTGAATTATGATAGACCATAAGTAAAATGAAATAGTAAGCCCTTAATTGACTTACGGTGGTCACCTGACCTAGGTTGCACAACGCCTTGAGTTTTTATAAAAGGACGAGAAATCTAAGTTTTGACCTACCACTTCATTCCAAGTCGTCCCCAAGTCCCAAGAACGATTCCAAGCGATCCCGAAGACTTTCGGAGGCGATTTCAAGGCTCAAGATCTTATTTTTATCATCGGTTAGATTCTATAATGTTTAGAACAATGTTTTCATTCATTTTCGTGTTGATTTTCATTGCCATGTCCGGCTAAACCATCCGTGATCTTCTTCAGTGGTAGGGTTTGTATACGTTGGACTTGTTTTTGTGTTTTCAATTGGGTTATTGTTGAACTAGGCATGTTAAGCCAAGTTACTTTATTTTTTTAATTAGAACTTCTAAAATATTTATGTTGATTGGAACCTACATTCCGGTTTTTCTGATTGTTTTAGATTTCTTAACATCGAGAAACCTCGCGAGGGTTAGGATTGGGTTAGTTAACGTAAGTTGGATATGATCTGATTAGTTTATTTACAACGGTCCCATTCAATCCCATTAGATCTAGTTAAATCAATGATGGTTATGTATATTTTACTATTCGCGAACATCTAGGGCAAATCAATAGTTACAAACTTGAACCCAGATAAGATTACCATTCCAAATATTGTTTTATAACCAATCCAATTTTAAATCAGTTTTACTTTTAAAATTAGCTTTGTTTTCAACTCATTCTAAATGTTTTTATTAGGCCTGACAAACTGCATCAAAAGGGCACCGTTGTCAGGGAATTAGTGCGCATAGTGATTTGTCTGATTTTTGTTTTCAATTTTTATTTAGTCTCTTGTTCTTCTTTACGCTTGGTGTGTTTGTGTGTAGGTGACAACTTATTTCATGCACACTTGACATGCAAGGAACAAGTCCCCATTGTTATTTGATCTAGAAGTTGAAAAGACCGCTCAGCGAAACTGAGCAATTTCTCGAACTAAAGGACAATCAAGCTCAGTCAAAGGTGAACCAATGGAGAATCAAAATCCTCCACCTAATCAACAACATCGAACACCTGTTTCACCACGGAACCAACCACTACCTGTTGATCCATTAGCTCACCCAAATATTCAACAACAGCCACAAAACTACCCACCTCCACCTGTTCAAAATTAGCCACCGCAAAGGCAAAACACATATCCTCAAAGACAAAGACAGAATCCCAGGCCACAAGCTCCAAACTGGTTTGAGGAAGAAGAAGACCTATATGAGGATGTTAGCATACATACATGGAATGAAGAGGAAGATGGGTTTGAGGGAGAAAAGTATAATGTAGAATTTGAAGAGAGCAGTGAGGTTGAGTTAGGAACAGGCAGTTAACCATCATAGACAACAATTTAATCAACATCAAAACCATAACCAAAACCAAGGTCAAGCTTATTAGCCAAGATAGGTACCATTTAGAGTCCATCAACATCCTGGATTCCAACTCTATCAAGCAGTCGTCCAAGGAGTATATAGTCATTTCAGACCTACAATCGCGGGTGCATCTTCGCCTATTATTCGACCACAGGTGCGGGGAAGATCTTTTGAGATTAGGTCCAACAGCTTGGCCATTCTACCAGAATTTCATGGATTGCCCAAAAGAAGAACCATATCTTCACCTAGATGACTTTAGTGCTATCTGCGATACAATTGGTGCACAAGGGTTTACACCCGATGAAGTTATGCTAGTACTATTTCAATTCACACTGAAAGACAAATCCAAAAAAATGGTTTCATTCTTTGTCACTTGCTAGTATCTTCATTTGCGCACAGTTACAACACACATTTCTAGAAGAATACTACACACCACACAAAACACAAGTGAAGCCAGAACTGCTATTCTTACTTTTTAACAACATCAAGATGACCCATTTCATGAAGCTTGGACAAGATTCAAGGAATTTTTACGAACATGTCCCCATCATGACATTCCTCAATAGGAGTTGATTTCATCCTTTTATGTTGGATTATCCATAGAAGATGTTAGAGATATCAACTCCACTAATACGAGCACATTCATGACTAACACTGAGGAGGAGGACTGGTTGTTGTTAGAGAAGTTAAGTGTGAGTTCAAAAAGGCAAGCTCAATCCCGCAGAAATTCCAAGAATATTATTGTA
Organism: Flaveria ramosissima; assembly: GCA_025215565.1. NCBI lineage: Eukaryota > Viridiplantae > Streptophyta > Magnoliopsida > Asterales > Asteraceae > Flaveria > Flaveria ramosissima. Next base: position 49,930,980 of record CM046034.1, on the reverse strand, counting down.
GCATATTCCACTACCACTACGAGAGTTAATGCACTGGAGCGAAAATTCTCCAATTTGTGTCAGTCGGGAAGTAAGTCAGATGTTAAAGCTACTAGTTCATTCAATGTATGTTAGGTATGTGGGGGAGCAGCGAATGTTGCTTGGGATTGTCCAGATTTAGATGCAAGTTTAGAAGAGGTAAATTATGTGCAGGGTGATAGGCAACCATACAACAACATGAACTCCAACACCTATCACCCAGGTTTGAAAAGTAATCCAAACTTCCGATATGGTAACCCGGATAATCAGTTAAACCCAAATTTTCAATGTAATTCTCATCAACAATATCCGAATAGGTCAACGTGTCTAATGGTCAGAGTGGTCAGTACAACCAGGGGAAATACGGTCAGAGGAACTATCAAAGCAATCAAGACCAAGGAACATCAGGAACAAACTCAGAATCAACAAATAGAGAGCTCCTGGATTTTTTAAAGAAGATGAAGAAAACTAAAAAGGTTCGAGACAAGAGTCGCGAGGCTTTGACCAAGCAAGTTGGTCAACTAGCAGAAGAAGTGGTAGCTCTGAGAAAGATCTGGGCAAGCTACCAAGTGATACGACCATGAACCCATAACATCAAGGGACAAACATAGAGAACATGAGAAATGTTCACATTAATTTGTTTAGTATCCTTTCACATTCTGAAAATTTTCAATGATGACTTTACTTCTTTTTAAAACAAGTTGCAGGTAAGGAAAATGAAGTCGATGTAGTAGAAGAGAATGATCTAGGAGCACCCGTCATTCTAATCAAAGTGGAAAAGTTCAAGATACTTAAGACACTCTTGGATTATGGAGCAGGTGTTAGTATTTTGCCTAATGCGTTATATGATCAATATGAGTTCGGCCCTCTACCAAAGGTTGACACCACCATGGTATTAGCTGACTTGACCTGCAAACGTCCTCGGGGATGGTAAAAGGTGTGATAATCAAGTTTGGAGATTTTTATTACCCTATGGACTTTATGGTGCTTTACTATGCCCTACTGAGAACAAACGAGCAACCAAAGTTATTTTAAGTCGTCATTTTTAGCAACTACCAATGCTCAAATCAAGTATCGGGATGGAACAATTGATATGACATGTGAAACTCGTAAGTTAAGTTTTGATGTGTTTTCCAAATCGATAACTTATTTTGTTAATGACAAACTTTTTGAGACAGATGTGACTAACGTGTGTGTTCCTCCCTACATCTCACATGTAAGCGAGCACATAACTTTTTAGAATGGTTTTAAGTATAGTAGGGCTAAGTAGATGGACTTGAAAGAGTTTGTAGGTTCAAAAGAAAATAAAGTGTCAGTGATGAAGATGGAAATAAACCATGAGAAGCCAAAATGGAAAAAAAAAGTTACTGATCCACTTTATCCTAAAAATACTCGAGTTAAGACAACAATGTATGTTCCATGTTTGGATGATGTTAGGAACCCACTAGATCAATAAAAGCAAATAGTTATAGAACTCTGAGAAGGCAAGCACCAATTTCGACCACCATGAGCGGTGACAGGTATGGTCTGGTTAAAGACCTAAAATTTAGCACTACTTGAGAGGCAACCTGAGATATTTGTAATTTTTAGATTTTTTAATGATCTTAGTTGTTTTGAAATTTATGGGTATGTTCACTAGAAACCCTCACGATACTTCACTCGTCCACTCGGGCCTACCTAGTGGTTTAAAAGGCTTGTTGCATATGCTAAATGCAACCGTGACTCCTACGAAAGTGAGTTTTATTATTTTTTTAATTTTTGTTTTGTATTTTTAGTTTTAATCGGCCGATGTAAACATGCAAGTGTGCGGAAGCACATGGAATTTTAGGAGCATATTTGATGATGTGCTTGGCAGGTTTACCAATAGTCTTCATATAATAATATTGAAGCACTATCAGATCATCTACCATAAGGTCCATGTGAATGTTCTTTAACTTTATTTGTTATTTTGTGTTTTGCACTTGGGGTTTGAAACAACTATGTGTTAATCGGGATGGAGTGATTCTATTGTTTTGGACTATGGTAGTTTGTTTAATCATGTTATATTATGTGTTTGGGCATAATGCGTAAAGTGAAATGAAAATAAGGATTGTAAAATGAATCAACTCATACATTAGGGACAATGTATCCCAAGTGTGAGGATGGGAGAACCCACACAGACATATTTTGAAGAAATGAAAATCTAAACAAAAATTGAAAGAAGTTTTTAAAATTTTTCTCTAAAATGCTAACCAATAGAAGAGGTCTTTGGTCATGGTTAATTCCTTTAATGTTTAAAACCCGATATGTTTATGAAAGTTGAAAAAGGAATGCCCAACTAGGGGTAGCAAACCTTTGGTGTAGAAAACTTTCACATCTCATGTACGTAACCCGAATCCACTGTTTCTATTTGTTAGAAGCCTTGGTGCTTGTTAGTGGTAGAACTTGTGAAGCGCGTGCATTTCGAGACTCGAGACCGAGAATTCACAATGAAATGATTGAGGCAATAAAATTAACCATAGAATAACCTCATAGGACCCACCTACCCAACATTTATCCTTTAGTCACCAATTTTGAGCATGTTCCTTGTTTCTTTTGTTTAAACCCAATATTAGACCGTTAAGCCTCTTGTTAGTCTTTTTTTGTTTACCCTTGTGATGGAACTTGAATTAGTAAATTATGTTTAAGTGGTAATTAAGTTTGATCTGTTTCTAAGTTTTGAATTGTAGTTGGAAGAAAACTAAGTTTAAGTTGAAATCCGTTGTGCGTCAGCAAGAAAAAAAATGAAAAAACCAAAGAAAAATTGTCAAAGTAAGTTAAGTTGAATGACCGAGTTATGAGACAAGAAAAAGATTATGTTTAGCAAGTAAGTCATGTTGAGAAGCGTTGTACTTTGTTTTTGGCATTGAATAAGTAGCTAGCTTAAGTTTTTCCATCACTTTAGTCACTATCTCCCAAATATTTCCTACCCGAACCTAAGCCTAACACTACAACCCTTTGAAAGCCCTCATGACTGGTGTGCACTCATGTTAGTGGGTGGAGAATTGATTGCTTTACAAGCCTATGCTCACTAGTTTGTATCATTGTGTGAGTGTTCATAAATATCTGGCACATCTTTTGCCGAGTTTAGAAATTACACTGAGTGGAGAGAACAATTGTGAGGGGTGTGACATGTGCAAGGGAGCAACCTAGAGTTTGGTAGCCTTAGTTAGGCAATCAATGAGTTAGAGTATTATGGTTGTTACTTGGTTGTTTTTGCTAACAGGAAATTGGGTATGACCTTGAACCTTAATCGTGGTTAGTATTTCAGTGTTTATGTTTTGAAATTTGTGACCCAAAATTGTTAGGTTTACAAGCAGTCTCACTTGAGGGCAAACGAGAGACAAGTGTGGGGATGTGATGTTCGGGTGCTTGAATGCGTATTAACGATGTTACTTGTAAGATTTTAATGATTTAAGTGTTAGAAAGAGGTTATTACGTGTGTGTTTATGATTTGCAGGTGTCGGGAGCTAAAAGAGGTAAATAAAGCTAATTAAGAAGTCCTATGATGAAGTTGTGCAAGCCCGAGCAAAAGACAAGAAAAGTGACAAAGGATAACAAAAATGGTTATTGGCCATCGTAGGTCATGTGGCCACTGTAACTTATGGTGGCCAGAAACTGAAAAATATAACAGTAGGCCCCTACCATAACCTACGGTAGTGGTGACACCTACGGCGGATCATAAGTAAAATGAAATAGTAAGCCTTTACCGTGACTTACGGTGGTCACATGACCTACAATGCATAACACACTGGTATTTCGTAGAAGGACGAGAGATCTAGGTTTTGACCTACCACTTCATTCTCAGTTGTCCCTAAGTCCCAAGAACGATTCCAAGCGATCCCGAAGACTTTAAAGGCGAATCAAGGCTTAAGATCTTATTTTTTATCATTCGGTTTGATTCTTTGATGTTTAGAACAATGTTTTCATCCGTTTTCGTGTTGATTTTCGTTACCATGTCTGGCTAAACCATCTGTAATCTTCTTCGATGTAGGGTTTGTGTACGTTTGACTTGTTCATGTGTTTCAATTGGGTTATTCTTGAACTAGGCATCTTAAGCCAAGTGACTTTATTTGTTAATTAGAACTTCTAGAATATTTTTGTTGATTGAAACCTACGTTGCGGTTTCTATGAGTGTTTTAGATTTCTTGACATCAGGAAACCTCACGAGAATTAGGATTGGGTTGGTTAACGTAAGTTAGGTATGATCTAAGTAATTCATTTACAATGGTCTTATTCACCCATTAGGTCTAGTTAAACCAATGATGGTTATGTCTATGTGACCATTCACGAACATCTACGGCAAATCAATAGTTGCGAACCCGAATCCAGAGAGGATTACCTTTCCAATTATTGTTTTACAGCCAATCCAATTTTGAATCAGTTTTACTTTTAAAACCAGTTTTCTTTTCAACTCATCCTTAATTAGTTTTCAAACCGTAAATTAAGCTTTTCACTTTTCACATATTTATTGTGGAAATGACCTTACTTTTATATCTGCTTAGGTGAGCCAAAATCACAAAATTAAATTATTTTTATTAGGCCTGACAAACCGCATCAAAAACTTATTTTCACAACAACTTAATTTTAAATTAAGTATATTGTTATAACGTGGTTATTTTTATTAATGGTATATCACACCAATGTAATGTTTTTATATATTCTATATACATTATATTTTTTCTATATGTCAATGTAGATTTTATTCAAAACCAAACTTCTCCAATGCTTGGTAAATTTGATTCCAGTTATTTTTAAGTCGGAGAAACTTTCAATTCATCACTATCACTCGTTAATATAAAATGATAATATTTTCATTTTTAAATTCTTAAAATATTATAAAAACTTAATTTGTTAGACACTTGTCTTCGTCTCCTAGTATTAAAACTTCAAATTGCCATACACATTCTAAACACAGTTATAAGCTTATTAAGGGCTAAGAGGTAATCTAATCTTTAAAATATTCAAAAGCAATTTAAAAAATAAGAAAAAAGAAGGCAAAAGGTTTTAATTATTCTTGAGAAACCAAGATGAAACTCCATGGATCTGTTTATATACATGACATATGCATAAACATGTACAAGTTTCTTATTAAGTTGTAATATTATTAACATTAATAACAATCACTTTACTGAATTAGTTGTTACTCTCTCTCCCTGTTCAATATTCCTTGATCCTTACATATACAAGAAGTCTTCAATGTTGAAATCTCCACCATTAAAGTTGAAAATATGATCATTTTGCATTTGGGTTGGAAACATATCTTCATTTGAATAATTGCTTAAACAATTGTCCGTCTCACTGCTATTTGTAGATACTTCATTTGATACCAAACCATTGACAAGGGCTTCTTGGTAATTTGACCCATTGTTAATCCCACTCTTGCATACTAAATTCTCATGACCATGAAATTCTTCTAGGTTAAGCCAATCTGCAAATAAAATCTTGGGTAATTCTTTGACTTTAGCAAAATCCGATGAATTTAAACTCGGGTTTCGTGTAACCGAGTTAATGCATGATGGTGACGGTGATGGTGATGATGATGATGATCCTGAAAGTCCCGTGTTCGAGTTTGTGCGTTCAGATTTAATCTGACTGCCAAAATTTTCTGATTTTGCCACTCGCTTTTTCAGATAAGAATGCCAGTGATTCTTGATCTCATTATCAGTCCGACCAGGTAAATGTTGTGACATTAGAGACCATCTGATCACAATAAATTACAAAAATAAATATTTTGTGACACTAAATGTGTTAAATGTTAAAAATGGTTGGTGCTTACTTGTTGCCTAAAAGTCCATGAAGGGTTAGAATAGTTTCTTCTTCTTGCATGGAAAATGCTCCCTTTTTTAATCCTGGTCTAAGATAATTAATCCACCTTAATCTGCAACTTTTTCCATTCCTATCCAAACCTATACGGGTCGACAAAAACTATCCGGATCAATATAATGCTCAAATAAAGCGAAAGGTGAAACACATTGCGTTACTTGCGGATTAAGAAAGAGCACAATGAAACTACAATTTACCTGCATTAATAGGGACAGCACTCCAACAACCATGACCATAGTTCAACACATAATCTCTTAGCTTTTGGTCCTCATCAGGAGACCATAACCCTTTCTTATGCTTCATCTTCGGCTTCTCTGATTGCTTGCACCTCATGTCTCGAGCAAACGTCCTGTTACACAAATGTATAACAATCTTTTGAGCGGATTAATGCTAAGATCGAAGAATGATGAGAGAATTTGATGATGAATGATATTAGGAACAACTGAGTTTATATGGTTTGGCATCTAAAGAAACTGACTGTCTATATATGCATCAGACAAATATTTAAATCCTCCTACCCAACACCATTTGAATTAAATAAAGGATTATATCATGATATAAAACAAATAAAGATAAATGTCAAGATATTAGAGACACATTTATAAATATTGCCATGATTTTTAGATGCATTTATGACAACAGCATTACAGTTTTTGGAATCTAATATGAACATCATCAAACAGTTGACCACAAACTGGTCAATGACAATACATAACATGGATCATTGGATCTGCATTTGGTGTGTTTGGTTACGGGAATATGCCAATGCAAACTTTTCAGAACTCTAAAATAAACAAAATAAAAAAAAGCTTGATTCACATGCATTTTTCTAATATATCTACAAATGTTTGACTATCATAATAATAATAGGAACGATTCTTGTTTATCAAAAGTCTAACAAGTCCTCGCCAATCACAAGATTGAATTAATTATTTCAACAAAAAATGAATAACTACTTCGTTTAAATATTAGCCCATATGTCTTTTTAAAATACAAAGAACAGATATTAAGTATTGACAAATATTAATCGACTAATTTATGGAATATCACATGTGATTAATTATTCATATACTTGATGTAGATTAATTCAAGTCGGCCTACGATTCAACATTTTACATATATTTTTTTTTTTTTTTGTAATTTGTAATTAACTCTTACAATTTTTGTTATTGATGTGATTGACATAAATGCATGTAATAGTAAAAAAAAATTATATAACAAACTAATGGTGTATAAATAGATTAACAAACTTTACAACTTATCTTATTATTATCAAGATACGTTATGAATAGTAAGTTATAAGCTTCTAAACCATATGGAATTACAAGTCTTATTGCATGTTTGTTTTGTTAAACGTAACTTTTATAATACAATGATTTAGAAATATCTGAATATACCGTTACTATCCATTAAGTTTCAACATATTTTTTTTGAAAATGTGCTAGGTCAGATATAATATATTCCTACTTTTTATATCGCTTTTGTTGTCGTTAGCACTCAATCTCACAACAACATTACGATTTCTTAATTCCTCATATACCATTGCAGCATGTTTACTTTTATCTACATATCCGTCAAAGTTTTATATAAAACAAAGAAGGCTCCAATGTTATATGTTTACTTTTTAATTCTCCTTTGTGGCCGTTAGCACTCATTTTTAAACAACATAATTTTCTTATAACTATACCATTGAAACATTCTTTTTCAATCTATCTTCCGATGTTTCAAAACAAGCCTCTAGTTATATTCTAAATTTATGTTAAAGAATAATTAAACCACAATAATCTAAAATAACTTTTTGAATAAATTTTAAACAATTTTTAAAATTAATCTAATAATTTAAATTCTGATTTTATATGATATTTGTGTACCCACGACAACACCTACGAAAGTTTGAGGTACTTAGAGCATTCACAGTGGGTTTTTTTATCTTTATCCATATAATTATACTAAAAATCATTATATTTTCTCTCTCCTTTTTAATTAAATAATACTTTTTATACCTTTATCATTACTTTTTTCTTTTGTTTCCACCCACAACCACTTTAAAAAACATTAAAAAATTTATAAGAATTGAACATTGATTCTTCAAATATACCAATCCACAATAACATTTTTTCTTTCCTTCACTCACAACCACTCAAAACCATTCTATATAATATACCAAAGACACTCACATATTCTTAGGACTCCATTGTAAATGCTTTTGTAGGAAACTTCCAATTTGTTTTACTGTCCTTCACCTATATTATAACCTTTTAGAGGTTTAATCTCAACCTAATAATAGAAAATTATTAATGCTACTTTTGATGTAGCCTGCTTATTCACCAAACCACTTACGTTTTTTCTTCTTTTACTTCGTGAGTGATCTACAATTATGTTTTTTAAATCCAATTCCACACATTCACTTGTAATCACTGTTTTATACCATATTTCAATCGATTCATGCTTATAATCATGTCACATGCATAGCAACACTCGTAACAACTTTTCAATACAAACATGACATAGACTCGCGTAGAAAAGCATTTTTCTGTAGAACACAATACTTCATTTTATTTATTTATTTATAGTATTAACATTACACACTACTATCACTAGTTCATAACTCATGAAAAGACATAGAACGAGAATTCATAATACATTATTAGTTTTATTTTACTTTTTTTTGTTGTCTTTGAGAATGAAAGCATATTAGTGGTACTCATAATCACAAGTCAATCATTATTTGTAGATGGTTTTTAACATATGGACCAACTACTCATTCAAGTAGGGTTGTGTAAGGTTCTAAATTTATTGAGAGGTGAGAGCAAGAGCGGTCACAACACCTTACAGAAAAAGACAGCGTCTATGCCTAGTATATATTAGACACATATATTGTCATATGGCCTATAACAATAATATCATTAATTAATTAATATTTAACTTGTAAGATTGTAAGACTTAATGAATGTTATTGTATTGTTAGGTTACAATTAATTATGATCACAAGGAATTCTAAGTCTAATGTAGGCTCATATAATAGACCCTAATATCTAATACTCCCTCTTAGTCGTATCTGAAGTAACCAGATGCTAAGACTGGAAAACAAGAAAATAAAACTAATAGTAATAAGATAAACATGCTTCGATTAACTCATGTATCCAAACTTTTGCCAATAAATTAATATTGTGCTTGACGTTCATCCATAATTTGGTAGTTATGTTATGCATATTTTGCTTGATAATTCATTGGTTCTTGATTCCCGTAGTGATAAGTTGAGAATCGACGACCATAGTAATTGACGATGTATCAAGGCTAGTAGGAGGAGGTCTCTTGGATCCGTAGATCAAGAGATAAGATCTACAGAGATAAAAAGGAAAAGAAAGCAAGGCGATGATCATGGTCAAGCGACGATCTCTTAAATCTATTGATCAAACGATAAGATCCATAGATCTATAAAGAAGTGACCGCCACAATTGGTAGCCGTAATTTAGGAATAAACCAAAGATACATATTAGAATGGAATCTGTAACCGATATGAAACTTTATTCAATGAGAATTGGAAACTTACGAAGAAACGAAGCAGAAAACAAAGGTGGAACTAGGTGACGACAGTAGGGGAACACCACCCTGTCTAAGGTTTGAACTTGGTGACGACAATTACGGTTTGTATGTTTTTGTGGTGGCGCAATGGATAAGATGAAGTAACCAGAACCCTATTTTTGTCCGACCTACCCTTACCTCACATAAACCTCCACCACCTTTCCCCACTCACCCAATCTCACTTAAGTACCACCAGGCCGAAAATCCCCTTCAATATTCGCACCTTCACTATATCTCCCATTCTCAAATCTCATCTAACGGTCCTTTTGGATCCAAACTAGCATGTGGCTATGCATGACGAATTTAAACCTTTAATTAACAATGAAACATGAAACCTAGTTTGTAGACCACCGAATGCCTGTGTGATCCAGGTACGTGGTTGTTCCTTTATAAGCTTCATACTGATGGTACACCTAAGAGGTACAAGGCCTAACTTGTCCTTAATGGAAAATCATAAATGGTCGGTGTTGACTGTGATGAGACATTTAGCCAGGTCGTGAAATCCACGACCATACGTATGGTTCTTAGTATTGCTATCTCATAGGGTTGGAAAATAAATCAACTTGATGTTAGAGATGTGTTCCTTCACGAGGACTTGCAAGAAACTATCTAAATGCACCAACCCCTGGGTTTCAAAGATTCTTCACATCCTAACTTTGTTTGCAAACTGAAAAAGTCATTATATGGCCTAAAGCAGTCGCTCTGAAAATGGTACCTCTGATTCTCGTCATTTACTACAAAATGTGACTCGTATAATCAACCATAATATCTAATAGTCAGATGGTAAAGGCGGAATACATATGGTACCTCTGATTCTCGTCATTTACTACAAAATGTGACTCGTATAATCAACCATAATATCTAATAGTCAGATGGTAAAGGCTGAATACATATTATTGAATTGTTAATTTAAAATTTATAAATATCACAAGAAACTCTAGAAACGTAAGAGTTCTGTGAGCTCATATAATAAACCCTACCTGATATAACTAAACTAAATCCTAACGAAATCAGCAATCATCAACTAAATTTACCTAGAGTTTTGACTAGTGATATGAGCATTAATAAGTGAACGCTTTCATAAGATTGATAATTGACAGAAGGCATATATAAATCAAACACCGGTTTCTTAACCTTTTCACGGTAAAATACAGAAGGGAAAAATATTTTAAAGATATTTAAACATCAGACCTTATCATCACACAATTTAGCCGGCATTTTTTATTCAATCATAGGGTTAATTAATCTATGTAGAAAATAAAGACGCCAGCATGCTTCCTTTTACAAGACCTCAATGAAACAAGTAGGGTGACATCTTCTAATTAAATATTTTCAACAATTATGACTCAAAAGCTATATACATATACATATACATATACATACATATTTATATATAGAAAACTATAAACATATATGTGTGTATATTATAATATTTATAATAATATAGAAAACCCAATTGAAAAGAGTTGGAATGTCAATGGCTTTATTATAATCGAACAGCCGTTGTCAACCAGTGAAAAGTGGCCTTCTGTTTTAAAAAAATATTAAAATCTAGAAGTGATGTTTTGTCTAGGTACGAACCAATGAAGAGTGTCGTTGAAACCAATAAATAATATTTGATGTTTAAGAACTCAATCATACTATCGACAGAGGCCTGAAGTTTGAGCTCAGCATTTTAATAGAATTATAACTTCAAACAGACTTTAGGATTTATTATGCTTCCAGTTTTAATGAAAGGGCGAAAATGCTATTAAAGTATAAAACGCATTAAACATCCAATATTACTTATTCATTGATAATGCTAATTGGTTAGTAGAATAATATATGTTTGTTAATCAATGTTATTACCTGCTAATTAGTTGGATATATAAAATTTGTAAAAGTTTATGGAAAAAAACTTTTTAGGTTAACCCAACTCAATCTAATGCTTATACAAATTAAGTTATCTGTTTTGAACATTTGTGTAACTCATTTGAACATCCATATAATTCTGTCACCTTTACTACTGCATTTTGAGCAAAATGCATGATTGTGTTCACAATCAGTGATGGAGTCAGAACTTTTTTACCGGAGGGTTGAAGTCTAATTTTAACCTATAATTATTAATTGGTATGTGATGTTTCTTCTTCTAATATTTAATCTATTTCTATTATTATAATTCTTAAGTTAATGGATTTGTTGAAGCGTTAATAGTTAGTTAGAACTAGTATTAAGCCTCATGTGTTGTGGTGGTGACGTGAAACCATGCCAATTAGCATCAAAGTCACACCACCGTCAGCTATCACCAACACCAAAAAACTTCTATTAAACAAAATAAAACCGAATAGAAAGTAGACATAAAAAATTAAATCACACACGTGAAACATACAACATTAAAAACAATAACTTAGTCGATCTAGGACCACCCACACATTCCAACGGGGCCGTTAAATGAGAATAAATATGCATAACAACGTTAAATTACAAACGCACGTTACGACGTGTAGCTCTAAAAATTTAAATCGAAATGTAAAATGAAAAATTTATAAAAAATAAAAAGTATAGGGGAATAAAGTTGAAAGAGAAATTAATAAATTAACAAATAAAAAGAGTTAAAATAAATTGTTTCTACTATATAACCACATCTTATCGCCCTACGCCAACCAATAAGTTCATTTTTGTAAAACAAAAAGTCAGTTAAAGGATTAGTCGGTGAGTAAACACAAGTTTACATATATATTTATTGAATAAATTGATTGAAATAATTAATTTTCAAGGCAATGTCATAACAAACCTAATTATCGAATTGACTCGATACACAGACAAATATGATAAGTTTGTCAAACCGATAGATCTATTATTGTTGTCGTGGTTTGTATAAATTAATTATTGTATTAACATCTATTATATCTAACAATAAAGATATAATTGCAAGTAATAACATAACATGATTAGAATGTAATTTCAATTAGTATAACAATAATAACAAATTTTGTAATTGTAACATGATTTCTTTAAATAATAAACACAAGAAATAGACTATGAATACTTACCTGATAGCTATATGTGATTTGAGAGAATGAGTAGCTTAGAATAAACACTAACTATCCTTACGAGCTAACCTAAGGAGCGGTGTTCTAAATTAGAATAGTAATATGATTTAAGGACTAAATATTGATTAGAGTTTCAATTGGGATTTGGGGTTTAATAAATAGCTTAAAATAAAATAATATATTTTATTATATAACTTGGTTCAAATAAAATAAAATTATTTGATTAAATAATAGAATTAATGAAATTAAATTTTATTTGAGTAATATAATTAAATGTTTAATTTATAATAATGAATAAAGTTTGAATATTAAAATGTGAGTAATTAAATTAAAGAACTAATTATTTAATAACTTTGGTCAAAATAATTAATTTAATGATTAATAATTTAAATGGATTGCATTTGTAATTAATAAATAATTTTTAAAAATTTATGTTTTACAGTAATCAGACAAAAACTAAATTGTTTACAAAATAAATTACTAGTTAAACTAATAGAAAATTGAAGTCACCATTATGGTGCTATCCTCGCAAGAAGCTGATATTTGCAGCAGCAAAGGTAGGGTTCTCAATCAGACACCTAAGCCTCACAAGAGAGTATAAGGCATTGTTGTTAAGACCGGATCGGACCGGCCGGTCCGACCGGTTCGGCCGGGATTCGGTGCCTGGTCCGGTCCGGTCAAGGGTGATTCGTTTTTGGGCCATTGAACCGGCCGGTTCATCCCGAGTTGGTGGTCGGACCGGGAGAACCGGACCGGTTCTGGCCGGATTTCCTTTTTTTTTTGTTTTTGTTTTAATGGGTAAAAACGAGGTCTTAAACCATAAATTAAGAGCAAAAAAAGCAAAAAACCGGCTTCACGCGGACCCGGTTTATTTCGAACGGCATTCGTGTCCGCATGTCGTGCGTGGGCGACCCAAATTTTCCAGCCAGAAACCCGTTTTTGCACCCCCCCTGCGCGCGGGTAGGTCATGGTGTAAAAGGTATCATAAAGACATTCAATACATTTCACCTTGTTATCACATATAAACACATAATGGTTCATTTGTCACACCAATGTGGGATAAGGGTGTTAGAGAGACTCCCTTTCACACCCTTATTAGTTATTTCCAACAAATATTTAATTACATATATAAATATAATTAAAATATAGTTAAATCCGGTCCAACCGGTCCGACTGGTTCGACCGGTCCGACCACCAAACCAGTAAGGCGTCTGGTTCGACGTCCGATCCGGTTCTGAAAACATTGGTATAAGGGTATACCTTACTAAGTATTAAAAGATTTAAATACAATAAAACATTGGAAGATTTTCATCGTCGGACAGATCCATTGGTATTCCTCGATGAAAATAAATCTCGCCAATAACCCCTCGAAAAACACAACGTGCGTTGGATATTTCGAAGGAATTTACTTAGGCGTTATTTGTTTTTTCTGCAGGAAAACGTCTGCAGTCTACGGACCACATCTGCAGACATCTTTAGCAGAAGAGGTGGACTAAACGTCTACAGTCTGTAAAAAAAAACTTGTTTTTAAATATCTGCAGACTGCTAAAATATAAACTCCTTCACACCTCCCTCTCATATTAACAACTCTCCTCCTACTCATCTCCACCACCACCACCACCACCGCCGCCACCCTCACCTTCAAAGAAGCACCCAAATTCTACAACTCCCCAACCTGCCCTCCGGCGGACGACCTCTGCTCCGACAATGGCGTCCACGTGGCGATGACCCTCGACGCCGCCTACCTCCGCGGCTCCATGGCGGCGATCCTCTCCGTCCTCCAACACTCCTCCTGCCCGGAGAACATCCGCTTCCACTTTGTCGCCTTCGCCTCCGCCTACACCGATAATATCCACGTCACCATCGCCACCTCCTTCCCCTACCTCCGCTTCACCGTCTACTGCTTCGACGACTGCGCCATCTTGGGCCTCATCTCCACCTCCATCCGCTCCACCCTCGAATGGCCCCTCAATTACGCCCGTAACTACCTCGCCGACCTCCTCCCTACCTCACGTTGTACTTTCGTCGACTTTCTTGTCAAACCCTTCGCTTTTAGTCATGCGCAACTAGGCGCCGCGCAGCGGAGAGGGCGCAGGTGGGGGGAGGCGGAGGCGGGCGCATGTGAGGGGAGGCGGAGGCGGGGCGCAGGTGGGGGAGGCGCCCACCAGCCAACGGGCGCATGTGGGGGGAGGGGGAGGCGAGCGCAGGTAGGGGGAGTTGGGGCGGCGGTGGTCTGGCCGATGGAGGGAGGTGGGGCGGCGGTGGTCCGGCCGATGGGGGGATGTGGGGTGGCGGTGGTCCGGCCGATGGCGGGAGGTGGGGTGGCGGTGGTCCGGCCGATGGGGGAGGTGGGGCGGCGGTGGTTCGGCAGGTGGGGGAGGTGGGGTAGCCGATGGGAGAGGTGGGAGGAGGTGGGGCAGTCGGATGGGGGATGTGGGAATGAAGAAGATGTTTGAAGACCTCAGAAGTAGTAAGTCCACATCTTCTCCATGCAGACCTTAGGAAGACGTTTTTTAATTAAACGTCTTCCAAAAATCAAACAGTCTGCGCACTCAAAAGCTCTTCTCGCATCTGCCTGCACGCAGATGAAG
Organism: Flaveria ramosissima; assembly: GCA_025215565.1. Classification (NCBI taxonomy): domain Eukaryota; kingdom Viridiplantae; phylum Streptophyta; class Magnoliopsida; order Asterales; family Asteraceae; genus Flaveria; species Flaveria ramosissima. The sequence continues at coordinate 49,915,910 of CM046034.1, read as the reverse complement.
AGCTGGGGAAAAGCTTTTGAGAAAACAAACAACACCTTAGTGATCACACATAGGAGTATATCAATGGATTACACATGTAACTTAATGATTGTTATCATGATAGTATCATTAACAGGTTAACGGTGAAATTTTTATCGATTCTCCACCTAAGAAGTGCACGGTGGACTAATCATGCAACAAATTATTTTAAATTATTATTGAAAATACAAATGAAATGTACACATAATAAGGAAATACACTGTAAAACCAAAAAAAATCTCATTATAATAAATACCAGATGCAAAGTATGTGTGTATAAAATATATTAAAAAAGTTTATACTAGAGAAATATCTAGCTAAATAGAGAGACAATCATGAGGTGGTGGTGGTCAACTATTCTTCCATGGTTGCTTGCGTAAAGTATTGTATGATCATATACCGATAAATATTACACCTAATAATCAAGTTAAGATGGGTGTGCATGTGTGTGATCAATCAAAAAGTGGATAACTCAATTAGATGTTTATTATAATGAAATGATTGTAATATCAAAGAAGTATATATCATGCTCGATCCACCCGAGGTTTGCTCCCTTCGGGCAGCCTATCATTTTCCTCACCAAGAACACACTCATCTTCACACACACAACTATACACATGGACACACACTGAATTACAAAACAACTTCTATTTATACAAATTTTTAGAATTGGCGATAACATTCACCAAGCTTTCTCATGCTGCAAGTTCTTGGATGTCTTCAAGTTCTTGCTTCTCTTAATTTTTTGCATTTCACTTGCTATTATAATTGATATTGCCCAACACCTTACAGCTTAGAAACCATGATTTTGGGTTAACCTCTGACCCCATCTATTGTGTCTCCAACCCTATATCTTGTACTTCCCTAGCTTTTGGGTTTACCTTTAAGGTGGCAATTTACAAATATTAATATAACATATTATTAGTATTTTGTTGATGAAAAAGTACTTACATTATATATAAATAATTACAGTACTTACATTATATATAAATAATTACATAAGTTATATATAAATATCTAGCTATAAATATCACATTTCCCATTATACTTGTGTCATGTAGAAAGTATCCTATCATATGCCTAAAAGTGGGAAAACGCTAAAACTAAGAAATTAGTCAACATAGATAGAATATTATTTCTTTTAACCAAAAAAACCCAACTAAGACAGTGCATGCCTTTGGATAAAAAAACTAGGGTGTAGACAACGACTTCCTTGTTATATTTGTCCTCTTAAAAAGCTTAGCATTAGAGGTCTCTTGTTCGTACTTCATGGTCTATAACGAAAAAATGAGTTATAGTTTTTAAACAAATATAAATGTAAGAGAATGTTAATAGCAACTTACTATAATATTTGTTGGTTTCAGTTATAAGATCACACATAAGAACAAAGGAAATATTACGGCTTTAACTTGCTCACTTTATATAAAACAAATTACATACTCCTAAACAGGATAAAAACCCAACTAAGACTACTACTCCACTAACCATTACATACATAGCATCCTAAAAACTTAACCCGATCAAAATTTAAAACCCAACACTATTTTGAGTCTTGCCTAACTAATTGACCCTAATGTACTGGGATGACCCCCCTCATACTCAGTGTTGTTGATATTCATGGTGAACGGTATGGCATGATGATGTTGAAATCAAGATTTGCGTCAAAATCTCGCCCATCGATTTAGACCATCTTTTTCTTGCCATAATTGTGTGCATCCGTCGTTACTTTGACGCTAGTTATTACCCTTAATACTCTAGTGTTACAAATTTCAAACCTCAATCTCAGCGTTGTTAAAAGTTTATATTTAAACCTATTACTCCACTAAATCATAGGGACTATTTGTGTAATTAAGTCTAGAAGTTATGATCCATAATTACCTAATAATATCGTGTTCTTTATTTCATAATTTCATCTCTAAATACCAAATCAATGCTTAATCATATCGTCCATTGACGAATTGTGTAACCAGGCATGGCTCTTCAATGGATAAAAGGTTAAACTAATGTAACTCTTTCGGTTAATTAACCAATGGACATTATTATATCGACAACTAAACTAATACAGGATTCACACTTACCAAAGACTTGCATACAAGTTCAAAATTTAAAAATGATATCGTCATTCCAACATAATTAATTGAACTTTATTAATAATATTATGAAAGTTTCCACCGGTGTAACAAGAGGTTTTGAGATGGTAACAGCCTACCTCTTCTACTAATCAATATAAGTAATTAAAATGACTTGTCAGAAAACTCATTAAAATAGCGAGTAATAATTATATTTAAACGACAAACTCACACACCTACTAATATAATTCTGGACTATACATATATCTACAACGTGAGTTGAACCCTCACCATTTGAGAGGGAGATGATACTATTGACTAATGCCCTTTGGTAGCAAGTAGTAAGTATTCTAGTGCATTGGCCGGTGTAACGTGTTATAGATAGATTTGAATTCTAAGTTTTGGTTTATAATTGTTAATGATTATAGATTATATTCAAATTCTAGATGCAAGAAAATCTTAATAATTAATCATATTAATAGTCAAATCAAATGACAGGCGAAACATGAATATTTTGTCATTTGCTACATCAGTCTTGACTAGACCAATATTTTTTTATCTGGAAGGAGAAATATGGATCTTAAATACAGAAAGAAGACAGAAAAGATGCATTTATTTTGAAAAAGTAAACATAAGCATGGCATAACTCATGTCACACTCATTTTGTTTTATCACTTAATGACCCACATATAACTACAAAAATAGACCTTTTGTGCCAGCAAAGGGCTTTTATTTGTCCTTTATATCCAATTAAATATTAAAAAAGGTTTTCTTAACCACAATTTACATAGTAGCAAGCCTTCTTGAATGCTTCAAGAAAAAATCTAAATTTTGAGTTGTTAACTAAAATCTTGACTTTACAAGCCATTTGTTGTCTAATTTGGTGGTAAAAGTAACTCTCAAGAATTATAGATTGACTGAATAAGGACGTGCAAATGTTTAACTTAACTATTGCTTTGTATAGAGTTTGTATCGTTTCGCAACCGAATACAAGCAGTCTTACCCTACGGTTTTATGCAATATACAACTTGCACACATGTCCTTAATGTCACAAGACAACAAACTGAGTATTCGTTTCAAGACCGGCCTCGTACATAAAGAGATAGAAAAAAAGTCAAATTAAACAGCTAAATAGAACATTGATTATTTATGAGACCAAACAAAATAAAATAAAAACAGACAATTTGCAAAATAATCTTAAATGTTTTTAGATGTCAACTTCAACAACATTCATCTGTATATCAGTGAACCAAATTTACCATCTTTTTATAACTTATAGAGGAACCAACCATTACATTGTTTACTAACCTGACTTCATCCTTCGTACATTCGTTCCCATGTTATCATCCTCGAATAAGTTCAAATTTACGAAAAGAATCGTATCACAGCTTAAATCAAAATCACTTATAGTTATATCCTATCTTTACACTTCAATTTGTTCGATTAATAGTTAACACAATCAAGATTAGTGCTTTAATTAAGATAGATTAAAAAAGTTACTCAACTAATGAGATCAGGCCATACTCATTGGCTTATTTTGTTTAATCTTGAATTCCAACTGCTTCTGATGGTATTCCCTGAAGGTCCCAGATGAAAGAAGCAGCGTGGATGCATGCTTACGTGTTGGTTCCCACGCATTAATATTCAAACTTATGCCCATCATTATTGCCTACTTTAATGGGCTGCTTATGATGGGCTTTGTGAGATATCAATAAACATGTCAATATTAAATAAGATAATATGTCTCCACAAAAGCTGATTATGGTAAATTAGAACACCACCTGTTTAAATAGATGTGTTTGGGAGTTCATTCAAACTTGTTTATTCATGTTAGGTTTTTGTCGGTTAAATACATACCCTACTTAATTGTAAGATCATTAAGGACCATTAGAGGGCATTATCATGTATAATATAATCTCATCCGTGTTATTTTTTTATCACATTAGTTTAATATTGATGTAAAATGATATGAACATGATAGTATAAAACTTAGACTCAAGAATTAGACGGAATGTCTTACACAATGGGAACAAAATATCGTAACTCCGGATGAACGATTCAAGGTAAAAGTACGTAAACACGTAAAGTCTAAGATAAATATTTTTGGACGGAAAGAAATCAATGACTAAAGAAGATAGGTTTTTTTTTTTATTTCTTGTGTTCTTTGATGTGGAGAAAGGGGGGACAAGCTACTCTTTATATACTTGGCGATACAAATAAGATTCGGACATAATCAACCCCAAACATTAATTTATTTCATTCAATCTACAATAGCAACTTTCTAAGTTAGAGGAGAAAAAAAAATGAGACATCTTCGCACCTTGAATTGGCTACTACCTACCATTTTTAACATCCCATCAATTCAAATCTATTGTATCTAATAAAATAAAATTTATTTTGCCACTTGCCAATCTTTAAACCCATCATTTTGTCACTTCTCATTTTGATAGACAACCTTAGATCATTTTCTCTCCAAAAGGGTATTATAGTAATTTAAACATTCAAACTAATTTCTTTCTCTTATTAAAAATTAACTTTATTATTTTTACATTTCTAGCTCTTATTTAGATTTTTTAAAATCAAATTATCATTTTAAATATAGATTTTATTAAGCAAATTAAAAATCACATCTTTTTATTAAAATATAATAATAAAAAAATTATATAATATAATATTTTCCAAAACACTAAACCTTTTTGAAACAAAATATATTTTAAATCGGTCATTTATTTAAAAAATTATAAAAAAGTGAAATTTTTAAATAGAAGTCTTATTAAAACAACCAAAATAAGTACAAACTAGAGTTTTTAATAAACAAGATTTTTATATAAAATAAATCTTTATAAAAAAGTCTTAAAATGAACGTTTAAAAATGAAACTATTTAGATAAGAGAGTTAAAAAAATAGTATAATTATTTTAGTTCTTGCACTATTACGTATATATAGTTTTAATCATATCTTATATTAAAATATCATACTGTAACTTTTCGTGTTTATTACTAACTATAATCCATTTATTAAATGGGTTAATAGACTATTTATCTATCTGGCTGTCTATCTATCTATCTATAATTAAGAAAAATTAAAATAAGACGTGACACAATTGTAAGTCTTATCATACTAATTTTCTTATTTCTCTCTATTATTAATAATAATACTGAATACTTATAATATTACTCATACCATTCGAACTAAAAATATATAATTTAATAAATAAACTTGTTTTTATTAAAAAACACAGTTTAGAAAACAAAATTTTTATAACATACAGGATAGAATGAGCTTTTCTAAAGAAAAATAATTTTTCTTAACAAAATATATTTAAAAACCATGATTGTTTTATACAACAAAATTTTAAAAATATATATATTTTTTGTTTATTTACTTAAAATAACTATTTATACGTGATTATAATTGTATTTTATCTTCAAACATGGTTTGATTAATTCATAAATTTTTATTACTAATTATTTAATATTATATTTGTTCAATCCGTGTAATACACGGGGTATTAACCTAATTTAAAACATATAAAAAAACTTATGGTGTTTGGTAGTCTATTAATGGTCATTAATAGACTACCTCTTAATGGTTCATCTGAATGATTAAAAGGTGACCCTAAAGCACCAAACAAATCTAAAGCAGTCATCAACAATGGTTAAGAAGTATTTAAACTCTTCTCTAATTATAACTTTAATTATAAGGTCTTCAAACATCTAAGTGTTTGAGGTCGCCTAAAGATTTGGGTTTATGTTCACTGAATGATAAGAAACTCTATGGTGTTTGGCACTATGACAGATATCACAAGGTAGAGAATCTTTAACAACACCTACAATTACTTACTTTTTTTAAGATAGTCAATTAACAATATCGGATGGGTGACCTAATCTTGAGTTCAACAAGCTTGGGTTACTTATACGGCTAAACACAGCTTATATGAGTTTCCATCCTTCTCAAACAAGTACAAGCTATTACATTAACTACCAGCCACCAATAATTTCTTCGACTTCAAATTCTGAATCTAACAAATTTTTTATTAAATATAACTTTCCAAATATTATCTGGGGCCAGCTTTTAAATAGATTGTAAGTTTACATAGTAATCAAATACAACCAGCACAATAGTTAATAGGAATTTCTTTTTAATTTTTAAATAACTAACCATTGTTACTCTAGCACAAATACTATTCGGATATGCAACTTTCAGAGTTTAACTTGAATTGGTTCTAGCCATATTTAAAAAAAAACCGTGGTTAAGGTGATAAAGCCACACAATGATGCAATATAGAGAACCGGTAGACAATCACGGTATTACAATATGTGACTATTAAATAACAGGGTGTGCCTCTCCCTATGTGTAAAAAACTTATGCTAGTCCACCTACCCAACCAATAATATGTCTAAATATCTAATATGTGTGATAAGGAAAAAATAAAAAAATAAAATAAAATGGAGAATAATAAGTCTCACACTGTTATGTGGTGAAGAGCACTAGTACCCATTTACTTGGAGGATTACTATCTAGTAAAACAAGGATGAATTCATGCCTTCTTTAGGTGTACTTTCAAAAGTACAATTGTTTCTTGTTAGATATCATCATGTAGTTGGATTGACAAGACAACCAATGTCATCATAATATCTATCAAACAAGTTAATTAATAGGTGTGGAGTGTACAATTGTTTGAGTTTATTGTCATCTTAGGAGCACACCCTCAAAGCAATGGGGGTTCCAAGGGAGCAACACCTCCTTAGTGGGGGTCCAAGGGCAACACACTTGGTAGCGGGGGTCTAAGGGGCAGCAGCCCTGGTTGGATTCGCAAAAACGCACACAATATCATGCTTGGTTCTTGATCAAAACGAACGTATATCCGATTGAGATATTTGGATAAACTATCGAGTAATTTTGATATGATATTATTATTCAAGTCTCTTAGGTTATCCAAGTTTGATTTCAAATTGTCTACACTACTTTGACGTAAAATAATATCAAATAACACCCAGACTAGATCACTAGATAATCAATCGAGCAAAGAACTCCTGTGCCACCACGATAACACTAAAAGATCAATCGACCTAAGAACATATAGGCCATTAATATTTTATTAAAAAATTATTTTTATAGAATTTTACATATGAAATCCGGGTTTGAAAAAGGCTCAATTTTAGGCCATTATGATTAAAATAAAAAGTGCCAGATAGTAGTTTTGAATCCCAATCTCCTGAAAATCAAATTGCAGAGATTTGGTCATCTTCTCTCTCGAATTTTCTTCTTTCCCCCAAAGCGAACACAATATCATACTTAGTTCTTGATTAAAACTTAGTTTTATCCGATTGAGATATTCAGGTGAACCATCGAATAGTTTTGATCTAAAAGTATTATTCACATCTCTTAGATTATCCAAGTTTGATTTTAAATTCTCTACAAAGATTAAAATTATATACTGTTGAAGATGACAAACAGATACTTTATGAAAGACGTGGCAAGCAAGTTTAAAAAATTAGACAAGTTTGAATGATAGGACTTTGAAAATGGCAAAAGAATATGCATTTCTTGTTGACCACTCTAAATGTGGTGTATGTTTTGAGTATCCCCATGCCAGAACTTATGGTAAATGATACTCTCGAATAACCAAAGAGGTGAAGCAAATGAGAAAATGATGACTAGATCTGTTATGGTCACATCTTAAAAGGTATGTCTTATTCTCTGTTTGATATCTATCAAAATTTTGAAGCTGCAATCTCTTGAATCCAAGTACATGGCAGAAAGTTCTTCTAGCAAGAATATTCTAGTTGTAATTTTGATAATTAAAAGATGTTGGATTCAAGGCAAGTCATGGAACAATACAATGAACAATTATGGATTCCATGACAATTTGCCCAACTTGATATGAAAATGGATGAATCTATCTTGGTTTCCAGTATCATTAACAAACAGTCTCATTCTTGGAAAAATTTCAAACATATTTTAAAACATAAAAAAAGGAACCGAGTCTGGTCTAACTTTGTTAGCACTTCAAAAATGAAGAGTCCGTGAGAGCTTAAAAGGGTGACAAAGTTAAGGACAAGAATATGGCTGGACTTTCACAAGTGCATATGGTGGAAAAAAGTGAATAATCCAAGAATGCTAACAAGTTCAAAGGTAAATGAAAGATTAAAGGAGACAATAATAACAAAGGCCCCAACAAGAATCTAAACTTAGCATGTTGGAAGTGTGGCAAACCTAGTCATTTAAAGAAGGATTGTCAGGTTGGTAAAGGCAAGATAGTCCAAGTGGATCTAAGGATCCAGAAGAGCAACAAGATAAGATTTTAGTTTCAAATTATAATACGGGTGATGCATCACTAATTTATGACGCATTTTTTGTGCAAGATGATAATGTTTTTTGGTAGGTTGATTCGGGAGCAACTAGTAATGTGTGTAAAGATCTTCGTTAGTTCAAGGACTCTCGATCAATTGAAGATGGATCGGTACTAAAAATAGTCAATGTTACAACTAAACCAATCAAGAGATTAGGAAATATTCAGTTTATGTTTACTTATGGAAATTGTATGTGGTTAAACAAAGTATTGTATGTACCAAGGATTTAAAAGAATTTGTTCTTTGGTATTATCTTAAATATATGTGGTTACAAGATATATCTACAATGAGTTTAGTACGTGCTTTCAACACGAACAGTGAAAAATTCAAAACATACATGTTGGCTAAGATAACTATACAACCTTTTAAAGATAAGCAAAGTAAAGTCACACATACTGATTATGTGACATGCATGCTACACCATTGTTAGATAATGAAAAGTATGTTATTATATTTATTGATGAAAAGTATGTTATTATATTTATTGATGATGCCTCTAAATTCTTGTATGTACCAAGAATTTAAGATCACACATACTGATTATGTGACATGCATGCTACACCATTGTTAGATAATGAAAAGTATGTTATTATATTTATTGATGATGCCTCTACATATTGTTATGTTTTTACATACTAAGCATTAAGTTTTTGATAAATTTAAAATTTATAAACTAGAGATAGAACTTTATCAAAATGGGTTGATTTAAACTTTTAGTACTGATAAAAGAGGTGAGTATTATGATCCGGTGTACTTTAAATCCAGTGGTATAATATATCAAACTACAACTCCTTATACACAATAACAAAATGATGTAGCAAAAAGAAAGAACATGACTTTGAATAAAATGGTTAATTCTAGGTTATCCTATTATGATTTGAGTGAAGGATTTTGGGGTGAGGCAATATTAATAATTTGTTATCTATTTAATAGAATTCATAATAAAAGGACTAAGACTACCCCATATGAACTTTGGTACAAAAAGCCATCAAACTTGAGTTATCTTAGAGTTTGGGGATGTAAAGCGGTTATGAGGCTCATCAAACCCAAAAGGAAAACTTTAGGTGAAAGAGGTATAGAGTGTATCTTTATTTGATATGCTCAACATTCTAAGAGTTATAGGTTCTATGTCTTAGAACCTAATGACTATATGCCTGTAAACTAGGTTATAGAGTCTAGAAATGCAATCTTTGATGAAGAAAGATTTACCTCTATACCTAGACCATGACTCATACTTTGAAAGTTTGTCAAAATGATAACATGTTCGGTAGCAACTCGGCTAATACCAAAGTTGTACCTTCCACTAGTACTGAACCCATGAAAAATACAAGAGCAAGAAAAGCAAAGTTTTTGGTGATAATTTTTAACTTTAATTGTTTGAATGATCAAGGAATGAGATTGGATCTCAATATCGATATTGTATTAATATTGAGAAGGATCCTACGACTTGTAGTGAAGCTATGGCTTCTAGAGATGTTGCTTTCTAGAAAGAAGTAATCCAACATGAGATGGATTTCATTATGCATAACAGTACTTGAAAGTTGACTAGTTTACCACTGGATGTAAGCTGACTAATGGGGTGTAACTAAATCTTCAAAAAGAAAAGAAAGGAGAATGATAGCATAGATAAGTTTAAAGATAGATTTGTTATTCAAGGCTTTTAACAAAAGAAGTTATTGATTTCTTTGATACTTATGCTTCTATTGCTAGGATCTCTACTATTAGATTGTTATTAGCACTTGCAACTATACACAATCTTGTGATTTATCAAATGGAGGTCAAAATCGCATTTTTTAATAGAGAATTGGATGAAGAGATTAACGTGAAACAACCAGAAGGCTTTGTTATGACTAGTAATGAGGACAAGGATTGTAAGTTAATAAAATCTCTATATGGTCTAAAACAATCACCAAAAATGCCATCAAAAGTTTGATGTTGTGTTGTCTAATGGTTTTGCGATAAATCAAGCTGACAAATGTGTATATAGTAAGTTTGATGCTTCTAATAAAGGAGTTATAATTTGATTGTATGTAGATGACATATTGATATTTGGTACTAATTGATGTCAAGTTGATAAAACAAAAGAATTTATGTCATCTAGTTTGCTACAAAAGACCTAGGGGAGGTTAAGGTGATCCTTGGTATTAGGATCAAGCATGGGATCAATGCTATTTCAATTGATTAATCTTAACAGATTTTGAATAAATTTAACTTCAAAGATTGTTCTGCTATAAGTATTCCTATAGATCCAAATCTTAGGCATCTACCTGATAAAGGTATTACAGTATCTCAACTTGAATACTCAAGAGCCATTGAAAGTCTTATATATGCTATGATTAGCACTAGTTTTGATATAGCCTATGTTGTTGGAAAGCTTAGTAGATTTACTAAAAAATCTAGTTTACATCACTTCCAAGCTACTAATAAGGTATTTAAATACTTTAAAAAACCATTACTTTTCCTTTAATTTATTCTAGATTTCCTTTTGTCATTGAAGGTTATTTAGATGCAAGTTAGATTACCAATGTGGAAGAACATTCTACCATAAGTGGATGGATATTCCTTCTTGGGGTAGGTGTCATCCCTTGGCATCAAAGAAACAAACTTGTATTACTAACTTAATAATGGAATCTGAGTTTGTGGCATTAACAATAGCTGGTGAAGAAGTTGAGTGGCTAAGAATTTTATTTATAAAATTCCATTATTGCCTAAATCGATATCACTTATTTCTATTAGATATAATAGTGAAACAACTTTGGTTAAAGCTTATAGTCAAGTGTATAATGGCAAATTTTAACACTTAGGTGCTAAACATAACATGATTCACGAGCTCATCATGCATGGTGTGATATTAGTGGATTTTTTTAAGAACTAAACATAATTTAGCCGATCATCTAACCAAAGGGTTAAATAGAGATCCTGTGCACAAGTTGGCTATGGGAATAGGTTAAAGTCCACCTAAAATCTCTTAGGTAAGATACCCAATTCGCATATAGAATAACACTAGATGCTTAATCTAACGTGAAAAGCTTAACATCTAAAGATTTAAACACATTAGTAGCATCATCCTAAGGTATGTGTTCATACCTACAAGTTTAGGAGGTTGAAGTCTAACTTTGTAACACCCCGAAAAGTTAAACGAGTCATTAGTGATAATGGGCTTAATTAATGGGTACTTAATAAAGAAAAAAAAAATGGTCATGGGCTAAATTAGCCTTATTGGGTAATAGGCTAAGGGATTAAAGGCCCATAATTAGCCTTTAAGCCACTTAACCAGCCATCATCTCCTTCATTTTCTCAACCCTAGCCACCAAGTTCTAGAGAGAGAGTAGAGAGAGAAAATGAAGAAAACTCAAGATCTAGAGCTTCAAAGGTTAAGGGATTAAAGATCTAGGTGATTGAGCATCAGACTACAAGAAAGGAGCAAGAAATCCAGGTAAGAATCAGCCTCTAAACTCTTCTGTAGATTCAAACCCGATTTCTAGGGTTTGGGGTTTTGAAAAGTTGCAAAAAGATCGCAATAAAGGTCACATTTTTACGTATGAAAACATGTAAAAAGCTTAGATATAGTCTCATGGATAATAAACTAAGGATTTGGACGTAAAAAGTTGCGATTTTAGGTTAAAAACGAGCTGGTTCGTCATTTCAGCTCGATCTGCGAAACTATCTGCTCATCCAGCGAAATTGCATATTCAAGCTGCGAAACTGTGAGTTTTCTGTGAAACTATAGACTCGCAGGTAATTTCGCATCCATGGAATTCCAATGAAAGTTGGGCGAAACTGCCATTCGAAGCTGGCAACGAAACTGCCATGCGAAATTGGTAGCGAAATTGTCAGCGAAACTGACAGCGAATCTGTTAGTGAATCTACTTACGTGGCAACAAAATTAGTAGCGAATTTAGGCAGAAATTAATCTCTTTGGGTGTTAACTTATCTGCAGGAAGTGTATTGTGATCCTAACTTAGAAAGCTTAGTTTAGAAGCTACTCATGGTATCCGGTAGCCAGGGGCGTTGCCCCTTCGACCCCACTAGGGGCTGCTGCCCCTAGGACCCTACTGTCAGGGGCTGCCGCCCCCGAATACCTACTGTCCAGCGGAGGGTCGGTTATGTTGTTATGATTGATTGTACTTTGTATGTTGTGACATCTCATAAATTTTATTAACTTAGAAGTTATCCTTGTTAAATCTTAAAAGGGGTCTTTTATGCCATTTTGAAACTTTGGGGTTGTTATACTTAATAATTAATTTAGTGATTAACAAATTAATATAATAATAATAATAACATTATAAGTGTTATAATAATGTTGCTTGTTATTATAAAATTTAAGGTATTAATAATCTTAAATAAGATAATAATAACTATGTTGTTTATAATGACACTAATAATAAGAATATTATGGTATTAATAAAAACATAATAACATTTATAATGTTAAATAGTACTTATAAAGTGGTAAGCATAAACAAAAATGACTAAAACCTAAACTGATTGAAGTTAGTTAGAGGGTTTATTTATTATCTTATTAACATTACAAGTAAAACTGTATATATAAAATAACAAAACAACTTAAAGTTTGATTAAATTTAAGGGGCCATTTTGTTAATTAGAAACTTAAATACTAAAGTTTGGGCATAACATAATGAACTATTGAATTAACAGGGACCATTTGTGTAAATAAGTCAAACTCACACCCAAACCGCCATTTTCCCCACCGTCGACCCTTATTTCCTCCGGCCAACTCCGGCCACCGTTCCGGCGACACCCCAAAACTATCCAAACTCATCATTTCTTATGAAATAAACCGGTCCTCAACCCTCGCAACCAAGTTTCGAACTTACGTCTCATGATAATTCTAAAAATTCGCGATATGCTTTGAACACCCGAAACCGAAATGCATTCACGAGATAGTTCAGTTTCAACTCAATTACGAACAAATTAATCGAATTAAACTACTAAAAAACGCTTTAACGATGGTTATGAATTCAAATTTGCGATTAATTACATTCAAATTCATACGGTTACCTTCGATTCACGACTCGAAAACCTCCGAACCAATATTAAACTCGATGGACTAGGGTCAGATCAATTCAATCTATATAATATAGTTGAAAACATTCCTTTTGATTCCTTTGAACTCTCTGTGCCCTCAATTCGTCAGAAACACGCACACACTCGTATCCAATCTCCGTCTCTGCCGCGACTTGCTCTTGACTCCTCACCATCGATTTCATATCAAATCAGGTAATCAAACACACCTTCATACTCGTTTTCACTCAGGGAACAAAAGCCCTAAGTTGGATTTCGATTACACTACGAATTCGTGTTCAATTTGGATCAAATCAAGTTAGGGTTTATGTGAAATTGGGGGGGAATGTTCCAGTGATGGCTTTTAAACATTCAAACGAGCTTTAAACAGATATGGGCGCTGGCCCAGCTGGTTTTAAGTTACTAAACGAAATACAAGGGGCTCGGGTTCGATTCCCGGCACCTCTTTTATTTGTTTTTGTTTTTTTTTTAAGCTTTTTAATTACATACATATAAAATTACAGAAAAATTATAATTAAATATAAAAATCATTTCTGATAATTAATATAAATATTTTAGACACTAAAATATTTTCTGAAATTTTTCTAATTTAAATATATTCATAAATATATATACTATATATATATATATATATATATATATATATATATATAATATATATATAATATATATATATACATATATATATATATATATATATATAGGTTAGGTCTAGAATCTGTAGATCTAGTCATTATGTATAGGCTTAGTACTTGAATTAATATTTGTAATGAACTTTTGTATTTCATTATTATGTATGCATTAAATATATAGGTTAACCCATTTATATATGTGTTGATGTATGTATGGCTGCAGGTACAAACATAATACTTGATCAATTATTGAAATTGACCAAGTGTAAGAAACATCTACGGATGAACATATCATCTTCCGTAGATTATATCTTACAAGTAACAAACATCCGAAGATCATCTACGGATGAACAAATCAACTGGAGTTCCAAGTGTTCAAGAAATGCTGCGGAAGAACAAACATCGGAAGAACAAAACATCTGCGGAAGAACAAAACATCTGCGGAAGAACAAAACATCTGCGGAAGAACAAACATCTGCGGAAGACAATATTTCTGCGGAGTCCAAACACTTGCAAAATACAAGTGTACAAGTCAACAAGTCAACAAGTCAACAAGGCGGTTATTACGAATCCCGAGAAATCCGTTGATTCCTTATCAGAAACAAATCAAATCCCAAGAGATCCGGTGTTTCCTATAACTGAAACATCTGTCTATAAATATGGATCCTAGGTTTCGATTCAAGGACGATTGAAAACAGACGATTGATTGATTGAGAACAGCAATAGCATTACAACAATCATCAAAAGTCTTTCGATCATCATAACATATACAACATCATAGCATTCATTGTTTCATTCTTTTGTAATCTTCAACACATTATAATAAAACATTAATTAATCTTTAATTGTGTTTTGTGTCGTGTGTTCTTGATATTTCATTGACATTGAAAGTTGTTTAAATACAATTAAACCAAATCAACGTTAATTCCGCTAACGTTGACTTGACATCAATTCACACTGATAATTCCTGTCGACGATCCTTGGATTCACAGGTGGTATCAGAGCCAAGTGCTCATTGATTTAGATCAATTGATCTATCAGTGTTAGTTGTGTTTAATTGTGTTTTTCGTTTACAGCAATTTTTAATTAACTTGTTTCTATATTCAAATCAATTGAATAGTAGATCTTGTTAACATCATGAGCAACTTCAGTGGTTCATCTTACCAACCCCCGAAGTTGGAAACAAAAGCAGATTTCAAGTCATGGAAAATCAAGTTCAGGAATCATGTAAACTATACTGATTCTGACTTGTGGATTTCCATTACTGAAGGTCCTTATATTCCACCCACTCTTGGGCCGGATTATAATGACAAAAATCAACCAATCAGCACAAAAGATCTATCACCTGATGATGTCAAAAAGGTTAAAGTCGATATAAAAGCATACAGTCTGCTTAGTATGGCTTTACCTGAAGAGATATTAATCAGGTGTGAGAACTATAAAACAGCTCACTCCTTATGGAAGATTCTTCACACTCTCTGCGAAGGGAGTGATGAGATAAGAAGTATAAGGAGAGACACCCTCAGATCACAATATGAAACCTTTCATCATATTGAGGGTGAATCAATTCCTCAGCAACTTCATAGATTCATGCAGTTAGTCACTGAGATGAATATTCTAGAGTTGAAGTATACTAGTGAGGAATTAAACAAGAAAATGCTCCACACTTTGCCAGAAAGTTGGAAGCATACTGTGTCCATGTTCAAGAATACTATAGATCTGAAAGCAACTGGTTTAGATACTCTGGTTGCAAAAGTGGAAGCTCTTGAAATGGATGAAAAATCAAGAAACAAGAGTGTGAGAACTCATGTCTCACCCTATCACTTCAAAGAAACAAATAATGTAGGAAGTGCATTTATTTCAAACAATGAAAGTGATAGCTCTTGTGTAGGAGTGATGATGAGGAGGAAGTTAGCTTCTATGCTTCAAAACCCTCAAAGAAATCATCTCAAGACAAGCAGCAGAAGAATAAAGGAAGAACTACTGATAGACAAGATACATCTGCAGCAACAACTAAGTCTTCCTTTTCAGCAAATCAGTCAGAACCAATAACTGTGATATTGGACTCTGAAGAACAAAGAGCAGCCTTTGCAGCTTTTAGCTCAAGTTTTCAAGCATACCTGGGAAGCTCTCTAACATCAGCCAATATCTGTCAACAAGACTTAGAAGAACTACCCCCAGATGTAGTGGAAGAGATGGATCTACAATGGCAGATGGCCATGATTGCTTATAGAGCTAAGCAATATCTCAGGAGAAACAAGAACTTGGCTTCAGCAAGCAGAACATCAAAGATTGGTGTTGACAAATCAAAAGTAAGATGCTACAAATGCAATCTCTATGGACATTTCTCAAGAGAATGCAATCAACAGTCTTATCCAGAGATGAGACAACATCAGCAGCATCAACAACATCAGATTCAAGCAAATCAACAATCTTCTCAAAGACCTCTGCACAAGCAATCTCAACTGATCAATGCTTCCCCACCAGCCACCAAAGAATCAGCAGGACCAAGTAACTCAAAGGAGTCAGGGCTGATCATACTTCAAGATGGAACGTGTGACTGGAGTCTGTATGAGAAGGAAGTTTTGGAAGAAAATCAAGCATTGATGGCTCATATGGATCAAACAGTGCCACCAATGGCTAAAGAGGTAAAAGAAAGATTGTGTTCATCAACTTGTGTTGAGGAAGTTGAACGATATAGAGTCCATGCTCAACAGTTGGCTGATAAAGTAAAAGAAACAATGATTTTGAATGAATCTCATGTTAGAGAACATAAATTATATCAAATAAAAATTAATTCTTTGCAAAAGGATTTAGAAAAATTTGTTTCTGAAAATTATAGCCTAAAAGCCCAAGTTGAGCATTTGACCACTTCCTTAACAAAATCCATGGCTGATCATGCATCAACTGAAGTGAAACTTCAGAAGTTTCAATTATCATCTCAGCAATATGAGAAATTACTAACTTCTCATATTGAATCAAAGAAAAGGTCTGGGTTGGGTTATAATGCGGTTGCACCACCTATAAATGATAATTACACATCCTTACCTACAACAATGACAAACACTCTGTCAAATCATTTTGTGCCTAGCACTAAATTTGAAAAAGATTCATCTAAAACTAAAATTAATGATAAAGCTGAGGTGAGTGAAACTGAATCATCTGAATCAGAATCATTAGATCAAAATGATTCAGAATTTGATTATGATAAGTGTGATGACTTGGATGATTCTGATGAACATGATGTTGATCAAACAAGCACTGGTAAAAATTTTCAACTGAAAGCCCATATTCCAAAAGTGCTTGAAGAAACAAAGTTGCCATATCCTCCTAAACAAAGAAACATGCTGAAGACCATCTGCAAGAGGATAGCTCAATTGAATGAAGGTCTTCAAGAACTAAGTATGCAAGAATCCTCCAAGAAATTGACTGATGAATCTGTCATCACTGAGGAAAGAGGAAAATTCAAAGGAAAGAAAAAGGCATCAGCAGATCATCAACTGAACAAGAAAACTTCAGCAGCTGATCTACGGAAGAGAAATTCAGCTCCAAACGAACAAAATGTGCACAAAAATGAAAAAGGTGAAGCACATTCAAAGCTAAAGAAGAAAGAGCAACAACAAAAATCAGCAAACAAAAGAATGATTCTGAGAAAGAATCAGAAGAAAAGTATTGCAAATGGTGTGACATGAAAAATCACAACACTGAAGATTGTTACTTCAGCAGTTATTGTTCTATTTGCAATATGAACAATCATATGACTGCTGATTGTTACTTCAACAAACATTGCTCTATTTGCAACAAAAATAATCATTCCACACAGGAATGTTATTTCAACAAAAAGAACAAATAAAAGGATCAAAGAAGAAAGAATCAGACAAATCTGAATCAGATTCCCAATCCACAGATTCTGCAAAGAGTTCAAAACTGAAGAAGCATGAACAAAAATCAAAGGCAAAACCAAAGGACAAATCATCATCAAGTGTTAAGATACTGAAGAAAAGATCAACTTTTCAGCAGTCAAAAACACCACACAAAAGAGTGGATTTGTCAGACAAGGAATCAAAGGATGATGATTCATTCTTTGATAAATTTGAAAAAGGCATTCATATCCCTCTTTCAAAAACAAAAGACAGTGAAACATTTAAAGGTTCACTATCAAAACAAAAGAATCAAACAAATGAAGTTGATCTAAGTAAAGCAGACAATATGAATCATGAATCTACTTCATCAACATCCCATTCAGCAGAATCATCCTCATCCAAATTAAATCAGAATGAATCAATCAAATCTGAAACAGAAACTTCAAAAAATATTCTTGAAAGAGTAACTGTTTTAGATCCTGTTGACAAACCCAAGATCACTAAGGCTTGGGTTGTCACTTCTAACTGATTTTCTTTTCTGATTGCAGGAACAATATTGGAGAGCTGACAACATGTGGTATGTTGACAGTGGTTGTTCCAGGCATATGACAGGAAACTGTTCTCTTCTCCATGACTTCAAACATAAAAATGCTTCTTATGTGGCATTTGGTGGGGATAAAAAGGGAGGTAAAATTGTTGGTGAAGGAATGATAACCAATGGTGTACTTAAATTTGATAAAGTAAATTACTGTAAAAACTTACAGTATAATTTACTTAGTGTATCTCAAATCTGTGATCAAAATTACACTACATTGTTTGATGACACTAACTGTTACATTCTTAAGCCAGGATTTATTGTCCCAGAAGATTGGATTCTCCTCAAAGCAGCAAGAAAAGGAAACACTTATGTGTTGGATATGAACAACACTTCTCTCACAAAACATGAAACTTGTCTTATTTCTAAACTTTCAGAAGATTTGTCACAATTATGGCATAGAAGACTTGTTCATTCTAACATGAAAAATATGAATAAATTGGTGAAACATGACCTGGTCATTGGCTTACCAAATAAAGAGTTTCATTGCTCAACTCATTGCTCTTCTTGTTACAAAGGAAAACAACACAGAGTGTCACATAAACCAAAAACAATCAATACTAATACTACACCACTCAAATTGCTTCACATGGATCTTTTGGTCCAACCAATGTAATGAGCATTGGAAAAAGGCAATATTGTTTGGTGATAGTTGATGATTTCACTAGATTTACATGGGTCTTTTTCTTAAAACAAAAGAGTGAAACATCAGAAACATTAATGGACTTTGTCATCAAGATTGAGAATCAACTTGATACAAAAGTCAAAATTTTCAGGAGTGATAATGGTACTGAATTTGTTAACTTTGAACTAGATTCTTTTTGCAGGAGCAAAGGAATTGCAAGACAATTCAGTGCACCAAGGACTCCACAACAAAATGGAGTTGCTGAACGAAGAAACAGAACTCTCATTGAAGCAGCAAGAACAATGCTAGCTGATTCACAACTACCTATTACCTTTTGGGCTGAGGCTGTGAATACTGCATGCAATGTTCAAAATAGAACATTAATTGTCAAAGAACATAACAAAACTCCTTATGAGCTCCTATTTAAAAGAAAACCTTACATAGGATATCTAAGAGTATTTGGGTGTCAAGTAACTGTTTTGAACATCAAAGAGTCATTAGGAAAATTTTCAGAAAAAGCATATGATGGTTTCTTTGTTGGATATTCTTCAACATCAAAATCATATAGAGTGTATATTCCACAGCATAACATTGTGGAAGAGACACCTAATGTATCTTTTGATGAAAATGTATTCACTAAGTCAGTTAAAGGATCATCATGGTTATTTGACATAGATGCCTTGTCTAAATCTTTTAACTATGATTATTTGACAAATACAGGTTCTGATGAAGTATGCTATCCGTTTGTTCCACCAATTATGACTGAAGTACCTTTATCTGCTGATCCCCCAAGGATACATCCCTCTACAAGTGACAACACTTCAACAGAAGCAGATACTACATGTGGAACTGACCAAAATGCATCAGGAGAAGCTCCTACGGAAGAACAAACTGCATCAGGAGAAGCTCCCTCAGAAAAACAGCATGCATCAGGAGAAGCTCCTTCAGAAGAACAGCATGCATCAGGAGAAGCTCCTTCGGAAGAACAAAATGCTTCCGGAGTTCCTTCGGAAGATCATGTATCCGGAGAACTTCCTTCGGAAGACCAAAATGTATCCGGAGCAGCTCCTACGGAAGAACAAAATACTTCCGCAGAAGTTCCTGCGGAAGAGCAAAATCCAACTGCAGATACTTCTGGAGCTCAATCAGCAGAGACTCAATTTGATTATTTCTTGAATTCTCAAATTGAGATGAATCAGTCAGAGGCAATGGAAATGACTAATCTGGAATCATCCATTCCAGTTGAGTCAACTCCCTCAATGAGAATTCATAAGTCTCATCCACTTAACAATATCATTGGAAATCCTGAAAAGAGAACTACAAGGAGCCAAAGTGGTACAGCCAACCTTTGTCTATTCAACTGTTTTCTTTCTCAAGTGGTGCCTCCAAACATTACAGCTGCTTTAAAAGACAATAGCTGGATTGAAGCTATGCAAGAAGAGCTTCAACAGTTCAGAAAGCAAAAAGTATGGTGTCTTGTTGATTTACCTGAAGGTCAACATCCTATTGGAACTAGATGGCTATACAAAAACAAACTGGATGATAGAGGTATTATTGTCCGAAACAAAGCAAGGTTAATAGCACAAGGTTACACTCAAGAAGAAGGCATAGATTATGATGAAGTTTTTGCACCAGTTGCAAGAATTGAGGCAATAAGAGTGTTCTTGGCATATGCATCATACAAGAAATTCACTGTGTATCAAATGGATGTCAAGTGTGCTTTCTTATATGGAAAAATAGATGAGGAAGTTTATGTGTCTCAACCCCCCGGATTTGAAGATCCTCATTATCCTCACAGGGTATACAAACTAGATAAAGCCTTGTATGGTCTTCATCAAGCACCAAGAAAATGGTATGAAACATTATCATCCTTCTTACTCAAGCATGGCTACAAAAGAGGAACAATTGATCAGACACTCTTTCTCAAACAAGAACATCAAGATCTCTTAGTAGTCCAAGTATATGTTGATGACATTATATTTGGATCAACTAATAAGAGATTGTGTGTGAATTTTGAAGAGCTGATGAAATCTGAATTTCAGATGAGCTCAATGGGTGAATTAACATTCTTCCTTGGCCTTCAAGTTCATCAAAAAGCAGATGGAATTTTCATCAACCAAGAAAAATATATACATCAAATTCTGAAGAAATACAATTTTGCTGAAGTCTCCTCATGCAAAACACCAGCATCAACAATTGATAAGATTGCCCCTGATCCCTCTGGAAAATCTATTGATCAAAAATTATTTAGATCCATGATAGGTTCACTTATGTACTTAACTGCCAGTAGACCTGATATTATGTTTGCTGTGTGTGTATGTGCTAGGTACCAATCTGATCCAAAGGAGTCACATCTCAATGCTGTCAAAAGAATTTTCAGATACCTCAAGGGAAAACCAGGACTTGGTCTATGGTATCCCAAGGATGGAGACTTTACACTCTACTCATACTCAGACAGTGACTATGGTGGATGTAACAGCAATAGAAAATCAACAACCGGTGGATGTCAATTCATTGGACCCAGGCTAGTGTCATGGCAGTGCAAGAAACAAACAAATGTTTCTGTATCCACAGCTGAGGCTGAGTACATTGCTGCTTCAGCCGGGTGTTCTCAAGTGCTTTGGTTACAAAACCAATTGCTTGACTATGGTTACAACTTTCTTCAAACTTCAATCTATATAGACAATTCTGCTGCTATGTTTATAACTGCTAATCCTGTGCAACATAGTAAAACTAAACATATAGAGATTAGGTATCATTTTCTGAGAGATTGCTCAGAAAAAGGATTGATCAAGTTAGTCAAAGTGGATACATCAAATCAGCTTGCTGATTTATTCACTAAAGCCTTTGATTCAGTCAGATTTAATTTTCTGATTGAGTCTCTAGGTATGATTAACTTAGATTAAATAAAGTTCAACAAACAACATGCTGTGTGCAATAATGCATCAGTATGCCTTATGCATGGGAAATGATAGTAAACTATAGCTTTGCCTATTTCTGCATAAACAAATATCAATATATCTCAACAAGTTTCTTGATATGTGAGTAGGTTCAACTTGAGTGGAAACAAATCTTAGTGCTTGCATAACATAATATTGTCATAATTGTCTGTGGGAAACTTCATTTTGAGAAAACAAAGTGAGTCTTATCCTAATGTGATCAAATCATTCATCTGCACACACTATGTAAAACACTTTATACTATCTATCTTTGCAAATCATACTCCCTCTGTTTTGTGTGAACAAAGACCTGGGTGTATGATCACCATACTGAATCTCAGTATCAAAGGTGAAAAGATCATGTTCATCATCATCCCTCTGTTTTGTGTGAACAAAGACCTGGGTTAAAGGCACCTCTGTTTTACGTGAGTAAAGACCTGGTGACCTGATGATGATCATATCTAAAGCTCTCAAAAGAATCCTAAGTGATCAACTGTATATTATCCTGAGCTTTATCAACATCGCATCAATGAGATGCCAAACACATCTCAAGATAGCTATTATAATTTAAAGTACATAGTCTCAAGAGTGAAAGAATGATGATTTGACTTACAAAGGGAGGACAACACCTTTGTGAATCAACTGTGAAGTCCATGACAGTTATTTCTAAATCAATAAAACATGATAAACAGCAAGCCTAGTTGATACATGAGCTCTTGTATGGATTTATAAGGACAATATACTTGCAATCAGAACTTGTTCCAGCATCAACTATACAACATAACTAATCAGGAAGAGGCTTAGCATTATAGTATGATCCCATCTTAAGTGCATCTGATCATTATCATATATTTAGCGTTTATGTTATTCCTCTTAAAGAAATTTATGATAAATGCTTAAGTTCATCATTAATCACAAATTTAGGGGGAGTAGTATTCATGAAATAACATCTATATCAGCAGCAGCAATGTCTATATTTTTATCAAGTTGAAGAAATTGAAACCTGAGCATCACATTAGCCGTTGGTTACATGAAATTTATTTTAAGTTTCCTTGTACTAAATTGTCATGTATACAAAGCCAACGAGGTCCTATAGCAATAATTGGTTCAACCAATGGAGTTGGGCCATACATACAACTGTGTGTAAATCAATATTAGTATATTAATGTTTATCCGTAGATTGGTAAACTACGGATAAACAAAGATCAATCAGTAGAAGTTGTTGATCCGTAGATATACTACGGAAGAGTAGTTGTCGATCACAATTAGTGATATTACTTCTACGGAAGAGTACAATGTGGGACCCACTGAATAAATCCGAGAAAATTAATATGTCTGAGGGTATAAATAAAGAGATTTGACTTGTCAAATGCATTATGCACTTTTTCAGCTCACTTTTTCAGACCTAGAAAATCTCACAACAAATTTTTCCCACTTTCTCAACATTCAAAATTTATCAAATCAAACCTTAAGCAAACGTATATCTGAGTTCTTAATCAGCGTCTATTAAGGTAAAACATGTCGTAATCATCAAGAATGAACAAGTTGATTCTTGTTTTATCTCACAACTGTTCGTATTCTTATATCAATAACATGATTCTAATGAAGTCTTTTCTTATGAACAGATGGATCATCGATTTGCAAAAGAGCATAATGTATGTGCTTTCTTGAACCCTGACGATCCTGTGTCAGAAGGATGTCAAGAAATTATGAGATATTTGAGAAGATCAAGGGTTTTCTATGCATTATCTGCAGAGCCAACGATTTATCGATCGCATATCAGTGATTTCTGGAATTCTGCGCGTATAGAAGAAGATGATGAAGGAATTATTGCAGAAGTAAGGAATCGAAGGCTGAGAATAGACGAACAAACAATAAGAAGGGTACTAGAACTGGGAGATGTTGAAGCAGGACACCCTGATGTATTTGATAATGAATACATAGAAAAGGTTTTTCTTCTAATGGGATATGATGGAGACTTTGAAAAGGGAGAAATCAAGAAGGGAAGACTCTGCAAACCATACAGATTTTTGTGTCACACTTATCTGAAGTGTATGTCAAACAGAAAATCTGGGCTTGACAGATTTTCTAGACACATATCATCTGGTATTATTGGCATCTTTGAGGGAAGAACCTACAACTACTCAAAGTACATCTTTAACTGTTTGTGTGATCACATCAGAGTACAGAAGGCTGATAAGATGTATATGTTTCCAAGATTCATTCAGCTGATCATTAATGCAGACCTGCCTGGAACAAATGTGGAGGGTGGTGTGTTTATCCAAGCACACCTTGGCAGATCTGTGCTGAACAAAATCTCAGGGAGATATGAAGGAGAAGATGTAGACATGTTTGCACATGTGATTGATGCTAATGCAGACATACCTCCAGAGCTAGTTTGGGAAGATGAGGAAGAGAGCTCTGCTACCAGCTCTGCTCAAGACACTCCATCACCGGTAGTATCACCACAACAACAACAAACACCCCAAACACAATCACCAGCCAGCCAAACTACAGAACCCATCTCTCCAATCCTCAATCTATCACCACAACAACAACAAACACCCCAAGCTCAATCTCCTGCCAGTCAAAATACTGAACCAATCTCTCCCATTCAACCCCAATCACCAAATGAGCTTCAGATGCAACTCTACCAACAACCTCCAAACTCAGATACTGAGAGCATCTACACTGGAGAGACAGAATTAGTCTCAGAAGCAAGTACAGTCAAACTGTCATTATCCAAGACTGATTCCCCTGTGCATTCAAATGAAACTGAACAAGTTTCTCCCATGATTGATCAGCAACAACAACAAACTCTTCAAGAGCATGAAGACCAAGCCACTGAACCAAAGTCAAGCTCAGCAAGTGTTGATCATGAGGAAGTAAAAGAAGATGAGCTTGAGTCTCAGCATCAGGAAAGAGATACAGAAGCAGATCAGGTTGAAGTGATTGCCTATAATGAAGATGATCTGAGTGATGATGACATTCCTGTGAGCAAGAGTTATCTGGTGGCTGAGTACAACAAGCTGGTGCTCAAGTCAAATAAAAGAAAGGCAAGAATACAAGAGCTGAAGGGCATAATTAAAGAAAAGGATGAAGAATTGTTAAATCAGCAAGAAAGAATAAAGAGACTGAGAGAAGATGCTCAAAGTGATAAAGAAGTCATTGATGCTCTGCTAGACAAGGAAGCTGAGCTTATAGAGTCAGCAGAGAATGAGAAGAAAGATAAAGAAAAGATCATGAAGAGACTTGAACAAGCATCTGGCACTATGACTGCTCAGTCAACCATAATAAAGAGAAAAGAAGAAGAAATTGAGCAACTTAAACTGAAGATCAGCTCATTGGAATCTTATGCCAAAACTTCAACTGCTCAAACAAAACAAAGTCCTGAGGCATCAAAAGAAGTGATCTGGTACTCAAGGAAAAGAAAGTACCTTGGTACTACTGAGAAGAAGCCAACTAATGAAAATAGTTCAAAGAAACAAAAGCTTTCTCCTGATCACACCCCCTTAATAGACTTATCTGCTGAGAAGCCCATCACTGAACAGAAAGATGAAAGTGACAAAGAATGGGAAGAATTAATCAAAGAAGACACTCCTCCAAAGCAAGAAGTCTCAAAGGCTGATGATCTTCTGACTACAAGTGACATACTTGAAGAGAGGCCTGAATCAACCATGTTCATGACACTTATAAACCATGGTTTCCCTTATGACATGGTTGAAAGACTGAACATGACAGAGATGAAGAACTTGTTGAAAGAGTTTGAGCTTGCCAGCTTCATGATTCCAAACTGTGATTATGAAGCATTCAGTACCTTTCAATCAATTCAAAACATAAAGAAGGAGTTGGGACACTGTGACACAGCCAAGCTGAGCAAATACAACATGACTTGCTGGTTACAGGGACATAACTACAAGCCTCATGAGCTTAAAGGAAGAACAGTAGGAGAACTCAGAAGGATGATGGAGCATGTAATGAAGGTTGAACTAGATACTGGGGTAAAGTTCAGAACTGAAGCTCCACATCAATCTTATGAACAACAAAGCAAACTCCCTGCTGAACCCATAACTGTTGAACCTAAAGATCAGCACAAAGGAAAAGAGAAACTGATTAGAGAGCCAAGGGAAGTCATCCCCGGAAAAGTATGGCCACTTGGGACTGCGGTTAGAGAAATAACTGAGCAAAAGTCCACTCTAATACAACTGATAGATCACCTCACAACTCCCAGCTCTGCGGAAGAAAACAAGATCATGGCTTGGAAATATGATCCAGACTGGGATTGTGCTGTCATTAAAAGAACATCTGGAAGAGTTGAATACTTCCATGATGTACTCTCAGTGGTGAGTCTGCCAGAGAATGACATCAGAGACCTTCAAAGTTTAATCATCAGCAATTATCCAATTCACCCTAGAGGAAGAGACTTCTCAACTCTAGTGGGAAAGTTAAAAACAAAGTTTAAAGATGATGTGCTGATTGAAGCTAAAAGAGAAGATATAGAACATCAGAAGAGAATCAAAGGGCTCAAAAGATACAAGTCCAATGCCTCAGAACATGTAGATGATGAATTCTTGAAGAGGATTGGCTACAACAACAGAAACAAAGCAGCTCTTAAATGTGTTGAAGGGACTCAATTCACATACCCAATCACTAAATGGGGATATGTAGAGAAGACTAAAGAGTTGGTCCTACTGAGAAATGCTGAGAACAAGAAAGCTGAGAAGATCAGAATTTTTGATCCTGTGGAAATCAAACTGCTTCATCCCAGCTACACCTCATACTTAAATGATAAATTCTTTCCCAAGTTGTCTGATGAACAAGCACAAAATGATCTATTTCTACATGTTCATGTGATTCAAGTAGTAGACAAACTTCATGCAAAAGCATATAAAAGAAGAAGATTTAATGCTGGATTACTGAAGGGAACAACATTTGATGAAGTAACAGAACTAAGAATAACAGAACAAGATGAGCTAGAAGTGGTGAATAACAACAAGGTGTTAGACACACTCACTACAGAAGAAGATGTTCTGGGAATTAGTTATGAGACTTTGAAGATGATGAGCAAGATGAAGATCAATTATAAGTATGATGATCAGAAGACTGCTGTCTCCTACTTCTACAACAAGATGATCGCTAGAATCAAAGATCTTGCAGTTTTGAAGGAATGAGTACAAGTAGCTAAGCCTAAGGGGGAGTATTGTTAGGTCTAGAATCTGTAGATCTAGTCATTATGTATAGGCTTAGTACTTGAATTAATATTTGTAATGAACTTTTGTATTTCATTATTATGTATGCATTAAATATATAGGTTAACCCATTTATATATGTGTTGATGTATGTATGGCTGCAGGTACAAACATAATACTTGATCAATTATTGAATTTGACCAAGTGTAAGAAACATCTACGGATGAATATATCATTCTTCCGTAGATATATATCTTACAAGTAACAAAACATCCGAAGATCATCTACGGATGAACAAAATCAACTGGAGTTCCAAGTGTTCAAGAAATGCTGCGGAAGAACAAAACATCTGAGGAAGAACAAAACATCTGCGGAAGAACAAAACATCTGCGGAAGAACAAAACATCTGCGGAAGAACAAAACATCTGCGGAAGACAATATTTCTGCGGAGTCCAAACACTTGCAAAATACAAGTGATACAAGTCAACAAGTCAACAAGTCAACAAGGCGGTTATTCGAATCCCGAGAAATCCGTTGATTCCTTATCAGAAACAAATCAAATCCCAAGAGATCCGGTGTTTCCTATAACTGAAACATCTGTCTATAAATATGGATCCTAGGTTTCGATTCAAAGGACGATTGAAAACAGACGATTGATTGATTGAGAACAGCAATAGCATTATAACAATCATCAAAAGTCTTTCGATCATCATAACATATACAACATCATAGCATTCATTGTTTCATTCTTTTGTAATCTTCAACACATTATAATAAAACATTAATTAATCTTTAATTGTGTTTTGTGTCGTGTGTTCTTGATATTTCATTGACATTGAAAGTTGCTTAAATACAATTAAACCAAATCAACGTTAATTCCGCTAACGTTGACTTGACATCAATTCACACTGATAATTCCTGTCGACGATCCTTGGATTCACAAAGATCCAATAATACAACTATGTTAAATATAAATGTGGACTAAACTCCTGTCAAGGTTATTTAATCATATAATCCTTTGGAAAACTAATACAATAAACACATACCAACCACATCGAATCAAGTAATGAAAACAACATCATGAAGTCCTCCAACTTATGAATATCATACCACAAATATATGAACTACAAGTTTACGCTAGTATAACACATACACAATGATAAGTTAAATTCATAATGAATGTAATGCCTTTTTCAAGCATATACACAAGGACACACATTTAAATTACAATCAAATACGTTTCAATCCCCATCCACCATTTCTATCAAATGCCATAAATACACATACATATATATACATATTCATGAATAAATACCCTAACACATACGGTTTTCCAACATAATATGGTCAAGATACCCACGAGATAAAACATATACTCAAGTCAAACAAACACATATAATCATTAAAGGACATTCAAAACATTATTAAGGTTACCAACATAATCATCACCATAAATAACATGTAAATCATCAATTATTAGCTACGATTCATCTAATCTAAGTGAATCAAAGAGTCTAGCTCATAGATACAAAAACACTCAAACAAGTTGAATAATCAAAGAGATACATGGTTAGATGTAGCGATTATCAAACCAAATCAAGCTAAGATGGGTTGTATGGTGTTAGATTCTTCATTTGAGTGTTTGATCTTCAATCTTGGCTTTTAATCTTGTGAATCCTTATATAATGAAGCTTAATGATGGAGAGAAACTAGGGTTTTTTCTTCTTGGAGCTTAAGTGAAATGGGAAAGAAGAAAGCCTAAAAAGAGGGCCTGATGCATGTTATGATAACGATAGAATCAGTCATGGCCATAAGGCGCTAGAAACGGGGATCTTATGCTTGTTATGATCATGATAAAATGAATCATGCCTATCACAGTCTCTAAACTTATAAAATACTCATGAATTATTGTCGTTTTCTTTTGAGATCACCAAGCAACAATCCAAAACTATAAAATTCAAATTAATAACAATTAAGTATCGATAAAGATGAATTTGTACCAAAAAAACGCTTAAAATGGGAAAAGATATATTTTTATTAATATGTATATTTATTCACATATCATATACTTTCAATAAAAACGCTTTCAACAATTATATTTGCAATCGGATCTGATTAGTAACTACAATTTTTGGTTGTTATTTAAACGAATTTAAAAGAAAAAAAACTTACTAACCACTTAGTATAATAACTTTTCTTAAATGCTATCAACCAGCTTCAATATTAACATCACTAAGTGATTATCGATATTAATGAAAGGAAAAAAATCCATCTTGTATCTACTAAAAGAAGAAACCAAAAGTAATATAATATAATATATAAAAACAAATAAAACAACAAATTATTACACTTGCAATTTCAAATAAATATAGATACATGTTGGTGTTGAATGTTATATCAAAATATATTACGTTTTCAAATATAAGATACTTTCTCTTACACATTTTATAAGCCCAAAACAAACCGGTTAGGGTTCCGCTTTCATCAATAGAGTACTCAAAGTAATCAAGCAAATACATTTTCTAAGTATATAATCTTCTAACAATCATTTCAACATCATGTTTTACCATATAGCAATAAAAATCTCTTTTAAGGTTATGACTAATGAATAATTTACCATCAACAGTTTTTGATGCAATGTGTGTGTGGTGACTGGTACGAATATAAAGCTTTTTTCTAGCTCTTTTTTGAGCGGGTGAAATGCCTCTCCACATAAAATCTGAAAAAGGACTGCAAACTTCATTCCTTCCTTCGTACCTTTTGTAGCGTGTAGAAAAAAATGACTTTATTTCGTCCCTTCGTCTTTAAACAAAATCCAAAACTTTCTTTTCATGAAACCCTAAATCTAAAATCACAAACACCTATCCTGTCACTCAGTCCCTCTCGAATATAGAAGATTGCTCTCTTTGTGCTCCGCTTGCTATTATAGTGTAACCTAAACCACATAGGTGTCCGATCACAAGAACTGTCGAGTGGTTTGTCTGTAGTTACCTCTAAATAACTTTTCCAGTTTTGAAGTCTAACTAACTAAAGTTAACTCACAGTGAACCATCGAACCGCTAGTAAGATGTTACCGAGTTACCTCATATTTTGATTTATGGTCCCATAACAACTACGAGGTAAATCTTCTACCTCATATACAAGTTACGTTATGCGTACATACCTACATACACTTGATGCGACCTAAGCATCTATCCGAAAGCGTGTTTCGGCTATTGGAACTAGTTTATCGAAAAAACACCATAAAAAGGACCAACAATATAAAATAAAGAAACTAAGTGTATAATTATAACCGTTAAAACTCTTCTGTTAACGAGTGTCACAAAAGGTGCATCTACCACGTGCAAGCCAGGAAGCATAAATCCTCTTTCACACAGATAAAAATATTAGCGGGTCAAATACACAAATCATTGTTTCTTTGGTTACGAATTTAACATATAGGATAATGTGTTATAGGGTAGGGTTATCTTGAGAACTAGGGCTGTAAACAAGCCGAGCCGAGCCAGGATGGGTTCGAGCTCGAGCTCGAAGCTTATCGAGCCGACTCGGCTCGGATCGGCTTGAAAATTTTAACGAGCTAAAAACACCAGCTCGAGTTCGGCTTGTGAAAAGCTCGAGCAAACTCGTTGCTCGTTCGAGCCGGCTCGATTAAAAAAAATTCACATTAATTTATATGAAAAAACAAAAATTATATATTAAGGCTTTTGACTTTTTTTGGTTACTTTAGTGGAACAAATTTTATTATTTTGAATATAAAAAATTTACTATCAATTTATATATTTTTTAAACAAAATACTTAATGTTTCTAAAAAGAATACATATTTATTTTAAGAAAACATTTTAAAATCTTAATATAAAAATAATAATCATAATAATAGTAGTAGTAATAATTATTATTATAATACTATATATATATACTAGCTTTAGTAAACCCGTGTATTACACGAGTTGAATAAATAAAATATTAATATAATATAATTTTGTTCTAAAACAAACCGTATAAAAATGTCATTTTTAAAATTTTTCCTATTATAACTCTCAAATTTGATTATTTTTTGTTTTAGAAAAATGACTTTTTAAAAATACCAATTTTAAAATATTTCGTATTTTTAAAAAGTTTTTTGCTTTAGAAAAAATTTATTATTTTATAAAAAAATTATTTATTTAGAAATAGATTTCTTTCTTAATTTATTAAATCTAAAAAGGTGTTAAAGAATATTATTAGTAATTAAGGTAATTATTTAATAGGAGAGAGAGGCGGAAAACTTTTAGTGATATTGATTGTGGTGCTGCCGCGTGTCATCTCAATATATTTTTTTATTAGAGTATGTAGATGTAATGTAGATGTATATATATATTATATGCATCGAGTCACGAGCCGAGCCAACGAACCAAGCCACGAGCCGAGCTCGAACCGAGCTAACCATGGCTCGAGTTCGGCTCGTTTAGAATTCGAGCCGAGCTGAGCCGGCTCGCTTAGATACGAGCTTTTTTCGAGCCGAGCTTTTCTCGAGCGAACTTCGAGCGAGTTTCGAGCCGCAAACTTTTTGTACAGCCCTGTTGAGAACCATTATTTGTGAGAATTCTAAGAGCCAATATTAGACACACATTTTTTGTCACATGCAAATCACATGCCATTTCCATTTTTTTGTAAAACGTTCATAACTTTTTTTCACGACATTATTTTTTCTAAAAAATTTCACCACAAAATTCAGCATCTTTTTATTTTTCTAACGTCTACCATATTGATATATTTTTTTTAAAAAATTATCCACCTGTTATTTACACATGTGTAAATTCTGTTACACATATGTGTAAATCCGTTTTTACATATATGTAAATCTGGTTTTACACATATGTAAAACGAATTTCAAAAAAAAAGCAATTTTTTTTTTTATTATTTTTATATTTTTATGAAAGAGTGAAACGAAAGAAATATTTTTGTGCATTTATTTTTTTTATTTTCATGTTATTTTTTGTTTTATAATTTTTTTTATTATGTTTTTGTTATTTATCATTTTATCATTAAAAACCAGTGACTCAGATTGGTTACTACAGTTGTTACATAAAAATAGAGTTCTCATTTGATCTCTCCAATGTGTTATATCTATAAAAATTTAAGATCATCATTTCATTTTCTGTATAAATGATGATGTTTATTTATAAAACAATAAGATTTTTATTCTCTTATTGTACTGTATTTTTTATATCCTTCTGAATGTGCTGGATTTTTAGCGTTTATTTCTAAATGTGTTTTTTTAGTGTTCTTTTAGAATGAGTAGGATTCTTGTTCTTTGAATGTGTTGTGTTTTTAGTTTTTTTATAAAAGTACTAGATTTTTGTTCTTTGTTTGATTTCTGTTCTTTGTTTGATTTTTGTTCTTTTCAAAATGTGTTGAATTTTAATACGGCACAATAGTGTGTTGTTTTATGGTAAATCAATACCGAACATACTATTTTTATGGTGCATCACAGATATTGTTTTTATGGTAAAACAGTACAACTTGTTTCTATTGTAAATCAACATAGAACATGATGTTTCTATGGTAAAGAACCCAAAACTAGGGCTGGCAATTTTAAACACGAACACGAATACACGACAAAAACCTACACGATCTTAACAGGTATTGGGTATGACCTTAACAGGTTTCGTGTACGAAACAGGTAGACACGAATATACCTGTTAAATTTCTTGTCTAAACAGGTATTTTACCTGTTTACCTGTTATGTACCCGTTAGTACCTGATAAATATTGTTTTAAAAAAATATAAATAATATAACATTAAAATACATAAGTGATAACCCTAACCCTAACTTCACATCTTCAGATTCTGATTTTTGTATTATCAGTGTTGCTTGCTAAAAACTTCCTAAGTTACCCCCACTCCAAATCTTTCGGATGATTTTTGTATCACTATAATGGTTCCTAAATATGTGTTATTAATGGTTCTTATCGTGTATACCTGGTATTAACAGGTTCGTGTTCAGGTTTGGAAACAGGTACACGATAAGTTATCATGTCGTGTACAGGTATACAGGTTTCGTGTTCGTGTCTTATCGTGTTCGTGTCTTAACAGGTACAGGTATACCTGTTATGTCAGCCCTACCCAAAACGTATTGTGTTACAATAAAACAATATAATTTCCCATAGTTTTGTTTTTTAAAAAAAAATAGAGCAATAACATGCTCAAATTAGAGGAAAAAAATATTTGATTTCATGGTTTATTTTTTTTAATGATGTATAAAAGTTATGAAGGTTGAGAAAGGTAGGGCTGGAAACATTTAACAAAAATAGTTATTTCTAGAATATGTTTCTAGTATTTAATTTTTTTACTATATCTTGATTTCAACAGTTAATCAAAAAAATTGAATACTAAGATTAGTTTTTAGTATTTATGCATAATCTGAAAGAGGATATCCCCATGTGTGTATGTAGAGGGTGTTATTTTGGGAACTCCTATTTTCCGTGAGAACTCCGAGAACTCGTGAAAAAGAATAAATCCAATATTATTTCTACACACCTATTATTATTAAAATATAACATCGGTAAATTAAATTTGTGGGTTAATTTACATGTATTTGTGTATTTAAAATTTACATGTGTAAGTTTATCATTTACACATATGCAAGATTACCATTTACATATATGTAAGCTTACAATTTACGCATACGTAAGCCTTTACCATTTAAACACGTATTTAAAAATTTACATGTGTAAGTTTATCATCTAACTTTTTTTTTAAATAGTAAACTCAAACACCTATTGATTTAATCTAAATATACACCATTCAATCATAAGAAAATCAATTAATTAAATCTAAATAAGGTATAACTAAAAGGGGCAAAAAGTTGGCAACCAAATTTTATTTCAAGTAGATGACAGTTGTTATTTGAAATAAAAGGAAAAAGAAACAAAAAAAAAGGTAGATGACAGTTGTTACTTCTTGTTCTATCAAGTTCTAAATTTTAATCCCAAAGTGATTATTGTGTTTATTCTATGTACCTGCCAGTGGAATTAGGTTTTGATCTGTTAGCAAAACCCTCATTCCCATTTTCCGGTCCCTTCCTACTTTATTATAACTTAAATACTTAAACAAACCAATAAACATACTCATTATAATTATAATCTCACTCGAAAATAGAATGGGAATGATATTTGAGATGTAATTATAATATCACCCGGAAAAAAATATTTAAAGAGTCAAATACAATTTTGTTTTGATGTAAAATGATTATATCCTAATTGTTTTCAACTTTAGCCTTCAAAAAAATTAACTTTGAACTTAGAAAAAACTAAATATAAGTCATTCAACTTTCTGATGTTAATAATAAAAGCTAATAAAAATTATTCTTTTAATATTAATAGATATGCCAAACAAATATATACAAGTAATAAAACAACCAAATCTATTAGCTTATTGAATAATTCATGAAAACAAATTCTCGTGAATACCAAAGAATGTCATGTTATTCAAAACCACTTAGGTTTATGATAGGCATAAAAATTTTACTGTTTGATTTTCATGTTCGAGTAAATTTATGGTTATAAAGTTTAGTTAGTTTTAAATATCATGTTTGTGCATGCACAATAAAATTATTTTCAAGAAATAGATAGGGTTTTAGACCATGTAATTCAAGATACCCAAATTCTAGCTAGGGCTCAATTAATTTCTTCTTTTTTTAATAAATTTAATATATACTAATTACCAAGTTAGTTATACATCATGGGTTATACATTGTGCTTAGTTGGGTTGTACCCACTTTTTATCTTTTTTATCTTTTTTTAATTTTTTACTTTTTTATTTTAACAATATACTTTTTCATATTTTACAATTTAATCTCAACATGTTTTTTCTTTCAACTTTGGTGTCCTATACTTTTTATATTTTTATGAATTTTTCCTTTTACGTTTCGGTATAAAATTTGTGAGTTAATAAATCACAACATCGTTTGTGTTTCAACATTTTTAAGCTCATTTTTTCCCCGTTCAACGGCACCGTCGCAACGCACTGGTCCTAGGTAGACTTATTGTTTTATATGTTTTATGTTTCGCATACGTGGTTTAATGTGTTTATATCTACTTTTTCGTCCGGTTATATTTTTTTCTTTTTTTTAATACGAGTTTTTTCGGTGTAGGTCACTAACGATGGTGTGCCATTGGTGCTACTTGACATAGTTTTACGTCCCCCGCTGCAACACTGGGAGCTTAATACTAGTGAGTAACTAAAAATTACATTTGACAACACTATATTTAGAGTCATCAAAATTTTTTCGATTTCTTCTCCTATTAAATAATAATATTATTTAATTCTTTTTAGATTACAGATAAAATTTTAATATATTAAAAAAGATATCTATTTATTAATGTTATTTATAAAAAAATTATAAAATAAGAAAGAGTTAAGTTCGATTTTGCTCACTGAGGTTGATAAAAATAACTATTTTTCTCCTAAAGATTAAAAACATCAATTTACCTCCAAAAGTTTCGTAAGTTGTTTCAATTTAGTCCAAAGTTTCATCAATGTTTTCAACTTGAATCCAAATAATGAAACTTTTGGACTAAAATTAAAACAACTTATGAAACTTTGGAGATAAATTGATATTTTTAATCATTTGGAGGAAAATGGATACTTTTATCAAACCTTAAAAAGCAAAATTGAAATTAACTCAATAAGAAATTTTCTAAACATCAAACTTGCCATTTTGTGGAGCTGATTACAAAATTATCTTGCATATTTCCTTGTGTTGGATGTAGATAAATGCAACCCAATATTTAAAAAGAAAATATCTAGAAACAGAGAATTAGAAAGCATAATTAGTATCATAATTAAAGGTGATTTTTGGAAACTTGAGTAAAATTAAGGTTGTAAATAACAAAGGCACTAATGTACAAATCACCCGTCCATCCATCAATCCATCTGACTGAGAGTAAGGTAAAACTAACAAGATGTAAATGTAGAGTTCAATGCCAGCATTTCCTTGAGCTTATTACACCACTCCAGATGGTAGACGCAACACAAGTTGTCCTCCAAAAACACTGGAAAAACAACACAACATTATCACACAGAATGCCGAATCATAGATTTATAGAACCAAAAAGATATTGTTTTATGTCATAATGAAGCTATATATCAATTTACCTTTTCACGTAATAGTAACAGAAGTCCGCTAGAATGAAAGTCTGAACGATCTCAGAGATGAGAACCATAGATGGCCATAATCCATAACCTAGAGCTGTAAGTAGATGCCCGCGACTATCCAAAACCTGTAGCATTTGTCCCAAGAATTACTAAAATACCCAAAATGTAAAAGACAGTTTATAACAGATATAAGTGGTAAATTTATCAGTTCAAAAGTTGCTGTGTATAATATCAAACCTGAAGAACCCAATGAGCACAGCTCAAAAACCTTGCAACTCCGAGAGCAAATACATAATGAGCCGTGAATGGTTCAACAATCTGAGAGAGAAGCAGATAGATATAAAAGTCAGCCAAAAGACAACAATCTGAAGTAAATGACAATATTATGTCCTTAATGTCGAATATCAAACCTTTGTGTTCTGCATAACCCTGAGTTGAGGAAGAACTGAAACTGCTTCAAGGTAAACACAAAATGCCCAGAAGATCCTGTTGATAATATGATGTGAAGTCGATGGATGAATTAACAAAGCCAGTACAGCACAAGGAACCGCCTACAAGAAAAGTCTTATAGAGGTAAGCTTCTCGATATTTTTACCAAAAGAAGTAAAGAGATAATTATAGTCAGGTAAACAGCAATTAATAAACAAATTTGAATACAGTAACTTCAGAATTGTTACTTGATTGAAAAGATCATACAAACAGTTGATATCTCAATAGGAAAGGAAAAGATAAATTGCACACAAATCATTAAGATATTGGACAACAATCATGATACAAGGAGCTTACCACATAGTAAGTTGGAAAGTTGTCTTTGTCTTCCATGTAGCTTGACTTAAGTTTAAAACGAATCATAAAGATCACCCATAATGTAGTAACCAATGTAGCCAAATCAAGCAAGGTGTGTATATCATATTCCATTACAAAACTGCAGTATAATCTAACAGCCAAGAACATAGCTGTTAGTTCTTGTGCTTTCAGTGATAAACCTACATTCATGCAACACTGAATCAGATTCAATCTTGTAAACAAACAAATGGATCCAATGTCATAAAATTTCTAGCATGAGTGAACTTTAAAGGACTGTTGTAACACGTAGGTGACTAGAGGCAATGTGGGAAATCACTACCATGGAAACACAAAACTTTTGAGAAGTTGAACCCACAAATAAATATGCAGATGCAGCTATATATATAGGTTAATACACATTTTAGGAAAAATTTTAAATGAAACCCTAGTTAAGGTGCTCAATTACAATAATTTCCAATCAAGCAGGCATATTAATAGAGTGCCTATAAAACCTACAAATTAGGGAAACAGTAGACACTTATATAACCAAAGGTATTCAATCTGTAAGTCAAAATTATGACCCTTCTGCCAACATTTTCACCCAAAGATCTAGAACCAATTTCTTAATAGATGTTATTTGTGATGAATATTGTAAAGCTATAGCCACTAAATGATAAATACAAACTAACTTTACTCTTGTGTCCACATACACCGATCTTACTTTTAAAATTTTGTCTATAAATTGAAATAAAGACTACACTGGTTACAGTGATTCGTAAATGTTGATTCCATTCAGAAAGGTAGCGAACTCTTTTTGCTCAATAGCTAGTGAGACGTCAAAAACAAAAAGAAATGGTTTTTGGAGCCGCGGTTTCAGTTAGAGCAGCCTCTCTATCCCCAAGAATAGACATAGGTTTGCCTTCATCCATCCTTCCCAGGCCCTACCAGTAATTGTGCTATGAGTGGGATACCAGTTATCACTAGGTATGTCGAATTAATGTTTATGTGGCCATGCGTTTCTTAAGGTTATCTAGATGATAGATAAAATGTGATGGCATCAATTTCACAAAGTTTAGTGACAAATAATTTTGCATAATATAGTTATAGCATGGCTACCAGTAAATTCATTTAATTGTACTGAAGAATGCATTTACTTTACTTTAAACATTCACTGTTATTTCAAAAAGTGGCACCAGAATATAATATGCATGTCACCACATGTTCCATGATCCTTACCAAGAGACAAGTTTATCAGGACAGGTTCTATATAGCTAAGTTAAGACAGAAGTAACTCCTAACCATGCAAAGAACTCTGCACATACTTTCAAGCTAATATAACTTATTACTAAAGTGTAACCTAATATTGAGCAAAAACAAACCAGAGAGTAATTTAACATAGAACCGAGAATTTACAGGAAAAAAAGATGCCATTACAGTTGCGCAAATATGAGTTATTCTTAAACAGGAGGGGGAGTGTGTTGCTTTAACTTCAAATATCTAACTGCGGCTCGATAATGGTATATATATTCGAACAAATTTGATGCCAACAACAACACATTATATTTTGCATAGCTTAATGCCCCTTCTATCGACAAACTCTTCATGAATTCAAAGAAACAAAATAAAATTTGAAGTTGAAACTAATTGGTTTGAGCTAGAGTGTTAAAATTGCATTTTTTTACAGATGGAAGTTCTATTAAAAGAACTTGCAAACCACTTAGACCAAATAACAAGGAGAAAAGTATCTTACTTTATACAAAATTTCAAAGCAAGATCTCCCAATTATAAACAGCGGATCGCCAGTAACCAAAGAGAAGTATTCGTCACAAAGTTCAACGCATATGGGAAATCATTACAATTTGACATCAACCATGAAATTAACAGTAAACCCTCTAAAATTGAAGTCAAAATAAACCCCCTATGGCAAATCCGTGACCAATTTCATTCAAATACAAGAGAAACTCCATCATCGTCACACTAAAAACCCCAATTCTAAAACTTCATCAAAGAATCACATATGATGTTATCAAGTACATCAAACAATTAAACCAACTAACCCAATTCCAACTACTTACCAGCACAAGTTTTCTCCTTCATGAGCTTATAGATGAGGACGGAGATTCCGATGGAGTGAACAGCCTCGGCAGCAACGAAGAGGTTGTCATGATCGTGCACGATCACACGCAGCAGCACCAAGGCCAACATCCCAGTGACTACGGCGAGAAAAGCTTTCACCTTTGGTGGTTGCCGCCGCACCCATGACGATATGATGTGGATCGTCCTCTTTGGTGGCCTCATGTTTGATTTTGCAAGAGCTTGTGCTTCTGTGTGCTCTGTGTACGTGTATGTATTGCTGATTTGAAGATGAACGGTGGTGGTGGTGGTGGTGGTGACGGTGGTGGTTAGGGTTTGATTACGGTGGAGATTGGGTGGGCGATCTGAGGGGAGAGTTTTGGGGCAAAGTAGGTGGTGAATAAATGAGATCGTATAATAAACGGCAGTGTGGAAAGGAAAAAGGATGTGATTCTACATTTTAAATTTTCCATATTTTATTGCCTAATCCCTCATCTACAATTAATCAATCTTGGTAATCCAAATTAATTTATAATTATAATGGTGAATAGCTTATAAACCCTATGACACACAGGATGCAAATAATAATTTATACAAATAACGAAGAGGATTTCATACATGTGAAATAAAAGTAGTTTGGATGAACGGTAACACAAATGAAAATGTAAAAGTAAAATTACAAATTGGCAAAAACTTATTTGTAGATCATATTTTTTGTTGTGGATGTAAGCTACCCGTCCTTATCGAAAAGTAAAAGTTTTAAACTATATCTACTTTTAATTCTGGACAAATCAACATATAACTGGCCATGAGTAAACACAGAACTTTTCAAATATAGACTGGTCATTGATAATGATTGTCTCTGAATATTATTAATTGTCATTGCAAAACATAGAACCAATTAGAATTGTCTTCTTTAGAACTTGAAATGAATCTTTTTATCCGAAGTTATTAGGCTAAGTCTTGGTATAAAAGTATGATTGTCGATGTTGCTGCTATATATAATTTCCGCTTCTATAACACAATATTGTAAAGATATTACTTGCAATCATGTTCCATTAACTGTTTTTTGTTCAATATTCCTTGATAACATTATGGGAACACCAACCTTCAAAACTAATCTATGATTAGGTATTCTAGATAATTTAAGACCATTCAACTCATCAGGTGAGTAAAGACTTTCATTTAAATTATCATGAACATAATCTGACCGGCATTGACTATCGCAGCTAAGATACTCATTATCTTCGTTGGGGAATAATGCAAGCAGTCGATCATTAATATTGTGGGACATGTTCATTGTAGGTGCTAGTTTTGCTCGTTCTTGAAAGAAGATTTTGTCTTTTGAGTTTTTAATTATCTTAGGATATACAAAATTGACTAAACAGGTATTAGATCATTCGAATAGGTTATCAGAAAATCTTTAGGTATATTGATATCAAAATCAAAGTCATTGCATTTACCAAGATTACCTTCCCCTAGTTGCAAAAGTCAATCTGAAAACTCACTTGTTTGCTTAATGTTACATTCATTTCTTCCTATAGTTAACCTCATGTTTTCTATTAACCTTAGCACCTTGCATTTTGACCAGAGGTAGCAAGAACTTAAAGAGACATTAACAATATCATGCCTTGTTCTATTTGGAATAACTAGTAGAATCTGATGGTAGTCTCCTCCAAAAACAACTACCTTCCCTCCAAATGGCATTTCGAATATGTTTGATGATTGAGTGTTGAGTATGTCATTCACAGTCCTGTCTAATGCCTTGATTGCATGTTTATGTATCATTGGTGCTTCATCCCAGATAATCAAGGTGCATTACTATAACAATTGTGCAACCTCACTTCCTGGTTTTATATAACAATGAGAGTCTTTGTTCAAATTTAATAGTATTAGGAATCAAGAATCTATTGTTTGTCCTCATGTCAACAACAAAGATGCAATACCGCTAGAAGCAACATTCAAAACCATCTGACTGTTACATCGTATGGCTGTAGCTAATATCTTCCAAAGGAAAGTTTTACAAGTTCCACCATAATCATATATAAAAAAGACATCTCCTCTATTTTCTTCAACAGCTGATATTATAAAAAACACCTATTGTTCATTAGTTAATGAAAGCAACAGATTACAGTACTCATCCTTTAACGTGAGTGTGTCATATGATAATTCTTTAGAGATATGACGATTATTTGAAGACAACAAAGATTCACCGTCATGATAATGCATTAAAGGAAATCTTCCAAGTGTAGATCCATTTGTAAGCAACGTCTTCTCAATCTCACGAAGAGAGGTTTTTTAATTGATCAACTATTAGTGATAATGTTGATACAGGTATATATAAACATATCATATACATATATATATATATATATATTAAAATAAACATACTTAATAATTAAACGAATGGTTATGAAAATTGATAGTTAAACTTATCAAATAATATTATAAAATTTTAAAAAGGATAAAGTAATAATAAAATAAAATGTGAAAAAATTATAGTTTATCGTACAGGGATACTTTATAAGACGTATTTGTCTATAAAGAATATCATCAGACAAAAGTTGTCTTGAATTATCTCATACAAAATCAGACCTGCACAACGTATCAAACATAAGCATTATTAAAATTAAGGATCTTAAAAAAACATCATGTTTCTGAATGACTTAATTCTCTT
Organism: Flaveria ramosissima; assembly: GCA_025215565.1. NCBI lineage: Eukaryota > Viridiplantae > Streptophyta > Magnoliopsida > Asterales > Asteraceae > Flaveria > Flaveria ramosissima. Next base: position 49,873,904 of record CM046034.1, on the reverse strand, counting down.
ATTGTTTCAGTATATCCAGAGTCATCATCAAACAAACTAAGTTGATAATATGCTTCTCTTAATGTTTGACATTTAATACCGTTGACAGAAAGTATATCATCTGTCACACCCTCAAATTCCACGTGCGGAGTTTTACCGCGAGGCGTGTGACAAACCAGGATCTCAGACACGGTCATATCAAACGACACTATATGAACTTAAATAAACTCTTGAACTTTAAATCAGAGTAGACATAAACGAAATAAACATCAGTGCGGAAGCGTAAAGACGAATGTAAACCAATACTAAAAGTTCCCAAAGTACTATGCCAAAATAAAATGTTCAAAGCAAAATAAATGAGTTTGATGATGCATGTCCTGAGTGCGTTCTCTAATTGTGCAACATGAGCTTAAGTGTTCCTGTGACCTGAGAAAACATGCTAAAGTGTGTCAACATAAAATTGGTGAGTTCACAGGTTTAATAACAGATAAAAATGTTTGTAACTGTTCGAATGGTAAAGTAATTAAAGCATATCGATAGGTAGCTAGCCTATAACGAGTTACTTAGCGTTTCAAACCGAAGCTGACTGTTTGTATGTTTGTTGCCTTCCCGTCACGTCTAACCCAGACAGTGACAAATGTTAGGTCAATAATGCACCCGTGTGACCTCCAATCAAGCTAGCGCGACTAGCCCGGGCGGGGTTTGTCAAACCCGGTAGTACTACTCAGAATTACCTCGCTACATATTACTAAAGGTTCGAGAATGTAAGGACTTTTAAGTATGTTTGCACTAACGTAACAGGCGATAAACAATAATACTAGAAACCATATATAAATAAAGTTTGCATGTTTTCTCCCCCAAAAGGAAAGTAATGTAAAATAGGGGCCGTGAAGACTCACCTTAATTGCACAGCAGCGAATAAACAAAAGCACAATGATTAGATTTCAGGTTAACCTGGATTTCATTTGGTAGAAATTAATGTTAATTATTAATTATAAATATAAACAATGTACGGTTTCGCGTTTCACGACTCGGTTCAGGTACAATGCCGGTTGACGATAGATTTCCCACGTTCAAACAAATATCAACACGTACAACTCATACAAACAACAAAACCCAATATTCATGTATAGCCTAATTTATAACAAAAAATACATAAAATCCTTTATATATATATATATATACATATATATACACATATGCAATACACACACATGCATTATTATACAACATAATACCCATACGCACTCATGCACACACATGGACACATTCCTTCACACACATATATTATATGAATTTATTTATCTATCCATACACACATAGATATATGAATCAACAACAGCCACATAAACAATCTATATGCATGTGTATATATCGCAAGAAAGAACACCCACATGATGCATATTTTGCACAGGAACGCATACCTACGCATTTAACTCGTGAAATATATATATATATATATATATATATATATATATATATATATATATATATATATATATATATATATATATATATATATAATTGAAAACCATGTTTATAAATGAAAACCGTGAAAACCACCACTTCCCAATCACATAATTTATAATTGATTCGACCTTTTTATTGTTTAAAGTATATTTAAGTAAAATTTAACTTTATTTTCTGAATACATTATATATTATTTAGTTTAAACTCCAAAGAATGACAATGATGACGAAACGACTTACGTATACGTAACTTGTATGAGTTATATGTACGTAACTTTTAATTGTACACTTGTTAACATGTACGTACATATACATAACCCCTACATATACGTAACTATTAGTTGTATACTTTTTAACATGTACTTACATATATGTAACCCTTGGTTTTCATGGTTTCATTTATAACATGGTTTTCAATAGAACCCTCCCCTATAGATATATATATATATATATATATAGAGAGAGAGATAGAGAGAGAGAGAGAGAGAGAGAGAGAGAGAGAGAGAGAGAAGAGATAGAGAGAGATAGAGAGAGAGAGACCGAGAGAGAGAGAGAGAGAGAGAGAGAGAGAGACCGAGAGAGACAGAGAGAGAGAGATACAGAGGAGACAGAGAGATACATAAAGATATGATAGATATAGATAGATATCATAAGAGATATATAGAGAGAGATAGATAGTAGATATATAGATATATATATATATATAAGATATATACATATATATATATACATATATATATATATATAAATATATATCTATATATATATATATATATATATATATATATATATATATATATATATATATATAGATATATATATATATATACGCAGAAGATACATACATGTATATGCAGCAAAACACATACATAACACCCACACACACACACACACACACACATATATATATATATATATATATATATATATATATATATATATATATATATATATATATATATAAACGCACAGATTATATGTATACATATATCCAAACAATACATGTGCATTAACACACACCCACACCAATATACACCTGCACATAACACACACATTCATTAACACACATATACATTAACACACAATTTGCAGAAACACACACACAAATATATACACACATCCGCATATACATATGTGAATATTCAGCAACCATATTGAGTGACTTTCATGGTCAAGAACCCAAAACCGATCGCATGACACACCTACCCATACATCTAATATAGAAACGAAGATCAAATCTATACATACATATGCACAGGACCACATACACACATATACAACGCACCTGGATCAGAAATAAAGAACACATGCACACATACAATGTCGTACACATACATACATACATACATACATACACGAGAGAACACATACACAAAAATCCTCCATCGAGACCAAACAGAGAGATCACAAAACACAACCGGCCCACCCTCACGCGCACCTGCTCCCAACCAAATCCCATAACCGTGACCAAGAAATCGAGAGCGAAACCGTACCGCTACAATGCGAAAATGTAATGGAAGAGAACGTACCGTACGGTGTCGCTTGATAACTTCTCAATTCCGTTCGCCGGTGAACGAGGATTTGCGGTGATGAAGGAAGGAACGGTGAAGGGTGTTTGGAGGCTGCCGATATCAAAGAAGTCACCGGGAATAAGATCTTGAGATCCAAGGCTGTCGAAAACGAAACCGGTGGTTACGGTAGTTGACTGGATCGACTAGACTACCGCGTAATGATGACGAAGGTCGCCGAGCGGCTCGCGCTTGCTTGTGAAGAGGGCTGCGTGAGGATTGTAGGTGGAGACGGTCGACGGCAGTAGGGTTTGAGGATTTGATTTAGGTTACGGAGATTGCATGTGTAATACATAGATATATTAACTTGAGTTTGGGGATTTGACACCTAGGTCCCCCTACTTAGATAGTATAAGTTTAACGAAATGACACTTAAGGCCCCTCAAGTTAACGTCGTAAACTTACTAAGCTTACCAAGTTAATTTAACCAAACTTACTTTTATTCATTTGATTATATAACAAAATTAAACAACTAAATATCATTAATCGACATTAAAGTAATAATGGTTGAGTTGATGACGTTACCATGAAAACACGGGGTGTCACATCATCAAAGGATCGCGGACCTATCACTTTGTTTAAAAGAATCCTTAAAAAATAGGCTTCTCCAAATGATGGTGAAACAGAATGAATCCAACTAATGGCAAATCCTCTTTTCCTAGGTACCCAAATTTTGGGTTCAGACTTCGAAACAAACTTTGTAGGGAATTCGACCTAAGTTAGTTTTCGCGCTTCAACATTTGAAGGATTACATTTCATTCAAGATAAAAACACCATAGAAGTAATTGATTCTTTTGTAAGCATGTTTCTAATTTCATCATCAGCTTCAAATACCAGTTGTTGTCTAGTAAAATGAAATGAAAGTCTTATAACAGAAGGGTATCTATAATGAACATCGTGACCAAATATGCGTCATGTTGTTTTACTTGCAGATAGGTATGAGCAATCATAGTATTCTTCAATCTCATCTGTAGATTGAATTTGAGAATCTTTTGTGTTATTTTATTGAAGCAAAATAAACATTCACTTAATACTTGCAGTTGATATTGTAATCATACATTTATCTTTTAATTATAAATAAAACATAGTACTTTTTCTTAAATTACAATAAAAGATTTCATAAACAGGAATACCATCCATTGCCATCCAAGTAGCCCCCAACCTGGTGCCATCCTCAGCATCAGCATTTACCTGCCAACTATTATGCATAAAAGTCAGCTTCGGTGAGTGAGTTCTAGTTTTAAATAATATAAGAAAATATAAGCTTTATCCTTCATATAATGATCATGCATACATCATAACACATAACATTTGCGTCTTAATAAGCATGTTCCTTATCTTTCATTATCTTTCGCTTCATCATAAACGAGATTGCACAAGGCAAGAGCTCCGTGTTGATCGACAACGAACGCCGATCCCTATCGGTACACATGAAAATGGTAGCTAATCCCCGACAGTTGATCCACACTGCAAGACACATAGCCCGCTATGAATACGGATCCATCATCATACATCAGACTCACATAAGTGAAGTCTATCATAGTGCTTGCAAGAGTTTTCATCATCAAACTGACCCGAGGTAGCATTCATTAAGTTCCACTTTTCATTAATATTAACTTCCATTTTAATATATAATACTTAGCTTATGAGTACACAACCTACCAAGTACAATTCATCATAAAAACATAACCGGCCCTCCGCGAGACAGCAGGGGTTCAGGGGCGGTAGCCCCTGACAGCGAGGTTCTAGGGGCAGCAGCCCCTAGTGGGGTCCAAGGGGCAACGCCCCTGGCTGGGGCCGTGCTACCAGGTCAGCGCGAAAATTTTTTATTTTAATCATTTATATATCATAATTTCTTATAGTAAAATTCATCTTTCTGTTAAAACCTCTTAAAATCTTGGTCATTTAAAAACGTATATTTAGTATGCATAATAACCCCAAAACATGAAAAAACTTAAAAATAAAGGGATCTAAAACTCACCTGGATGCATTGAGTAGCTTCTAAACTAAGCTTCTAAGCTAGGATCACACTACACAGTCTCCAGATAAGGTAACATTTAAGGGGTTAATTTTTGCCTAAATTCGCTGCTAGTTTCGCTGCCAGATTCGCTGATAGTTTCACTAACAGTTTCGCTGCCAGTTACGCTGTCAGCTTCGCATGGCAGTTTCGCCTAACTTTCGTTGGAATTCCATGGCTGCGAAATTACATGCGAAACTATACGTTCGCAGAAGACTCATAGTTTCGCAGCTTGAATAAGCAATTTCGCTGGATGCACAGACAGTTTCGCAGATCGAGCTGAAATGATGAACCAGCCCATTTTTAACCCAAAATCGTAACCTTTTACGTCCAAACCCTTAGTTTATCATCCATGAGGCTATACCTAAGCTTTTTACATGTTTTCATACGTAAAAATGTGACCTTTATGCGATTCTTTGTAACTTTTAAAAACCCAAAACCCTAGAATTCGGGTTTGATCTACAAAAGGGTTTAGAGGGTGATTCTTACCTGGATTTCTTGCTCCTTTCTTGTGCATTTATGCTCAATCATTCAGATCTTCAATCCCTTAACCTTTGAAGCTCTAAATCTTGAGTTTCTCTTCATTTTCGCTCTCTACTTTCTCTCACTAGAAATTGGTGGTTAGGGTTACAAATGGGGAAGATGATGGCTGATTAGGTGGGTTAAAGGACTGATTATGGGCCTTTAATCCCTTAGGCTATTACCCAATAAGCCTAATTTAGCCCATAACCCATTTTCTTCCTTTATTTTTATTAAATACCCACTAATTAAGCCCATTAGCATCGATGACTCGTTTTGACATTTCGGGGTGTTACATCCACTGTTCATTTTTTATCAGTTAGTATAATTACCAACTTTAGTTGGTGACAAAAGGTAAGTCATGGACATGTCATGACTACCTAATCTAGGATAGCAGTTTATCTAAGATACCTTACTTCTAGTAATGTAGTATCTGTTTAGTCGTAAGTTTTCAGCTGGTATCAAAGTATAACCGGTTGTGGATTGTAGTATATATAGTTTCTCATTGTAACTCATTCCATATGCTTGATAGAGTCTTGTAACACTTTGAGTTGAGAAGTAATATATACAAGTATCTTGAAAATTATTATTTGTGTCTTGTTTACTTAGTATATTATTATCAACTCTTAAAGGATCCAGCTTCATGAAACTGAGTGTGATTTAGTGAGTTTGAGAGAGAACAATTATGTTGTGTGACCAACCTCGATCTTGCAATTGGTATCAGAGCTACTTTGGCTCTTGATTGTGAGATCTTACCATCCAAATCAACCTGTTTCATCCCTCTTACACTTACCTCACTTAAAATGGCCACCAACTAGAAATTATCTGAGTCTGAACTAGGAACGATGACTAAAGCTCCTATCATCACCCCTGAAAACTTCAGATCTTGGAGCATGCGTATTGAAGGTTTCATTAAGTATCAAGACAGGAAAATGTGGAGATCTATCGTCAATGGTCCTTACAAGCCAAAAGTGGTTGCACCGGCTGGTAAGGGTGCCATGATAGAGAAAGTCGTTGAAGATTACTCAGGTGAAGACCTCAAGAGAATGGACATTAACAGCAATGCCATGAAATAAATGTACTGCAAGTTAGCCAAAGAACTCTTTGATCCTTGAAATCGATGTACTCTGGTTCAAATGAGTCAAAGAAAGATTTCATGAAGCAACAATTTGAAAAATTCACATATATTGCTGGAGAGACCCTCAGCCAGCAATACTTCAGGTACATGGATCTTATTTCATCACTTCAGTCTGTAGGTGTGACTCCTGAGAAGAGAGACCTATCAAGGAAGTTCATGAGTGCACTTCCTCAGGAGTGGACTTTCTACTGTGTCTCTATCAAGAGAACAGAGAATTTGAACACTTTTACAATGACTGAACTATATGGTATTCTTGATGGATACCGTGTAGAAATGGAGACTCAAAAAGGCCATCAGATGGGCAAAACCTCTAACTCTTCTGCTAGCAATGCTTTAGTAGTTGTTAAAGGATCAATACCCCCATAGCCCCAGCAGTACCTGACTTACTCACAACAGCCATCATGTTCTTCTGGGCCATACATCACTTTTCACTTTTCCTGAGACACTAAGGTCTCAATTGGCTTAATCCTGTTCCTTCCAGGACAATTGTGCCTTTGTTTCAGGAAATGAACATTCTAGTGACTTTCAGTTCTGCTTTGACGATCTAGAATGTTTCAGCCCAGATGATGTTGAATACATGGACATAGTCCAACAAATGGCTCTTCTGACTTATAGAGCAAAGAAGTTCTTCAAAAGAACTGAAAGGCAGTTCCCTTAAAACCCAATCAACAACAAATTCGGGTTTGACAAAACCAAGGCCAAGTGCTACAACTACAGTTAACTTGGTTATTTTGCAAGGCAATGCAAAGCTCCTAAATCCAACCAAGGAGCCACTCAAGCCAACTTGGTCATTTTGCAAGGCAATGCAAAGCTCCTAAATCCAACCAAGGAGCCACTCAAGCCTCCACACATCCTGTGGCACCTAAAGCTGCTATAAAGTCAACTGAATAACAAATTGTTGTTGTTGCTCAAGAAGTTGACTGGAGCTTCATGGTGCAGGATGTGACTCCTGCTCAAGCACTCATGGCTGGAACAGATGATAGCAAGGTATATGAACATCTTTGTACTTCAGCTTGTATTGCTAAAGTCTAATTATATCAGGACTACTACATGGAAATCAAATATGATATTGAGTCCTTAAACATCTTTTTGTTTAAGGACTCAATATCATATTTGATTTCCATGTAATAGTCCTGATATAATTAGACTCGCCAAGATAGAGGAAAGACTCGCCAGCAATTACCCCTCCCAGACCCTGCTCTTGAGAGGGATTTACTGGGTATGTTTGTTTGTTTGTTTAGTCCTTAAACATCTTAAAATCAGATTTTAAAAGGGCAAAAACTGACTATAAAATGAAAATTGATGAGTTAGAGAAAACTGTATCCTTTTTAAAACATGAACACTCCAATTACAAGGCTCAAATCAAAGATTTAATTTCCAAGTTAACTAAGGCTCAAGCCCAGGTAGTCATAGCTGAGGCTAAAGCACAGAAGTATACAATTGAAGAGCATAACTTCAAAACCATTCTTGCATCCTCCTCCCACTCAAAGGTCTTTTATCAAAATAAAAATGGGTTGGGAACCAATGAAATTACTCTACCACACTCTGTTGGATCTAGAGAGGCTGTTGCAACCAAAACTATGTCACTTAGAAGATTTTGAGTACAACATACAAAGGACTTCCGAAGCCAAGTGTGGGACTTCCGAAGAAAGAAGGAGCTTTCCGTCTCCGAAGTCTGTAAAATACACTTCCGAAGGAAAGCTCCAACTTCCGAAGATAAAGAAGTTACTTCCGAAGAATCAAGACTAAAGACAAAGTTCTGAAGTCAACTTCCGAAGTATAAAGAAGTCCTCAAAGCCTCGGAAGCATAGAAGCATCTTCCGAAGTATAAGTGGCTTCGGAAGAACTTGTTCTTCCGAAGCCAGTTAACCTTCGGAAGACACTTCTATTATCCAGTAGACATAAGTATGGTCTGTTTGACAGTCCGCTGCAAATCTCTGAGATACTGCATGGCGTTTTCTTAAAAGCCATGTAGTTGACCATACTTTAATCTACTATTTACCTTTTTATGTTAAGTACAGTTGCCATCTTTAGTTGGTGACAAAAGGTAAGTCATGGACATGTCATGACTACCATATCTTAGATAATACTTTATCTAAGATACCTTAACTATAGCATTGTAGTATATGCTTTAGTCGTAGGTTTCCAACTGGTATCAAGTATAACCGGCTGTAGGATCTAGTATATATAGTTTCTCATTGTAACTCTGTGTATGCTTGTAAGTGTCTTGTAATCTTGAGTTGAGAAGTAATATATACAAGTACCTTGAAAATACTTCTGCTTGTTCCTTTGATTACTTATTATATTATTATCAACTCTTGTTAAAGGCATTGCTTCATCTTGTTTGAGTGATATCATAAGTGAGTTTGAGAGAATTACAAGTGTTAAGTGACAAAATCCGATCCTGCAATTGGTATCAGAGCTTTTTAGGCTCTTGATTGTGAGATCTTACCATCCTAATCAACCAGTTTTTCACTCCTCCTATACCTCACTCAAAAATGGCCCTCATCAAATCTGAAGTTGAATGGGGAACGATGACCAAAGCTCCCATCATCGACCCTGAAAACTTCAGGTCTTGGAGCAGAAGAATGGAAGGCTTCATCAGATACCAGGATAGCAAGATGTGGCAGTCCATCGTTAATGGCCCGTACAAGCCAAAAGTTCCTGGTGGAAACGGTGCCATGATCGAAAAGGCCGTTGAAGACTACTCCGATGAAGACAGGAAGAAGCTTGACATAGACAGCAATGCTATGACTGTTCTTATGACTGCAATCCCAAACTCCATCATGGTGGGGTTTGAGCATTGCAAGTCAGCCAAAGAACTCTTTGATGCTCTTGCTCAAATGTACTCAAGCTCTAATGATTCAAAGAAGGACTCACTGAAGCAGCAGTTTGAGAACTTCACCTATGTTGCTGGAGAAACTTTTAGCCAGCAATATTTCAGGTATATGGATCTTATCTCCTCCCTCCAATCTGTGGGAATCACTCAAGAACTTAGAGACCTTACCAGAAAGTTCATGAGTGCTCTACCCAATGAGTGGACTTTCTACTGTGTCTCCATTAAGAGAACAGAGAATTTAAACACACTCACCATGACCGAACTCTATGGGATCCTTGAAGGATATCGTTTGGAAATGGAAAGTAAGAAGGGTCACAAGCAAGCAGACCCTTGAGCCTTCCTGCTAGCAACTCTTAAAGGTTGCTGAAGGCTCAGGTATCTCCCAGTCTCAGCAGTACCTGTCATACACCCAGAAGCCATCTTGTTCATCTGGGCCTTACATCACATTCCCTGAGACTCCAAGGTCTCATCAAGCTCAATAAAGCTCCTTTCAGGAGGGCTGTGCGTTTTTTCTCAGGGAGTGGACACTCCAGTGATCATCAATTCTGCTTTGATGATCTTGAGTGCTTCAGTCCAGATGACATAGAGTATGTGGACATTGTCCAGCAAATGGCTCTTCTAACCTACAGAGCGAAGAAGTTCTTTAAGAGAACTGGAAGGCAATTCCCTCAAACCCAATCACTAGCAAGTTTGGGTTTGACAAAAGCAAGGCTTAATGTTACAACTGTAACCAGCTTGGCCATTTTGCAAGGGAATGCAAGGCTCCCAAGTCTAACCCGGGAACCTCACAGGCCTCCACACATCCTTCTACATCAAAGCCCAACGGAAAGTCAACTGAAACAGCAACAATGGCTCAAGAAGTTGATTGGAGCTTTATGGTTCAAGATGTGACTCTGCTCACTGCAAGCACATGGCAGGAACAATGAAAATAAGGTATATGAACATCTCTGTACCCCTGCTTGTATTGCTAAGGTTAAATTGTACCAGGACTACAATATGGAAATTAAATCCGATATTGAGTCTTTAAATGTGCTAAAATCTGACTTTAAAGAGCTGAATCTGACTACCAAAAGAAAATTGAGGAGTTAGAGAAAACTGTATCTCTTTTAAAACATGAACACACCAACTACAAGACTAAAATCAAGGATTTAATATCCAAATTGACTAAGGCTCAAGCCCAGCTTGTCACAGCTGAGGCTCAAGCCAGGAAGTATGCTATTTCCGAGCAAACTTCCAAGCCATACTTGCATCATCCTCTCACTCCAAACTTTGTTATCAAAACAAAAGTGGGTGGGAACCAATGAAATTGCTCCACCACACTCTTATGAGTCTGTAAGACAGCCAAGGTGTGGTACTGAAGAGCAAGAGGTTCCATCTGTGGACCCACCTTGTAAAGAGTCAAGAGTGATGCAACTGTGGAGACCATGACCATCACAGGGAAGGAACAGGTAAGTGGGCCCTCCCCGGCCAATGATGATCAAACCCTGACCACCAAAGCCAGAAGAAGCAGGGCTAAAGCAGCCAAAAAACTGCCAAGAAGGTGGCTGAATCCAAGCTGAAGATAGACCCAAAGCAAAAGGGTGTATTCATCAGCAGGATTTCAGTGGTTGGACCTTCTGATTCAGGAAGGAGTATAGTACCAGTACTCCCTATCCTACCAAAGGATCAGAAGTTAAAGGGAAAGGTTGCTGATGAGGAGAAAAAGAACAAGAAACAGCAACCCTCTAATTCCCAGAAAATTAACATTGCATGCATAATGTGTGGTCTGCAAAACCACATGGCTAAAGATTGTTACTACAATCCTGCTAGCACACATTATGCAAATAATGTTAAAAGAGAAGGAGTCAGGGAAGGTTTCACATTTGGACCATATCAAATGGTTCAAGTGATGAAAAAGGGAAAGCTTGTTTCCGAAGCAAGGCTTCTCTCGGAAGAAAACTCTTCTTCCGAAAGGAAAAAGGCTTCGGAAGTGAAAGCTGCAAAGACTCACAAAAGAGTCCCCTTGAAACCATCCCAGAAGAAGACTGCTTCGGAAGAAAAGGTGGTGAAGGTCTCTTCCGAAAAGAAAGAAGCTTCGGAAGAATGCCAAGCTACAAAAGCTTCATCAAGCTCATCTTCTATGATCAACCAAGGGATGGAATGGAAGATCAAGGAAGATGCTGTAGCCCAAACCTCTTCTTCAAAGACATCTATTGAACCCCCATGCATAAATTTTGGTTCAATCATGTCACTCTCATTGGAAGAACCCAAGACCAACAAGGCTTGGGTTTCCAATCAAAACTAATTATCTCACCTTATGTGCAGGGACATCCATATGACAAGAATAACAACATTTGGATTGTAGATAGTGGATGCTCCAGGCACATGACAGGGAACAGATCTCTCCTTCAACAATTTCAACATTATGATGGAGGTCCTGTCCAGTTTGGAGGTGAGGCCGGAGGATATATTTCTGGCAGAGGAAGTATATCCAATGGAAAGTTAAAAGTTGACAAAGTTAATTTTGTCAAACAGCTTGAACACAACCTGTTAAGTGTTTCTCAGTTTTGTGATCAAAAGCATCAAATGCTTTTCACAGAACATGAGTGCATCATCCTCAAACCTGGGATGACAATTCCTCAGGAATTGGTGCTTCTTAGATCTCCCAGGAGAGGGGATATGTACAAGCTTGATATGAACAATGCTTCCCCAATGGGAGAAGTATCATGCTTTCTTTCCAAAGCTGATAGTGATGAGTCAACACTATGGCATAAACGAATGTGTCATGTCAATTTTAAGACAATGAATAAATTGGCTAAAAATAACTTGGTACATGGTTTGCCTAAAAAGGAATTTTTCTGCAAAGATAACTGTGTTGCTTGCCTGAAAGGGAAACAACACAGGTCTTCTCATAAATCCAAGGTTGTTAACTCTATCACTACTCCATTACACTTATTGCACATGGATCTATTTGGTCCCACAAGTATAATGAGCATTGGAAGGAAATCATATTGCCTTGTGGTAGTTGATGATTTTACTAGATTTACATGGGTATTCTTTTTAAAACTAAAGATGAAACTGCTGAAACTTTAAAATCTTTTATTCTTAAAATAGAAAATCAAGTTGATCACAAGGTTAAAATAATTAGAAGTGATCAAGGGACTGAGTTTAAGAACTTTGTTCTTGACTCATTTTGTAACTCAAAAGGGATTGCCAGACAATACAGTGCTCCTAGAACTCCTCAACAAAATGGTGTTGCTGAGAGGAGAAATAGGACACTTATTGAGGCTGCTCGGACTATGTTAGCTGATTCAAAGCTGCCTCTAACATTCTGGGCAGAGGCAGTCAGCACTGCATGCTATGTGCAGAACAGAGTTCTTAAAGCCACATGGAAAGACCCCTTATGAGTTATGGAACAAGAGGCCACCGTTCATTGGCTTTCTAAGGTCCTTTGGCAGCAGGTGTACCATACTTAACACAAAAGACAATTTGGCAAAATTTGCTGAAAAGTCAGATGATGCTATCTTTGTTGGATATTCCTCCTATTCTAAAGCATACAGGGTTTATAATATTAAAACCAACAATTTGAGGAATCCTCCAACATTGTAGTTAATGAGCACACTCCTTGTGTTAGGGGGAATGGCCCTGATCATATTTTTGATTTAGAATTGTTTCCAAACTATTCTAAACCATCTTGTGAGAATGTTTCAGCTGGAACAGGTGCTCAAAGCAATTCTGATGAAGATCAACTGTTTGAGCTTCCCAGACCTGCTCCAAGTTCTCCAAGAGCAACAACAAATCAAGTTCCCACTATTGAAAGATCTGACAGCATAACCATTTCAAGAAATAGTGGAACTTCAACAAGGGATTCACCTGATGATCTTCAAGTCTCCTCAGGTGATCCTGCACAACACCAAGCTGATGGAAGCAGCATTTTGAAGGAACAGGCAACTGTTAATGATGCTTCACAGCAAAGAAATGATGATGTTTCTCTTTCATTCAATCAGTCCTCATTGAATGAGATTGAAACAACAGCTGGACCAAGTATTCAAGCTCCGGAGCAAAATATGTCCAACTTGGACTTGTCTTTGCAACTGGAGGTGATTCCAAGACTTAGAATTCACAATACTCATCCAGCTGAAAACATCATAGGGGAAGTCTCTGAGGGTGTGAGAACAAGGGGACAAACTCACAATGGGAATGTCTGCTTGTACTCATGCTTCTTATCCCAAATGGAACCCAAGAAGGTGGAAGATGCCTTGAAAGATAGTAGCTGGGTTGAATCAATGCAAGAGGAGCTGCTTCAATTCAAAAGACAAAAGGTTTGGAACCTATGTCCGCTACCATCTGGTCAAGTACCTATAGGCACCAAGTGGGTATTCAGAAACAAAAGAGATGACAGAGGCTTGATTATCAAGAACAAGGCAAGACTGGTGGTTCAAGGATACACTCAAGAGGAAGGAATTGATTATACTGATGTCTTTGCACCTGTTGCAAGACTTGAGGCAGTTAGGATCTTCCTTGCTTATGCTGCATCCAAGAATTTCACTGTCTACCAGCTTGATGTCAAGTGTGCCTTTCTATATGGGGATATAGATAGGGAAGTCTACGTATGCCAGCCTCCAGGATTTGAAGACCCACAACACCCAAACTATGTGTGCAAGTTGGATAAAGCTCTATATGGGCTGCACCAAGCACCTAGGCTGTGGTATGAGACATTGTCTCAATTTCTTCTGAAGAATGGTTATACTAGAGGTACCATTGACAAGACTCTCTTCATCAGAAAGTCTGGGAAAGACATTTTGCTAGTTCAAGTCTATGTTGATGACATCATATTTGGTTCCTCAAATGACCAAATGTGCAAAGACTTTGAGAGCATTATGAAGAAGAAGTTCGAGATGAGTTCTATGGAAAAATGGACTTTTTCCTTGGAATTCAGGTAAAGCAACTGAAGGAAGGGTTCTTCATCAATCAATCTAAGTATGTCAATGATATCTTAGAAGATTTGATATGAAGGATTGTAAAGCAGCAAAGACACCATACCCAGAAACCATGATTTATGCCCTGATTCTGAGGGGGAGGATACTGATCAACATCAGTATAGAGCAATCATTGGTTCTCTGATGTATCTCACAGCAAGTAGACCTGATATCATGTTTGCAACTTGCATTTGTGCAAGATATCAGGCTGCTCCAAAGGTGTCTCACCTAATTGCTGTCAAGAGAATCCTCAGATACCTCAAAGGAGCACCTAAGTTAGGTCTCTGGTATCCAAGAAATAGTGATTTTAATCTCTATGGTTACTCTGATAGTGATTATGGTGGCTGCAACATCAACAAGAAATCAACATCAGGTGGATGTCAATTTCTTGGTGGAAGGATCATCTCATGGCAATGCAAAAAGCAATCCTGTGTCTCTACATCAACTGCTGAAGCTGAATACATTGCTGCTGCAAGTTGCTGTGCTCAGCTGCTGTGGATTCAAAACCAGATGATTGACTATGGATTCAACTTCATGAGCACTCCTATCCACATTGACAACAACAGTGCTATATCCATCACTGAAAATCCAGTGAAGCACTCTAAGACAAAGCACATTGATATCAGGTATCATTTCATTAGAGATATTCATGAGAAAAATCTTATAAAACTAATCAAAGTTGATTCAAATGAACAATATGCTGATTTGTTCACCAAAGCATTTGATGAACAAAGATTTAAATATCTCATTACAGCTATTGGGATGATAAACATTGATTAGTTAATCTCAATTGAAAACCTTTTTAATGTGTAAAGTCTTATGTCAATACAATCTAAGCCCTGTTACAAAAGATCCTTTCTTATTTATCTAAGTATAAGTTCTTCCGAAGAGAAATTAGCCCCGGAAGATATCTAGCATAACTTCCGAAGCAAATTTCTCATAGGATAATTTTCTTCTCGGAAGAGTACTAAGTCTCGGAAGAAGCGATTGAGTTCATCTCAGATCTACTTCCGAAGCACTTAATACATTCCACCTGAAAGCAACATGTGTTTTCGGAAGTAAGCAATTTACCTTCGGAAGTACATTTGCCTTCGGAAGAACATTACCTTCGGAAATACTTTATGCTCGGAAGAAAGATTTTACTGTGTAACGGAAATCTTTTGGGCCCCACTCTGTAAAAAGTAAAGATTTTGTTAATGATGTCGGATTATTTAAATGGTCTAACCTTACCGCCCTGTCACATCATCCACTGAACCCTCACATCATCTTATCCAAACCACCCTTTAAACCGCCATTTCACCCATTTAAATACTTCCGGTTAATCACTTACACTCTTTTTACCAAATTCACTGCCCTAAAAGCTTTCTTCTTCTCCAATTTACCTTACTCAGAACTTTTCTACTGCTATCTTTCTCAAATGGCCCTAAACCCTCAGCACAACCAGGTCGCACTCCTTGACTCTTCAAGGGATGATGACTTCTCTGATATCATTTCTTTCTTAGCCCAATCTTCATACTACACAGCCTTGACCGTAAACCCTACCATCTACTCCAACCAAATGTCCGAATTTTGGGCAAATGGTCGGATTGAAACCCTAAACGGGGTTCGTGCTATTAGGTCAAGTGTTTGTGGCCAAGAGTTGGTCATCACTGAACAGATCATCAGGGAGCATCTTGAGCTCCATGATGAAGGCGCACCGACGGAATTCCCCAAATCTGAGTTAGATAGCTCTTATCTCCAAATGGGATACGTGGAGATGTAAGAGGTGTAAGCAGGTCAACGGTCTACAAATTCAACTTCTCCTACAAGTGGAAGTTCCTGCTGCATGTGGTTCTTCACTGTCTATCTAACAAATCCGGGGGATGGGATCAAATCCCTTATGAACTCGGGTGCTTAGTTCACGGGTTGGTACAAGGCCTTCGCTTCAACTACTCAAGGTTTGTGCTGACTAACCTTATGGGAAATCTGCAAAGGGACACATTCTTTATGTATCCCAGATTTCTCCAGCACATAATCAACTGCGAGCTAGATCAGGGTAAGCTTGTCTGTGCAGCTGCTCTGTCTGCTCCCAAATGAGGCCGACCATCTTCAAGGTCTTGAAGAGAGTGTCTACCAACTACACTGGAAGGGATACCGCACTACTTCCAGGTATGATTGAGCCAACGGCTCCTGGTGACATCCCTGTTCACCCCACAGGTGATGAACCCACACCAGCAACTACCCTCACCATTCCAAATCTACCTTCTCCTCCATCACTGTCACCTACCAGAGACGTACCAAACGAACCCTTGTTCAATCTACTCTGATTGAACAAGCCCCTCCTCTTCAAACCAAAAAGGCTAGAGTGGAACAAGGGGCTCCCACTCAGCCAGAGGTCCACCAATCCTTCACTATTGACCTCAATATGGGTCTTGAGTCTCCTCAGTCTCAGACCCATGAGCCCAAAACCCCAGCTGATAGCCCTCAGGGTGAGTCTCTATACTCCCCTGAGCAGCCACAAAGGGACAGCTCAATGCCTTTGACATTGATCAAAGTCCCGGGTCCTTAGGTCTTCATTCCTTTTCTTCACTGACCTATTGACCGGAGCTGGTGAAGAGACTATGTCTCTCAAAGGCGATGAAGTTGATCCACTACACCCTATTAAGGATCAACAGAGCCTAGAGAAACCTCTTGTCTCTAGCCCACACCAGCAAAGCCCTACTGAGGTGAGTCCCACTGATGTGGAGGGGACTCATGTAGATTCAGCTGCCACTACTGAAGGAGCCTCAATGGATCCTCAGGACAGTGGTAACGACAGTCAGACTGAATCTACGGCAACCATGCCCTATGATGCCTCTGAAAGAGACATCATGTGCAAGGGAAACCAGGGTGCCAAGAAACCACATCTGGTGGTGAGGATGAACATACCAGGTATGTTACCTCATCTCCCGTGATTCTTCAAAAGAAGATGAGGGAAGTATGCAACTCACCATAAGAGAGACTACTTTCTAAAGTCTCAAACCTTGAATCAAAGGTTAAGACTTTAGAGGATAGGTCTGCCACTCAGCAAACTTGAGATTGAAAGTCTCAAGGCCAAACTAGCTGAGACACAGATTGAGAGATCTGTTAGGCATGTACCAGTTCAGGTCTCTTGACCTCTCCTCTAGCTCATCTACCTCTCAAGATGATGCTACCAAAAAGGGGGAGATGTTGAGAGACAAAGCCAAAGACAGGATACCATCAGTCAAGCTCTTATTCTTTGAGCTCAAGCCAAAACAAGCGCCCATCTTCCTGAGCCTCTCCAGTTGTTTTTCAAGTGGATCAAAGGATGCTTCAGGATCTAAATAGGATCTTCAACAAGTTCCTTTAGAGTCCCTGATCGAAAAGCCCAGTCCAGATAGTCTGTGATTTCTTTGGAGCTCAAGAGCTTCAGAGGTTGAATGCACCTCCTACCACGTTGAGGAAGTTGAGGAAGTTGGTCAACCTAAGGCCCAAGTGGAACCTGAGATTGATTTCGAAGGGGAAACTAGGACTGATGGCCCAGCAACTGAAACAGTTGGGACAGAAGGTGTGTTTTCACAGACTTCCGAAGCACAATTCAAAGCCTCGGAAGAACAACACAAACTTCCGAAGCTGAGATTGCTGCTGCGGAAGGACTATTTTCTCTTTCCGATGATCTAATAGTCACAGATGCAATTCTGGAACTTGCATCTGAGGTTAATAGGGAGGACTTTCTCAGCCAACCATTAGCTATAACATCTGCATTGACCCCAGCTCCTACCTCCACCACCCAACCTGGATCTTCTATCCAAGAACCACCAAAGTCTAGCACTTCCGAAGACATAAAGGCAAGAGGAAGATGACTTCGGAAGAGCTTCAGGAAGAAGAAAGGTTGGAGAAGCTCAGAAGGAAAGGAAGACTGCCAACTGGGAAACTGTTAGCTGCAAGTACAAAGCAGCTGCAGCCAACCAAGAGGCAGTCAACAATAGAAGAAGGGTGGAGGTAATTGATAGACTTGTCAGTCTAGGGGCTGCTTCGGAAGATGTACTCCTGCTACCATTAGAGGAGCTGATAGAGCTTGAAAAGGCAACCTTGCTGCAAAGACAGCAAAAAGAAGAGGCTGCAAGGTTGGCCTTGGAAGAAGAAAGGCTGAGAAAAGAAGAAAGAGAGAAGCTGATCTGCAGCTCAGGAGAGAAAGGATCACTTTCCTACTCTCCAGAGGATTCTCTCAAGAGGAGTTGTCTCCACACAATAGTGATACGATCTTATGGCTCTTCAACAAAGAGCAAGATCAAATGGAGAAGGAGAGAAAGAGAGCTGCAAGGGAGAAGCTGGTGGAGAAGAAGAAGAGAGAAGAAGAGGCTGGACTGTCTGCCGCCAAGAAGATAGGTGAGAAAGCTTGGATGAAGAACTATCTTAAAGCTCATGGCTTCTCTGGCAGGCAAGTGGGTCCAATGTCTGAGAAGACTCTCCAACGACATGTCAGTGACATCAAGGCTGACATTCGTGCGGGGAGAAGAAAAGAGATGTATAGAAGGGGACAGGGGATGACCTTCAAAGCCACCTCTCAGCCCAAAATCCAAACCCAACCTCAACCTGAACCTATACCCTTTCCCTCCCAATCAAAACTGAACCTGAACCTTTCACCCCTGAACCTACACCATCACATCTACCAACCCTTCACCTCAACCACCTAAACTACCCATCATCCAACCTAAAACCTTAGCCAGAACCCAAACTCCTAAACCTACCCAACAACCAATCAAACCATCCCCTCAGCCTTCCAAACATCTCTCTATGGAGGAATTCAAGGCGATCAAAACTAAGCTCATCAACTGCACTACTCTGAGCGACATCTCCTGTGAGGAGGATTCAGTCAACCTGACTTATGTTGATGGATCCTCAAGTTCCCTCACAAGAGATGAGTTTCTTGATCTGCCCAGAGGAACTTTGGACCAAGCTGCAAGACTCCTTGGCCTCAATTCAGATACATTGAATGAGGAAGAAAAGAAGCTGAGGAGAAAGCTGGTGACTCTGCTGGACACAAAGAAAGGAGATAGGGTACCAAGACAACCTCTTGTACCCAGAAAGAAGATAGTCCAGTGGAGGTTCGAAGACTCTTCTCACAACTTTGTTGTTGAGAGAGAGAATGGTGAGATTAACAGGCTGAATGCCTCATCTCTGCTACACTTAAGCAGATTTGATATTGCTGAGTTAGCAGAGAAACCATTCTCCAACCCTTCAAACTCCGATGTAGCTGCATCAGAAATCATCGGCAGCCTTCACATGGCCGAGATGCCAGAAGCAAGGTCGAAGAGGAGTCAAAACTGAGAGAGGAGGAGGAAAGGAAAGGATCAGCAACCAAAGGCAAAGCCTTTCTTCAAATGGTTGAAGGTCCTGAACTTGAGTCCATAGTTAGATGGGAGTATGACTACAACTCCCGTCAACTAACTCTCTTCAGGGGGTCACAACAAAGGGTACATGTCATTCAAAGTGATAGACTGGATCTCCTATCCACGAATGACTTGTACAAGCTTCTCAGCACACTTCCGGGAAGAACAGAGAGACAGACAAATATTTTGTCCCTGGTGCTGAAAACTTTGAGAAGTAGAGAAAGAAATGAAGTTTTGGTAGCATCAGCCTAGGGGGAGTTTGTTGGATCTAGAGAGGCTGTTGCAACCAAAACCATGTCACTTAGAAGATTTTGAGTACAACATACAAAGGACTTCCGAAGCCAAGTGTGGGACTTCCGAAGGAAGAAGGAGCTCTTCCGAAGTCTAAGTGTAAAATACACTTCCGAAGGAAAAACTCCAACTTCCGAAGATAAAGAAGCTACTTCCGAAGAATCAAGACTTAAAGACAAAGTTCTGAAGTCAACTTCCGAAGTATAAAGAAGTCCTCAAAGCCTCGGAAGCATAGAAGCATCTTCCGAAGTATAAGTGGCTTCGGAAGAACTTGTTCTTCCGAAGCCAGTTAACCTTCGGAAGACACTTCTATTATCCAGTAGACATAAGTATGGTCTGTCTGACAGTCCGCTGCAAATCTCTGAGATACTGCATGGCGTTTTCTCAAAAGCCATGTAGTTGACCATACTTTAATCTACTGTTTACC
Source organism: Flaveria ramosissima (assembly GCA_025215565.1). Classification (NCBI taxonomy): domain Eukaryota; kingdom Viridiplantae; phylum Streptophyta; class Magnoliopsida; order Asterales; family Asteraceae; genus Flaveria; species Flaveria ramosissima. Next base: position 49,853,327 of record CM046034.1, on the reverse strand, counting down.
TTTTTATGTTAAGTACAGTTGCCATCTTTAGTTGGTGACAAAAGGTAAGTCATGGACATGTCATGACTACCATATCTTAGATAATACTTTATCTAAGATACCTTAACTATAGCATTGTAGTATATGCTTTAGTCGTAGGTTTCCAGCTGGTATCAAGTATAACCGGCTGTAGGATCTAGTATATATAGTTTCTCATTGTAACTCTTGTGTATGCTTGTAAGTGTCTTGTAATCTTGAGTTGAGAAGTAATATATACAAGTACCTTGAAAATACTTCTGCTTGTTCCCTTGATTACTTATTATATTATTATCAACTCTTGTTAAAGGCATTGCTTCATCTTGTTTGAGTGATATCATAAGTGAGTTTGAGAGAATTACAAGTGTTAAGTGACAAAACCCGATCATGCACACTCTTATGAGTCTATAAGACAACCAAGATGTGGTACTGAAGAGCAAGAGGTTCCATTTGCTGACTCACTACCTCATGAGAAGAAGAATGATACAACTATGGAGACTATCATTGGGAAGGACCAAGTAAAACAACCCATCCCTACTAGTGATGATTAACCCTTGACCACCAAAGCCAGAAGAAACAGAGCTAAGACAATCAAAAAAACTACCAAGAAAATGGCTGAATCTAAGCTAAAGATAGACCCAAAGCAAAAGGGTGTGTTCATTTAGTCGGATTCTAGGTGGTTGGAAACATCTATTGAACCCCATGCATACACTTATGTGCATGGAGAAAGCTTGAGCGCATGGGCAAATTTTGGGCGCATGGGCACTATACGGGTGCATGGCCAACATACTCGTATGGAAAAAACTTGGGTGCATGGGCACTATTTGGGCGCATGGCCAACACTTAGGCGTCTGGGCAACTTTCTAGGCGCATGGGCACTATGCAGGCGCATGAGCCTGACTCAGGCGCATGGGCACTTAGGTGTTTGGGCAGACTTAGGCGCATAGGAACACTTAGGCGCCTGGGCCAAATTCTAGGCGTATGAGTACTATTAGGGCGCATGAACCTTAGGCACATGAGCAGTTGGGCGCATGGACAACTACTTTCTAACTAACATCGTTATCAGACCCAAATCATCATTCTAACCTGTTTCAAGCCTAGTTCTAACATACAAGGCATCAAAACAAGCACACAACATGAACATAATCAAAATCTTCCCAAATCATAAACCCACCCAAACAAGGCACACACATACACAAACGGGAACACACCCAACATTTATAAAAACGTTATAACATGCATTTCCAACCACAAACAAGTTAAAACATTTAAAACCAGGGATCTAGAACTCACCTCTTGCAATCCTTCAAGTAAGACTTCTTCAAACCCGAGAGCTTATGAGTTCAAACACCTAGACATACTAAACACACACAACCGAACACATACAAAAGCATAAGCACATACCCGAGGCTGAAAATCAGCCAAGAACAACCCAAAACACAAGAAAACTAACCTTAAATCAGCTTTTTCTTCTTCTTCTCTCTAAAACCCGAGAGAATTCTCTGCTCTCTCTCTAAAACCGAATGAAAAAGTTTGATGGAACATGGGTGTGGGCGGCCATTCCCACTTTTGTACAAAATATTATAAAACTTTGTCCCATGTACAACTTTAACCCTTTGTCTTGGGCTATTTTTCTTTTCTTTCTTTTTCTTCACTTTTTCTTCTTTTCTTTTCTTAAAATTTCCGGGTGTTACAGTCCATGAATCATGAATTCTTTGACAAGCAAATATAAATCTGGATCCTTATCTGTATCTGGTATTTCAGCTGAAATGATTTGATCAATATATTTAACATTGGAAAGCTTATGATTAGAATGCATGAACAAACAAACATGAGCATGTCATAGATCACGATTCTGAAACTTCACCATATAAACGACTGCATTATAAAAATGAATTTGTTATATATATATATATATATATATATATATATATATATATATATATATATATGTATATGTGTATATATATTTGTATGTATATATATGGCAACATATACTTCTGTAAAAGATAGTTATAGTTGAAAATACATGCTTGTACTTTTCCCAAAAGTTGCTTTTCCTCCAAAATTTTAACAAATGAGCAAGTTTAATTTTAAAAATTCTACATAAATATATCATGCCGATCTTCCGGTTTGATTATCGTATATCTAAGGAATCTCTGTACTTCAGGCAATTTTAGATTGTAAATGATTGTTATAAAAATCAGGATATACAAACCATTTGCGTAAAGACATTGCATCCAAGTGGTTCTAAATCGTATAACGTGCACCACCGGTAATGAAGAAGCTAATATGACACGTTGGCCAACATTAGAGGTGTCAGTTTTACCGTTTTCTTGAGCCTTATGAAGATTTTCAAATGTCTCACATCATAAATATCTTTTGTTAAAAACGTATAAAATTCAATCTTTCACGTGCAATCATAGTATAGGCGTCAACCAAGAATTGTTGAAATAGTCTTTTTGAATTTAGGATCAATGAGAATGTGTTGACTTTGTCTTGGATCATGTATGCAAAGAATTGTCTTATTGATATACTTTCTCTTTTGTTTTTTTGTTATGATGGTTATGTCCCTACGAGGGATGTCAAATGTATATCCCTTATCATCATAAGGAAATAAAAGTGGGTATTGAAGAGGAAGATAAGAAGGATGAATTTCACTGATTCGATGGATGCTTTTGGAATGACCTTTTACAACAATGCCCCTTTTTTCAATATAATCACCAATATCTGCAACAATTAATGCCGCAACCTCTGAAACGGTTGGTAGGTTGTAGGTTCGTCCATCTTGTTGGCTTTTCCCAACAAGATATAGTGTTAAATCAAGCTTTGGATTTTTTCTAAAACAATCTCTCCTCATTCTAAAGTTCTTAACTAAAAGATTTATTAATCTAACATCTACTTTAATTCTTGAATTATCCGACTATCAAGATTTTTAAGATTAATGTATAGTCTATTTTAAAAGATCCGAAATGAAATAAATAAATATATTATATAATATTTATTAGTAAAATATTAACTGATAAATTTTGATTTATGGAATAAAGATTACCGAGTATTAGCGAAACCGTATTTTTCTGATCTGAAATCTCATACTCAATATCGTATATATACAGCTGTGTTTAGGTTTTGATCTAGTAGAAGGTAAAAGACTTCCCATATAATAGTAAATTTGGCTACTCCGTCTAAAAATCGATGGAGTCGTCCCTCTGTTAATAGGTATATCAATCTTACCACCCATTGATGTGAATGAAAACATTGGATTGTAACGCCATATATTTTTTTGAAAGAAATTGGTTTTCGAGGATAAACAGAACATGTTGATAAAACCTTGTGGTGGTTCTTTATATTACGGAAGTTACACTTTTCCATACCCACAACATAGAGAATAAGAATTCTTATAATTTGGATTTACACCTTTAACTACTTTATTTTTCCAGAATTTTGCATTACACACTTCACAAATTATACTCTAGTCACCATGATCCAAGTATTCTGTGACGAAAGTAGACGGCTAAATATATTACATACCGAAATCAATGGATATCATATCCCTGTTATATAATTATATTATAGATAGTTTAAAAAGGGATTGTACCTTATAATATTCATGTGAATACCGGTTGAAGAACATTACATATAACATTGAATATGAAGTTGTTGTAGTACGATGTCCAAATTTGGAAACGGAGGTATATACAAAGATGACCTTTTAAAATTTCGAGATGACAACACAATGTTAGATGTTAGGAGTATATTTGTTTAATTGACTTGACAAAATTAATGTTGGTCGAACGGTATATCCGGTGTTTGTAGTGTTTCTAGCTGAGCCATGATAAGATGAAATGAAAAAATAAATGATTATTTTATCAAGGATCTATTTTGAGAAAAAAACCTAAATTAATTACCTGTTGTATTGTTGGATAATGGAGTCCTGTTATTATGTGTAATCGGTAAATAAGAACTCATGGATGTTAATTTTGAATGGGAATGTTTTTTTTTGTCAAAATTGAACTGTTAATTTCTATGAGATGTTCTTAAAACTGCAACTGAGTTGTGACCACCTGTCATAATTTGAAATTAGATTAACAGCTATAAATAGATAAAACGCATAGAAAGCGTACTTGTATATGATATTTTACTTGTTATGTATACATAATGTAACAACTGATAATTAATAAGTTATACTTACAAATATTTACGATGGACGTCTTCCTACGTTTCTTGTTGTCCAGATGTTGTTTTCTTATTAGACGTCGGATTATAGCATTAGTGTAAACATTATTGACATTTGATGCTAAAGTAAAACCAGTAAGTATATAATTTTATTATTACTAAGTAATAAAATATTATGTGTATGATAAATTATCTATTTGAAATATCTGACAATGGAATCATGTACGGAGAGTCTACAAAACAAATTTTCATATATAATAAGAGTGCATTTAGTAATACCTTACATAACGATATACATAATACCTTAAATAATTTAGTCATAAATAGATAAAACTGAAACTTACAAGAGCAAATTTGTGTGTGATAGTTGATGATTGCAATGTTGATGAAAAATAAGAGGGTGTTATTTGTAGTCCGTTTGTTGGGTCTTTTGGAATCTAAATAATGTTTAATGAGAGCACATCGAAGTTTGTAATCATAGTTGTATTTGTATGTGGGGATAGTTGTCACACAACAATACAAGTATTAGTCGGTTTACTCTAACCGAATATAATATTAACTTTAAAGAAATGTGGTATTTGGTGGAAATTTTAAAGTGAATTTCTTTTACTAATGATTTTAAGTGAAAACTATAAATCAATTGATAAGGTGAATGATACAAAGTAACAAATTCTATTAATATCTTTTGTTTGTTGTGGAATTTCATTTAGATATCTTCGGAGAATGTTAGTTGCATAGTAAAAATAGACAATTATAATTAAGCTTAACTATTATTTTATTATAGAAGTAATTGAGATTGTTTTTTCTACAATAGTGATTTTATAATTATATATAGATGACTTTATAATTATATATAGATTTATATGGTGGAAGAGATAATTGGCAATTACAAATTTGGTGACGTAATAAAATTCAACGTGACAATATGCATGTTTTTTTAACAATATTAAAAAAAACATTAACTGCTCAAAAATGTTTTATTCAAAACTAGAAATAATATCAAGAAACATTTTAAAATCCTTAAAAAAGCATGCATAAAATAAATTAAATCGTCATTTGACAAAGATAGAACCTAAATGCGAGAAGTTTTGAATTAGAAAAAAAGGAAAGATAATAAGCAGCATCGCGAGAAGTAACACATTATTTCTTAACTTTCGGAATGAATAGTTTGTACTTGCCATCTTGATTTTAGGAGGACGAACTTTATTAACGCACTGACTTTCCTTCTCGACTAAATCATAAACAACAGACAGTGTTCTCTTTAACTCGGTCCTTTCAGACATGTTGTTTTGGGTTGAAGATGAACACATATGTTTCCCCTTATCTTTCTCAGTTCATCATCAACCGTATATGAAACAACATCCTGGTATGAAATAAGAAAAATGTATTGTTTTTATACGAGTAGCAAAACTTATGGGATAGATTGCATATATGTGTGAATTGATTTAAGTTTAATTTATAAGCATTTAAATTACTAATACCATGTCTTGTGAAGGTTGATCAGTTACAAAATTATTATTCAACGGATTATCAACACCATCTTTATAGATTGAGAAGATGCATATTAATATTATATATAATTTTAAATAAATTCAATACTAAAATAACTGGTTTGCATTCAATAACAGAATATAAAACTATATATATATATATATATATATATATATATATATATATATATACATATATATATATATATATATATATATATATATATATATATATATATATATATATATATATTACCTCATCTTGGATAATTTTTTTTCTGAGTCTTCAATAATAGATCAGTCATTTGTTAACTTTTATATGCCATAAACTTCATTTTTTTCAGATTATATTATTTTATGTCGATCTTGAATGCATATTTTTGTATACCAACTCATAAAACTCATCCAAAAGTAGCCTATTATAACCCTACATTTCAAAAGTTAAATATTTCTATTAAGTTTTTAATAAATGATGTTTTTACTCTTACTTTTTATATGATGAAATATGTAATTTATACTTTTCTTCTTTTTCTTTTTCAATTCTCATTTTTTTATACAAACTTATTTTAAATTTATATTATACTAATTACCAACATTTTTTTATGTATAGAGGTTTTTTCAAAAAATTTTTGACTTTTCACTTTTAACCCAAATGTTTTCATATTTTGCAAAGTAACCTTTCAAAATTTGATTATTTTTACTTTAAACCCAAAACTCTTTATCTTTTGCAATTTAATCTCACAAAATTTTATACTTTCAACTTTGGTCCCATATACTTTTCATATTTTATAAATTTTGTCTTACGTTCGTTGTAGGTTTTGCAAGTTTATATGAAAGAAACATGTATGTGTGATTCACTAATTTTACGTTTAGTTCTAAATTTTGTGAGTTGACACAGCACATCATACGTGCGTGGTTTGTCGTTTTTACATCTATTTTTCCCTTTTAACAGGTTTGCTGCAACGCGTGAGTTTTAAATCGACTTAGTTATATTTTTAGATGGTTTACGCTTTGGTCTAATTTCTTCGTATCAACACAACATAATTTTAATGTTGATGGTCATTAATAGTGGTGTGATACTGAGGTGCCGATCAACGTTGAAAAGACAAAATATATTTATCCAACCAAAGATGTGGCAACCAAAGACGATGAAGTACAAGATATTCCTGGTCCCCTATGGATGACGAATGGTGGTCGAACAATATAAATGAGATCATCAAGCTTTGTGAGGCGTACAACTGAATTGCTCTCATGATGTAAGTAGCCCCCCACACTTATGATTCTCCTTTTTGAAGTACTATTTCCCAAGACTTGAATTTTCTGATTCTTGTGTTACCTTATTTCATTAGCGTTTTATTTGCTTACTTCATAACGTATGTAAAATTTGTTATCTAACGTTATAATTAAACTCATCTTAACATTTTCGGACTAAAAACATTTAAAATTCATTCGTAAACAATATTATTCACATAAGATGTTTACTGCACACGAGTATCGCTATGAAAATCTTGCACCCGTTGCACCGGACATCATACTAGTATAAATTATTGTATGCTACTTTGATATTTTCATTAAAGGGAAAAATTTACAGAATATTAAGAAGTTTTAGCAGTATTCCAATTAAATCACTTATATTTTTATTTGTTGTAATCAGGCCACTAAAGTTTTAAGAGTGCTTCAATTAGGTCACTAATAATTTTATTTGTTTTAGTCAGGTCATTTAACTTTTAGGAGTGTTATAATTAGGTCACGTATATTTTTATTAATTTTTTTAAATAATTCACAAAATTTTAAAATAATTCATTTTTTAAAAAATATTTTTACTTTTTTTAGAAAATTTCAAGTTTTATTTTTTTTTGCAACTTATAAATAACCTATTTAAAAAAATTATAAAATTTTAGTGATCTGATTAGTACATAAATTTTACGAATAACCTAATCATAACAAAAAAAATTTATGAGTTACGTAATTAAAATAATCCTTAAACTCGATTAATATTTTATAAAATTATCTTTTTCATTTAAACGAGTATAAAATCAAGTAAAAAAGTTCATAGGGTTCGCATCCTTCTGTAATCCAGTTTCTTCAATTTCCCATTTGCTCCTTTCGATCCTGCTCTGATTTTCAATTTGCTTCATCTATGCTTGCAAAGTAGATTATCTTTATGTTATTAATGACACATGTCCATCAAAACTGAATTCTGACGCTTTGCTACTATATCGATTTCATGATTAAAGATCAAAATCGCTACATAATATTGTATGCTATAAGATTATATAGTTAAGTTATTTGTTCTTTGAGTTTAAGAAGCCATGGAGGAATCATACACTTTGTTAATATTCATTGCTTACAGATTTTAGTTGTCAGCACCTAAAGAACCAAAATCTTGATCGAGTTTCAAACAAATGGCAACCCAGTGTTGCCGGCGGTCTAGTTGAGCATATTCAAGTCGTTTTGCAAGAAACCAACATGTTCTTGCGGTTGGGAGGTCAGAGCGGTGGCCTGAAACTGTGGTCTGGCGGGAAGTTATCATATTTCTTTATTTTTGCAACCAAAATATGGACTGAAGCTTAGTTGTCGTTTACTTGGTTCAGAACAGGGCTTGAGATTAACAACCTGACAAGTGGAAATGGGTAGTTGTGTAGAGAACTCAAGAGAGAAAACATCTCATTGTAAGCAATGGAGATGAAAGTGAAACCTATCATTGATGATGAAGATGCAACAACTAAATCAACACAAAATGTATATTAGAAGTTTAAAAGAGACCCAAAAAGGGGAACTACAAAAAGTTAAAAGAAAAACACAAACAAAATAAGGATAGAGATAATTTATAGATGGTGAGTTGGTGACTCCACTTTAGTAATTTGTACTTAAGTGCTTTTCTTGAAAATTGTAATCAATCTAGAAAATTATAATTTTTATTTTATTTAATGGTAGCTTATTGGTTTATGCATTTAATATTTTCACCTGCTAAATGCCAACGATTTTTAATCTAACTGGTTAAGGTAAGATATACATGATATGTAAATATTGAAAGGTTATGAGTTTAAGTCTCACGCAGAGTTGAGCCAGGGTTTTCCTACAACGGGTTTCCTCTTGAGGGAGTTGAGAGTGTAGTCTCGGCTGGAAAATGGATAGTTGGGCATGATTAAGATAACACATATTATCCAAAGAAGGGTCGCAAATTCGCCATTCCAAAAAATAGTTTCACCTTTGAACTTATCTTTTTTGTGGTTGTTTTTATAATTTGTTTTTAACTTTTTAAATTAGTTATTATGTTATTCAGTTTTTTTAATTAGGTCCAACCAATTAGACAAGTGAACCTCTTAGACGTCCTATTCGTTCTACGGTCTGGTTTTTAAAAAAAGGAAAATGTCACAAAATATAACCAAGTTTCAAAAGTGTTCTAATTTAGTCACTCATGCATATTTTTCTCAATTGGACCATCAAACGATCAAATCGAGTCATCATTAAATTTCCTTATGTCAAGAAAGTAACGATAGAGAAGACGTGCGGGTCAAATTTTCAATATATAAATTATATTAAAAATGAAAAAAAATGTTAATTATGAAAAAAAGTACCTAAAATTTACGTCAACGTTCGATATCAACATCAAAAGATAGAAAAAAATATTTTCTAATTGAAACCAAAAGTATAACATGCTAAAAAACATGTTAAGACTTTTAATTTATATAAGATACAAAAACTGAGTGAGCTAATTAGAACATTTTTAAAACTTGAGTTATCTAATTGAAATACTTTTGAAAGTTGGTTACTATTTCACTAAGTTATCCCTTTAAAAAATGATTTAGAGTGTGTTTGATTTACTCAAAAGATACCTTTAATTGTTCATGAAATCTCTTAATGAGTATGTTATAAAAAGTGACTGATTCATAGACTACCTCTTCTTTAATGAGGTGTTTTAATGACTTAGCACAAGGTTACCAAACAACCCTAATTGTTGCGTCATTTCTTTTCACAACAACACAATGTCTTTTTAAATTTTTTCAATCCATATAAAATTTTATTAGTGCTTCTTTGTATTTTTTAAAAGTGAAATACAGCTGATCTCAATTTGTTAATTCTAAAAGCACTAATACAAGGAAATACGAGATATAACACTATGTGAGTGTTTGGGGTTATTTTCAAGCAATTTTTGTAACTTTTGAAAAAATAATAAGTTAGAAAAAAGTGTTTAGATCCTTAAAGTATTATTCAATTTAAGTTTTCTTACATGTTAAAAATAGTTTTCGAAAAGTAACGAGCATGTTATTTATTAACTTTTAAATTTTTTTTAGTTTAATGTTCAATTATACTACTCTCCTATTTTCAATTAACTCCCATCATTTAAAAAAAAATATATTTTTATCAATTTATAACTTGTTAGTTTATAAGTTAATTTAAATATATTTTTAAAAATTCTTTTTAAAATTTATAAATTAATAATGTTTTTTTGTCAAAATAAATTTCTTAAAATAAACAATGGCCTATATAAAGTCAAAGTAAAAAGGTTCATAGGGTTTGCCTCCCTCTGTAATCCAGTTTCTTAAATTTTCCATTTGCTCCTTTCGATCCTGCTCCGATAGCATCGTTTCCGATTTGCTTCTCTACGGTAAGTTATCAGTTTGCTTCATCTATACTTGCACAAGTAGATTATCTTTATGTTCTTCATTACACATATCCATCAAAACTGAATTCTGACACTTTGCTACTATATCGATTTCATGATTAAAGATCAAAATTGCTAAATAATATTGTATGCTATAAGATTATATACTTAAGTTATTTGTTCTTTGAATTTAAGAAGCCATGGAGGAATCATACACTTTATTATTATCCACTGCTTACAGATTTTAGTTGTCAGCACCTAAAGAACCAAAATCTTGTTCGAGTTTCAAACAAATGGCAACACAGTTGGAAGCAAAGATTGCACCTTCGATGCTGTCATCGGACTTTGCTAATCTTGCATCTGAGGCTGAGCGTATGGTCAGCTTTGGTGCTGATTGGCTTCACATGGATATCATGGTATGGTTTAATTTTCTTTGCTCCTTAAACACTAAAACTAGATTTTTTAACTACCCTTGATTATCGTTTGTTTCTTTGGTTGTTCTAGTTGTCCCTGATAAGTTGATGTGAATTTGCAGGATGGGTATGTACCAGAGTCGGCTAAAGCTCGTTTATTTGTCGATATTGTGCTTGGTTATCAGAAACAAACAGTTGTATGAATGGCTAATCACACTGACATTCTTCATTTTCTGCAGGCATTTTGTCCCAAATCTAACAATAGGTGCTCCAGTCATTGAGAGTTTAAGAAAGCACACTAAGTAAGATCTTGGTGCTCAAACTTTTGCTCTTAGTTTCATGAACCTTTCGTTAAAAAGAAAATTTTTATTTTATTTTATGCAGGGCGTATCTGGATTGTCACCTTATGGTTACAAATCCTCTTGATTATGTTGATCAATTAGGAAAAGCTGGTGCATCAGGTTTTACATTTCATGTAGAGGTGTCTAAAGGTGGGATTATTTTATTATTTGCGTCACTCTATTGTTTTGAGTTTTTCTTTTTGTTCTAAATTACTCAGAAAGTGGTGAGAACGTGTTGTTTTGGCAGATAATTGGCAAGAACTTGTTAAACGGATCAAATCAAAGGGCATGCGGCCTGGTGTGGCATTAAAACCAGGAACACCTGTTGAGGAAGTGTATCCACTGGTAATAGTCATATGCTATTAAATATATTTTCTCATTCTAGCATGTACTATTACGGTAAAAGAATTCTCTTCTTCATGTTAAGTGATTAATCAGAGGATTAATATGTGTTTTTATTATACTGGTTCGTAGCTTGAAGGTGAAAATCCTGTTGAAATGGTCCTTGTTATGACGGTGGAACCTGGATTTGGTGGGCAGAAATTCATGCCAGATATGATGAACAAGGTATATATAATATAAGACGTGCTTACGAGCAGTTTGCTAAATTGTAATGTTAGTTTCTTAATTCATTTCTATCATACGTCATTATGATGATTAGGTACGCACACTGAGAGAAAAGTATCCAAATCTTGATATAGAGGTGAGTAATTACATACCTGTAATCTTGTGTTTATCTTAAATTTTGAACATGCTTCATGGCTATATTTTGAGTTTTGATTTCATTCTACATTAGGTGCTTTTGTGAACCCAGCTTAGGAATTGGATATAATTGTTAAAAGTATCTTCTCGCTTGCTCTATATTTAAAAAAGCAGACTGTTATGAATGATAAATATAATTACTTTTTCTGGTTACTTGAGCTTGTCTTGGTTTAACCTGATCCATACTTAACTGATATTCCATGGTCTTGCCTCTTTTAAGTCCCTCATTATATACATTTCATAATGTTATCTCACTTTTTCCCGAAACATGGTGCTAGAGGATATTACCTGCTACAAATTTGAATTCCTATTCAAGTTGGTGATGTCTTTTAGATGTAGTTGTTAGTCCTATTATCCATTTTAGAAGTTGCATAGTATGCAAATTGGTTATAAAGTCTTGACCCACATAAGGAGTCTTCTCATATACCATCCGCCTATATGTTGAACCATAGTTACCAAGATCGCGGTGCTCTCCGATACGGGAATGAGGAACGGGTACGTGATTTGCTAGAGGGGACATATTCGGTTTTTTTGGGGGAGGGGGGGTAGGTAGGTATATTTGGGTATGAACTAGTACGTTGTACCATAGAGTTCGGTTCGATGTACACAATTCAAAAACAAAAATTACCAAATTTCAAATTCCAAATTACCAACACAAAAAATAGAAACAGAATCCGATAAGTTCTAAATTTCTGTTCTAGCCACTGCTTTATTCCTTCCTTACTCGTTTTCAACTCATTCGTTATGAAGATCTTCCCATGTCCTCTAAGTGAGCAGTTGAACATTCTATATATGCGCTTTTTGGATTCATGTCCTATTTTTTGTGGGGGCTAGATTTAAAAGAAACCAAAAAACGAGATTGAAGTCTAATGTTAGAGTGAACAAACACAAGTTTATCTGCTTTAATTTCTATATGTAAAATTAAAATTACAATTTGGGACACCGCCATTAAATCCCCGATTTTTCGTTGATCTTGGAGTAGGATTCGAGAAGATGATAGGATTCGATGCTCTTGGCTATAATTGTCTTAGGCTTTATTGGCTCAATTGAAAAGACGCGATCTAGTACGTTGTTCAATTCATGGTTTCAAGTCGATCGGAATGCTTAAAAATGATTAAGTTCAATTCGATTGGAGGCTGTTCTTGGTGATAGAAATTGCGATCTAAATACGAAAGGAATGTTTTCGAATAGCGATTAGGCATAGCGCGGTCCAATACACAATTGACGACTCTTAGAGCTAGGGTGGGGAAATAACGTATTGTTGTAAAAGGTCCTAAGTCAGAGTTGGAGATGATAGACCAAATTTGGTTGCAAAGGTCATCCAACAGGACAAAAAAACCATTTTGGTTTGTAGCAAGTTAAAAACCCCACGGTCTCAAGCCTTTTTTTGGTTCATAGCAAGTTAAACAAACCCACTAGGTTGTAGCAAGTAAAACCTTTGGTTCGAATAGCAGTAGCATGTAAAATCTGGTTAACAAAGATGAAGTACGGTAGATAGATCAAAATTAAAGTCCAATTAGCAAGTTGGTTAGCAAGTTGGCTAAAAGAAAGTGCTAAGCAAGAAATTTTGATCTATTTGATCAAGAAAATGATCATATGATCAAAAGGAAGTTAGCAAGAAAAGCTAGCAAGTAAGTTGCAAGATTACGAAGATATGGCAGAAGATAAAAAGCCAGAACACACATCAAGCAGTTCTGCACAAACTCGTGAACAAGGGAATATAACACTTCAATGTTCTAAGTTGATTGGAACAGATATAATACTTGGGCATTGTTGATGGAAACAGTCTTGAAGGCTTATAGCCTTTGAGAAACGATTGTTGTTAAAGAAACAATTAATAAAAAGAAAGTACATGCAACCATCGTAATGATCTTTCAAACATTGCCTCATGATGCATTAATCTAGTTACCTAGATCGTGGTGCGTTGGGAACGAGGAATGAGTAAGTGATTCGCCAGAGGAGAGTAGGTTCATTTCATTATGAACCAGTATGTTGTACCATAGAGTTCGGTTTGGTGATTCAATTCCAACATAAATTACCAAATTCGAAATTCCAAATTACCAATGCAAAAAACATAAACATAAACAAAAAAGTTCTAAATTTGTAATCTAGGGAAGCTGCCGTTTTCCTTTCCCGTTCTCAACGCCTTTGTCATCAACATCATCCCATTTCCTCTAAGCGAGCCCTTGAATCTATATATGCACTTTCTAGATTTATAGCCCACGTTTTGTGGGGGCCAAATTTATACGAATATGAAAAACGAGATTGATGTCTAATGTTAGAGTGAATAAAGACAAATTTATTTGCTTTAATTGCTACAATGTGAAATTATAATTGGAATTTGGAACATTGACATTAAATCCCTAATTTCATGCTGCTCCTTGAGATAGGATTAGAAAAGATGTCTGGATTTGTTGTTCCTGGCTTTATTTGTTTGTGGCTTTTTATTGCTTCAATCGAAAAGACGCGATCCAATATGTTGTTTTATTCACAATTTCAAGACGATCAGAATGCTTGAAAACGATCCAGTTTACGTATTTCAAATTGATTCGGGCACTATTCCTTGATATAGAAATTGCAATTTTAACTAAGATTGGAACGTTTCGAATTGCAATTGGGCACAACGCGATCCAATATGCAATTCACGGCTCTTCGGGCGAATTCGATGGCTATTGTATTAATGCAAGTTGCATATTACTCGACTGCAAAAGAAGTTTGACTCAAGCAAAGTCAAATACGTTGAAGTCATACCTTGGAGGCTTGGAGCAAATCTAGTTCATGAAGCACATTTACAAACATTGAGAAGTGAACTAGAGGTTTTGAAAAAGAATACAACTAAAACACTACGTGACTTCACAGGAAAGTTATGTAGTATAAAAGCCAAGTTTGAAAGTCTTGATATTACTTTGAAAGATAGAAAACTTGTAAGGAAATTGACGTAGTGCCATCTAAAGAAGCCATTGGAAGAATGGTAGGCTTTGAAGAATGTATTAAAAGTCAAGATGAACCAGTGTTGTAAAAATCGCTAGGCGCTAGTCGGGCAGTGAGATGGGGACTAGGGATTAATAGGGATTAGTCGGGATTAATCGGAATTAATCGGATCAGGCTTTTATGTATAATTTTGCAAATTTATATATAATTTTATACTTTTTTATGAAATAATTTGCAAGTTTGGGGGATAATTTGTAAATTGTTGGATATTGAGGGGGTTAAATGTAAAAATTCAAAAACTTAATAAAATAATCTAACCCTAAAATAAAACATCCCGTTCCCTTCCATCGCTCCATCACCGAAAGTCCTGCATTCTGTCATTCCGGTGGCACATCCTCGCCGGAATCTACAAATCCGGCGCCGGAATGGTAAAATCCGGCGGTTATCATCGCCGGAACACCACCGATTAGGACGATTTGGTCCGGCTTTGACGGATTTTGACCGACTACCGCCTAGCACCTCCGATTTGGTGAAATCGAAGCGGCTAACCTCCGATTAGCGACTAACCGGCGACTAATCGGAGGCTAGTCGCGATTTTTGCAACAGTGAGATGAACTAGAGGCAAATTAATAAGGCAAACTTCTAATGGCAAATTCAAGCAATCAAGGCCGTGGTAGAGGACGAGAAAGAAACTCTAACAAAGGAGAAAATGGATATGGAAGAGGCATGACTTGTGGAAGTAAAGATGAAAGCAAGTTCAGATGTTATAGATGTGCACAACAGTCATTTTACAAAGAACTGTACCTAATGGAAGAACATGGAGAAAGACAAGCTGGAAAATCCAATCTTATCTATGATGAAGAACTAACGCCACTGTAAAAGCAAGACAAGTAAGTTGAAGACCTCACTTAAACTATATTTTGTTTCTGGGGGAGTGTTAAAATATATAAACTAAATATTAAGTATAGGGGTCTATGAGTCATTGTTAGAAAGTATGTTTTAGTTTAATATGTAAATATGTAAATATATAAGGGTTAAATATGTTTTAGAAGGAAACCTAATGGTTGTCTCGTTTCATGTATAAAATTAGGGTCATACAAACCCAACCATGTATGTATGTTTGTAATGAACAATTTCTCACAATTTTAAGCAAGTTTATTAAATCTTCTTCGTATTGTTTATCCAATTCGTTTAACTAGATGCTCTATAAATAAAGAGAAGACAATCTCATCTTAGTTCCATGCTGGAATCGGTTTCCTCCTCTCCGATCAAGGTGTTCGCTACAAGCACAGGAAAAGCTCGTGAGAGGGCTGAGGGCCGTAGCCTTGAGGGCGCTCTAACGCTCAAGTCAGTTGAGTTGTCATAGAGTGACTAGGATGGTAATACGTAACCATATGTAGAGAGAGTAAGAAAGCGAGAATAACCTCCTTTGAAGAGTCTATTTATAGGAGGCATGGGGGCTTTACCCTAACGGGTCAACTTTAGATTGGGCCTGTCGAGAGTGGGTTCACATGGATCGAACCTAACACATTTCATGGTATCTCGTCAATGTCTAAACATGCTTGCCATGTCTTTATGCTTCCATTATTCCATATCATCATTACTTTGAAAGGTTCTTTCAAGTATCCCATCCATTACTTTTACTAGTGGTGTGGTTCTTTAAAAACCATGAAATGTTGAGCAATATTGACCTATCTTTTAATCTAGCTTCTATATCACTGGGCAAAAATAACCCTAAATTAACTGGATCCTGGTTAAACAAATAAAATAAGAATTATGGGATGTGGAACCAAAACAATGGAAAAAAATCATTAAAAATCAATATTCATAGCCTGCTTCAAAGAAATCAGATATGACAGAAGAAAGACTATGAGTAGTGCATCGACTTTTGTCGACATCCTTTTTTATCATGGTACCAGGTGATTTGGGATTTCTTAAACAACCTGTTCTGTGAGTCTGTGACCCTTTGGAACTGTCAGTTTCTCAACGAATTTTAAAGTGACCCATTCGACCTGCATTTACCTGTAATGTGGACCCAAATGAACCAAAGAATAAAAAAAATGTAAATAACCAATCAAAATAGTGTGGGTCAACATTGAAAGGTACAACTTTTTCCATGACATCCTTCTTTTTTATCATGTGAATGTGTTTTATGACCCTTGAATCTTGTCATAGTCATCAAGAAGAGTTTTTCATCTATATATTAGGCTACACTCACAAGTTGTGACGGAGGTTGAACCATTGTATAGGGGGGGCGAAAGTCACAGGACACAATGCGTATAAATTTTTTTGACGAAATACGCATAAATTTTCACTTTTGAGCGAAAAAACAGGGGAGGCCGGGGCAATCCCGGGCCCCTTAAAAGCTTCGCCAATGCTCACAAGTCACATGGCTTGTACCAAACTACTAATTATTCTTCACATGTACCAATTATGAAAAGTGGTGAACGATGATGCTCTCGTCTTCGGATTGGTGCCTCTATGATGTGTGTCAGGAACCATTATGTTCCATTGTCTCCAAGCCAAAGTCATTGTAGATTATACATAACAATCATCTTTCTTTTTCTTTTCTACTTTTTTGGGATGTAGGTAGATGGAGGTTTGGGCCCTTCGACTATTGACATGGCAGCTGCTGCTGGTGCAAACTGTATTGTTGCTGGCAGTTCAGTATTTGGAGCTCCAGAACCAGCTCAAGTTATATCTTTACTCAGAACGAGTGTTAACAAGGCGCGTCTAACTGCTTGAACCATGTACAACGAGTAAACTTTCTGAATGATTTGAGTCTGCAGTGTGTGTGCTATGTACACTAATACCCGACAACATGATGAATAATCCAGTTGCTTAATATTGATTCACTATCATATACATGCACACCTCCTTGTACTATTGTATATGCAGAGCTGTGCTTTATCTATGGCGTTATGTAAATTGGGTACATACTTAAAAATTGCAGCTTACTTTGTGTGCATGTAAAGCTCATGGCAGCATCTGCGTGCATTCAATAACAAAAACTTTGTTTATTTGCCAAAAAGGTATTTAAGCCTCTAATCTATAAAAATGTAATCTGTATAACGGTTGTCATGTATAGAAATATCAAGTTCTTTATCATCTTGTGTGACCATGTGTCAAGCGGTGATTTGGTTGTTATAACTGCTTTTCATTTTTAATTTTTTTAATGCATTGCTCGTAAGAAAAGGTTCCTTAAATTTATCACATATCTCACTTGGCAACGCGATGCTCTCCTCATGCCTCTTACCATCATAATATCTATCTATCACACAGTCATCTTGTCATGGTTGTGCTACGATAATAATAGTAGAGGGACCAACAATGTGATGTTATAATGTAGGGGGTCAATTATAAACAACAAACAAATAGGTTACTAGCTTGCTAAAGTCGTCGTACTTATAGGAGCTAAACAACAGGAAACGACATTGATGAGTTGAGGAAATCTTCTTCACTCTTGGTTCTTTGTTATATTCTATTATCACATTCGTATAAGAGAAATGATCTTCAAAAGATTGCTCACTTATCACCGGAATTTTGATCAACAACAATCAGCAACGGATTTGTACTTGTTTGATATGAAGATAATTGAAAAAGAATTAGACATTGCCATATTAGAACTATCGAGGTTCTTCTTCCTAACGCAATGGACGAAGCAAGAGGCCATAAAAAGCATATGGATTTGCGATATTAGACCTAGTGTTAGGGGTGTAAACGAGCCAAGCCGGCTCGCAAGCTACTCGGGATCGGCTCGAAAAAAGCTCGAATCGAGCCGAGCTTAAACGAGCTCGAGCTCACATCATGGCTCGTTTACTAAACGAGCTCGAGCCCAAGCTTTAGACATCGAGCTCGAGCCGGCTCGCGAGCCTAAACGAGCTTTTTGTTTTATATAACTTTTTTTACATATAAAATATATATAAATATATATGTACATAAATCATATTTATTATATATATTTTTATGATGAAAACTAATTAAATAATATATATTATGTTAAAAATATAAAAAAGTTTCATTATAAAAAATATAGAAGTGATTATATAAAATAAAATATTAATAATTTAACAATAAACGAGCCGAGCCCGAGCCGAGCTCGAGCCTGATAATTTTTTGGCGAGCCGAGCTCGAGCTTTAGAAATAAAACTTCAAACGAGCCGAGCTCGAGCTCGAGCTTTCTAAAACTAAAACGAGCCGAGCTCGAGCCTAAGCGAGCTCGGGCTCGGCTCGGCTCGTTTACACCCCTACCTAGTGTCATTATTGATTTCAAATAAAGGCACAATCATATTATTATTCTCAACTCATAGAAGTTGAAGTTGTTCCAAAGGTCTTCGACGAAATGTCTACAGGGTTTGGAAGTGATTTTCAAAAGATTATTGCTGCTAATGATGCAGAATTCAAAAAAGAATTGTTGACATACTAAAACCCTAAAAGCCATGAAGTCCCTATTGAGGGGTATAATCCAGATAGAAACCAAGGTGAAGTCCCTATTGAGGAGTATGATCCAGATAGAAACCCATGGATTACATTAAAAGCCATCATAAAACATATTGAGACTATTGTGATTAAGGCTAAGAAAAGATGGCAATTAGTTACTGATTAGATAGTTGTTAAAACTCTTGAATGAAAATCTAGTTGGCAATGTTGTAGGGGGAAATTGAGTAAAGTTCAACATGATAGCAATGAATATGTTGCTTGGCACAAGTTAAGAAATCGTGATACAATATTGATAACTAATAATGCAAAGTCAGTAATCATTATAAGAAGATTAAGGAGTTGGCCACTAGATTTTATGATTGATCTTTCAGCTCATCTTGTCACAAACACAAATTGATTTGTCGATATGATTCAATAATAAGAAATACAAGATATAACGAATTCACTAAGATAGATGTAAGTAATACAAGACTAGAATAAGACGCAGATAACTAAGAAAGAACCAGAATATAACAAGAGAGGTTTCACCAAAGAGATTAAAACCCTAATCGTATGAACAAAGAACAAGACAAAGAACCAATAGATAAATCAGGGTGAGATCGATATGATCAAACTATTCCTAGAACTATAATATCCGTATGCAAAACTAGAGCATCCAAAACCCATACAACCCACATGTAGAATAAAGAGCAAGCAGGTCTAAAGCTAGGCAAAGGCAAACCATCCTGATCACATCTGCTACAAGCCCAAGCTCAATCACAAGCCTACCAAGCTTAGCCTAATATGAAAAGGAAATAACACAAATTAT
The DNA here is from genome assembly GCA_025215565.1 of Flaveria ramosissima. Taxonomy (NCBI): domain Eukaryota; kingdom Viridiplantae; phylum Streptophyta; class Magnoliopsida; order Asterales; family Asteraceae; genus Flaveria; species Flaveria ramosissima. The sequence continues at coordinate 49,833,342 of CM046034.1, read as the reverse complement.
AAGAATGAAGAATATAAAAAGAAGTGTGTGGATATGGAATTAGTGTATATTTCTAACACATCTCGAGGTTGCGAGAAGCACTGCCCAAACATATACAAATTTGGGATTTCGAACCCAAACCATTTAGGGTCTAACTAGCCGGTTGCAATGTTGCCGAAGTAAGTAAAATCAGAGCTCGTTTGAGGCACTTCCTTAGTTCCTTCATTTTTACTGTTCTTTTTAAAACCTTCCTCTACATACATAATCAGGTCATTTATATTTATAAGGTTTATTGAAAGGCTGATGCACCCAAAACAAAACAACTTAGTAGAAGTTGCTTCGAAAGTTTTACACTCTACACAAGAAAATATTCTAAGTGTAAAATCTTCCGAAGCAAGACCAAAATCTTCCGAAGCCAAATATGAAGTCTTTCGAAGCTTCAAAGACAAAGTCTTCCAAAGCCAATGAAATGAAGACAGATTTCTTCCGAAGACTAAGAAGAACATGCTTTCTCCGATGTACTTTTGCATAAAGCTGAACCACTTTCCAGAGCAACCCTGAAGACTCACCAACTTATACAAGTTGGTGAAAAAGTCCATGATTTTGTAACTATAGATTGAGGTCTTGAGTCTGTAACATTCTACTTTATGTACCTTTATCATTTTTGTAATATATTAGGATGTGAACTATCACATGTCATATCACTAGTCAAAAGGCAAATCTGCCTTTTGACTTTACATTAATCTTGTTGTCTAGATTAGTGTTTCCAGCTGGCCTTCAAAGTATGGCCGACTGTAGGATGTAGAATAAAGTATCTCAAATCCTTGTATCTTTTCGGTATGCTTTGTAACACTTCTAAAAGAATTTAAGAGCAATATATAACATCCTTGAAAACCATACTTTGTGTGTTGTTCTTAAGTTTCTATCTCTTGGTTTGCTTGTGTTCTTAGTATCATAATATAGTCTCGGTTCCCTATTTGATCTGTTAAGTGTTCTAACACACTCCTTATTGTGAGACTGATTGTATTGACCATCCCTTAAACGGTCCTGCAATTGGTATCAGAGCATTCCAGGCTCTTGATTGTATGAGATCTCACCATCTTAGATCCCTCAGTCTCACAAAAATACTTAACATCTAAAATGCAGCTCTCACATAGGCTTATATGGAAACCGAAACCATGACAAAGTCCATACTGATCACTCCTGAAGACTTTGATACTTGGTGCCAAAGAATGAAAGGCTTCACCAAGTCTCTAGACTCCAGGATGTGGGAGTCTGTTGTCTCTAGACCTTACATACCAAGCACCTCTTCAGCTGCTGCTGGGGGTGGTATGATTCCAAAGTAGGTAGCTGACTTTTCTAAAGAAGATAGGAAGAAGATTGACATAGATCAGAAAGCCATGGCTGCCCTCCAAACTACTCTTCCAAACTCCATATGCAGAGGCTTCAAGAAGTGCAAAACTGCTAAACAACTATGGGATGCATTGAAGCTCATGTATGAGGGGACCACTAAAGCAAAAGAAAACAAGGACCTCTTGAAGCAGCGGTTTGAGAACTTCACCTTTAAGACAGGTGAAACCATGACTCAAAAATACTTCAGGTGTGTTGAGATTGTGGATACTCTAATGGATGTTGGAGTAACTCTTGAAAATAGGGACATTGTAAGGAAATTCATGTCCTCTCTTCCTAGACAATGGACACACTATTGTGTTGTTATCAAGAGAACTGAGAACCTTAAGACTCTCACTCTTACAGAGTTGTACGGTATCCTCAATGGATACCAGATGGAGATGAATATGCAAAATCCATCTGGTAACTCTAGCAATCAGCAGACTTCAGCCCTTCATGTGGTTGAAAGGGAATGTAGAGAACCACAACAACATCTTATCTGCTACCCTGATAACTCACAAAAGGGTCCTTTCATTACCTTCCTGGAGACACCAAGGGAAAGCTACACTCAAGGAAGCCCATTTCAAGAGACAAGCTCTTCACAAGCCTTTGTGTCTGCTGATGAAAGTACATGCAACTTTCTCTTCACCCTTGAAGACCTAGAGTGTATCCATCCAGATGATCTGGATAACATGGAGATAGTTCAACAAATGGCTCTTCTCACTCACAGAGCCAAAAAGTTTAACAAAAGGATAGGGAGGAAGTTTCCTAGCAATGCAGCCAGTGGAAAGTTCGGGCTGGACAATAACAAACTGAAGTGTTACAACTGTAACCAAATGGGACACTTTGCTAGAGAGTACAAGGAACCAAGAACAAATGGTGGCCAAGCACAAACCAGACCAAACTACACTGACAAAGTCACCCAGAATGAGAAGCCAAAGCAGCAAGCTGCAGTTGCTGTTGAAGAAGGAGGCTTTGACTGGAGCTTTCAGGTTGAAGATGCATCTCCAAACCAAGCACTGATGGCTGACCATGATAAGGCTAAGGTATTGGAACATCTTTGTACATGTGGATGTATTGCTAAAGTAAACTAATATAGGTCCTATAACTTAGAGTTGAGATCTGATCTTGAGTCTTTAAACATCTTAAAATTTGATTTCAAAAGAGCTGAAAATGATTACAAACTTACAATAGAAGATTTAGAGAAGACCATTTCTACTCTTAAACATGAACACACCAACTACAAGACTCTGATCAAAGATTTCATCACTAAGTTAACTGAATACCAGGCTGAGCTTGTGATCAGCAAAGCCAGGACAGAAAAACATGTTCTTGAAGAAGAGACTTTCAAGAACATAATAAGCAGGGACTGGGATCTACTGAGATAGCCCCTCCACTCATAATATTGTCTGTAAGATCTCCAAGGTGTGAAACTTATGAAGATGAGCTTCCTCTTATAGACCCCATAAATAAAGAGGATGAAGAGGAGATAGTGAATGATGACTCTGGGAGGAGTGAAGAAGAGCATCCTAAAAAGGGTCACTATTCTCCTGAGGAGAGCAAAGGAGTTGGGACGACCAAGTCTAGAAGGAAGAACTTGATAATAAAAGCCAAGAGAAAGTCCAAGAAGGCTCAAGAGATCAAGGCCAGTTTTAACTCTATGCAGAAACAAGTGTTTATCTATGCATGATTTGAAGTGGTTAAGGCTGAAGACTCAACCATGAACTCTAGTACCAGGAGTTCTAGTTCTTGTCCAAATCATCCCAGCAACATGAAGAAGACTGATTAGTTATGTACCACTGCTACACAACCTGAACCATCCAGCTCCAAAGGTAGTTCTCACCCTAAAAGAATTGCTACATCATTTACAGAGATGAAGATGAAGAAGGAAAATGATCAAGATCAGCCTTCCTCTCAAAGAAAGATTCTCAGAAGCAGATGGGCTGTGTCATGTGTGGCAACACTTCTCATTTAGCCAAAGATTGTCTCTACAATCCAAAAAGTACTGTCCATATGAACAAGAAAGAAACTTATGAGAAAATCAAGAAGAAGCTAGCTTTGGAAGGAAAATCTATTCCTTTCGGAAGCTCCAAAATGAAGAAGAAGAAAAATGAAAACTTGCCTTCGGAAAAAAATTGGTCTCGGAAGAAAGGAATACTTCCGAAGCACTAAAGCTTGCTGCAGTGTTAGCAATATCTTCCTAAGGTCCAGTCTCCAAAACTTCCGAAGTTGTCAAAACTTCCGAAGTGTTGAAAGTCAAGTATAAGCTTCCAAAGGTGGTGTGGAAGACAAAGAAAGACCATATGACTGAAAGTTCTTCATCAATATCAGCAAATGATCCTCAAAACTTGACAATAGGATCAATTACTGTTGTATTGTCTTCAACTTCTTTTGACAAGCCCAAGACCAACAAGACTTGGGTTTCTAGATATAACAACCATCTCTTTTGTGCTGGAACAACTCAAGACCAATAGAAATATATGGATCATTGACAGTGGCTGTTCTAGGCACATGACAGGTAATGGCTCTTTACTTTAAAATTTTGAGAAGATTGATGGAGGGCCAGTTGCTTTTGAAGGAGATGCCGAAGGTATGATACAACTCAAGACCAATAGAAATGTATGGATCATTACAGTTTCTTTGTAGATCCTGATCATCCTAACTATGTCTACAGGTTTGATAAAGCTCTTTATGGGCTGCACCAAGCTCTAAGAAAGTGGTATGAGACTCTATCTTAGAATCTCTGTCAGCATGGATACAAAAAGGGTACTATAGATGGAACTCTCTTTATCAAAGGAACAAGAAATGACTTAATGCTAGTTCAAGTATATGTAGATGATATTATTTTTGGATCAACTAATCCAAAGCTCTGCAAAGACTTTGAGAGGCTAATGAAGAATAGATTTAAAATGAGTGCCATGGGGGAACTCAATTTCTTTCTAGGAATTCAAGTGAAGCAAGTTGACAGTGGCATCTTCATAAGTCAGTCAAAGCATGTACAAGACATACTCACAAGATTCAACATGACTGAATATAAGGTTGTAAAGACACCTATAGCCAGAAACCACTCCCTTGAACCTGATCTTGAGAGGAAGTGTGTGGATGAACACCTTTATAGAGCTATGATTGAGTCTCTTATGTACCTCACAGCTAGCAGGCCTGATATCATGTTTTCAACATGCATTTGTGCAAGATATCAAGCTAACCCCAAAATGTCACACCTAGTCACTGTCAAGACAATTCTAAGATATTTCAAAGGTGCTCCAACACTAGGTCTTTGGTATCCAAAGAATTCTAAATTCAATCTATATGCATATATAGACAATGAGTATGGTGGTTGCAATATGACTGTAAAGTCTACATCTGGGGGATGTCAATTCCTTGGTGGAAGGATTGTCTCATGGCAATGCAAGAAACTATCCTGTGTATCTGCATCAACTACTGAAGCTGAATACATTGCTGATACTAGTTTCTATGCTCAAGTGCTTTGGATTTAGAATCAGATGCTGGACTATGGATTCAACTTCAAAGAGACTCCTATCCATATAGACAACAATAGTGCTATCTCTATTACAAAGAATCCTATGCAACACTCAAGGATAAAGCATATCAACATTAGGTATCATTTGATTAGAGATAACTTTAAAAAGGGATTAATCAAACTAGTAAAAGTTAATACATATAAACAATATGCTGATCTGTTTACCAAAGCTTTTGATGAGCAAAGGTTTAAATATCTTGTATTAGCTATTGAGATGATTAACTTTGAGTAGCTTTTCTTAAAACTTAACTCATATTATTTCTAAAACCTGTGTGTCTTAAGTTGTCTATTATATCACCTTCATAAGCCCATGTTTACTTTACAAGAAAAATCTTTTAAATTATATTACTTAGATTTTTGAAAATTTTGATCATTTTCTCTTTCAGAAGATATCTATTTACCTCCGGAAGAAAATTATGCCATCAAATCAAATAACTACTTATATCGATTTACCTTAGGAAGAAATTCTTCAATGTCTTTCGAAGCTTAAAATCATTTCATAAGTACTTATATGTTTCTTGAGGAACAATTTTTTTCCGAAAGCAATTTAAGTCTCAGAAGTTTTATTCTCTTTAGTATAAAATTACAATGTCTTGATCTCTTCCGAAGCAAAATTTTCAAAGATCTTAGAGATATCTTCCGAAGTCATTTTGGTTTCGAAAGTTTTTTTTTATCAAAACTTCCGAAGACAAAATACCTTCAGAAGATTTTAGTCTTCCAAGAAAACTAACTTTTTGGGCATTTTTTCAGAGGTGGGACCAACATCCAGATTTTAAAGTTTATCCTCTTTAATTAACTTTGTCTCAGATCTATTTCTTATATATATACCCAACAGTTCCCCCTCTTTCACTCTCTTCTTCATCTGAAATCTTCTTTAACCTAAATTCACCCACAACCGACCTTGTTCTTATCTTCCTTCACTCTTAAGCTTACTCAAATGGCCAATCTTGATCGCATAAACAACCCTAATTTTTCCATGCAACTCTACAGGTAGCATAATCAAGTTGCTTTGTTGGACTCTGAGAAAGATCCAAGTTTCTCAGAGGTTTTCTGTTTTCTTTCTCTGTCAAACTACTTCACCTCCCTCACCATTGATCCTCCTCTCTATGAGGATCAACTTTTGGACTTTTGGAGGACTTGTTAAGAGGTCACCATGGATGGGGAGAAGGCACTGCCTGCCACGGTGTAGGGGAGGACAATCTTCATCACTCCAGCCATCATAAACACACATCTTCAGCTAGATGATGTAGAAGGTGATTTGTCCTTTCCAAAAGCTAATGTTAACCACTTCTTTAAGCAGATGGGCTATGAGGGAGATTTCTCTGTAAATACCTTCAGGAAATGGAAGGTCTCTTCTTAATGGAAGTACCTCCTCCATGTAGTTATACACAGCTTGTCAAACAAACATGAAGGATGGGATCAGATTTCTGAGGATCTCTCCTTCATAGTTCATGGAATGGTTCATGGATTCAAGTTCAGGTATTCATAATTTGTGTATACTAACTTACTTGAAAACTTAAACTCCTTAGAATATTACATGTTCCCTAGTTATGTACAACACATTCTTAACTGTAAACTGGGCTCACAGTTGAGGGGATCAGGGAAGGTTCTTAAATTGGGAAAGATGAAGCCTGACATCTTCAAAACTATGAGGAAGCCAACTGTTGGCTTCTCTGAGGTAGAAACAACCCTTTTCCCAAAAATGTTAGAGCTCATTGCTCAAGGTGACAACCTAGCAGCACAAGCTTGTGTTGAACCCATACCTTCTACTTGACAACCACCAAAACAACCACAAATAATCCTCACCTACCAAAGAAAATCCAAACGAACCCCTACACAAGCTACTAAGCTTGTGTAGGCCCCCATATCACCAACCATACAGGAAGAAGTGGACACTGGAGCTCCCACTTCTCCTGAGGAGCAAACCACTCCCATCTCACAAATGATCATTGTTGAGCCAAACAGTCTTAAGCCTTCACTCAGAGTCTCAAAACTCTAGTGAACAACCTTCAGGGAAAAGTTACCATCCCCAGCCTCTTGATCTTAACCAACCAATACCCAAACTTGACTTCTATGATGATGAAGATATGGGATTCAATGAGTACCATGAGTCTCTCTTCTCCTCCCCTACTCAAAGAGAGATGAGTACTGCTGCTTCTCCTTGTCTAGCCCACATCATTCACCCATTACTGAGGTGGATCTTCCTGAACCTGTTCAAGAGATCCATATGGAAGAGGCTCTCACTTTTGAAAGTGATTACATCATTAAAACCTCAACCATGGCAACCCAGCCCATTGACACTTCACCTGAAGTTATCATTGAGCAGAGGAAATCCAGCAGCCAAGAACATTAGGCTGGTGATGAGGAAGAAGACTTTGGTCCTATTCTCTCTTCCCCATGATTCTTATGATGAAGATGAGGGTAACATGAGAGTGAAGGTGCAAAAGCTTACTCAAACCTGCACCTATTTGGTCTCTAAAGTTAGTTACTTGCAATCTCAAGTGACTACCCTACAAAGAAGGGTCAATGATCAATAACTTGAGATTTCTGATCTCAAGGAAAAACTAGCTGGGATACTTTTAAGAAGAGCTCATCCTGGAACACAAGAACCTGTGGATGTGATAGACTAAACTCCTAGCTCACCTATGCAGGAAGGTGATGCTACCAAAAAGGGGGAGAAAGTCCAAACAATCACAGAACCTGGGAGTTCTTCACAGGGTATGGACATTGAGGATTCACCACCCTCACTTGTAATTGTTCATGCTCAGCAACCTCCTCAAGTTCACATTGATGTGAATTCTCTCATTCAAAGCTTGTTTGAGGAGGGTATTCCAAGGGCAATGTCATCCCCACCCCAAGAAGCTATAAATGAAATACTAGGGTGGAGGTATGATGCTAATAGAAGAGCCCTGATACTGCATAAGGCTTAAAGGCAGCAAGAGGTCTTCAACTTTCAGACTTTGATCTTCTATGACAGTCTTCCTCTAGTCAATATGCCACTTGCCAACCCAAGTCAACTTAGGCAAGCTGACAGAATGGCTAAGAGGATTCAAGACAGGATTGTTGAAGAATTCAAAAGAAGAAAAAGACAAATGCAAGCAGGCAATGTCATTGGTCATCTGGATGTTGAGAGCTTCAAAGGGGAAACCTTGACTGAAGGCCCAGTGATAGAACCTGTGAGCACTGTCACAGGAACCACTACTTCAACATCTTATATCCTCAGTGAGGCACCAGCTGGTGAAGGTGTTTCACAGCTTTTCTCTGGCCAGAGTCTGAGTGCTACATCAGGCAACGAAGGCCAAAGCTCTCTCTACCCTGAGTCAGAGGTCTATGGGTGACAAAGGGAAAAGGATATTGACTTATGAGGAGATTGAGGAGGAAGAGAGAGAGAGAGAGGAAGAGGAAGCTAAGGGGAGAAAGTTCTATTGGGTCCTCAAGCTGTATGGAAGCTGCTATCAGGGCTGCTCCCAGGCCAAACACTCAGAATGATGAGTTAAGGGCCGTCAGGATTAACTATTTTGGGACCAGAAACTATGACATTGATGAGATTATCTCTTTTCCTTTAGAAAAATTGAATGAACTGGCAGACATGGAAATGTCTAAGGAGAGGAAGGAGGTAGAGGATGCAAAGTTGCTCCTCAAGATTAAAAAAGAAAGAAGACAGAAAAAGATTTACAAGCATGCTCCTACCCTCTCCCCAGTTTAAGAAAGTTCTGAGACACAGGCTGTGGCAACTGAACAACCTCAGGTAGACATGGAAGCTGATAAACAAAACATGATTAACTACCTGAGTGCCACAGGACTCTATCAGGCAGATGTACTTCTTCCCTTATCATATGAGTACATTGAGTTTGAGTACCTCAAGCAGCTTGGGCTACAAGTTCTCAAAGAACAAAAGGCTGCTAAGAGAAAGATGAGGGAAAAAACTGCAAAGTCAAGAGACATCATCCAAAAGAGTCAAAAGAAGTGTGCTGATAGACAGAGGATGATGAGCTTCTTGAAGCTGTATGGATTCTCCGGAAGGAGGCTTGGTCCAATGCCTCTATCCACCATGGATGAGCACATTAGAGTGATCAAGCAGAAGATTAAAAGAGGAGAGGTTATTGACTTACACTCCCCACCAAGTCAAGCTCCTCCTGAAGTTGAGATTAAGGTTGAACCCTTTAAGAAAACACAACCTGGACCTCATGCTGGTTCATACAAACTTCATCATCTGATCCACAGCAAGTTCCAATTCTGTCTCCTTCAGAACCTGTGAGGGAAAATGACCTAACTAAGAAAGACAAAGCAGAACAACCTGGTGTTGAAGGCTAGTCTTCTTAGTTAAAGACTTCAAAGAGGAAGAAAATGATGGATACTAAACTGTATCCAAGAAGAAGTCAAAAGCATCCACCTCCAGAGCTCAGGATGAGTCAAAGCATCCTGAGAAAGTGCAAGAAGAGGCTGCTCAACCAACTCCAGCTCAAATAGAGCCTCTTGCATCAAGAATACCCATCTTGTCTTGGTCCTTTGCTGCAAATCTAGACAGATGGTATGTCACTAGAGATCAAGGTGGTCAAGATGTCTACTTCTGGCAAGATATGCTCAACCTACCTCTGCATGATCTCTTTGACATGAGAAGGTATTTTAAAAGTTTGAGTGATCCTGACCAATTAATGAAGAAGGGAATGGTTATGATCCTGATGAGGACTGTTAATATCTAAATCACTTCTCTATTGTGGTAGCATCAGTCTAGGGGGAGTTTGTAAGGTTTATTGAAAGGGTGATGCACCTAAAACAACTCAAGTGCTTCCTGCATGCGTGCACTTGGTACTTAGTAGAAGTTGCTTCGGAAGTTCTACACTCTACACAAGAAAATATTCTAAGTGTAAAATCTTCCAAAGCCAAGACCAAAATCTTCCAAAGCCAAATATGAAGTCTTCCGAAGCTTCAAAGACAAAGTCTTCCAAAGCCAATGAAGTGAAGACAGATTTCTTCCGAAGACTAAGAAGAACATGCTTTCTCTAATGTACTTTTGCATAAAGCTGAACCACTTTCCGCTGCAACTCTGAAGACTCACCAACTTATACAAGTTGGTGAAAAGGTCCATGCTTTTGTAACTGTACATTGAGGTCTTGAGTCTATAACTTTCTACTTATGTACCTTTATCCTTTTTGTAATATATTAGGATCTGAGCTATGCCATGTCATAGTCACTAGTTAAAAGGCAAATCTGCCTTTTGACTTTACATTGATCTTGTTGTTTAGATTACTGTTTCTAGCTGGCCTTGAAAGTATGGCCGGCTGTAGGATATAGTATAAAGTATCTAAGATCCTTGTATCTTTTCGGTATGCTTTGTAACACTTGTAAAAGAATTTGAGAGCAATATACAATATCCTCGAAAACCATACATTGTGTGTTGGTCTTAAGTTTCTGTCTCTTGGTTTGCTTGTGTTCTTAGTATCATAATATAGTCTCGGTTCTCTATTTGATCTGTTAAGTGTTCTAACACTCTTCTCATTGTGAGATTGATTGTATTGACCATCTCTTAAACGGTCCTGTAATATTACTCTCTTTATCATTCTTCAACCAGCTTTGCAAACAATCTTTAATTCTTGTCTTTAACGTTCCCTTTTTATCCTAAAATACATTTTGTTGAAAAAGGTGATTGCATAAGAAAGTAACATTAGAAATTGTATAGAATAGTTCAATGTCAAACAATTTCTAGAATTTTAGCGAATGGTAAGCAAGATTAGCTATATATAAAACAAGTAATTATACCAGCGCGTTGCGGCGGCTGTGTACGAGACGTAATAATGTAAAGACTACTATTGTGTCGACTCGTTTCCGAACTTAATTAACGTCGAACCATTGAGTTACTCGAATTTTTATCGGTGAATGAAAACATATTATATTTGACCCCACTTGTTTTCAAGCAAATTTTACGTCAAAACATAGACCAACTCAAAGCATACATAAAAATTCGCATGAAACATTTTATATTTAACCTAGCTCGTATTCGACAAAATTTTATGTCATAACGTTGGCAAACTCGATTATACACCGACACGTACGTAAAAATATGGACATAAGAAGTTAGATATTTTTAAGTAAAATTATATAAAATGTTTGTAAAACTGAAGCCTTAAAAACTCAAAGGGATCAAATTGATATTTTTTAAAGTCTTAAAATCCTTAAGGGGTTAAACGTGAGAATTTAAGAAACTTTGAGGTGGGTTAGGTAGATATAAAACTTAAGTAATACATAGAACTAAAAAGACCTCCATGATTTGAGTAAATAACCATTATACCATCATTTTGATGTGCATTAAGTATATGTACTCAATGCATTAGGGCCTCCACTATGGTTTTTAAAGTATTAGTAATATCCTATATATTAATTTTTAAATGAAATGAGCAATGATTTGCAATCTTACCGTACAAGTTTCCTTTACATGTGCATGTTCAGAGAAAAATTATTTTCATAAAATTCAAAACTAATTATCTTCCAATATTTACATGAATATAAAAAACAAACTAAAAGTTAATTGGGTCTCAAAACAAAAACGGACCAAAAACTAGGCTATAAACAAAGTCCAACAAAAACTAAAAATGAAACAAAGTAAAATAACTCATAAAATAAGTTGTTTATAGGCCGGAAGTCGAAACGTCCTCCTCGATCCAACGGTCATTTTGACCGGCCGCAGGTTCAAAGTGAAGACTTCTAGCTCAAGTTATGGCTATTTTAGTAAAACCTTCTTGCGATCGTGGGCCTTCAAATACAAGACGGTCCGCTCCTTCACATTTGGGCCTGCACCAGACTTTGACCACTAAATTTTAGTAATTTACGGTTAAGCCATCAAACTATTTATAGTGAAGTTTTATTTTTCTGATTTTGGCTACTAAAGTTTAGAATTTTAAGAGTTTTACCACCAAACTTTGCTTATATGGTTTCTAACAGGCCAAAACAATAACGACTAAAATAACACGGTGTTTTGTGTGGCAAAAAAAACCCGCCTCCAGTTGTGTATTTTTCGAGTTTGACTTGGACTTTGACCACTAAATTTATGTAATTTATATTTTGGCCACCAAACTATTTATATGATGTTTTATTTTTCTGACTTTGGCCACTGAAGTTTAGAATTTAATAGGTTTGCCACCAAACTTTGTTTGTATGGTTTCTGAAGTGGATAATGACTAAAATAGCGGTGTTGCGTGTGGGAAAAACGACCGGCCTCCAACCATGTATCGTTTGATTTTGACTTGAACTTTGACCATTAAATTTTAGTATTTTACAGTTTAGCCACCAAACTATTTATAATGAGGTTTTTATTGTCCAACTTTGACCAGTGAAGTTTAGTATTTAAAAGTTTTGCCACCAAACTTGGGTTTATGGTTTCTAGCAGCCGGAACGATAACGACTAAAATAACTTTGTGTTGCGTGTGGGTTTGACCACTAAAGCTTACTTTTTAGAGTTTTGCCATAAGAGTTCGGTCTTATGGTTTCTGACTAGCCAATTCAACACTAAACAATTTAACACAGTGTTGCCTGTGAGAAAATGACCAAACTTTCGTTGCTTAGTGCGGGAAAAAAACTAGCTAATATTATATAGCACGTTGTTTAGATAGTGAATCCGATCAACTTTTTTGTCTCTTAACATCCGTAAAAAATGATGATTTTCTTTTCTATTGGTTTGATAAATCATTAAATCTCATAGTTTTGACAAAAATAAAAAAAACTTCATAAACGGTCTCAAGACCAACTAATGTTTCAGTTGATATTAGATTAGTGGGGAAAGAACCTTAGGGCCATTTGGTTGGCCAAATTTTCTCTAAGAATGAGAATGTCACAAAGGAATTAGAACTTGAGGAAAGGTTGCACAAAGTTAGAATTTTAAAGAACTGGAATTAATTCTAATGAAAAAGTTGTCGTTTTTTGGTTTGTAAAATTATGAATGGAATAGGAATGTAAACATTTTTTAAGTTTAGTTTATATATACATTTACAGCAAACAATTTTTTAGTTTTAAAAACATGTATAATTTGTTTTTAAGTTCAAAAGAATCATCTAAATGCTTTTAAAAAGCCAAGAAAACTCCTTTTATTTTTCAAATCACATTCTATTAGAAATACCTCAATCAATTCTCAAGGGGTACGTACAAAATGAAATTTTCCATTCAATTCACATGTATCATCCATATAAAATCTTATCCGTTTCCTCCTTAGTTTATTTGGGTGCTGGTGAGATGTTTTTAAAAAGAAGCAAGAAAATGCTTCTTGTGCAGCCTATTATTTTTTCTTATATTTATGAGAACTAGTCAGAAAAATCATAGATTCTCTTTAATATTATAATTGGAAACCATAGCAAGTGTCAACCAACAATTTTTTATCAGATGTAGATTGATTACTTAGATTCTTCAATTTAGTGTTACTAATTTTAATACATGTGGCTTCTTGTTATATATGTAATCAATGAATCGAACGGGTCTTTGGTTTCTTACTAATAAACTAAAAATATAGAGAGTTAATATTATTTTATTGTATAGATGTTGTAAGAACCCGATTGGGATGGATACGTTCTTTTTGAACCTTATAAAGTGGCCGACCCATGAACTTTTTACATGGGTGTTAAAATTTTTTGGTGGCTTAAAATTTTTCAGTCAAGTTCTAATAAAATAATAATGTTAGTCCATTAGAAATTACAAATTACAAAATGGTTTGCCTCAGGCAATAAAGAAGAAATGAGTACATGGTTAAATTCTATAAGAATTGCGTTAAATCAGATAAACTAAACGCTTAAGAGGTGTTTGGTTCGCGGAATTTGTGGAATTGGAATTGGAATTGGAATTGGAATTGGAATTGAAATTTGAATTGGAATTCAAATGAATTGTATTTGGAATTCAATATTTTTCATAGGATTTGGAATTCAAAGGAATTGGAATCTATAGGTGGAATTTAAATTCCACATGTAATTCTAGTGACAAAACACTTATAAAGGAATTGAAATTTATCACCCGTTACAAACCGTCACCACCTCAATGACCACCGATCATCGCCGCTACATACCACCGACCACCGCCGCCGTCACCGCCGACAATCGACCGCGACAACCAACTGCGCCCATTGCCGAAAACTGACCGTACCCCACTGCCACCACCAACCGATAACGTCTGTCGTCAAGAAACAGTTCGACATCGGAGGTCGGCGACAGTCGACGGTTAGGGGTGGTGGCGGTCGGGGCAAACGGTGGGCGCTGGTGGTTGGCGTCGGGGTTGTGCGGCGTCGGTGGCGGTCGGTGGGCGGTGGCGTCGGCGGTCGGCGGGCGGGGTGGTAGGCGGCGGTCGGGGGGCAACGGCGGTGGTCGGCGGTCGGGGTCGTCGGTAGTGTCGGTTGGCGGTGTGGTAGGTGGCGGTTGGTGGTGGAGGCGGGGGTCGGTGGAAATTGAAATCCTTCAATATTTGGAAGGATTTTGAAATCCTTCATGTAAATGCACAAAACACGTGCCGAGAACATTGTTTAAATATATAATAGAACCAAACGTAAACGAATTTATGTTTGAATGAAACATGCTTGACCTGTGTTGTGCTCCTAGAGACACCTGATATTAACGACCTGAGAAAAGAATACTAAAGTGTCAACATGATGGTTGGCGAGTTCAGAGTTTGTAAGTAATCATAAACATTAGTAGTTTTAAAACATAAGTGCATTGAAATAGAATGCTAGTCTAGTTTCATAAGTAATAATAGTAGTGATTTCACGATCGACGCTCACGTTGTTCATTATTTACCTTCCGCCATGACATGCCAAGTCGTGTCAATGTAAATTGTTTATGATAATATTGCACTCGCTTGACCTCCATTCATACGGGTGGGGTTTGTTATACCCAGTAGTACTACCTAAGATTTTCCGCTAATTTCATTAATTAACGATCCGAATGTAAGGGCTTTCATTGATATATCACACTACATTATACTATATACAACTTATAATAGTTTAAGCGTTCATAAAAGTAAGTAAGCTTTCTCCCCCTAAAGAGGGTGTATAGAAACGTGGAGCATTGAACTCACCTAATGCGCAAGTGAACAAGAAAAGCGAAGCTAAGAATGGAAAGACAACCCGTCAAAGGTTACCTAGAACACGTGAGTACATAAGTACGTGTAAACAAAATAGCTTAACAAACCCTAAGTGCTCAATCAAACCATTTACTTAGATGATTTGGAAAACAATGACCCGTTTAACCCAGTTGACTCATTTGACCAATTGGTGACTTGTTAAGTGAAATCTTGTTCGATTAAGTTTAATAATTCATTATCCATGATTATCATGCAAAACCATTCACGTATATCACATAATGAATCTTAAGTTATAGCAAGATCATTATAGTAACATAGCTTATCATACAACACATGCGTACCTCAAAATCATCAAGCTCAATACAAATAAAAGTAACTCCCAACTATCTAATCACATAATGAGTTTAATCACGCACTATATGCCATGTGAAGCAACTCACTACTTCACATCCTAAACCCTATCAATCCTACTAAGCAGGGGCCTTAGATTCGCATGCATGCATGATGTTCATCATCATATTTCCAACATGAATCATACCAATCAACCACATCAAACACACATCACAATCGCATACTATAGTCTAAACACAAAACAATAACCTTTATCACATTGCATAGTTTCCTTCATGAACCCTAGATTTCTCAAGCATACCAACATATTATCCAAATGATCCAACTAATGCATCCTAACACATTAGGCACTATCAATAAGCGACCTAGCATGATCCTAACATAATGTGCACGCCTAATTCACAAGATCAAATCAAACATAACAATAAAGTTTCCCTTTTGGAAAAGTAACATCCAGTGACCAACATTTTATCCAGTTCAATTATATGATATTCGTGCATAACCCACGTAAGATAACCTCAATACAATCAAACTAACACTATAACATCATCAAACAACAACAATTTCGTGTTATCATGCCCAATTGAACTAGGGTTTGTTCTATGATTAAAAATCATGAAAAACTTATTGGAAACTCACCCTAATCTTGTAATAATGAAGAATTAAACTTGATACAACGTTGGAATGATCAAAGCTTAGCCAAAAACCGACCGGGTTGTGTTGTTCTTGATCAGATGTCGCAAAGGGGATGGGGCTTGGGGAGGGTTACAACGGAATGGGGAGTGTGTGTGTGTGGGGGGGGGGGGGGCTATGGTTCCATTGTTTTGTTTATATATGGTAAGAAATGTTTTAAATTTCCCCTTTTATTTTATAAATTGTAAAAGTAACTTTTATAATACCTTTAGATAACTATTCTGAAATGTTGATGTAGTATGGATTAAATCAATTGAGTATTCAACCTTTTATTGTCTAATGAAAGAAGTGAGTGTTAGATGTATACAGAGGGAAAGCCGTGTGCAACTGAAAAATGCAAGCACGGCTTGGGGAGGGATTTTTACTTATTTAAAAAATCAATTATCTACTCCATCCGACTAGTTCCAGGTTCGAATCCCGGGCATCCCATTGTCATAGTTTAATTCTATTATATGTATAGTGTATAGAAAATTTTACAAATACATGAATTATTATTAATCAACAACTATAAAAATCCATTTAGCAAATATCACACATGAAATCATGTATCACACATAATCACATTATAAAGCGAAATCTGTAAATAAAACTAAAAATTCACAATTCACATAACCACATATTAATAATCAAAATTAATAATTAAGTTATTTTCACCCGAAATATGCAATAACTAACGAAACCAACAGAGTCAGGTAGATTTAATCTGTATGCCACTGGACTGCTTCTTTCTAGAATCTGAAATGGCCCAACATATTTCGGGTTAAGCTTGCCTCTTTTTCCGAATCGAATTATCCCTTTCCACTGTGAGACTTTTAGCAAAGATTTGTCTTTAACCTGAAACTTTAAGGGTTTCTTCACTTGTCAGCGTAGCTCTTTTGCTGATCTTGCACCACAACCATACGAATCCGAATTTGCACGATCTTTTCGGGTAGTCTCATGCACCAATTTAGGGCCAATTAGTTGACTATCATCGACTTCTGACCAATAACTCAGTGATCTGCACTTTCGCCCATAATGTGCTTCAAACGGTGCTACCTTAATGCTGGTGTGATAGCTATTGTTGTAGGGAAACTCCACCAAGGGTAAGTGAACTTCCCAATTGTTTCCAAAATCAATCACACAAACTCGTAATATGTCTTCCAAAGTTTTAATAGTACGCTCACTTTTCCCATCGGTCTGCCAAATGATAGGCCGTGCTCATATTCAAACGCGTACCCAAAGATTTCTTCGGTGATTGCTAGAAATGAGATTTAAAACGAGCATCGCGATCCAAAATGATCGAAATTGGTACACCATGTCAAGAAACCACTTCTTTCAAGTAAATTCGAGTTTGCTTATCCATCTGTTTCTTTGACTGCAAGGAAGTAAGCAGACTTAGTTAGATGATCTATAATCACCCATATCGTGGCACAACTACTAGGAGTTCTGGCCAGCTTGGTGACAAAGTTCATGGAGATCTGCTCCCACTTCCAAAAGACAATCTCATGTTGTTGTATAACGCAGATGGCTTCTAATATTCAACATTCACCTTAGAGCAGGTTAAACACTTGCTCACATAAGTAGCTACATCTGTCTTCATATTAGGCTACCAATAGTGCACCTTCAAATTATGATACATCTTGTCAGAACCATGATGTATAGAGTACCTAGACTTGTGTGCTTCACTCATAACCAAGTCTTTTAAATTCCCATTCAAAGTAGGTACCCGAAGCCTATCCATGAAATAATGAATTCTACCGGCTTTCACCTCATATTGCTTGCCCATACCACACAGGGATTCACATTCAATGTTTTCCTCTTTCAAGGCTTCCGTCTGAGCTTTCTTGATTTATTCAGGCAATTAAATGCTTATAGTAAGTTTCAAAGCTCGCCCTTGTCAGGGTTTAGCAGTTTCCTTTCTACTTAAGGCATCGACAATATATTTGTCTTTCCTGGGTAATAATTGATAGCACAATCATAGTCGTTCAATAGTTCAACCCAAAATCACTGCCTCATATTCAACTCTTTCTACATAAAGATATGCTGAAGGCTCTTGTGATTGGTGTATATGGTGCATGTGGTACCGTACAAGTAATGTTTTTAGACCTTCAAGGCATAGACCACTTTAGACAGTTCCAGATCATGGGTTGTGTAGTTATTTTCATGCACTTTTAGTTGTCTTGAAGCATCGGCTCTCACCTAGTCATGTTACATCAAAACACAACAGAGTCCTTGGATAGAAGCATCACCGGTAAACCATGAAATCGTCACTTCCTTCTTGTAATGCTAATATTGGTGCATGACAAAGTTTCTACTTCAACCGTTGAAAAACTGCTTCTTGACTCTCTCCCTATTTATACCTGGTGCCTCTATGAGTCAAAGTAGTGAGTGGTTGAGCGATCTTAAAAAATCCCTCAATAAAATGTTGATAGTATCCTACTAGTCTAAGAAATTGACATATCTCACTAGGCGTCTTAGCGAATGACTAGTTCTTTATCGCCTCAATCTTAGCAGGATCCACATGTATTTCCTTTTCATTAACAATATGACCTAGGAATTCCACTTCACATATCCAAAAATCACATGTTGAATGCTTCGTGTGCAGTTGTTCCCACTTAAGCAGTGTCAATAATTAGACCTAAATGTTCCCTACGTTCATCCTTGGTCCTAGAATAGATCAATATGTTGTAGATAAACACAATAACAAAGTGATCAAGGTAGATTGTACACACATGATTCATGAGATCCATGAATACTGTTGGTGCATTAGTCAACCCGAATGGCATGACCAAGAATTTATAATGACCATAGTGAGTTTTGAAAGCCGCATTCAATATGTATTCTTCTCAAACTCCCAGTTGATGATAACCATACCTCAAATCAATCTTGTAATAATAGCTTGATCCTAAAAGTTGATCAGACAGATCATTAATGTAAGGCAAAGGGTATCGGTTCTTGATCGTAACCTTGTTTAGATCTCTATAATCGATACATATATGAAATGTGTCATCCTTCTTCTGAACAAAGAGAATAGGGGGCTCCCCATGTCAATAAGCTTGGTTGGATAAATGCTATGTCCAACAGCTCTTGAAGTTGTACCGACAACTCCTGCAGTTCGTTCGGTGCTAACTAATAAGGTGCCGCACAATTAGAGCTGCTCAGGGGGTCAATCGATCTGAAATTCAACATGATGATGAGGCGGTATTCAAATTGAATCTTATGGAAACATATTTAGAAAATCACAAACTACTGGAATATCCTCTATCTTCTTTTCCTCCTACTGCTTGTCAGTCATAAGGCTAATTTGGCTAAGCAACCTTTGCGTAGCCACTTCTACGCTTTCATAAACTATATGATGCCTATCACTGCACCACTTTTCTCTCCCTTCACCAAATGGATTTCTCCACTAGAGAGAGGAATACAAATAATCTTCTCGGGACAGATTACTTTGACTTCCTTCTCGGACATCCAATACATGCACACGACCACGTCAAACTCCCAAGTGACAGATGCATAAGATCAATGTCGAATGTATGTCCAAAAGTTCTATGTTACAACCCTTAAGAATATGCGTAACATGAATTTGCTTACCATAAGCTAATTCTACGATGTACTTGTATTCTAACATAGAAGGCATATCATTTAAAAGATTACCAAACTTAGTAGAGATAAAGCTCCTATCATCTCCTGTATCGAACAAAATAGTAGCACAACGACCGTTAACAAGAAATTTACAAGTAATAGTAGTAGGGTTGTTTAGAGCCTCACCCTAACTCATAACAAAGGCTCTCTCCTTAGATCCACCATTGTTTCCATTATTGTTCCCGCCATTGTTTCCGTTGTTGTCACCATTCCCATTGTTGTTGTTCCTACCATTTCCAGCACCATTACCATTTTTCTTTAGTTGAGGGCAATTTCTCTTCTAGTGCCCTTCCTTTCCACACTCAAAGCAACCTTTAGGTGTTTGTTGCGTCTGCTGGGGCTTCTTCATCAACTCACCATGATAATCCTTGGTTGCAGGCCTACTTTCCCATGGCGTTGGCATCAGAAGTTATCACACCTGCCTGTATGATGATAATTACATTTGTTACACTTCGTATACTTCCCAACGCAACCGCTTTGTCCTTGATTTGATGAGGATGACTAATTGAAGTTCTGATTGGTGTCAAACTCCTTTGCTTTGTTGCTTCTGTTGGGGCTCAATCTTGGATGATGATCCCTTGTTTCCGGAATTATCCCAATTTCTCTTGTTTTCGGGCATGCTTGCCACCGCACCCTGTTTAGGCAACTAACCCTGTTCTACCTCTTGATTTGTCAGCTTGTGAGCCCACCGGATCACTTGTTAAATTGTGGCAGGGTTAGAGGCAGTCACCATGCTTTGTATCTCTAGCACCAGCCCATGCAAGTAAAGCTCAATCCACTTGTATGGCTGATCCACCATGTTAGGACATAGAGTTTCCAATTCATGAGACTTGGTGGTATAGGCCTCAATTTCAGACCCATCCATTTTCAACTGCCAGAATTCCGCCTCCAGATTCTTTACCTCATCACCAGGGTAGTACTTCTCCATCATTATGGTTTTAACCTCGTCCCACGAAAAAGCGTTTGCCATTGCCTGACCCAACATTTGAACCTAGGCACTCCATCATGAGTGCGCTGCACCCTCCAATGTTCCCGTGGCATACTTCACTTGATCTGTTGCTAGATAGTTGCATTTTGTGAAAACCAACTCGGTCTTCTCGAACCATTGGACTCGGTCTTCACGAACCATTGAACTAGTCCTATGGCCCTCTTAGCTCCAATATAAGTGTGGGGCTTGCAGTCTATAAATGCTTTGTATGTGCAAGCTGGTGGTCCTGAGTTAATAATTGAAATGTTAAGTCTAACAATTTGATAAACTGAGTAACGGAGCTTATGCATTTATCACTGCCTGCATATGTTCATTGATAAGTGCTGCTAATTCTGTTGGGGTCATATTCACCGGACATCACCAACATATTACATTCACAGATACGAGAATGAGTAACATTCAACATATTAATCTCATTTAGGTATAGTAAATAGTAAGAATAATGAATTCGTCACAACCACAACATTTATAACCAAAATTTTAAATCATGATATATAAATTGTAAGTAACTCATAAAATATCCAATTAGTGTAAAAAAAATTTAGGTCTTTCAGTTGGGTGGGAAACAACCCTTCCCCCATAGGTTAAGAAATAACACCATGTAGTCCAATATAGATAAATTAAGGAAATCAGTCTATCACTTCAGATCCGTCACTATCCTCATCCATCTCTTCCGGTTTCTACTCAGGCTCTTCCTCCTACTCTTCCTCTAGGGCCTCTTGAGACTCGAGCTGATTTTCCAGCTCATGTATATGTCTTATAGCCTCATAGTGTCGTATTTAGAATAGCCGTGAACTCCACAACCTGTCCACGAAGAGTCTGTATCTCCTTAGTTTTCCCATTCAAACGTCCCTGCAAGTCAAGCCACACGTCTTCAATGTCATCATACACCCTGTTGGCGTACTTATGTTGGTTGTCCAACCTATCGAACTCCTCTTTGATATCATGTCGCAACCTACCATGAGAGGCTACCACAGTAGCAATAGCCATATAAGGGTTATACGGTAGAGGGTGTAACACAACATCACTCCTAATGGTAGGGGTCAACAACGGAACTTTCACATTCTCAAGCACCCTAATTGGCGTAGTACGATACCATGTCCCATTCTCAGAATCAAACATACCCTGCTTGATCATAAGTTTGCGTAGGGGATACATACCAGGCATAAGCAGAGGCGGGTGAGAAGTAGAACCTATGGTAAACGATGGAGTAGTAGGAACCTGGGTTTCCTTTCCCGACGTGCGTTGTACTGGGATGGTGACGATGACATACTGTAGTGTAGGTGATGTGTATGCCAATGAGTATACAGTAAAGGATAAGTAAACGAGTAACTAACTAACTTTGTGCAGTTATAGACTAGTGTATATGCAACCTAGTTCACTATAACCAATGACTCTGATACCAATCTGTCACACACTCAAAATCCGCGTGAAGTGTTTTACCGTGGGTCGAGTGAACAAACAAGGATCCAAGTCATTAGTTACTCTAAACGACTATGTATGTAACATTTAGTAAATATTTCAAACCCAAAGTACTAAAATGTAAATGCACAAAACACGCGCCCAGACCATTGTTTAATGTATAAATAAAACCAAAGGTAAATGAATGTATGTTTGAATAAAACATGCTTTACCAGTGCTGTGCTCTTATAGGCACCTGATATTAACAACCTAAGAAAATAATACTAAAGTGTCAACACGATGGTTGGTGAGTTCAAGAGTTTGTAAGTATTCCTAAAAATTAGTAGTTGTAAAACATAAGTAAGTGAATTGAAATAAACAGATAGTCTAGTTTCATAAGTAATAATAGTAGTGATTTCGCAATCGAAGCTAACTATGTTCATTATTTGCCTTCTGCCACGACATACCAAGTTGTGACAATGTTAGTTGTTTAGTACAATATTGCATCCGCTTGACCTCCAGTCGTATGGGTTGTGCTTGTAAGACCCAGTAGTACTATCCAAGATTTCCCGCTAGTTTTCTTAATTAATGATCCGAAAGTGTAATGGTTTTCAATGCTATATCACACTACATTATAATATACACAACTAGTTTAAGCATTCGTAAAAGTAAGTATGCTTTCTCCCCCAATAAAGAGTGAATAGAAAAGTGGGCCATTGAACTCAACTGATGCGCAAACGAACAAGAATAGTGAAGCTAAGAATGACTAGAAAGACAACCCAACAAAGGTTACCTAGCACATATGACTACATAAGTACGTGTAACCAAAATAGCTTAAGAACCTAAGTGCTCAAACAAACATATTGACTTAGATGATTTGGAAAACATTGAACTGTTTGACCCAGTTGACTCATTTAACCTATTGGTGACTTGTTAATTGAAATTTTGTTTCATTAATTTTAATAATTCATTATCCATGATTAGTATGCAAAACCATACACATGTATCACATAATGAATCTTAATTTTAGCAAGATCATTATAGTAACATAGCCTATCATACAACACATGTGAACCTCAAAATCATCTAGCTCAATACAAATAAAAGTAATTCCCAACTATCTAATCATACATTGAGTTTAATAACGCACTACATGTCATGTGAAGCAACTCATTACTTCACATCCTAAACCCTGCCAATCCTTCTAAGTAGGGGTCTTAGATTCGCATGCGTGTATGATGTTTATCCTTATATTCCTAACATGAGTCATACTAGTCAACCGTATCAAACATACATCACAATCACATACTATAATCCAAACATAAAACCATAACCTTTATCACATTGCATAATATGCTTCATGAACCCTAGATTTCTCAAACATACGAACATATCATCCAAATGATCCAACTAATGCATTCTAACACATTAGGCACTATCAATGAGCAACCTAGCATGATCATAACACAACGTGCACACCTAATTCATAAGATCAAATCAAACATATCAATAATGTTTCCCTTTGAGGAAAGTAACACCCAATAACCAACATCTAATCCACTTCAATCATGGATTCGTTAATTTTATGTCTAATCTAGTTCATAGCATTCAACTAAGCATAATAAACACCCATAAATCACTAAACTTAAAATTATCAAGAATTATAGTTTCATCTTATAGTAACGTATGAACGAGACGTTAAATCTATAAAATTCGTGCATAACCCACGTTATATAACATCAATACAATCAAACTAACACTATAACATCATCAAACAACATCAATTTCGTGTTATCATGCCCAATTGAACTAGGGTTTGTTCTATGATTAAAAATCATGAAAACTTAATTGGAAACTCACATTAATCATGTAATGATCAAGAATTAAACTTGATACAACGTTGGAATGATCAAAGCTAAGCCAAAAACCGACTGGATTGTGTTGTTTCTTGATCAAAAATCGCAAAGGGGATGGGGCTTGGGGAGGGTTACAGGCGAATGGGTGGGTGTGTGTGTGTGTGTGGGGGGGGGGGGGGGGGGGGGCTAGGGTTCTATTTTTTTGTTTATATATGGTAAGAAATGTTCTAAATTTCCCCTTTTGTTTTATAAATTGTAAAAGTAACTTTTTTAATACTTTTAGATAATATTTCATCTCATAATACATGAATTATTATTAATCAACAACAACTATAAAAATCCATTTACCAAATATCACACATGAAATCATGTATCACAAATAATCACATTATAAAGCGAAATCTGTAAATAATACTAAAAATTCATAATTCACATAATCACATATTAATAATCAAAATTTAATTAAGTTTTTATTAGATAACCAATATTAATAAATATTTTAAGCCACCAATGTTCAACAACAAGTAGTGTTTGTTCACGACACGTGCGTGTAAGACATAACGAAACTAACGGAGTTTTGGTGGCAAAAAATTACCGGATGTCACATATTACAAATATATCTCCTATCTTTTATAAAAATACTCTAACCAAGATTCTATCAAGTTTATGAAGAATCTTAGGTATAACAAAAACTAAATCCCCTACCTTTTTCATGTTATAAACAAGGCCTTTAAAGACAAGAATTTTTAGACTTCCTTTTAAATAGTCTATAAACAAGGCCTTTAAAGACAAATATAATGAAGAAAGACAAAAATGAGAGTTTACCATTCTTAATAGTGGGTGAGAGATTACCATGGTATCACATATTAATGAAGGTATATTCGACCTCTACAGCTGGGGACGATACTTTAGCATTGTGAGCATGGAATTTTAGGTGTAGGCAAACGGTTTCTTCAGAGACAAAGAGGGGTTTATTACTAATAGTAGCAGTGATGTAGGGTTGGTCATTGTTTTCTTTTGAGTCTTTGACAATTGTAGTTTCCCAAAGTTTTTATAGGGGGGTTTACTGTGATATGAGATAGGGGCGTGATATAAAAAAGTCGACCCCAATAACATATCTTTTGTGTCCAAAATTTTGACAATATAGGAAAGTGTGTTATGGGTTGCTTGAAATATAGATTTATGGTGATTCAATTTTGAAGAACAATTTTAGGTTTGATGATGAAGAAGAAATCTAGGGTTCAAGAATTGAAGATTTGATGGAAAAGATAAAGTTTCAAGTGGTGCAGGGAGAGAATGACAAGTTTTTATAGTGTTTGAATCGCTTGATATGTTAGATTCCAAATGTGTATATGTTCCATACTTATCACAAACGGTTCAAGATTTAAAATTTAAGATAAAGACTCATTTACCCTTAAAATACTCGTTCGGTAATAACATACGTTAATACCTTACTTGTAAAAAAGATCCATTGATAGTAAGTACTTACAGCCGAGCTTTTAATCTTGGACATGCCATATAATTTACTTGATATGAAAGCTAGTTATGCAGTCTTGGTGTATGTGATTCTTGATCAATTGTTGTGTGCAAATAATCAATTCTCGGCAACAGTTATATTAAAGTTGGACCCTTTGTCTAGGTTCCATTTAAGATGTTAATTAGGGACTTCATGGAGTTTCTACAAACCATTGAAATCTCTAAATAACACACAAATTTTCTTTACACATACTTTTTTGATACGAAAGCTAGTTATGCACTGTTGTTGGACTATCTTCCCACCGACTTTCTCCCATGACAATCTTTATAAGAACCTTTTTTAAAAGTTCTAAAGGTTGGAGATTGTATATTTGTTGTATTTACATTGAGCGTCACTAAATTGCAATGGTTCTCTTTTTTTTATCCACATATATAGTTCATTTACAATATAGTTACATTAAACAATCTTTAATTTTTGTCTTTAGTTAGGTAATTTAATCTTCACCTTTTATACTTAATTATATATGGTAAAATTAAAAATTGTATGGAGTAGTCAAGCAGTTGCCAGAATTTCTAAATAATTAGCAACGGATAAGCAATATATAAATTAATATCAGGTTCTCTTGAAAATTAATCCTCTTTGTATAAAACTAATACTTAAAGATAGTGAAACTTGAGCTACTTATGTCTCTCAAACATCCTGTTGACAAAATAACCAATGGATTATCTTCAATATAATTTTGGACACCACAGCCACTTTCAACCAACAACTTTCTTTCTGATTTAGATTGATCACTTAGATTCCTCTATCTGAGTTTATTAATCATAATTTGAATGAGTTCATGTTATGTTAGATTTTTCTATTTAATTTTATTAATCTTAATATGGGTTTAACCGGAGCCCAATTGGTAATAATGAATTAAAGGTTGACAACGATAAACTAATGCAAGTAACACTAAAAATAATAGGATGACAAGAATAATTCTTAATAAGTTGACTTCAAAAGGCCTATAAAATCGATATTGTCATCGACTTACCAATCATATCACTCTCTTGTTGATAAAATGGCATACCAGAAATACCTTATTTTTCAACTTCTACTTGTTGCTTTCATTTTGACCAATAATGTCAATGGCGATGGCCTCAAAGTAGGGTTCTATGAGAAAACATGCCCGAAAGTTGAGGCTATTGTACAAAAGATAACAGCAGATAAAATCTCTTTAGCTCCATCGCTTGCAGCTCCTTTGCTTCGAATGCATTTTCATGATTGTTTTGTTAGGGTTCAGGGGCGTCTCAACGTTTTTAGAGGCCTAAAGCGAAGATGAAATCGGAGGCCTTTTAAAACTTTATTTTTAAAAACTCTCATGTTTTGAAGCACAAGCACTAGTTGATTCATGATTCCTAAATCAGTTAATTCAAAAAAAATCCTAATTGATTCAATCATTTTATATTCTAATAAACTATAACAAGTAAAATACTAAAACAAATAAACAATTAGCAATGTGCAAATCAAATAAAAAGAAATACAAAACTAAAACAAATTTAGAACAATTATCAATTAACAACTTGTCCCTAGGACAAAGAATTAAAGAAAAATAATTAGCAATACATTAAGCAATTTATCTTATTTAGGGAGAGAATCAATCAATTAGAGAACCTGTTTAGCCTAGTACCTAATCGTGATTCCGTTACTACACTAGATGTCCAGATGAAATCGAAGTTTAAAGGCTTCTTAATTGCAACGAAATCAAAGAAGCAAATCGTGACTCCACCGGATGAAATTAGAGAAGCAAATGAATATTGGGGGGGGGGGGGGGTCTTATTCGTGATTCCAGTGAAGAAATTGAAGTTTTGAGTGGCTCGGTTCGTTTGGGGCAAGCAAAATCATAAGCGAGTCATGGGTGCGCGGTTGTTCATCTTAACCATTTGGCTTTGTTCGTCTCTTCCTTTCAACTCCCCCCACTCCAGCCCCCCAATCAGGAATTCACCAATAGCTTGTGATGAAGATCTACGACCTGCCGACCTAGGTTTCCTTCTTTCTTTCATTCATTCTGTTTTTTTAATTTAGTTTATTTTGGGCTTAGATCGAGAATAAGCTATACAATAAAATTTATTTTTTGGTGGCCTATTAAAATGAGTGGGCCTAAAGCTCTAGCTTATTTTTTTAAGCTGTTGAGACGCCCCTGTTAGGGTTCGTATGATTGCATGGCTTGTTTGTTGCACTTTCACGTTTTATTAATTACTAAGCATTAGGATCTTCACATAAACTATAACAGTTCTTATTTATAAAAATGAGTCTCATGCATGTCCATAACTATACAAATAAGTCTTCACTTCACAGAAATATGTTAGGATTCATATGTTAGTTATATCTATAATTTTTTCTCCTTAGTAAATATGAATATAGAGAGTTTTTTCATTACACATTTTACAATCCGGAGAGAGATTATAGTCGAATTATTTTTTAAAATAGGCTAGTTTTAAGATGTGAAGGTTGAGTTTTTACTCATATGTGTTTTTAGTTGTTCCGCTAGTGATGTTAATTATAAGTTAGTGGAATAACTAAAAACACACATAAATCAAAACAAACCTAAAAACCGCTTGACATCTTAAAATTAGCCTATTTTAAAACAGAATTCGATTATAGTTCTTCTCAAACTGAGTTAGCAATTAATGATTTATGTGCAGGGGTGTGACGGTTCTGTGCTAATAGACTCAACAAAACATAACCAAGCTGAGAAAGACGGACTTCCCAATCTTTCCCTTAGAGGATATCAAATTATTGATGCTGCCAAAACTGCTGTAGAAGAAGCATGCCCCGGTGTGGTCTCTTGTGCAGATATATTAGCTTTAGTAGCCCGTGACGCCGTTTATCAGGTAGTTATCATTATCCAAACTTGACCCATAGAAAAACAACGTTGGTTTCGTAAAACATTTATCTTTAAAACCATTTTTTGTATATAATGTATTATTTGTATCCAGATCAATGGCCCATATTGGCACGTGCCGTTAGGAAGAAGAGATGGAAGAGTATCAAAAGCATCCGAGAGTTTGACTCTACCTTCTCCTTTTGCTAGCATTTCTCAACTCAAAGCAGATTTTGCTTCCAAAGGTTTGAGTGTTAAAGATCTAGTAGTTCTTTCAGGTATACTTTTGTCACAAACTAATATATACTTGTAGTAAAACCTATAGTAAAATAATATTTTCTTTCACACAGTTTTTTGTTCACTAAAATGACTTAATTAACAAACAGGAATCAGTTAATCACGATAATGGGAACCTGAGTAACTTAGTTTAATGTCTTGTCTATTCTTCATACAGGAGGACACACTATAGGGACTTCACACTGCTCTACAATTGCAATTCGGCTGTACAATTTCACAGGGAAAGGTGACGCCGATCCTTCCCTAGATTCTGATTATGTACCTTACTTAAAGAGTAAATGTAAGCCGACGGATACAAAGACACTAGTTGAGATGGATCCTGGGAGTTTTAGGACATTCGATGAGAATTACTACACTAATGTTTTGAAAAGGAGAGGCTTGTTTGTATCAGATGCTGTTCTTCTCGCTGACGACGAAACAAGTGCTTATGTGAAGCTTCAAGCCGAGTCTAAAGGGTCTACGTTCTTGAAGGATTTCCAAGAATCAATGGTGAAAATGGGTCAAATTGGAGTTCTAACTGGCAGTGATGGTGAAATCAGACGATATTGTAATGTTATCAACTAAATAAGTTGCTTGAGATTAATCTTTCTTTCTTAAAGAATTCAGCAAGTGAAAGCTGACGCGTGGTTTGTTTTAATAAAGAGTCCCGTGTAAGGGATCTTTCTCACTTGATTAAGATGCTTGTATATGGTATTGTTGTATATATTTGTGAAAGTATTTTTTTTGGGAAATTGTGGATTCAATTTGATTGAAGAAGGCCAATCGAGTTATTGTGTGTCAATATAAACAACGTAATTATAAGGGATAAGATACTTATAACTAATATGGGTTAGTAAGATCATCTTAGTAGAGAGTTTATAGAAAGCGTAAACTACAAACTTAATGAATTAAAATACTGTAGTAATTTTTTATGATTTTTGTAATGACTAATTTAATTAAAAAAACAATTACAGAAGCAACAAATTAGATTGAGAGTTTGAAAACAATAATGAGAAAAGGTAACCAATTCCAGGGTTCAAGTTTAAAGATGTATATAAGACTTGTTATTAATTGGCTAAAAATCACATGTACATGACTTTATAAAATCGTTTGATTAAAGTTAAAACCGTGAAATAAATTTTTATTATTTGCTTAGTCACAAAATTATAATTTCATAGATATTAAGTATTCATACACACATTAAACTTCTCACGGTGCAAGAACACCGAATACGAATGATAAAGCACAATATACATAAACATAAACTAAAAGCTTAATTCAACCAAACGTGCAAATGAATTCTTGTTGTCAAGAAGAAAACAAACTAAAACTTAATTCAAACTATGTATAATGCTTCACTTACAAGAACTATACACATGGAGGTGACTACGAACGGATTACTTGCATATTGACATGATTGAATCTTCAGTGATTGATCGAAAACATTTAATAATCAATTTGGTGAAACCGTGATTAAAGAAGCTCTCAAAATTGCCCTAGATTCATCCTGAAGTTCCTAGAAAAAATGTTTAGATTCGAGAAAGTAGAGGTTGAGTTGAAATAAGAGAATCTCCCATAAAATCCAAAAGTTGTTCAGGGGTTGGCGTATCATACCACCTGGGCGTATGTTGGCATAGCTTTGTACGTTACCTCAACTCTTTTTTATTTTTCAAATACGCTATTGATACATTGGCACCATATTGTACTCCCCTACCTGACATATCATGTGCTAGGCACCTTTTTGCCTTGATTAGCATATATATTTTCAATATTTATACATATAGTCCGTCAATCTGATACTTCAATAAAATTTTCAAACATGCTCTTTAACTTTCTAACACCTACATACAATAACAAACTTAAAATAAACACATTCAATATATGCTAATAAGCATATGAAATCACGTAATTAAATACTATAAACATCAAATAAATACTACATGATCACATATCAACACTTATTTGATTGTGCTCAAGCAAAGTTCATTTGTAATATATCCAACCATCATTAACACTTACATTTCACTAATCACTTGCCACCGTTAAGGTCTAAAGTCAAACTCAACTCTAATGTCTTTACATAATCACTGATTTTGTATTTGAAACAAAACCATCTAAACGATCCAAACAAACTTTCAAGTTTTCTCAATTCATGCACTTTCACTTTCTCACAGTATACCCAAACCACATATGAATCAAAAGGAATTTAGCGGGTTTAACAAGGCTTGGTTAAGGTGTGGATTTATAGGATATATAAACTAATTAAGGTAATAAAATCCAAACTGGGTGAGCTAGTTTCTACATAGAATGACCAACTAAGCAATAAGTAGTTTTTTTGGGTAAAAGTTGACCCAGTTAAGTAATTCTCTCATGTGAGAAAACATAGTTTTTCCCACTTCAATTAGCTGGGGTAACTTTGACACTTTTTTTAGTATGGACACATTGGTCGTTGGACTTATTCAACCAACTTTTTTTGTATAAAATGTAACAATATTCAGCCTATATCTTCATAACGTCCACGTGGACTAACTACAGCTCAAGGAATGACCTTTGAAAGCAAAAATGTTAAAGGAGGTAAAAAGGTTAAAATATATGTTTTATCAAACAAATGGTAAAACACTTAAACTTTGCAACTATGGGATAATTTAAAGTCAAGAATATATCAACAAGTTTATCACACGGGTAATCCTAATGGCTTTATTATCTTCATGCATAATTCAGTTCATGCTTGAAGCATATCGTATAACTCAACTAATGAGACGACATGCATGAAAGCCCACCATATAGTTTGTTAACCTTGGTTAGACACTTCTACCCATTGTCATAATAAGTACGCATACGACCTTGATTAAGGACCAAAACTGATGATTCAACAAATAAAAAAAAGTTGATAATCTATGTTGAGAATTTTGATTTTTAAGCATATGGCATTTTCAAAACATTACAGAGATTTTTAATTTTTTCAGATTCTCTAAATATGATTTTTTCCCATAATATTATCAAACCTTTCCACCGGTCCCTCATCACCAAAATTGGAGTACATTGTCCTTAGTGTATATATTGTGATGTTAGAAAGAATTATAGGAATGAGGTGCCAAATCACTTTAGTTATGAAAACCAAAAATTACATATATACACCTAATTATTAAACAAACAACTATCCACTACGAATCTTACTCGATAAACATAACACCATTCCCATCACATAAAGTTCCACACCACCAACATAATACAACACCAGTGGAAATAATAAGAAGAAAAAAGGAAAATTTTTCAATAACAATAATCAAGATAAAGGAACAAATTGAACTGATAAGTAACATAGCACCCAATCAGTGAGTGCCAAGACGATTGAGAGTCCGGTTGTCATACAAGTCATTAATAGGTGGCTAGGGAATCTATGGTCCAAACTAACTGGTATAAAAGCATTATATGGTGAGCTATTTGACCTCTACTTTTTTGGAGGTAATGGTACCCATTTAGAGAAATGTGTATCATGGTACGAATACTGGGCCACCTTGTTGTGCTCCGCTATTTAGCTCCAATCAATTAGTTTTGAGTGTGGAACATACTAGAGATCTGCATAAAATTAGTGTAATGGCAATGTTTTTCTGCCTTTACATACCTGATGTTGAGTTATTACTCTTGTAAATAGAGCATGTATCTGGCATTAAGTTCATATTGGTCCATGATTTCGTGTTTGTTTTATAGCCTTATGGTGTCTCTATAAGGGGCATCCATATAACATACTCGAGAAGCCTCATCGATCTAATCATTACCTTTGTTTTGCTTAGACTCATATTTTTAAGTGCTCTAGTGGGCTTTTGATAGGCTCCTTATGACGTGATTTATCATCTTGATTTTCAACATTAGCATCGCCATCTCCTTCTTTACTCCTCTAACTCCTTCTTTTCATCACTCTACTAAAAGAATTCCTTATCACCACTCAGTGTCAATAGAGGAGGACCAATTAGGATCACCTTTATTAGCTCTTGTTTCGTGCTTCTATCCTGAAGTGTTGATATATCATGTTCTTAGTTTATGTTCTTAATGTAAAAGTCTTTCATTTCTTACACATGTGTAATGTAACTACTTAATGAAATATGATATGTTCTTGATGTTTATTTATCTTTAAATATTTCATATTATTGGTGGTTATACATGCTAATGGATCATACTTATGGGTCATACGCATGAATGAATCATACTTATGGACCAGTCGCACGACTGAACCAGGAGACTGGATCAGTCGTATAACTGAGACATAAGATTGACTCAGTCGCACGACTGAACCTTTGGTCGTGCGTATGAATCAACCGCATGAGTTAGTCGCACGACTGAACCATGCTAATGGTTCAGTCGTACGAATGAACACTAGAAACCTATAAATACCACATAATTCGTGGAAAAACAGAGACTTCGAAGATCATTAAACCCTAGTTGTCTAGAGCATCCTAAACAACATATCCAACTTCAAAGTTCGTTCCTGATTGATTTCTAATCAATTCTTAACGTTTGTTTCATCGTTAGTCCGATCAGGTTGTCGTTCTCACTGATTGGATCGCCAATCAAATAGAGTTCCGCGCTATTTGATCTGGTCTCACGAAGAATCTGTTAGTATTCCATACGAAAACGGTCCTAACAAGTGGTATTAGAGCTTTGGCTCGTGATTTTGCGTGGATTCAATTGGTTTTGGTGTTAAAACCTACGTTTTCAATCAAAAGAGTCATCGTTTTGCTTCAAAAGGTGTTTTTGACGTTTGCATGTGTTAAAGTTTCTATTTTTCATCAAACAGCAGATTAGGGTTTCTGGAATATTCGTATTTTGTGTCAAAGTATTCAAAATATTCAATTTTTCAAACACAACAGCCTTCAGACGCACGTCTGGACCATTTGGATGACTGAACTCATTTGTATACACTCATTCGCACGACTGAACTCACTCGTGTCTCTCATTCGCATAGTTAAACAGCGCCAGTCATTTGCTTTCATTCGTCCTACTCGCACGACTGAATCCAATCGCACGACTGAATCCAATCGCACGATTGAATTCATTCGCATCTTCCATTCGCACGAGTGACCCATTCGCATAGCTCATTCGCACGAGTGAATATGTCCTGTTCTAAGTTTACCAAGTCTATAGTAATGGAAGACCAGTTTGCTGCATTCACTACTGGAAAGGACTCAACTATCCAGAACCTTCTACTTTTGGAGAATGAGATAGGAAATCACAACAAACCGCCAAAGTTGTTAAGTTTAGATGAATACCCACAGTGGAAACAACGGTTTGAAATCTACTTGAATGGAGTTGACCCAAACATTTGGACATCCATTGAGTCTAGTTACACGGTACCAGTCAATGAAAATGGAGTCAATTTGACTTTGGGAGGAATGAGTGAATCCCAGAAGACTCTACATAATGCTAAAAAGAAAGCGTATGCCTTGTTGACTCAGTCTATACCTAAGGACACATTTCATCAGTTCTCTGAGAACAAGCAGTCTAAGAAGTTATAGGATGCATTGAAAAAGAGATACGAGGGGAATACAGCTCTGAAAGCACTGAGGGCAAAAGCTCTTAAGAAGGAATTTGACAATTTCTATCCAATTGGGAATGAGACCTTGGATGATATCATTGATAGATTCTATCATCTAATGAGTGAGTTGCACACTCATGGCGTGACCACATCCATGGAAGATAAAGCCTCTAGTTTTGCTGATGGTCTGCCAGACAAATGGGATCCATTTGTGTCTAATTTGAGACAAAACGACATTCTTTCTACTTTAGACATAAATGATTTCATTCTGAAGTTAAGGGAGGAAGAACTACGTATGAAATACAAGTCAAAGAAAGGATCCTATGTTCAGAATCCTGCACTATACAATTCAGTTCCAACACCGGCTGCTTCAGGTGCACCACTACAAACGGCATTTGTGTCTAGCTCTTCTGCTCCTTCCTAAAGCAGTGCTTCAGGAACTGTAACGTCAGGGTCATCTGGAACCCAATACATAGTTCCTGAGGCAAATACTACCAAGTTGAAGACCGAGAATCTCGGAAATGTCACCGTGGAAGTTGCCAAAGAGCACATGGATCTTCTAGCTGCTGTTGTTCAATCGTATGATGGATTAGTTGCTGGTAAGATTGGAAACTGTCATCTTGTTGACGAGGACTACGAGCAAGTTGATGAAAATGAGCTAGAACGCATGGACATAATGTGGGCCTTGGCTAGTGCTGTTAGAAGAGCCAAGAAGTTTGTGAAAAAGACAGGGCACAATTTGGTTGCAACGAAAGATACGACGTTTGGATTTGACAAAACCAAAGTCACATGTTTCAATTGTGGTGAAAAAGCGCACTTCAAACATGAGTGCGTGAAGCCAAAGAAGACTGGAAATGGAAATCTTTTTCCTACATTCAACCGACAAGACAAGGATAAGATTGGAGCTTCATCTTCAAGTCAAGAGTCTAAGGCGTTGGTTGCTCAAGGTGATGAAGGACAAGACTGGTCCTTCCAATTCGTTTCTCAGGGTGAATCAAACATTACCTTAGTTGATACATTGGATGATGGATCTGCAAGTGAAGGAGACATCATAGCTGAGCATTCACTTTCCGATATCGAAGAAGCTATGGATGTTGTTGATCATTTGGTTGAAGAAGAGCTCAGTGCTACAAACTCAGAATCTCCAGTCACCGAAGATTCTGACACTGCGTTGATGGCTGATTCGTCTAGTTCTACACAGGTATGTATTTAAGACGAATTATTTGAAAAACATGCTTGTACTGAATGTAATAAATTTAGAGAAAGCACTGATTTAAAATTTGCTAGGTTATTAGAACATAATGATAATCTAGTAAATGATTTACAACTCTGCACTGAAGCAAATCGTATTTTAAAACAAAATGAGTGCAGCTTCAAAGAAAAGATAGAACTGTTAGGAAAACAACTAAGGGAAACCGAGGTTGTTGCCTTAAATCAATCAAATGACATCAAATTCTATCTAAATTCTTTGGAGGAAACTAAGAAAGAAAAAGTAGTTTTACAAGTGAAAGTTGATTCTTTAAACCAAAAACTGCACAGTTTGGCAAGTTCTTCTCAGATTGTTCAGAACCTTGTGAAAGAACGAAATGTAGGGAAGGTCTGGGTTATAAGGTTGTACGGCCACCACATGAAATCCTTTTGAACACTAAATATAGACCAATTAATAATAACCCTGTAAAGGATCATGTGATGTCTACTCCTCTGATTAGTGATCCAGATTCCATGGGTCAACCTGTGAAATCTGTCACTAAACCGAAGGATTCTTCTTTGGAATAAACAAATAAGATACCTGTTTAGAATTTGGATGCTAAAAGTGAAAAGGTTAAATTTGGGTCCGGTTCACAAAAGTCTATTTTAGAACCGAAGAGGCCTAATCCAATGAACCTTAAACGTGTAAATCATCAAAATCCAAATAAAATGAAAATGAAAGATGTTAAAAATGTCAAAACAATTAAGTTTGTTAAAGAAGGTGAAACATCTAAAAAGGAAGAGTCTTCATCAAAACCCCGACCAAACTCAACCCCACTTCACAACATTCCTCAAACTGTTGAAGGGAGATCCTGCTACAGTTGTGGAAGACAAGGACATATCTCTCCAAATTGTCCTTATTATCAGACACCTAAAAAGAAAATTGAACTTTTTGATGAAAAACCAAGATTTTCTGAAACTAGATCTAACGTGTCACCTAAGGTTACACCTAAGATTATTAGTGAACCTAAAGTTCAAACCATAAGCTAGTCGTCTGTACCACAAACAGGCCTTACACAAAACTGGTTTATGAAAGATCAAAACAAGTAATGTATCTGATAGTGAGAATAAGAAGGAGAAAGATGTGCCCTCATCCTCTGAAGGACAGTGGGTTGAGTTCATGATGTGTGATACCTCTGGGACACCCAAGCCAGTTAAGGCTTGGGTCCCAAACCTGAACTAATCATTTCCTTTGTATGTGCAGGGTGTCCGTTACAGCGCTATCACTAATACCTGGATTATTGATAGTGGGGCTTCCAGGCACATGACCGGGAATTCGTCTCTCCTTTTCAACGTCAAGAAAATTCAAAGGGGGACACGTATCATTCGCTGGGGATAAAGGAGTTTACATCACAGCTCAAGGCGAAGTAGGAAATAAGAAAGTGAAGTTTAACAATTGCAGAACAACTTGCTTTTTGTCTCCTAAATTTGTGATAAAGGATTCAAAGTTATGTTTGACAACAAGAAGTGCTACGTGTTGAAGAAGGAGTATGTTCTCGAGGAGGGTAAAATTCTAATGTCAGCTTCAAGATATAACGACATGTATGTTTTGGATCTATCAAAAGCCTCCACAACTGAGTCTACTGCCCAGTGCTTCTTATCAAAGGCATTAGAGAGGGATTCTGTCTACTGGCATAGGAGAATGGGACACATTAATCCCAGGAAGATGAATCATCTGGTTCAAAATGATTTGGTGAATGGAGTTACAATCAAGAATTTCCAACTCCTAGATTTTTGCGTAGCATGTAAGAAAGGGAAACAGATCAAGAAGTCTCACAAAGTATAAAAAGTCAAATCTGTCAACATTCCTCTCGAGCTTCTATATATAGATCTGTTTGTGTAGGTACATGTGTCCCTAGTTTCTGAACTGAATGTAATATGTCTTTAGTGTCTTATACTTATGTAATAGTTGGGTACTTAATGAAATGTAAATGTTTGGTTGTGTTTATAATGTTTAATATTTCATTAATGAGTTGTTTAACGCATATTGACTTGATGATTTAGGTTTGTGGTTGTTTGAATAAATCTTGATAATGTAATGATTAATTAATACATTCAAACTTAGTAATATGAAGTTCTCATGCGAATGGCCCATGCGAATGGACCATACGCATGAACAACTTCATGCGAATGACTCAGTCGCACGACTGAACCAGGAGACTAGATCAGTCGTATGATTGTAACATGAGATTGGCTCAGTCGCACGACTGAACACTCAGTCGTGCAGATGGATCAACCGCATGGCTCAATCGCATGACTTAACCATGCTAATGGTTCAGTCGTCCGAATGAGAAACCCTAACCTATAAATACCACTTAATTTGTGGAAAAACGTAACGATTCAGATCACTTCGACTCCAGACGTACTCTAGCCGTCCAGAGACCTCTAAGAACCTGTTCCAAGTTCACAGATCGCACTATATCGATTCCATATCGTTCTTAACGTTTAGAGTCAATCCATAATTGATTCTACGTGCGTTCTCACTGATTGGATCGCCAATCACATAGGATTCCGCACTATTTGATTCGGTATACACGTTAATCAGTTAGTATTTTGTTCAATACACGATGCTTTGGCTCTTGATTACGTGTGATTCAATCGTTTTTGATACAAAAATTGTGTTTTTTTCACTAAAAACGCAATCTTTTCGTGTCAAACGGTGTCTTAGACGTCTCATGTTCGTAAAGTTTGGTTTTTCCGGCATACGGCAATTTGGGTTAGTGAAAATTCGTGTTTTTTTTCGGCCAAAACACCTTAAACCTACGAATTTTCAAAATCCAGCAGCTTCACTCACACGATTGACTCAATCACACGACTGGACTCATTCGCATCCCTCATACGCACGATTGGACTCATTCGTACCTCCATTCGTACGACTGAGCAGACTATTCGCATTGTTCAACCGCATCAGTTCATTCGCCCGACTGAACCCTACGCATTAGTTCAGCCGCACGATTGAACCATTCGCATTGTTCAATCGCACGAATAGCCCAATCGCACAGCTCCATTCGCACAAGTGAAACAGTTTGTTCCAAAAACTAAAGTTAATCGCAATGGAGGACCAATACTCAACATTCACAACAGGGAGAGACTCACGTATTCAGAATTTACTGCTACTGGAGAATGAAGTAGGGAATCACAACAAACCCCCTAAGCTAATCACATTAGATGAATTCCCACACTGGAAGCAACGTTTCGAGATCTACTTAAATGGAGTAGATCCAAATATGTGGGAAGCAATTTAGACAGGGTATTGTATGCCAGTAGGTGCTGATGGAGTCAAACTTACACTAGGTGACATGACTGATGGACAAAAAGTCAAGTACAATGCTGAAAAGAGAGTTTATGCTTTGCTTACTTAGTCAATTCCTAAGGACATTTTCCATCAATTTTCTGAGAACAAGCAAGCAAAGAAGCTATGTGATGAGCTGGAGAAACAATATGACGGGAATGCGTCATTAAAAGCTATAAAGGCTAAAGAGTTGAAGAAGGAGTTCGACAACTTCTCATCGATGGGTAATGAGAGTTTGGATGACGTCATCGATAGATTCTACCACTTGATGAGTGAACTGCACACTCATGGTGTCACAACGACCATGTAGGACAAGGTGTCAAACTTCGCAGATGGGTTGCCAGAGAAGTGGGCTTCTTTTGTCTCCAATCTCAGATAGAATGGTATGCTAGCGAAGTTGGATATAAATGATTTCATTCTGAAGCTGAGAGAGGAAGCATTAAAGATGAAATACAGAGCTCAAAAGTCTTCTTATACTCAGAATCCGGCACTGTACAATGCGACTCCACAAACCAAAACTTCTGGAGCACCACTTCAGACAGCTTTTGTGTCAAGCTCAGCTGGTCCTTCTCAAGCTTCTACTTCAGGGTGGGTCAGAAACGTCAGGGTCGTCTGGTACCCAATACATTGCATCTGAAGCAAATGCTACAAGACAGAAGACCGAGAATCTCGGTAATGTGACAGTAGAAGTAGCAAGAGAGCACATGGATCTCTTAGCAGCTGTAGTCCACTCCTATGATGGACTAGTTACTGGGATAATTGGAAACTGCCGTCCGGCAGACGAGGACTACGAGCAGGTAGATGAGACAGAGCTGGAAAGGATGGATATAATGTGGGCCTTAGCAAGTGCTGTCCGGAGAGCTAAGAAGTTTGTCAAGAAGACCGGACAAAACTTGGTTGCAACTAAGGACACTACCTTTGGTTTGGACAAGACAAAGGTGACCTGTTTCAACTGTGGAGAAAAGGGGCACTTCAGACGAGAGTGTGTGAAGCCAAAGAAGAATGGAAACGGGAATCCATTCTCGTCTTTCACTCATCAAGATAAGCCAGCTGGCAGTCCTACTTCATCAAGCAAGGATCCTAAAGCCTTGACTGCTCATGATGACAAGGGACAGGACTGGAGCTTTCGGTTTGTCTCTCCGGGAGAATTAAACATTGCTAGTGTCGAGGACTTAGATGATGATTCAGCTAGTGAAGAGATATTGCAGTGGAACTCGCGATGTCAAACATTGAAGAGACTGCAACTGAGGTCAACTACAAGCCTGAAGAAGGGACAACTACAACAACATCAGAATCACCAGAACCAGAAACTCCAGACTCTGCTTTGATGGCTGATTCATCAGAACCTTCTCAGGTAAGTACTACTGACCAACTTTTCAATAATCATGCTTGTTCTGATTGTAATATATTTAGGGAAAGCATAGATCTGAAATTTGCTAGGTTATTAGATCATAATGATAGCTTAGTAAAGGACTTGCAACTGTGCACTGAAGCCAAAAGAGTTTTAAAACAAAATGAGCACATTTACAAAGAAAAGCTAGACCTATTGAACAAACAGCTTAGGGAAACAGAAGTAGTAGCCTTTAACCAAGCTAATGACATTAGGTACTATCTTAACTCCCTAGAAGACACTAAGAAACAAAAAGAAGTTTTAGAAGTAGAAGTCAATTCATTAAAGCAAAAACAGCCTAGTTGGACAAGTTCATCTCATATTGTCCAACACTTAGTGAGAGAGCGTAATAATGGGGAGGGTTTGGGATATAAAGTGGTTCCACCACCACCTGAGACCTTGATGAACACTAAAAGTTAACCACTCAATAACAATCCAATCAAGGATCATGTGGTGTCTACTCCTCTTGTAAGTGATCCAGATTCCATATGTACATCAATTGAATTTGGAACTAAACAAAAGGAGGCCACTTCAAAGGCAAAAGGTAATATGCCTTGTGTTAATCTGGAAAAGGAGTTTGAAAAGGTTAATATAAAGTCTGGGCAAACAAAGTCAAATCTGAACCTAAAAAGACTATTACTGTTAACCAATCATGTGTTTCATGTCAAAGTCCAGATAAACAAAATGGAAAGGATGTTAAAAATGTTAAAACAATTAAATTTGTTAAACAAGATAAAACATCAAAAGAAGTAGAGTCAAAACCCAAACAGAACAATGTCACTCGGGTGTCACACACATCTCCACAAAGACAGTTAAATCATAAAGTTGATAGCAGGTTATGCTACAACTGTGGAGAGTGTGGACACATTGCTTCTTACTGTCCTTACTATCAGACACCTAGGAAGAAAGTTGAACTTAAGGAATCAAAACCTAGATCTTCTAAGAGGAGTTCATTGACTCCACCTAGAAGAGCTAGTGAACCTAAAGTTCAACCCATTAGCCAGTCGTCTGTTTATCACAAACAGGCCTTACACAAAGCTGGTTTATGGAAAGAAAAGTCAACCTCAGTGTCTGATAATAAGTACAACAAGACACCTGAGCTTCCCTTACCATCTAAAGGTCAATGGGTTGAATTTATAATGTGTGATGCCTCTGGGAAACCTAAGCCAGTAAAGGCTTGTGTTCCTAACCTGAACTAATGTTTTCAATTGAATGTGCAGGGTGTTCGCTACAGTGCTGAAACCAACACGTGGATTGTCGATAACGGAGCATCCAGGCACATGACTAGGAACAGGGCACTCTTATCAAACGTCAAACAAATAAAAGGAGGCCATGTTTCATTTGCTGGTAACAAAGGAGGGTATATCACAGCTCAAGGGGAAGTGGGAAATCAGAAATTGAAGTTTGATAAAGTAATCTACGTTCAACAACTTCAAAACAACTTACTTTCTGTATCCCAAATATGTGACAAAGGATTTAAGGTTATATTCGACAACAAGAAGTGCTATGTCCTGAAGATATAATGACCTTTATGTCTTGGATCTATCAAAGGCCTCCACAACGGATCATCAAGTTCAATGCTTCTTGTCAAAGGCTACTGAGAAAGACTCCATCTCCTGGCATCAGAGAATGGGACACATTAATCCACGGAAGATGAATCACTTGATCTTGAATGATCTAGTGAGAGGAATTAATGTCAAAAACTTCCAACTCCCGGATTTCTGTGTGGCGTGCAAGAAATGCAAACAGACGAAGAAGTCTCATAAGGAAAAGAAAGTTCATTCCATCGAGCTTCCTCTTGAACTTCTTCACATGGATCTGTTTGGTCCAGTCAGTACAAGAAGCATTGCAGGCGACTTGTACTGCTATGTGGTTACTGATGACTACTTAAGATTTTCTTGGGTAATGTTTCTGAAATCCAAATCAGAAACATTTGAGCCTTTCAAGGAATTAGTAACTACACTGGAGTCTCTCTACAAGTTGAAGGTAAGACAGGTACGCTCAGACAACGGAACCGAGTTCAAGAATCAGTGGATGGAGGCTTACTGCAAGGAAAAGGGAATTGTGCGCCAGTTCACTTCTGCCTACACGCCTCATATGAATGGCGTTGCTGAGAGAAAGAATCGCAGCTTGATAGAGACAACACGGACAATGCTAGCAGACTTGAAACTTCCTATCCAATTCTGGAATGAGGCAGTGGCAAATGCTTGTTACACGTTAAATCGAGTTCTGGTAGTTAAACACCATGGCAAGACATGTTACGAGTTACTACAACGACGTAAACCTAATCTAGAGTATCTCGAACCGTTTGGCGCACCGTGCACCCTACTAAAGAAGACTCAGGAGGGAAAATTCAGCGAGAAGGCTGAAGAAGGTATCTTCCTAGGATACAACATACCGAACAAAAGAGTTTACAACAACTCAACGGGTCTAGTTGAAGTGTGGTGTAACGTGGACGTTCAAAGATACACCACCCCACCTGCTGGAAAAGGACCCGCCTTCTTTTTCGACTATGATGGATTCTTCAAGTCCTTCAACATACCTCTCTCCACTTCTGACGAAGAGTTAGCAACCAAGATGATGTATGATGTCTTGAACTCACCGTCACTAGATTCAACATCATCTGGTTCACAAGGTGACTCGTCTCACCACTCAGGGGGAGCACTCGAAGTAAGTGATTCCTCCTCAGAAGATGAAGCTGTGGAGAATGACCAGAACAATCAGGAGGAACAGGTTCCAATTCCTGCAAGTCCACAAGCATCAAATAGTGATGCCTCTGCGTCTTCGGAACCTCAAACTCCTACTGCCTCAGATACAGAACCAAACGTTCATAATCTTGACTCTGAGGTAGTTGTTCCCACCACCCCTGGATCACGCCTAAATGTCTATCATCCTTTGGATAATGTCATTGGGGATGTGAGGTCAGGAGTTCAGACTAGAAATCAGCTGTACTCAGCTAATTATGCCTCGGTAATGGAAAAGGGATACCTTCATGATGGTGCATATCGTTGCTTTGTGTCTCAGTTTGAGCCAAAGTATGTTAGTGAAGCCCTGAATGATGAGGCATGGGTGAGTGCCATGCAAGAAGAACTTCTTTAGTTCAAGAAGTTAGGTGTATGGACTCTGGTGGATAGACCTAAAGGTGCTATGGTCATTAGCACCAAATGGGTCTTGAAATGCAAGAAAGATGACCAAGACGTCATCATCAGGAACAAGGCTCGACTTGTAGTTCAAGGATTTTGACAAGTCGAGGGAATAGATTACAATGAAGTGTTTGCACCCGTGGCAAGAATGGAAGCCATCCGCATCTTCCTTGCCTATGCATCATATATGAAGATTAAAGTTTATCAATTGGATGTGAAGAGTGCATTCCTTCATGGTGAAATCCGAGAGACAGTGTACGTCAGTCAACCCGAGGGATTTGAAGATCCATATCATCAGGACAGAGTTTACAAACTCGACAAGGCCTTATATGGGCTTTATCAAGCCCCAAGGGCCTGGTATGAGAAACTCTCGACTCACCTTGTGAAACACGGCTTTCGT
This sequence comes from Flaveria ramosissima, assembly GCA_025215565.1. Classification (NCBI taxonomy): domain Eukaryota; kingdom Viridiplantae; phylum Streptophyta; class Magnoliopsida; order Asterales; family Asteraceae; genus Flaveria; species Flaveria ramosissima. The sequence continues at coordinate 49,789,848 of CM046034.1, read as the reverse complement.
AGAGGTGTTATTGATTGCACACTATTTTTCAAAGAAAAAGATGGTGATTTACTGCTTGTTCAAATCTATGTTGATGACATCATCTTCGGGTCAAAGAACGAAGATTTATGTAAAGAGTTTGAAGCAGTAATGAAGGCTGAGTTTGAGATGAGTGCCATGGGAGAGATGAAGTTCTTTCTCGGATTACAGGTGGATCAGACACCAAAGGGAATATTCCTACATCAGACCAAGTATGTAGGAGATATTCTCAGTCGGTTTGACATGGAGAATGCTTCTGCATCTGGGACTCCACTTGCTACAAACCATGATGTAGCACCCGACGAGAATGGTGATCTGGTCGATGCCACCATGTACCGAGGAATGATTGGATCTCTCATGTACCTCACTGCCTCAAGACCTGATATCATGTATGCTACATGTCTATGTTCAAGATATCAGGCAAAGCCAAAAGTTAATCATCTGATAGGGGTCAAAAGGATATTCCGTTATCTGAAGGGTACTCTAACACTTGGGTTGTGGTATCCTCATGATGATGACTTCGAGCTTACGGCGTATAGTGACTCGGATTACGGTGGCTGCAATATGAACTACAAGTCTACATTAGCGGGATGTCAATTCTTTGGGAGGAGATTAGTGACCTGGCAGTGTAAGAAGCAGACCTCGGTTGTTTTGTCAACCTGTGAAGCCGAATATGTTGCTGCCGCAAGTTGCTGTTCACAAATCATATGGATACAACAGCAAATGCGGGACTACGGTTTGAATTTCTCTTCTACTCCTATTTTTGTTGATAACTCTGCTACAATTGCAGTAACTAATAAATCCGGTACAACATCCTAAAAACACATCGGCATAAAATATCACTTTATCCGTGAGTGCTTTGAAAAGAATTTAATCGATGTGGTAAAAATAAACACTGATTTTCAACGCGCTGACCTCTATACAAAAGCTTTTGACAAACCACGTTTTCTATATTTGTTAGAGGTTAACGACGTTAAAAACAAAAGTGATGTAATTCTAGATGATGAACATGTGTAGTCCGATGCATTTAGTCCAATTTTTATTTTTTATTTTTATTTCCTTTATTTATTCTATTTTCTGTTTAAATTAATCTGATATTATTTCTTTGCCTATTAAAGTCCTAAAAGCGCAAATCGTTTATGATTTTAGAATTTTAGGGGGAGAATAGGTTTAGTTAACAATATTAAAAAAAAACGAGGAAGAAGGAGAGGCTAGCTGATAGAAAGTAGATCGTATCTGTGATACCGATTCAATGACTTTGGAAAATGATAGTACACAGGAACAAATCAAGTGGGACTTTAAAAGTTTAAATTGTATTAGATGCAAAGTTCAAAGTATAAGTCTGTGTAGTCTGAGCAATATAGAAGGAAAAATGATATTAAACTGGTTACTACTAAGGTAACACAAAGAAAGTAGACCTGACTGGTGATCTCAAGATCAAACTAAGTTGTTCAACTGACCGTGGGCTCCCATCTTGTCACTGGTTAACACAATCAACAAAATTTCAATAAGGGGTGACGAGCAAATAAACGCCACAAATTTGAGCGGATGACCATAAATAGAGCAAAGCACGAAAAAATGAAAAGAAAACACCATCAAGCTAATAACTTATGTTGTTGGTGCGTTATGTGCAAAAGAAAAATAAAGATGCTCTAACAAGAAGATAGGTTGTGTGCCTCTCTGCTGTGTGATGGCACTGACCTGAGGATAAGCATAACCTAGATATTCTAGAATTCATTGTTGTTTGCCGCCTCTCTGCTGTGCGATGGCACTGACCTGAGGCTTGGCTTCTCTTTGAAAGCTCTAAGAATAGTTTCTTCTTGTCAAAATACCCGTAGACCGCTCAAAAATCTCCTGAGAAATGTTGATTACCACATAAGCGTGGGATCCACAAATGTTGGTTGAAATAAATAAACCGTAAACTATCACCAATCTGTGTCAAAAGTCTGTGTATGGATTTAAGAGGACTAGTATACTGACAATCATCGTGGCTATCATTCTTGAAAGTCCAAATCAATGTGGGGATCTAATAGTACCAGTATGATTTCCTAAACTTGCTAACGACTCTAGATGAAAAACAAGAATTGAGCATCAAAAAGTTTTTGATAACATGTCCCAAATGATTTGATTTGCCTGTATGATTCCAATTTGAAATGATTCAGTTATGGTCAAAATAAATTGAAGCTGCCTATTCTGGAACTGAATCCATTAGATTTCTATCTTAGGATTTACACCTCACGCAAAAAGTCAAAAACAAGTTTAGTTTTGTATTTCAGTTTAAGTCTTCTATTTTATTTAAATTTAGTCAATTCAGTTTGTTTAATATCGGACTACATCATGAAATTCAATAAAAGAGTAAATCACCTAAAAGGGTCACGTCTGAGGTGACCACACGTGTTTTCAAAGGTAAATGGGTCACGACTGAGGTGACAAAGTGTTTAAAAGGATCACGTCTAAGGTGGTCAAAAGTTTTTCAAGTTAAAATGATCATGTATGAGATGATCTAATGTTCAAAATGTTAAATTAACAGTTTAAAAGGGTTTAAGTGAAAAATGGTCACAAAGTCAAGATCATGAATATGTTCCAATCGCACGACTGGACCATGAGTATGGACCAACCATGCGAATGGACCATACTCATGCACAAATACAGCCGAATGGACATGAGTATGAACCATTCAACCGAATGGCTTATCAGATTGACCCATTCGACCGAATGAGAGTGTGCGAATGAGTCAGTCGCCCGACTGAACCCCAGTCGGCCGACTGAAGGTGATCGAATGAGCCAATCGCACGACTGAGGTCCATTCGCCCGAATGAAATGAGCGAATGGGTCCAGTCGGCCGATTGAACTCAGATTCAGTATAAATAGGGCACAGTCGATCGCATTCGACTCATCACCCCCAATCGCCCTCATATCGCATAGCCTACCGTTACTCTGCCAAAATTTCATCAGACCAAGATTTTATACTTCTATTGATATTCTGACATTTGTGTGCAATTATACAGGTACAATGAGTTGAAATCTCACCGAAATCTAGAGGAATGGTGCCCTAATCTGTGAAATACGACCCTCACAAGAACCGAACCTATTAATGGACTAATAACCTACTTAAACCAAGTAAGATGTTAAAACTAAAGTTATTAGGTTATTAGTTAAGTGATTTTGAGTCTAAAGAGCCATTACACAACGTTTAATTTCATGAATTGGTCAAGATTCGAATCTCAGTCGACCGAACAGTGGGTCATGCGACTGGTCGTCAGGATGAACTCCAATCGCACGATTGAGCTGGTCGAATGGCTCAATCGGCCGAATGGATCATACGAATGAGCTCAGTCGGCCGACTGAACCAATCGCAGGCTCAGTCAACCGATTGAACTCAGTCGCCTGTTCATTCACCCGACTGAATCCAGTCGCATGACATGACAACCGACTGAACTCAGTCGCATGGTTCAATCGCATGAATGAACCAGAATGAATTCAATCAAGTTAATTAGAACTGATTTGTGTCGTGTGATTATCTAATGTTTATGTGTCTTGTGTTATAGATAGATGGCTGATCGATGGTCTATCAACCCCAAGCACAACATCTGTGCTCACTTGGTCTCCACATCTCGGAATGGGGCGGAGTTTGCAGGGATCATCGCTTTCCTTAAGCGATCCAGGATCCACCGGGCTATTTCTACACCATGCACCCCTTACAGGTCTCTACAACAGGCCTTCTGGGAGAATGCATTGGTTGACCGATCACGTGAGCCGTACCGTATTAGGAGCTCTATCTGTGGACTGGATATTGAGATCACTGCTGAAGACATTCAGTGTGTACTTAGGTTGGGAAATGATACAGACCACCCCACCAGGCTTCACTCGCTGACGGTGAGAGGGTGCTTCATGAGGATGAAGTACGCTGGGGATATCAACTCAGGGGTGCTCAACAAGAGCAACCTGTGTCCCCAGTACAAGTACTTGGCACACGTCATCCTAAAGTGCATAGCTTCACGTAGGGGTGGGTTCGACGACCTTTCAGACCAGATACAAAATGCCTACGTGGCACTGGTGTTGAACCATCCTTTCACCTTTTCTAGCATGATCTTCTCTTATCTCATAGAGAACTTGGAGGTGAAGGGCAAAGAGGGTTTCTGCATGCACCCTAGGTTTCTACAGATGATATTTGACGAGAAGCTGCCCTCGCTGCCAAAGGAGAGCCACGACGCTGTGGCATTAGAGATTATGGACGATACGACACTGGGTCGTATGAGGGTTTACCGGGGAAAGCAGGTCAAGCCCCCGGTAAAGAGACTCATAGGCCATCTGGCCAAGGTGGACTACGTGGCGCCGGGAAGGCGTAAATGGCGTCACGTAGACAGTGATTCGGATGTTGAGCTGCTAGAGCGCCCAGACGATGATTCAGACGACGATGATAGCGGTGATGGTGGAGATGCAGGGCCCACTCAATAGAGGGCCCCCACTGGTGATAGAGCATCTCCAGCATCCACCCATGATGGAGCAGAGGCTGTAGGGTTCCATCAGGACTTTTGTCCTGATGAGGAGGAGGATACTGATGAGGAGCCCCTAACCCGCACTGTGGGGAGCCAGGTGGTTGCCACCGACCGAGGTATACGGGAGGTTGGTGGACGCCCTGGCGAATCTGGGGAGGCTGACACTGATCCTACTTATGCTCCTGATCAGTCCAGCAGGGTTCCAGGGGGAGCATCCACCTCGAAGGGATCGAGGAAGAAAAGGATGGCTCAGCCCCACGGGTTGAAGAAGAAGAAGAGAAGGTTGACTTTCATCACCACCACCACTACTACCTCCACCTCCACCACTCCACCTACTACCACCACTCCACCTACTACCACCATCCCAGCTACCACCATATCTATCACACCCACTCCACCACCACCTTCATCTAGACCACCCCCAATCTTCACCACTGCCACCACCACCACCACTAGCCACCATGCTGGCCCGTCATCATACCCCTCCTATACATCTGGATCACCTCTACCTCCCAGTGGGGTAGAGGAACAGCTCTCGGCACTTAACCGTATGGTGCTGAGGCTGTTGGCTGCCGATGATGAGAAGATTGCTCAGATTCGTCAGCTAGTAGACCTTACTGCTGCCCAATCTCTGCAGATATCTCAGCAGGCACAGCAGATAGAGCAGCAGGCCTAGCTGATGGATGCACAGCGCGTAGAGATGTCCCAACTCTGGGAGCAGCATGCCCAATCAGCTAAAAGGATAGAGGAGTTGGAGACCACCAAAAAGACCATCATGATGCAGCTCAAGGGATCCAAGGACGAGCCCTTAAAGATCAAGGAAGGAGATGGAGATGATAGTGATGATGACAGTGATGAGGATGATGATGATGGTGATGACATTGAGGATGATACTGATGTTGGTGATGATGCTGGTGATGATGATGTTGATGATGATGAAGATGACACATCTACTGCGGGTGCCACACCTGCAAGTGAGAGGAGGACGAAGAAAGCACAAGATCAAGGTGCCTCCACAACCGCCCTGTCAGCAAAAGAGCATATGATCCAGGACAAGAGTAATACTTAGCTGTTTTGTTATTTAAATCATATGTATTTGAATCTTGTATCACATTAATGAAATGAATGTTTATATTTAATGTTGATGTTTTTGTTTTGATTATTAACTAATGATTGCTGTGTTGAATGTCTAAATCAAGCAGAGCCAAACTTTCACAGTGATGAATATGATGTTGCTCCCCTCCAACAGATCAAGACTCAGCTCACGTTGATTCTTGATCTGCAGGGTATAGTTAGGAGATCGGTGATGTACACTCTTGAAGAAGGAGAGATCATTCACAATCTCACTGACGAGCAAATAGCAGAAATGTTCAAACTCAATGTCAGCGAGATCGTGAAAGACGCTTCAACAGTCCATGTGGAAAGTTACAATGAGGTCAACGATGTGGATGAAATCGAGATTGAAGATGTCACTGACCAACATTATCCAGAGTACACTGACAATGAGGGTAATGTCATTCCCAATCTGGGAGACAATCTAGTTAGGGAAACCCTTGAGACTCTGGATAAACTGGAACTAGAGTCGGACAAGACTGAAGATAAGGCCCAAGCCTCGGATGCTGAAGTTAATATCAGAAAGGCTGAGTGGGCTGCATGCTTTGAAGAGATAAGAGCCCAACACAGTGCGTCAAAGTCGACTGTCTACACCAAGTTGTACAAAGTGAAGAAACATCACAAGGTGTCGGGCAGAATCATAGCATTGGCATACTTTGAAGATCTCAACGTTTATGAAGTTAAACGTGAGAAAGGGATCTAGTACTTTAGGTTCCCACACGACCTGAAGACTCTTCCTGGATTTGAGCTTAACCAGTTAGCGAAGCTGAAACTGCTATACGCTGATCCATGCAAGATGTCTGGCTGGTTGGAAGCAGCTCTGAAGAGAGAGTACCACACCAGATGGGTCAACGTCAAACCTTAACAACCAACAAGGTATACCAGAAGGTTTGAGGTTGATGCTATAACTGGAAAACCGAGAATAGTGCTGAAGTAGAGTCCACCACGCACCATGTCTAAGATCATACTACGGGAGATGCCACAAGACTTCACTCCACCCTTCAAATGGTGGTACTATGATTGGAGGATAGGAGAGGCAGTCATAGTCTTGAACAAAGAGGGCAAAATGGATACTATCAGGGTATTTGACCCGATGTGGCTCACAAACTTGTCTGCAAATGATGTATACACATCATACAAGTGGCCACTATTCTATGACTCTCAAGATATTGTACAAGCTCTACAGTTTCAGAATGTTATACGGCTCTGCTTTGCGTTTGAGATACACGCAGGAGTCACAAAAGAAGAGAAGTACAAGAAGTATGAAGAGGTTATGAAGAAGGTAATACATTAGATGAAACTAGGTCCAAGGGGGAGTTTGTAGGTACATGTGTCCCTAGTTTCTGAACTGAATGTAATATGTCTTTAGTGTCTTACACTTATGTAATAGTTGGGTACTTAATGAAATGTAGATGTTTGGTTGTGTTTATAATGTTTAATATTTTATTAATGAGTTGTTTAACGCATATTGACTTGATGATTTAGGTTTGTGGTTGTTTGAATGAATCTTGATAATGTAATGATTAATAAATACATTCAAACTTAGTAATATGAAGTTCTCATGTGAATGGCCCATGCGAATGGACCATACGCATAAACAACTTCATGCGAATGACTCAGTCACACGACTGAACCAGGAGACTGGATCAGTCGTATGATTGTAACATGAGATTGGCTCAGTCGCACGACTGAACACTCAGTCGTGCGAATGGATCAACTGCATGGCTCAATCGCATGACTGAACCATGCTAATGGTTCAGTCGCCCGAATGAGAAACCCTAACCTATAAATACCACTTAATTTGTGGAAAAAGATAACAATTCAGATCACTTCGACTCCAGACGTACTCTAGCCGTCCAGAGACCTCTAAGAACCTGTTCCAAGTTCACAGATCGCACTAGATCGATTCCATATCGTTCTTAACGTTTAGATTCAATCCATAATTGATTCTACGTGCGTTCTCACTGATTGGATCGCCAATCAAATAGGATTCTGCACTATTTGATTCGGTATACACGTTAATCAGTTAGTAATTCGTTCAATACACGATCCTAACAGTTTGGCCATGCCAGTACAAAAGCATTACGGGTGATTTGTACTACTTTGTAGTAACTGATGATTACTCAAGATTCTCTTGGGTGATGTTTCTGAAAGCAAAGTCAGAGACATTTGAATCATTCAAGCATCTAGTCACTACATTAGAATCTCTCTACAAGTTGAAAGTCAGAAAGATTCGATCAGACAACGGAACAGAGTTCAAGAATCAGTGGATGGAGGCATTTTGTCGAGAAAAAGGAATTATTCATCACTATTCTTCTGCCTACACTCCACAGATGAATGGGGTTGCTGAAAGAAAGAATCAGAGCTTGATAGAGACAACAAGGACAATGTTAGCCGACTCTAAACTGCCTATTCAATTCTGGAACGAGGCAGTGGCTAATGCATGCTATACTCTCAATCGAGTCTTAGTGGTCAAACGTCATGGAAAAACGTGTTATGAATTGCTCCAGCGACGTAAACCCAACTTGGAGTATCTAGAACCATTTGGAGCACCGTGCATGCTCTTAAAGAAAACTCAGACTGGGAAGCTTTGTGAGAAGGCAGAAGAAGGTATCTTTCTCGGATATAGTATACCAGATAAGAAAGTTTATAACAACTCAACGGGTCAGGTAGAAGTGTGGTGCAATGTTGATGTCCAAAGATACACCACCCCCCTTGCTAGCAAAGGACCTTCCTTTTTTTTTTGACTATGATGGATTTTTCAAGTCCTTCAATCTACCTCCTTCTCATCCTGGTGATGAGTTATCTGCTAGAATGATGTATGACGTTCTGAATACTCCTCCACTAAACCCAACATCATCGGTTCCATTAGGCGATACCTCTAGCCCTTCAGGGGGAGAGCTTGAAGTAAGTGAATCTTCCACTGATGATGAAGCAGGTGACGCTGAAAAAGTAGACCAGGAGGAACAGGTTCCCGTTACCGAAAGTACACAAGCATCTGATCTTGATGCCTCTGGAACTTCTGAACCTCATACACCAACTGCCACAGATACTTAACCTGGGATTCAAAATCTGGACACTGAAGTAGTTGTTCCCACCACTCCCGGATCTCGAAATAATGTGTATCATCCCTTGGACAACATCATTGGGGATGTTCTATCGGGAGTTCATACACGAAACCAACTATAGTCAGCTTATTATGCCGCAGTCATGGATAAAGGTTATCTACACGATGGTGCTTATCGAGTTTTGTGTCTCAATTTGAGCCAAAATATAAGTGAAGCTTTAAACGATGAGGCATGGGTTAGTGCTATGCAAGAAGAACTCCTATAGTTTAAGAAGTTAGGAGTATGGACCCTTGTGGATAGACTAAAAGGTGCTAAGGTGATTGGCACTAAATGGGTCCTTAAGTGTTAGAAAGATGACCAAGGGGTGATAATCAAAAACAAGGCTCGACTTGTTGTTCAAGGATTTAGACAAGTTGAAGGCATTGATTACAACAAAGTGTTTGCACCTGTGGCAAGGATGGAAGCAATTCGTATCTTCTTAGCCTATGCATCCTACATGAATATCGAAATTTATCAATTTGATATGAAAAGTGCCTTCCTTCATGGTGAAATCCGTGAAACTATGTACGTCAGTCAACCTGAAGGATTTGAGGGTCCTTATCATCAGGATAAAGTTTATAAACTGGACAAGGCTCTCTATGGGCTTCATCAAGCCCCTCAAGCCTAGTATGGCAAACTCTCTACTCATCTGGTGAAACATGGTTTTCGCAGAGGGGTTATTGACTGCATGTTGTTCATCAAAGAGAAAGATGGTGATTTACTACTAGTACATATATATGTAAATGACATAATCTTTGGTTCCAAAAATGAAGAATTGTGTAAAGAATTCGATTCTGTGATGAAAGTTGAGTTTGAGATGAGTGACGTGGGAGAGATGAAGTTCTTTCTTGGGTTACAGGTGGATCAGACACCGAATGGAATCTTCCTGCATCAGTCCAAATATGTAGGAGATGTCCTTAGTCGGTTCGACATGAAGAATGCAACGGCTGCTGGGACTCCACTTGCCACGAACCATGACGTGGCACCCGACGAAAATGGTGATCTGGTAGATGCCATGATGTACCGAGGAATGATCGGATCTCTGATGTACATCACAGCTTCTCGTCCCGATATTATATACGCCACGTGTCTCTGTTCCAGATATCAGGCTAACCTAAAGTGAATCATCTCACTGGGGTCAAAAGGCTCTTTCGTTATCTGAAGGGTACTCCAACACTAAGGTTGTGGTATCCTCATGATGATGACTTTGAGCTTACAGTGTATAATGACTCGGACTATGGTGGGTGCAAGATGAATTACACGTCAACATCAGCGGTATGTCAGTTCTTTGGAAGACGCTTAGTCACCTGGCAGTGTAAGAAGCAGACATCTGTTGCTCTGTCAACATGTGAAGCTGAATATGTTGCTGCTGCAAGTTGCTGTTCACAAATCATTTGGATTCAACAACAAATGCGGGACTACGGTTTGCAATTTTCGAAGACCCCTATCTTTGTTGATAATTCTGCTGCAATAGCTATCACTAAAAATCCGGTCCAACACCCGAAAACTATTAAATATCACTTTATACGTGACTTTTTGAAAATCAATTAATCGATGTTTTTAAAATTAATATAGATTTTCAACGCGCCGACCTCTATACAAAAGCTTTTGACAAACCTCGGTTTTTGTATCTGTTGGAGGTCAATGGCGTGAAAAAGAAAAGTGCTGTGATTCCAGAAGAGTCGAGTTCGTAGTCCGCCATATTTTTCTTATTTTTTTAATTTTATTTTCAGGTCTTAAAATCTAAAAACACAAAAATATTTTTCGGTTTTAGAATTTTAGGGGGAGAATAGTTTAGTTTCAATATTTAATTACTTAAAAAAAACGAGGGCTAGCAGATTAGCTGAAAGTTAAGAAATCAAATCTGTGAGATTCATTAAGTTATTATGGAAAATGATAGTACACAGGGAACTAATTATTTGGGACATCAAAAGGATTTAAATGATCAAATTGATATATTCAAATTACAAGTCTGAGAAGTCTAAGCAAAATAGAGGAAAAATGATAGTAAACTAGTCTGCTACTGAGGTAACATAGAGAAAGTAGACCTAGAGGTTGTTAGTTAATTATATGACGTGTCGGTAGATTCAACACAATAGACGAGTAGACTTCATTGGTGAATCAAACTCAAACTAAGTTGTTCAACTTGCTGTGGGTTCTCATCTTATCCCTGGTTAACACAATCAACGCATTTTCAATAAGGGGTGACGAGCAAAATAAATGCCACAAATGTGTGCGGATGACCATAAAAATGAGCAAAGCACATGAAAAAAATGTTAGGCGCAATCAAGCAAATGACTAATGTTGTTGGTGCATTATGTGCAAAAAGAAAAAAATGCTCTAACAAGAAGATAGGTTGTGTGCCTCTCTGTTGTGCGATGGCACTGACCTGAGGATAAGCATAACCTAAATATTCTAGAATTCATTGTTGTTTGCGCCTCTCTGCTGTGCGATGGCACTGACCTGAGGCTTGGCATCTCTCTAAAAGCTCTTAGAATAGTTTCTTCTTGTCAAATAACCATAGACCGCTCAAAAATCTCCTAAGGAATGTTGATTACCATATAAGTGTGGCATATACAAATGCTTGTTGAAATAATATAATCTAACTCGTCACCAATGTGAGTCAACAATCTGTGTATGGATTTAAATGGACAAACATACTGACAATCATCGTGACTGCAACTTTCGACAGTCAAAATCATTGTGTGCATCTTATAGCTCTAGTATGATTTTCGGAAAGTGCTATTGACTCTCAGAAAAATAAGGATCAAGTATACAAATACATATCATAGAGGTCCCAAATAATTGTGATATACCTATATGATTCCATATGAATCTCTCTAGAGATGATTAAAATAACATGAAGCTGTTTTGTTCAGGAGGAAAAATCGGTAAATTGATTTTAAAAGGTTTCAATCCACCTCAAACCAAAACACAAAATTATGTTTTCTCTCTTTGTTTGTGTTATTTCAAATTGTTTTTCTGTCTTTGTTATTTGCTTTACGTAGATGTCGGACTATGTAACTAGATGAACACTGTGAATCACAAGCTAAAAGGATCACGTCTGAGGTGATCAAATGTTTTCAAATTAAAAGGATCACGTCTGAGGTGATCAAATGATGTTCAGTTAAAAGGTCATGTCTGAGATGATCGTTGTTCATAATGTTATATATCACAAGTAAGATTTTGAGTGTATGGAAGTGTATGAGGTCAAACTCATAAGTATGAGCCAATCACACGATTAAATCATAAGTATGAGCCAATCACACGATTGAATCATAAATATGAGCTAGTCGTACGTATGAACCATAAGTATGAACAAGTCACACGATTGGACCATGAGTATGGAAACAATCATGCGATTGGATTATAAGACTGAACCACTCGTACGACTGGATGAAGGAGTATGAGCCAGTCGCACGACTGAACCCCAGTCGCACGCTTGAATCATGCGTATGGGTCCAGTCACACGACTGAATCTTAAAAATAGTATAAATCAGGGGGTTAGTCTGTTGTATTCTTTACCACCATTCAAAAGTCTCAAAAACCGCTCATACGACGACACTCTGCAAAAATTTTGTGTACTGAAATTACCGCTTGATTATGATACTAACGTGTTTCCTACTCATCTACAGGTATTGTGCAACTGAAATTGACCCAAATGAATGGTTTAATTGAACCCTAAAGGACCGAAATTGTTAAGATCAATAACCGGGACTAAACTCTTAAAATAGACCTATTAAATGGACACTAATGGTGATTTAAACAATACTAAGTGTTATTTCGAGTCTCTGCGGTCCAAATGAATCTAAACACGAAGTGTATGGTCACGTCTTGACAAAGATTCAAATCTATGGTGTTCAACAGTGAGATATACGAATGGACATGCTCATGAACTTCAGTCGCCAAACTGAGCCAGACGCATGATTCAATCACACGAGTGAATCATGCGTGTGAGTCCAGTCGCATGACTGACTCAACCGCATGGCTCAGTACACGACTAAGCTCAGTCGCAGGCTCAATCGTACGACTGAACTCAATCGTACGACTGAACTCAGTCGTATGGTTCAGTCGCACGATTGAATCAGTTGATCAAAATCATTCAAAATTCAACTGTTAACTCTTACAACCAATATAATGTATATATCTCTTGTGTTGCAGCAATATGGCTGAAAGATGGACGATGAGCACCAAGCACAACATATGTGCTCATCTTGATGCTACTTCCCGGAACGCCTCTGAGTTCACTGGGATTATTGTCTTCCTACGTAGATCGAGGATCAACAAGGCCATGTCGACTCCATGCACACCATACAAATCTATTCAGCAAGCCTTCTGGGAAAGTGCCTCAGTTGACCGGTCGGTTGAGCCACACTGTATCCAGAGCTCTATCTTCGGACAAGACATATAGATCACTGAAGATGACCTGAGGAGGGTCTTAGATCTGGGTGAGGACGGAGACTACCCAACCAGGTTGCATCCACTGACACTTCGAGGTTGCTTTCTGAGGATAAAGTACACTGGGGACATCAATGACGGCATGCTGAACAAGAGCAACATGTGCCCGCAATTCAAATACTTGGCACATGTGATCCTAAAGTGTATAGCCTCTAGGCGGGGAGGATTTGATAAGATGTCAGACCAAATCCAGAATGCATACGTTGCACTGGTACTGAACCACCTGTTTAGTTTCTCCCGCATGCTCTTCTCTTATCTGATTGAGAACCTTGAAGCCAAAGGCAAGGAAGGATTCTGTATGTATCCACGTTTCTTATAGATGATCATAGATGAGAAGCTTCCTATGCTGCCTAAAAAATGATGTAGTGGTGGTTGAGGTGATGGATGATACCACCTTGCGCATGATGAAAGTATACCAAGGGAAGCAGGTGAAACCCCCGGTCAGGAGCTTGTTTGAGAATCTGGCCAATGAAGACTATGTGGCGCCTCCTCGTAAGAAATGGCGTCACGATGATTGTGATTCCGATGTTGAGCCTATTGTGGAACCCACTAATGAAGAGGATGATGATGATGATGATCAGGATGATGGTCAAGGTGGTGGAGATACTGGTCCCAGTCAATCAAGGGCCACTGACACTTCTACTATATCTCCACCATCTCCACATGGTACGTCTGATGCACCTGGTGGATCTGAGCAGGCTGCTTTCCACCAGGATTTCGAGTTAGATGAAGAAGAAGGGTCTGATGATGAGCCTCTTGCCAGGCAAGTCGGTAGCCGGGTTGTGGCTACCGAGAAGGGGAAAGAGGCGGTTAGTGGACGCCAAGCTGGTTCTAAGGGTGATGAGACTGATGTCGGTGATCCAGCATACACACCCGACCAGCCAATCAGCTCAGGGGAGCCCAGATAGCCAAGGGCTCCAGGAAGAAGAGGATGGCCCAACCCCATAAGAAGAAGGGAAAGAGGCAGAAGATTATCTTGATTAGTCCTTCCACCACCACAGCCACTACCACAGCCACCACCACAGCCACCACCACAGCCACCACCACAGCCACCACGACTACCACAACCACTAACACTCTCACCACCACTCATACATTCACATCCACTTCACCTACAATACCCAACACAGCTCCACCACAACCCACTTCCATACCTACTCCCATCTTCACCACATCCACCACTACATCCACTACTCCCCAAGCCGGAACATCCACCCACTTCCTACCTACATCTAGCTCTACTCTACCCACTATGGGGTTAGAGGAACAGCTGGCAAACCTCAACAGACTGGTGCTAAAGCTGTTAGCAACAGATGAGCTGAGAGCAAATCAGATGAACCAGCTGATAGCGGTCAATAACGCCCAAGGCAAACAGATTGCATAACTGACAGATAAGAACACTACTCACGAGAGAGCGTTAGTTCGAGCTCACTGTGCACTAACGGCTCAAAATGAGCTTGTAAATGAGTCTGTTAAGAGGATTGAGGGGTTGGAGAAGAAGAACAAAAAGTTGGTGCTAAGGTTGAAGGGAACCAAAGGTGAGCCCCTGAATATCAAAGGTGATGGAGATGATGGTGGAGATAATGATGATTGTAGATACATGTTGTTCCTAGTTTATGAGCTTAAATGTAAAAGTCTTTCATGTCTTACACATATGTAATGAAATGGTTCAATGAAATATGAAATATGATTTGATGTTTATTTATCTTTGATTCATATGTATGAACTTCTTATATAGGTTTGAGGTTGTTGTACACAATTCTAAGTCAATAATGATTAAGTATTATGTTCAACCTAGTCGGATGATTATTCATGCTAATGGACCATACTTATGGACCATACGCATGAATACATCATGCTTATGGACCAGTCGCACGACTGAACCAGGAGACTAGATCAATCGTATGATTGAGACATAAGATTTACTCAGTCGCACGACTAAACCTTAAGTCATGTGTATGACTCAATCGTATGATTCAATCGCACGACTGAACCATACGAATGGTTCAAGCGTACGAATGAAAAACCCTAACCTATAAATACCACCTAATTCGTGAAAAAAAACACTTGAAGAGATATTACGAATACACATAAACCCTAGCCGTCCAGAACGTCCCAAACAGCCTGTCCAAGTTCATAGTTCGTTCCTGATCGATTCCTACTCGTTCTTAACGTTTAGTTCAATCTTATATCATTCGTGTTATCGTTCTCACTGATTGGATCGCCAATCAAATAAGATTCCGCACTATTTGATCCGGTATAAACGCAGAATCAGTTAGTATTCCATATGTACACGGTACCTAACGAGTGGTATCAGAGCTTTGGCTCTTGATTTTGCGTTTGATTCAATTAGGTTGGTGTCAAAAACCTACGTTTTAATCAAAAGAGTCACCACTTTGCTTCTAAAGGTGTTTTCAACGTTTTCTGGCATTAAAGTTTCGATTTTTCACTATACGACAGATTAGGGTTCTTAGAAAAATCGTATTTTGTGTCAAAGTGTCTAAATCTTTGATTTTGCAAAAACAGCAGCCTTCAGTCGCACGATTAGCTCATTCGTGCGACTGAACTCATTCGTACACTCCATTCGCACGACTGAACCCAGTCGCATTCCTCATTCGCACGACTGAACAACTCCAGTCGCTTGAGTCCATTCGTCTTGTTCATACGCACGACTGAATCCAATCGCACGATTGAATTCATTCGCACCCTTCATTCGCATCCTTCATTCGCACGAGTGATTCATACTCATAGTTCATTCGAACGATTGAAACTGCTCTGTTCTCCAAGTACTAAGTTCATAAAATGGAAGATCAATTTGCTGCGTTTACTACCGGAAAGGACTCACACATCCAGAATCTACTACTTCTGGAGAATGAGGTAGGAAATCACAATAAACCGCCGAAGCTGATAACGTTAGATGATTATCCTTAGTGAAAACAGTGGTTTGAGATTTACTTAAATGGAGTTGGTCCCAATCTTTGGACATCCATCGAGACTGGTTATATGGTGCCAGTTAGTGCTAATGGAGTCAAGTTAACCGTGGGAGGAATGAGTGAAGCTCAGAAGATTCTCTACAATGCTGAGAAGAAAGTTTATGCCTTGTTGACTCAGTCGATACCAAAGGACATTTTTCATCAGTTCTCTGAGAACAAGCAGGCTAAGAAGTTGTGGGATGCATTGGAGAAGAGATACGAAGGAAATGCAACGTTAAAGGCACTGAAGGCTAAGGCTCTCAAGAAGGAGTTTGATAATTTCTCTTTAATAGGGAATGAGAGCTTAGATGATGTTATTGACAGATTCTATCATCTCATGAGTGAGCTGCACACTCATGGTGTAACCACATCAATGGAAGATAAAGTTTCAAGTTTTGTCGATGGGTTGCCTGAGAAATGGGATTCATTTGTGTCTAATCTGAGACAGAACGACATTCTTGTGACATTAGACATAAATGACTTCATCTTGAAGCTAAGAGAGGAAGAACTGAGAATGAAGTACAAGTCAAAGAAAGGATCCTACGTTCAGAATCCTTCACTCTACAACTCAGTTTTGTCTCCAGATGTTTCAGGAGCACCATTACAAACAACATTCGTGTCTAGTTCATAACTTCTTCCCAAACCACTTCTTCAGGACCAGAAACGTTAGGGTCATTAGGGACCCACTACATAGTGCCTAAAGCCAATACTACAAAGTTGGACCGAGAATCTTGGTAATATCACAGTGGAAGTTGCAAAGGAGCACATGGATCTTTTAGCAGCTGTTGTTTAATCCTATGATGGTTTAGTTGCCGGGAAGATTGGAAATTGTCATCTTGCAGATGAAGATTACGAGCAAGTTGATGAGAATGAGCTAGAGAGAATGGACATCATGTGGGCCTTGGCAAGTGCAGTCGGAAGAGCTAAAAAGTTTGTCAAGAAGACGGGACAGAATCTAGTAGCCACTAAGGATACAACGTTTGGTTTTGACAAAACCAAAGTCACATGCTTCAACTGTGGTGAAAAGGGGCACTTTAAACATGAATGTGTGAAGCCCAAGAAAACAGGAAATGGAAACCCATTTCCCACATTCAACCGTCAAGACAAGGACGTGACTGGAAGTGCTTCTTCAAGCAAAGAGACAAAGGCTCTAACTGCTCAAGGTGATGAAGGACAAGACTGGTCCTTCCGATTTGTTTCTCCTGGAGAATCAAATATTGCCTTTGTCGAAGCTGTAGATGATGGGTCTGCCAGTGAAGGTGAGAGTGCAGCTGAACAAGCGATGTCCGATTCCGAAGAAGCTACGAACGTGGTAAATCGCTTAGTTGAGGAAGAGCTCAAAGCAACAAGTTCAGAATTTCCAGCCTCCGAAGAGTCTAAATATGCTTTGATGGCTGATTCAACTGATTCCTCACAGGTAAGTTCTAAAGACCAACTGTTTGAAAAACATGCTTGTAATGAATGTGACAAATTTAGAGAAAGCATTGATTTGAAATTTGCTAGGTTATTAGAACACAATGATAACTTAGTAAATGATTTACAACTATGCACTGAAGCTAATCGTATATTAAAACAAAATGAGTGCAGTTTTAAATAGAAGATAAAACTTTTGGGGAAACAACTAAGGGAAACCTAGGTTGTTGCCTTAAAACAATCAAATGATATAAAGTTCTATTTAAATTCTTTAGAAGAAACCAAAAAGGAAAAAGCAGTTTTGGAAGTCGATGTTAATTTTTTAAAACAAAAACTGCATAGTTGGGCTAGTTCTTCTCACATAGTTCAAAACTTAGTGAAAGAACGAAATAATGGGGAAGGTTTGGGTTACAAAGTAGTTCCACCACCACATGAGATCCTTTTGAACACAAAATGTAGACCTATCAATAACAACCTAGTAAAGGATCATGTGGTGTCCACTCCTCTGGTTAGTGATCCTAATTCCACGGATAAACCAGTGAACTCTATCACTAAACAGAAGCAGTCTACCTTAAAATCAAAAGATCAAATGCCAGTTGAGAATTTGGATGATGAAATTAAAAGGGTTAATGTAAGGTCAGGTTCACAAACGTCGATTTCAGAACCCAAAATGACTAAACCAGTTAACAATAAACGTGTTACTCATCAAAGTCCAAGTAAACCAAAAGTTAAAAATGCTCAAAACGTCAAAACAATTAATTTTGTTAAAGAAGCTGAAACATCTAAAAGAGAAGTGATAAAACCCAACTAGACAAAGGTCACACCTTTACCAAACTCAAACCCTTATAAATATTTTCCTCAATCTATAGAAGGGAGATCTTGCTACAATTATGGAAAACGAGGACATATTTCTCCTAATTGTCCTTATTATCAGACGCCCAAAAAGAAAATTGAACTTTTTGATGCAAAACCAAGTTTTTCTAAATCGAGATCTAATACTCCACCTAAGAGTATTAGTGAACCTAAAGTTCAAACAATAAGCCAGTCGTTTGTTTATCACAAACATGCCTTACACAAAACAGGCTTATGGAAAGAAAAATCAAGTATAGTGTCTGATAGTGAGGAGATTAAGAAGAAGGATATGCCCTCATCATCTAAAGGACAATGGGTTGAGTTTATGATGTGTGATTTCTCCGGGTCACCCAAGCCAGTTAAGGCTTGGGTCCCAAATCTGAACTAATGAGTTTCTTTGAATGTGCAGGGTGTCCGCTACAGCGCTATCACTAATACCTGGATTATTGATAGTGGGGCGTCCAGGAAAATGACAGGGAATTCGTCTATCCTTTTCAACGTCAGACAAATTAAAGGGGGACATGTTTCATTTGCTGGAAACAAAGGAGGTTACATCACCGCTCAAGGCGAAGTGGGAAATAAGAAAGTGAAGTTTGACAAGGTCAACTACGTTCAACAACTACAGAACAACTTACTTTCAGTCTCCCAGATCTGTGATAAAGGATTTAAAGTTGTATTTGACAACAACAAGTGTTACATGTTGAAGAAGGACTATGTGATTGAGGAGGATAAAGTTCTTATGTCATCTTCAAGATATAACGACGTGTATGTCTTGGATCTATCAAAAGCCTCCACAACTGATCACACTGTTCAATGCTTCTTGTCAAAGGCTACTGAGAGAGATTCAATCTCCTAGCATAGAAGAAATGGACACATTAATCCAAGGAAGATGAATCATTTAGTTCAAAATGATTTAGTGAATGGAGTAACTGTCAAGAACTTCCAACTTCCGGATTTTTGTGTAGCATGTAAGAAAGGGAAACAGACCAAGAAGTCTCACAAGGCAAAGAAAGTTCATTCAGGTGATCTTCCTCTTGAGCTTCTACACATGGATCTGTTTGGCTCTGTCAGTACAAAGAGCATTGCTGGAGATCTGTATTGCTTTGTAGTAACGGATGATTACTCAAGATTCTCTTAGGTGATGTTTCTGAAAGCGAAATCAGAAACTTTTGAATCATTCAAACATCTAGTTACTACTTTGGAATCACTCTACAAGCTGAAAGTAAGGCAGATTTGATCAGACAACGACATAGAGTTCAAGAATCAGTGGATGGAGGCATACTGTAGAGAGAGAGGAATCGTTCACCAATTTACCTTCTCCTACACTCCATAGATGAATGGCGTTGCTGAAAGGAAAAATCAGAGCCTGATAGAGACTGCCAGGACAATGCTAGCTGACTCGAAACTGCCTATTCAATTCTGGAATGAGGCAGTGGCTAATGCGTGCTACACGCTAAATCGAGTCTTAGTGGTCAAACGACATGGGAAAACATGTTATGAGCTGCTCCAGCGACATAAACCCAACTTGGAGTATCTAGAACCGTTTAGCGCACCGTGCATGTTGTTAAAGAAAACTCAGACTGGGAAGTTTAGTGAGAAGGTAGAAGAAGGTATCTTTCTAGGATACAACATACCAGACACGAGAGTTTATAACGACTCAACAGGTCATGTAGAAGTGTGGTGCAATGTAGATGTACAAAGATACACCACCCCCCTGCTGGAAAAGGACCCTCATTCTTCTTTGACTATGATGGATTCTTCAAGTCCTTCAATCTATCGTCTTCTCATACTGATGATGAGCTTTCTCCTAGGATGATGTACGATGTTCTGAACACTCCACTACCAGACTCAAGATCAACGGCTCAATTAGATGATACTTCTAGCCGTTCAAGGGGAGAGCTTGAAGTAAGTGACTCATCTTCTAATGATGAAGCAGTTGAGACTACAAATGTGGAACAGGAGGAACAAGTTCCCACTAATGAAAGTACACAAGCATCCTGTTGGATCTAGAAAGGCTGGTGCAATCAAAACCAAATCACTTAGACTATTTTGGTACAACTAATAAAGGACTTCCGAAGCTAAGTGTGGAACTTCCAAAGGAAAAAAGAGCACTTCCGAAGACAAAGTATAAAACTAACTTCCGAAGGAAAACTCCAACTTCTGAAGACAAAGAACTTACTTATGAAGATCAAGACTTAAAATGATAGATCAGAAGTCAACTTTCGAAGTATAGAAGTCCTCAAGCCTCGGAAGTATAGAAGCCTCTTCCAAAGTATAAGTGGCTTTGGAAGAACTTGTTCTTTCGAAGCCAACTTACCTTCGAAAGACACTACTATTATCCAGTGGACATAAGTATGGTCTCCCTGACACTCCGCTGCAGACCTTTGAGATACTGCATGGCGTTTTCTCAAAAGCTATGTAGTTGACCATACTTTATTCCACTATTTACCTTTATAAGTTAGTACAGTTGCCATCTTTAGTTGGTGACAAAAGGTAAGTCATGGACATGTCATGACTACCATATCTTAGATAATACTTTATCTAAGATACCTTAACTTTAGCATTGTAGTATATGCTTTAGTCTTAGGTTTCCAGCAGGTATCAAAGTATATCCGGCTGTAGGATCTAGTATATATAGTTTCTCATTGTAACTCATGTTCTATGCTTGTAAGAGTCTTGTAATACTTTGAGTTGAGAAGTAATATATAAAAGTGCCTTGAAAATTTTTTATGTGTGTTCTTTGCTACTTATTATATTATTATCAACACTTATAAAAGACTCTACTTCATCTGACTTGACTTGAGTGTTATTTAACTGAGTTTGAGAGAAATCCAAGTGTTTAAGTGACAAACCCGATCCTGCAATTTGTATCAGAGCTTTTTAGGCTCTTGATTGTGAGATCTTACCTTCCTAATCAACCTGTTTTTCACTCCTCCTTATATCACACTCAAAATGGCCCTCAACAAATTTGAAGTAGAGATGGGGACGATGACCAAAGCACCCATCATTACCCCTGAAAACTTTAGGTCATGGAGCAGACGAATGGAAGGCTTCATCAGGTATCAAGACAGCAAGATGTGGCAATATATTGTCAATAGCCAATATAAGCCAAAGGTAGCTGGTGGAAACGGTGCCATGATTGACAAAGCTGTTGAAGATTATTTTGATGAGGATCGGAAGAAGCTGGACATTGATAGCAATGCTATGACTGTTCTCATGACTGCAATTCCCAACTACATCATGGTGGGGTTTGAACATTGCAAGCCAAAGAACTGTTTAATGCGCTTGCTCAAATGTATTCAAGCTCAAATGACTCCAAGAAGGACTCACTGAAGCAGCAGTTCGAGAACTTCACTTACGTTGCTGGAGAGACACTTAGCCAGCAATACTTCAGGTACATGGATCTCATTTCTTCCCTTCAGTCTGTGGGAATTGCTCATTAACTTAGAGATCTTACAAGAAAGTTCATGAGTGCATTACCCAATGAGTGGACATTCTATTGTGTCTCTATCCAGAGAACAGAGAACCTGAATACACTCACCATGACTGAACTCTATGGCATCCTTGATGAATACCGTTTGGAAATGAAGAGTAAGAGAGGTTGTCAGGACCTGGTATTTGAACGAAATACCTAGTGATTAGCGTGTTAAACCAACTCAAATAGTGCGGAATCCTATTTGATTGGCGATCCAATCAGTGAGAACACACGAAGAATCAATCAAGAATTGAATCTAACGTTAGAAGTCGATTAGGAATCGATCTAATGTGCTCTGTGAAGTTGGAGAACGATTTGGGAGGTCTCTGGACGGCTAGGGTACGTCAGGAATCGTAATGCGATGAATGCTTACGTTTTTCCACGAATTGGGTCTATTTATAGGTTAGTATTGTTCAATCGTGCGACTGGGCCATAAGTATGGTTCAGTCGTGCGATTGAACCGTGCGGTTGATTCATTCGCACGACTGAGTGTTCAATTGTGCGATTGAGCCAATCTTATGTGTCAATCATACGACTGATCCAGTCTCCTGGTTCAGTCGTGCGATTGAGTCAATCGTATGAAGTTATTCATGCGTGTGGTCCATTCGCATGGGCCATTCGCATGAGAACTTCATTAAGTTAAGTTTGAATGTTTTAATTAATATAACATAATGTGTAACCATTCAAACAATCATAAACCCAATCAATTCAATCACGACTCATTAATGAAATATTAAACATCACAAGTAACAAACAATTCATGTCATTTCATTAATCAATACAATTACATCACAATCAGACAGACAAGATCTATTACATTACAAATTATGATCTAGGGACATACATGCATCAACAAACTCCCCCTTGGACCTAGATCTATCTAATCTCTTGTCTTCTGCATAACCTCCTTATACTTCTTGTACTTCTCCTCCTTGGTGACTCCTGCGTGAATCTCAAATGCAAAGCAGAGTCGTATAACGTTTTGGAACTGGAGGGCTTGTACAATATCTTGTGTGTCATAGAACAGTGGCCACTTGTATAATGTATAGACATCATTAGCAGACAAGTTGGTTAGCCATATCGGGTCGAATACCCTGATTGTATCCATTTGGCCCTCTTTATTAAGAACTATGACAGCTTCAGCAGTTCTCCAATCATAATACCACCATTTGAAGTGTGGAGTGAAGTCCTGTGGCATTTCCCTGAGAGGGATTCTCGACATAGTGCGCGGTGGACTCCACTTCAACACAATCTTGGGCTTGCCAATGGCATCAACCTCAGACCTTCTTATGTACCTCGTAGGCTGTTGTGGTCTGAAGTTAACCCATCTGGTGTGGTACTCCTTCTTCAGGGCAGCCTCGAACTAGCCTGACATCTTTCTTGGGTCAACATAAAGCAGCTTTAGCTTAGCCAGCTGGTTGAGCTCAAAACCAGGTAGAGTCTTCAGATCATGTGGAAACCTGAAGTACTCTATGCCATGTTCCCTCTTAACTGCATACGCGTTAAGATCATCAAAATAAGCCCATGCAATAATCCGGCCTGACACCTTGTGGTGTTTCTTGACTCTGTAGAGCTTGGGGTAGGCATCTTTCTTTGGTGCAGCACGTTGGGCTCTCACTTCTTCAAAACAGGCAGCCCATTCAGCCTTTCGAATGTCTACGTCATCATTTGAGGATTGGGCTGTTCCTTCAGTCTTTTCGGTTTCCTGCTCCATCTTGTCTAGTACCTCAAACGTATCACTGACTAGGGACTCACCCAAATTGGGGACCACATTACCCTCGTTGTCAGCGTACTGAGGGTACTCTTCTGCAGTGATATCTTCGACCTCAACTTCATCAACATCATTTAGCTCTTCATCACTGGTCGAGTCAACTGTTGGAGCATCCTTGACAATTTCATCAGGATTGAGTCTGAACATCTCTGCCAGTTGCTCGTTAGATAGGTCATGAATTATTTCCCCTTCTTCAGGGGTATAACTCACAGACCGTCTTACAATCCCTTGCAGATCAAGAATCATGGTTAGTTGAGTCTTGACCTGTTGAAGGGGAGCAATGTCAAACTCATCCCTTTGAAAGTTTGGATCTGTTTGATTTAAACATTCAACACATAAATCATTAGTAAGTAATCAAACAGACTTATATAAACTTAATATATAAACATTCAACACATTTGTTTTTCATTACATGATTCAAACACAAAAATAAATAAATACATAAGACATCTAATCTGTACTTTTGTCTTGAATCATGGCCTCGTCGCTCGGAGGAGCAGAAGTGGTAGATGACTGGTCCTGTCGATTCTTCGATCTTCGTTCTTGACCAGAAGCAGAGGCCGATGCAGCCGCATCCCCTCCTTCTGCTTCGTCATCATCATCTTTTCCTTTTGTCCTTTCTTCCTCTGTCTCCTCATCATCTTCATCATCCTCCTCATCCTCATCATCATCTTCATCGTCATCATCACCATCTCCATCATCAGAATCGCTGTCATCATGACGCCATTTGCGTCTGCCTGGCGCCACATACCTCTCGTTGGCCAGGTGGCCAATCAGTCTCTTCACTTGGGGCTTTACCTGCTTTCCCCTGTAAACTCTCATCCTGCCCAGAGTAGTATCATCCATAATCTCTAAGGCCACTGCGTCATGACTCTCATTGGGCAACTGTGGCAGCTTCTCGTTGAAGACGAGCTGTAAGAATCTGGGGTACATGCAAAACCCCTCCTTTCCCTTGGCCTCCAAGTTCTCCACCAAGTAGGAGAATATCATGTTGGAAAAACTGAATGGGTGGTTCA
This sequence comes from Flaveria ramosissima, assembly GCA_025215565.1. Classification (NCBI taxonomy): domain Eukaryota; kingdom Viridiplantae; phylum Streptophyta; class Magnoliopsida; order Asterales; family Asteraceae; genus Flaveria; species Flaveria ramosissima. The sequence goes on along the minus strand of CM046034.1, from coordinate 49,765,154 downwards.
GAACCAGTGCCACGTAGGCATTTTGGATCTGGTCTGAGAGGTCGTCAAACCCACCCCTCCTCGATGCAACACACTTGAGGATCACGTGTGCTAAGTACTTGTACTGGGGGCTCAGGTTGCTCTTGTTGAGCACACCTGAGTTGATGTCCCCAGCGTACTTTATCCTCAGGAAGCATCCTCTCACTGTCAACGGATGTAGTCTAGTAGGATGATCAGTGTCGTCCCCAAACTCTAGTACCCTCTGGAGGTCGGCAGCAGTGATCTCAATATCATGGCCCAATATAGAGCTCCTAATACAGTACGGCTCACGGGAGCGGTCCTCAGAGGCATTCTCCCAGAATGCCTAATGGAGTGATCTATATGGCGTGCAAGGCGTGGAGATAGCCTTATGAATCCGGGACCGTCTCAGAAAGGCTATAATGTCGGTAAACTCGGCCCCGTTCCTGGTGGTGTGATCCAAATGAGCACAGATGTTGTGCTTTGGATTTATGGACCATCTTTCTGCCATTTTCCTGAAACACACAAGACATAGAACTATTAGTAACTAAGACATGAGAATTGTGTTCTAAGTGTAAAGTTAGAAATCATTCTGATTCATTCGTGCGAATGAATCATGCGACTGAAGTTAGTCGTCTGTTCTTTCATGCGACTGGACTCATTCTGGTCCATGTGACATGTGATTGGGTTCAGTCTGTTGACTGAGTCTACGAATGGTTCAGTCGGCCGACTGAGCTCAATCGTATGGTTCATTCGGCCGAATGACCCAATCGCAAGATTCAATCGTGCGATTGAAGTTCATCCGGACGACCAGTCGCCTGTCTCAATAGTTCAGTCGCCACTTGTTCGAAACTTCAACAAATAAGTGTTTTACCCAATTAACCGGTTCAGTAGACTCGCATTCTCGTTACTAATTACCTATTTGACTTAATTTTAACGTTTTGCTTAGTTTTAATAGGTTATTAGGGCTTTCTTGTCTCGGTTCAAGTTTCACAGTCGAATAATCAAAATTAGGGTTCCAATCCTTCTGATTTCGGTGAAATAAGACTTCAATCTACCTGTATAATCAATGGCGAACGTCAGTGAATCAAAAGCGATGAGAAAACAAGGTTTAATAAAATTTTGGCAGCATAACGGTAGGGAGTGCGATTTAAGGGCGATTTGGGTGTGATGAGTGAAATGCGATCGACTGTGCCCTTTAAATACTGAAGCTGGGTTCAGTCGGCCGACTGGCCTCAGTCGCCCAGTTCATTCGGGCGACTCAGGCTCAATCGTATGATTGACCCAACCAGTCGCATGCAGTTGACCGACTGAGATTCAGTCGGTCGACTGGCTCAGTCGTGCCTTTCATTCGCATGTTCAGTTGACCGAATGAGTTTCAATCGGTCGACTGACTCATTCGCCCTCTTCCAATCGGTCGAATGGGCTATTCTGATGAGCCATTCGTGCGAGTGGAAGCCATTCGCATGGTTGGTCCATTCTCATGGTCCAATCGTGCGAATGGGTTACACTTAGTTAATTTTCTGCCATTTTTACCAAGTTACATTTAAACCCTTTTAATTAATTGAAATTAACGTTATGAGCTTTTGATCATCTCAGACATGATCATTTTATCTTGAAAACATTTTGATCACCTCAGACGTGATCCTTTTAAACACTTTAGTCACCTCAGACGTGACCCTTTTAAAAACACTTTGTCACCTCAGACGTGACTATTTTAAACTTTCAAAGCACATATGGTCATCTCAGACATGACCCTTTTAGTGAGTTGATTCCTTTCTGATTTTCCTGATGTAGTCCGACACACTAATAAAATTAAAATTTAAAAACGACTAACTAATTTAGAAACTTTAAACTAATTACATAAACAAACTTGTTTTTGGCTTTTTGTGAGAGATAAATCCAGAGATGGATATCTACGGAATTTGGTTCGGAAGTAGACAGCTTCAACTTGGATTGATCATATCTGGACCAATTCAATTTTGGAATCATACAGGCAAGTCAAATTATTTGGGACTTGCTATCAAAACTTTTGATGCTCAATTCTCGGTGTTCATCCAGAGTCGTTAGCAACTTAAGGAAATCATACTGAAACTCTTAGATTTTCACATTGATTTGAACTTTTGAGAATGTAGCCACAATGATTGTCAATATGTTTGTCCACTTAAATCCATACACAGACTTTTGACACTGACTGGTGACTGATTTAGGTTTAATTATTTCAACTGACATTTGTGGATCCCACACTTATATGGTAATCAACATTCCTCGGGAGCTTTTGAGCGGTCTACGGGTATTATTACAAGAAGAGACTATTCTTAGAGCTTTCAAAGAGAAGCCTGTCCTCAGGTCAGTGCCATCGCACAGCAGAGAGGCGGCAAACAACAATGAATTCTAGAATATCTAGGTTATGCTTATCCTCAGGTCAGTGCCATCGCATAGCAGAGAGGCACACAACCTATCTCCTTGTTAGAGCAGCTTATTTTATTTTACACAAAATGCACCAACCACATAAGTCATTAGCTTTATAGCATTTGTCTTTCCTTTTTTTCTTGCTTTGCTCTAATTATGGTCATCCGCACACATTTGTGGCGTTTAATTGCTCATCACCTCTTATTGGAATATATTTGATTGTGTTAACCAGTGATAAGATGGAAGCCCACAGTCAGTTGAACAACTTAGTTTGATCTTGAGATCACCAATCAGGTCTAATTGTCTATTCTGTTGAATCTACCAACATATCATTTGTGGTCTAGCAGCCTCTAAGTCTACTTTCTTTGTGTCACCTTAGGAGTTGCCAGTTTTCTATCATCTTCCCTTTTTATATTGCTTAGACTACACAGACTTATACTTTGAATTTTTGCATTTTTCCAAGACTTAAATTTTTAAAGTCCCTCTTGATTTGTTCCTGTGTACTATCATTTTCCAAAGGTATTGAATCGGTATCACAGACACAATCTACCTTATATCAGCTATTTACTCCTTCTCCCTCGTTTTTTTTAATGTTAACTTGCTGACATATTCTCCCCCTAAAATACTAAAATCATTACTGGTTTAATTATTTTAGGATTTTAATAAACAACAAAATAACATGAGTTTAAATATAACCGACGAAAATAAAACAAATAAAATAAAATAAAATAAAATACACTTTAACTAAACTACATCGGACTACACATTATCATCATCAGGAATTACCTCACTTTTCTTTTTAACGCCGTTGACCTCTAGCAAATATTGAAAACGTGGTTTATCAAAGGCTTTAGTATAGAGGTCAGCGCGTTGAAAATCAGTATTAATTTTATCACATCAATTAAGTTCTTTTCAAAACAGTCTCTTATGAAATGGTATTTAATACCGATGTGTTTGGTCTTAGGATGTTGAACTGGATTTTTAGTTACTGCAATTGCAGCAGAGTTATCAACAAAAATAGGAGTAGGTGAGAATTTTAAACCGTAATCCCGCATTTGCTGTTGAATCCAGATGATTTGTGAACAGCAACTTGCAGCAGCAACATATTCGGCTTCACAGGTTGACAATGCAACCGATGTCTGCTTCTTACACTGCCAGGTAACTAATCTTCTCCCAAAGAATTGACACCCCGCTGATGTAGACTTGTAGTTCATCTTGCAGCCCCCGTAATCCGAGTCACTATACGCGGTAAGCTCAAAGTCATCATCATGAGGATACCACAATCCAAGTGTGGGTGTACCCTTCAGATAACGAAAAATCTCTTGACCCCGATCAGATGGTTGACCTTAGGTTTAGCCTGATATCTAGAACATAAACATGTAGCATACATAATATCAGGTCTTGAGGCAGTGAGATACATGAGGGATCCAATCATTCCTTGGTATATAGTGGCATCTACAAGATCTCCATTCTCATCAGGTGCTATATCATGATTCGTAGCAAGTGGAGTCCCAGCAGCAGAAGCATTCTCCATGTCAAAGCGACTGAGAATGTCTCCTACATACTTGGTCTGATGTAGAAAGATCCCATTAGGTGTCTGATCCACCTGTAACCCGAGAAAGAACTTCATCTCCCCCATAGCACTCATCTCAAACTCTTTCTTCATCACTGCTTCAAACTCTTTGCATAACTCTTCGTTCTTTGATCCGAAGATTATGTCATCAACATAGATCTTACAAGCAGTAGGTCGCCATCCTTTTCTTTAATAAACAGTGTGCAGTCAATGACTCCCCTGCGAAAGCCGTGTTTCACAAGATGAGTCGAGAGTTTCTCATACCAAGCTCGAGGAGCTTGATGAAGCCCGTATAAAGCCTTGTCGAGCTTGTAAACTCTATCCCGATGATAAGGATCTTCAAATCCCTCGGGTTGACTTACGTAGACTGTTTCCCTGATTTCCCCATGAAGAAATGCACTCTTCACATCTAATTGGTAGACGTTAATCTTCATGTACGATGCATAGGCAAGGAAGATACGAATAGCTTCCATCCTTGCCACGGGTGCAAACACCTCATTGTAGTCAATTCCCTCGACTTGGCGAAAACCTTGAACCACCAGTCGAGCTTTGTTCCTGATAATGACTCCTTGGTCATCCTTCTTGCATTTTAGTACCCATTTGGTGCCAATGACTTTAGCACCTTTAGGTCTATCAACCAGAGTCCATACACCTAACTTCTTGAACTGCAGAAGTTCTTCTTGCATGGCACTCACCCACGCCTCATCATTTAGTGCCTCACTGACGTATTTTGGCTCAACCTGCGAGACAAAACATCGATAAGCACCATCATGAATGTAACCCTTCTCCATAACCGAGGCGTAATCAGCTGAGTATAGCTGATTTCGGGTTTGTACTCCTGATCTGACATCCCCAATAACATTGTCAAGGGGATGATAGACGTTTAGTCGTGATCCTGGAGTAGTAGGAACAGCCACCTCAGAACCGAGATTATGAACATTTGGTTCTGCATCTGAGGTAGTTGGAGTTTGAGGTTCCGAAGTCGAAGGTGCATCATTGGTAGATGCTTGTGGACTTTCAGGAACTGGAACCTGTTCCTCCTGACTGTTCTGGTCATCTGCTTCAGTTTCATCTTCAGAGGAGGAGTCACTGTCATCGACTACTCCCCCTGACTGAGTAGATGATTCTCCCTGTGTGCTGGATGGTGTATTCAGAATATCATACATCATCCTAGTAGCTAACTCATCATCCGAGGGAGAGAGAGGGATGTTGAAAGACTTGAAGAATCCATCATAATCGAAGAAGTATGCGGGTCCTTTGCCTGTAGGTGGTGTGGTATATCTCTGAACGTCGACATTACACCACACTTCTACAAGACCCGTTGAGTTGTTGTAAACTCGCTTGTTCGGTATGTTGTATCCTAGAAAGATTCCTTCATCCGCCTTCTCGCTGAATTTGCCTTCTTGTGTCTTCTTCAGAAGTGTGCACGGCGCGCCAAAAGGTTCAAGATACTCCAAATTCGGTTTGCGTCTTTGTAGTAGCTCATAACATGTCTTTCCGTGGCGCTTGACTATTAGGACTCGATTCAGTGTATAACATGCATTCGCCACTGCCTCATTCCAGAATTGGATAGGCAGTTTCGAGTCCGCCAGCATGGTCCGTGCTGTCTCTATCAAGCTTCTGTTCTTCCTCTCAGCAACACCATTCATCTGAGGCGTGTAGGCAGAAGTGAATTGATGCACAATTCCCTTTTCCTTGCAGTATGCCTCCATCCATTGATTCTTGAATTCTGTCCCGTTGTCTGAGCGTACTTGTCTAACTTTTAGCTTGTAGAGAGACTCCAGTGTGGTTACTAACTCCTTGAATGACTCAAATGTTTCTTATTTGGATTTCAGAAACATTACCCAAGTGAACCTTGAGTAGTCATCAGTGACCACAAAACAGTACAAGTCGCCTGCAATGCTCTTTGTACTGACTGGACCAAACAGATCCATGTGAAGAAGTTCAAGAGGAAGTTCTATTGAATGAACTTTCTTTTCCTTATGAGACTTCTTTGTCTGTTTGCCTTTCTTGCAAGCTACACAAAAGTCAGGAAGTTGGAAGTTCTTACATTTACTCCTCTCACTAAATCCTTCTGAATCAAATGATTCATCTTCCTTTGACTAATGTGTCCCATTCTCCTATGCCAGGAGATGGAATCCTTCTCAGTAGCTTTAGATAGAAAGCACTGAACCTCATGATCCGTTGTAGCAGCTGTTGACAGATCCAAGACATAAAGGTCTTTATATCTTGAAGCAGTCATCAGAACTTGGTCCTCTGGGATCATGTAGTCTTTCTTCAGCACGTAACACTTCTTGTTGTCGAAGATGACTTTAAATCCTTTATCACAGATTTGGGAAACAGAAAGTAAGTTATTCTGAAGTTGTTGAACGTAGTTCACCTTATCAAACTTAACTTTCTGATTTCCCACTTCTCCCTGAGCTGTGATATAGCCTCCTTTGTTTCCTGCAAAGGAAACATGCCCTCCTTTTATTTGTTTGACATTTGATAAAAGGGCTCTATTTCCTGTCATGTGCCTGGATGCTCCGCTGTCTACAATCCACGTGTTATCCTCAGCACTGTATCGAACACCCTGCACATACAAAGTAAATGAATTAGTTTAGGTTAGGAACCCAAGCCTTTACTGTCTTGGGTTTCCCAGAGGCATCACACATCATAAACTCCACCCATTGACCCTTAGAGGGTGAGGGTAGCTCAGGTTCCTTCTTGTCATCAATATCAGACACGTAGGATGACTTTTCTTTCCATAAGCTAGATTTGTGCAAGACCTGTTTATGATAAACAGTCGTCTGGCTTACAGGTTGGACTTTAGGTTCACTAGATCTTCTAGGTGGAGTCAGAGAACTCTCTTAGAAGACCTAGGTCTAGAGTCCTGAAGATCAATCTTCTTCCTAGTGTCTGATAGAAAGGACAATAGGAAGCAATGTGTCCACATTCTCCACAGTTGTAGCATGACCGGCTATCAACTTTATGAGTAGACTTTCTTTGTGGAGAAGTGCGTGACACTCTAGTAACATCAATCACTTTAGGTTTTGACTCTTGTGCGTTTGATGTTTTCTCTGGTTTAACAAAATTAACTGTTTTAATCTGTTTAACATCTTTCTCTTTTTGGTTAACTGACTTGAAGCATGTGAAAAATTAACATTTGAAGTCCTTTTAGGTTCTGATTTGACTCTGTTTGACCCTGACTTTAAGTTAACTTTTTCAAATTCTTTTTCCAGATTAACACAAGGCAATTTACCCTTTGCCTTTGAAGTGGCCTCCTTTTGTTTCTGTCCAGATTCAGTAGATGAACATGAGGTGTCTGGATCAGTAACAAGAGGAGTAGTCACCACATGATCCTTGATGGGGTTATTATTTACTGGTCTAGACTTAGTGTTCATCAAGGTCTCAGGTGGTGGTGGAACCACTTTGTAGCCTAATCCCTCCCCGTTATTCCTTTCTCTCACTAAGTGTTGAACTATGTGTGAAGAACTAGTCCAACTATGCAGTTTCTGTTTTAATGAATTTACTTCTACTTCTAGAACTGCCTTTTGTTTCTTAGTGTCTTCTAGGGAGTTTAGATAGTACCTAATGTCATTTGCTTGGTTAAAGGCAACTACTTCGGTTTCCCTAAGCTGTTTAGTCAATAGGTCTATCTTTTCTTTATAACTATGCTCATTTTGTTTTAGTACTCTATTAGCCTCAGTGCACAGTTGTAAATCTTTTACTAAGTTATCATTATGATCTAATAACCTAGCAAATTTTTCATCTATGCTATTCCTAAAAGTATCACAATCAGAACAAGCATGATTATTAAACATTTGGTCAGTAGTGCTTACCTGAGTTGGTTCAGAAGAGTTAGCCATCAATGCAGCATCAGATGTCTCTGGTTCTGGTGATTCTGACTTTTCTATCTCTGAAGTGGAAGTCTCCTTTTTAGGACTGTAACTGACCTCGGCTACAGTTGTTTCTTCACTATGTGACATTGCTATCTCAACTGCTAGATCACCTTCACTCGCAGAATCATCATCAATATCCTCTACACTGGCAATGTTAGATTCCCCTGGTGAGACAAACCTAAAGCTCCAATCCTGTCCTTCATCATCATGAGCAGTCAAGGCTTTTGGATCCTTGTTTGATGAAGTAGAACTGGAAGCTTGCTTGTCTTGGCGAGTAAAGGACGAGAACGGGTTCCCATTACCCGTCTTCTTTGGCTTGACACATTCTCTCTTGAAGTGCCCTTTTCTCCACAGTTGAAGCAGTGCTCTTGTCAAAGCCAAATGTGGTATCCTTAGTAGCTACCAAATTCTGTCCAGTTTTTTTAACAAACTTCTTCGCCCTTCGGACAGCACTAGCTAAGACCCACATTATATCCATCCTCTCAAGCTCCATTTCGTTCACCTGCTCGTAGTCCTCATCTGCCAGATGGCAGTTTCCAATCTTCCCGGCAACAAGTCCATCATATGAATGAACCACTGCAGCTAAAAGATCCATATGCTCTCGAGCTACTTCTACGGTCACATTACCGAGGTTCTCGGTCTTCAGTTTGGTAGCATTTGCTTCTGATCCAATATAGTGGGTACATGACGACCCTGACGTGTCTGATCCAGAAGGAGAAGCATGTGAAGGACCTGACGAGCTAGACACAAAAGCAGTCTGGAGAGGTGCTTCAGATGTCTTAGCTTGAGGCGTGGCGTTGTATAAAGCTGGATTTTGTGTGTACGAGGACTTCTGAGCTCTGTACTTCATCCTTAGTGCTTCTTCTCGCAACTTAAGAATGAAGTCATTAATATCCAGCTTTATAAGCATTTCATTCTGTCTTAGGTTAGACACGAATGAAGCCCACTTATCAGGCAATCCGTCTGCGAAGTTGCTCACTTTCTCTTCCATGGTCGTTTCCACTCCATGTGTATGCAGTTCGCTCATCAAGTGGTAGAATCTGTCTATGACTTCGTCTAAACTCTCGTTACCAATCGATGAGAAGTTATCGAATTCCTTTTTTAACTCCTTTGCCTTGATTGCCTTCAATGAAGCATTCCCATCATACCTCTTCTCTAGCTCATCCCATAGTTTCTTGGACTGCTTATTCTCTGAATACTGGTGGAATATGTCTTTGGGGATAGACTGAGTGATCAATGCATAAACCCTTTTCTCTGCATTGTACTTGACTTTCTGTGCGTCTGTCATCCCACTTAACGTTAGCTTAACTCCATCAGCTCCCACCGGTGTACTATAACCAATCTCAATGGCTTCCCACAGATTAGGATCTACTCCATTGAGGTAGATCTCAAAACGTTGTTTCCAGTGGGGAAACTCATCTAAAGTCAAGAGCTTTGGTGGTTTATTGTGATTACCCACCTCACTCTCAAGCAACAGCAGGTTCTGTATCCTCGAGTCCTTCCCAGCAGTAAAGGCTGACATCTGATCTTCCATGGTCAATAACTTAGAATCTAATCAAACACACTTTCACTGATGCGACTGAAGGATGCGAATGGTCTAATCGTGCGTATGAACTCTGCGACTGGTTCAATCGGGCGGCTGAACTGGGCCATTGGTTCAGTCGTGCGAATGAATCTGGTGCGTTTGAGCTATGCGAACGAACGGTTCAGTCGGCCGAATGAGGGTGCGACTAGGTCCAATCGTGCGAATGAGCAATGCGAATGGAGTCCAGTCGTGCGAATGGTTCACTCGTGCGACTGAAGCTGCTGTTATGCGAAAATTTCTAGGTTTGACGGGTTTCAGCCGTAAAAATTCGAAATTTCACAAGTCCTAATAGCCTAAGTCCGTAGAAACCAAACTTCGATGAGCAGGGAACGTCCAAGATCACTTTTGACACCAAAGATTGCGTTTTTAGTGCAAAAACACAAACTGTTATGCAATCTTGATTGAATCAACACGTAATCAAGAGCCAAAGCTCTGATACCACTTGTCAGGACCTGGTATTTGAACGAAATACCTAGCGATTAGCGTGTTAAACCAACTCAAATAGTGCGGAATCCTATTTGATTGGCGATCCAATCAGTGAGAACACACGAAGAATCAATCAAGAATTGAATCTAACGTTAGAAGTCGATTAGGAATCGATCTAATGTGCTCTGTGAACTTGGAGAACGATTTGGGAGGTCTCTGGACGGCTAGGGTACGTCAGGAATCGTAATGGGATGAATGCTTACGTTTTTCCACGAATTGGGTCTATTTATAGGTTAGTATTGTTCAATCATGCGACTGGGCCATAAGTATGGTTCAGTCGTGCGATTGAACCGTGCGGTTGATTCATTCGCACGACTGAGTGTTCAGTTGTGCGATTGAGCCAATCTTATGTGTCAATCATACGACTGATCCAGTCTCCTGGTTCAGTCGTGCGATTGAGTCAATCGTATGAAGTTATTCATGCGTGTGGTCCATTCGCATGGGCCATTCGCATGAGAACTTCATTAAGTTAAGTTTGAATGTTTTAATTAATAAAATAATGTGTAACCATTCAAACAATCATAAACCCAATCAATTCAATCACGACTCATTAATGAAATATTAAACATCACAAGTAACAAACAATTCATGTCATTTCATTAATCAATACAATTACATCATAATCAGACAGACAAGATCTATTACATTACAAATTATGATCTAGGGACATACATGCATCAACAGAGGTCATCAGACAAGTAGACCCTTGAGTCTTCCTACTAGCAACGCTTTAGTGGTTGTTGAAGGCTCAGGAACCTCCCAGCCTCAACAATACCTGACTTACACCCAGCAGCCATCTTGTTCTTCTAGGCCATACATCATATTTCCTGAGACTCCAAGGTCTCAACAAGCTCAGCAAAGTTCTTTTCGGGACAGTTGTGCTTTTGTCTCAGGAAGTGGACACTCAAATGATTATCAATATTGCTTTGATGATCTAGCGTGCTTCAGCCCAGATGACGTGGAATGCATGGACATAGTCCAACAAATGGCTCTATTAACCTACAGAGAAAAGAAGTTCTTTAAGAGAACTAGAAGGCAATTTCCCCAGAACCCAATCAACAGCAAATTTGGGTTTGACAAAACCAAGGCCAAATGTTACAACTGTAACCAACTTGGTCATTTTGCAAGGGCATGCAAGGCTCCCAAGTCCAATCCGGGAACCCCACAGGCCTCCACACATCCCTCTACACCAAAGCCCACCGGAAAGTCATCAGAAACAACTGCAATGCTCAAGAAGTTGACTGGAGCTTTATGATACAGGATGTGACTCCTGCTCAAACACTCATGGCTGGAACAGATGAAAATAAGGTATATGAACATCTCTGTACTCCTGCCTCTATTGCTAAGGTTAAATTGTATTAGGATTACAATATGGAGATTAAATGTTTTAAAATCTGATTTTAAAAGGGCTGAATCTGACTATCAAAGAAAAAGTGAGGAGTTAGAGAAAACTGTGTCCCTATTAAAACACGAACACAAAAACTATAAGACTCAAATAAAGGATCTAATATCCAATGAAATTGCTCCACCACACTCCTATGAGTCTATATGACAACCAAGGTGTGGTACTGAAGAGCAAGAGGTTCCATCTGCTTACCCACCTTCTTATGAGTCAAAAAATGATGCAACCATGGAGACCATCACAGGGAAGAACCAGGAAATTATACCCTCTCCTACCAATGATGATCAAACCCTGACCATCAAAGGCAGAAGAAGCAGAGCTAAGGCAGCCATACCAAGAAAGTGGATGAGTCAAAGCTGAAGATAGACCCAAAGCAAAAGGGTGTATTCATCTCAGCTGGATTCCAGGTGGTTGGAAACTCTGATTCAGGAAAGGGGTGTAGTACCAGCACTCCTGTCCTACCAAAGGATCAGAAGTTAAAGGGAAATGTTGCTGATGAAGAGAAAAAGAACAAGAAACAGCAATCCTCAAATTCCCAAAAGATTAACATTGCATGCATAATGTGTGGTCTGCAAAACCACATGGCCAAAGATTTTTACTACAATCCTGCTAGCACACATTATGCAAATAATGTTAAAAGGAAGAAATCAGGGAAGGTTTCTTATTTGGACCATATCAAATGGTTCAAGTGATGAAAAAGGGAAAGCTTGTTTCCGAAGCAAGGCTGCTTTTGGAAGAAGGTCCTTTATCCGAAAGGAAAAATGCTTCGGAAGCTAAAGCTATCAAGACTCAAAAGAATAAAAGAGTCCCCTTGAGACCATCCCAGAAGAAGACTTCTTCGGAAGAAAAGGTGGGGTAGGCTTCTTTCGAAAAGAAAGAAGCTTCGAAAGAATGCTAAGCTGCAAAAGCTTCAACAAGCTCATCCTCCATGATCAACCACGGATGGATAGAAGATTAAGGAAGATGCTATAGCCCAAACCTCTTCCTCAAAGACATCCATTGAACCCCCATGCATAATTTTGGTTCAATTTGTCACTATCATTGGAAGAAACCCAAGACAACAAGGCTTGGGTTTCCAATCAAAACTAATCATCTCATTTAATGTGCAGGTACATCCATATGACAAGAATAACATGTTGGATTGTGGATAGTGGATGCTCCAGGCATATGACAGGGAACAGATCTCTCCTTCAACAATTTCAACATTATGATGGAGGTCCTGTCCAGTTGGAAGGTGAGGCCGGAGGATATATTTCTGGCAGAGGAAGTATATCCAACGGAAAATTAACATTGACAAAGTAACTTTGTCAAACAGCTTGAACACAACCTGTTAAGTGTTATCGGTTCTGTGATCAAAAGCATCAAATGCTCTTTACAGAACATGAGTGCAAATCCTCAAACCTGGGATGATAATTCCTCAGGAATTGGTGCTTCTTAGATCTCCCAGGAAAGGGGATATGTACAAGCGATATGAACAATGCTTCCCCAATGGGAGAAGTATCATGCTTTCTTTCCAAAGCTGATGGTGATGAGTCAACACTATGGCATAAACGAATGTGTCATGTAAATTTTAAGACAATGAATAAATTGGCCAAAAATAACTTGATACATGGTTTGCCTAAAAAGGAATTTTCTGCAAAGATAACTGTGTTGCATGCCTGAAGGGAAGCAACACAGGGCATCTCATAAATCCAAAGTTATTAACTCCATCACCACTCCATTACACTTATTGCACATGGATCTATTTGGTCCCACAAGTATAATGAGCATTGAAGGAAATCATATTGCCTTGTGATTGTTGATGATTTTACTAGATTTACATGGGTATTCTTTTTAAGAAGCAAAGATGAAACTGCTGAAACTTTTAAATCTTTTATTCTTAAAATAGAAAATCAAATTGATCATAAGGTCAAAATAATTAGAAGTGATCAAGGGACTGAGTTTAAGAACCACGTTCTTGACTCATTTTGTAACTCAAAAAGGATTGCCAAACAATATAGTGCTCCTAGAACTCCTCAACAAAATGGTGTTGCTGAGAGGAGGAATAGGACACTGATTGAGGCTGCTCGGACTATGTTAGCTGATTCAAAGCTACCTCTAATATTCTGGGCAGAGGCAGTCAGCACTGCATGCTATGTGCAGAACAGGGTCCTTGTAGTAAAGCTGTTGATGCATGTATGTCCCTAGATCATGATTTGTAATGAAATGAATCTTGTCTGTCTGATTATGATGTAATTTGTATTGATTAATGAAATGACATGAATTGTTTGTTACTTGTGATGTTTAATATTTCATTAATGAGTCGTGATTGAATTGATTGGGTTTATGATTGTTTGAATGGTTACACATTATGTTATATTAATTAAAACATTCAAACTTAACTTAATGAAGTTCTCATACGAATGGCCCATGCGAATGTACCACACGCATGAATAACTTCATACGATTGACTCAATCGCACGACTGAACCAGGAGACTGGATCAGTCGTATGATTGACACATAATATTGACTCAATCGCACGACTGAACACTCAGTCGTGCGGATGAATCAACCGCATGGTTCAATCGCACGACTGAACCATACTTATGGCCCAGTCGCACGGTTGAACAATACTAACCTATAAATAGACCCAATTCATGGAAAAACGAAAGTATTCATCCCATTACGATTCCAGACGTACCCTAGCCGTCCAGAGACCTCCCAAATCGTTCTCCAAGTTCATAGAACACATTAGATCGAGTCCTAATCGATTTCTAACGTTGGATTCAATTCTTGATTGATTCTTCGTGTGTTCTCACTGATTGGATCGCCAATCAAATAGGATTCCGCACTATTTGAGTTGGTTTAACACGCTAATCACTAGGTATTTCGTTCAAATACCAGGTCCTAACAATTGTGAAATTTTGAATTTTTACGGCTGAAACCCGTCAAACCTAGAAATTTTCGCAAAACAGCAGCTTCAGTCGCACGAGTGACCCATTCGCACGACTGGACTCCATTCGCATTGCTCATTCGCACGATTGGACCTAGTCGCACCTTCATTCGGACGACTGAACCGTTCGTTCGCATAGCTCATACGCACCAGATTCATTCGCACGACTGAACCAATTGCCCAGTTCAGCCGCACGATTGAACCAGTCGCAGAGTTCATACGCACGATTAGACCATTCGCATCCTTCAGTCGCATCAGTGAAAGTTTGTTTGATTAGATTCTAAGTTATTCGCCATGGAAGATCAGATGTCAGCCCTTACTGCTGGGAAGGACTCGAGGATACAGAACCTGCTGTTGCTTGAGAGTGAGGTGGGTAATCACAATAAACCACCAAAGCTCTTGACTTTAGATGAGTTTCCCCACTGGAAACAACGTTTTGAGATCTACCTCAATGGAGTATATCCTAATCTGTGGGAAGCCATTGAGATTGGTTATAGTACACCGGTGGGAGCTGATGGAGTTAAGCTAACATTAAGTGGGATGACAGACGCACAGAAAGTCAAGTACAATGCAGAGAAGAGGGTTTATGCTTTGATCACTCATTCTATCCCCAAAGACATATTCCACCAGTATTCAGAGAATAAGCAGTCCAAGAAACTGTGGGATGAGCTAGAGAAGAGGTAAGATGGGAATGCTTCGTTGAAGGCAATCAAGGCAAAGGAGTTAAAGAAGGAATTCAATAACTTTTCATCGATTGGTAATGAGAGTTTAGACGAAGTCATAGACAGATTCTACCACTTGATGAGCGAATTGCATACACATGGAGTGGAAACGACTATGGAAGAGAAAGTAAGCAACTTCGCAGACGGATTGCCTGATAAGTGGGCTTCATTCGTGTCTAACCTGAGACAGAATGGAATGCTTGTAAAGCTGGATATTAATGACTTCATTCTTAAGTTGCGAGAAGAAGCACTTAGGATGAAGTACAGAGCGCAGAAGTCCTCGTACACACAAAATCCAGCTTTATACAACGCCACGCCTCAAGCTAAGACTTCTGGAGCACCTCTCCAGACAGCTTTTGTATCTAGCTCATCAGGTCCTTCACATGCTTCTCCTTCTGGATCAGACACGTCAGGGTCGTCATGTACCCACTATATTGGATCAGAAGCAAGTGCTACCAAACTGAAGACCGAGAACCTCGGTAATGTGACCGTAGAAGTAGCTCGAGAGCATATGGATCTTTTAGCAGCAGTGGTTCATTCATATGTTGGACTTGTTGCCGGGAAGATTGGAAACTGCTATCTGGCAGATGAGGACTACGAGCACGTGGATGAAATGGAGCTTGAGAGGATGGATATAATGTGGGCCTTAGCTAGCGCTGTCCGAAGGGCGAAGAAGTTTGTTAAGAAGACTGGACAGAACTTGGTAGCTACTAAGGATACCACATTTGGGTTTGACAAGAGCAAAGTGACCTGCTTCAACTGTGGAGAGAAGGGGCACTTCAAAAGAGAATGTGTCAAGCCAAAGAAGACGGGTAATGGGAACCCGTTCTCGTCCTTTACTCGCCAAGACAAGCAAGCTTCCAGTTCTACTTCATCAAACAAGGATCCAAAAGCCTTGACTGCTCATGATGATGAAGGACAGGATTGGAGTTTTAGGTTTGTCTCACCAGGAGAATCAAACATTGCCAGTGTTGAGGATATTGATGATGATTCTGCGAGTGAAGGTGATCTAGCAGTTGAGATAGCGATGTCACATAGTGAAGAAACCACTGCCGCCGAGGTCAGATACAAGCCAAAGGAGGAGACTTCCACGTCAGAGACAGAAAATTCAGAATCACCAGAACCAGAGACATCTGATGCTACGTTGATGGCTAACTCTTCTGAACCAACTCAGGTAAGTACTACTGACCAAATGTTTAATAATCATGCTTGTTCTGATTGTGATACTTTTAGGAATAGCATAGATGAAAAATTTGCTAGGTTATTAGATCATAATGATAACTTAGTAAAAGATTTACAACTGTGCACTGAGGCTAATAGAGTATTAAAACAAAATGAGCATAGTTATAAAGAAAAGATAGACCTATTGACTAAACAGCTTAGGGAAACCGAAGTAGTTGCCTTTAACCAAGCAAATGACATTAGGTACTATCTAAACTCCCTAGAAGACACTAAGAAGCAAAAGGCAGTTCTAGAAGTAGAAGTTAATTCATTAAAACAGAAACTGCATTGTTGGACTAGCTCTTCACACATAGTTCAATACTTAGTGAGAGAAAGGAATAACGGGGAGGGATTAGGCTACAAAGTGGTTCCACCACCACCTGAGACCTTGATGAACACTAAGTCTCGACCAGTAAATAATAACCCCATCAAGGATCATGTGGTGACTACTCCTCTTGTTACTGATCCAGACACCTCATGTTCATCTACTGAATATGGACAGAAACAAAAGGAGGCCACTTCAAAGGCAAAGGGTAAATTGCCTTGTGTTAATCTGGAAAATGAATTTGAAAAAGTTAACTTAAAGTCAGGGTCAAACAGAGTCAAATCAGAACCTAAAAGGACTTCAAATGTTACTTTTTCACATGCTTCAAGTCAAAAACCAGTTAACCAAAAAGAGAAAGATGTTAAACAGGTTAAAACAGTTAATTTTGTTAAACCAGAGAAAACATCAAACACACAAGAGTCAAAACCTAAAGTGATTGATGTTACTAGAGTGTCACGCACTTCTCCACAAAGAAAGTCTACTCATAAAGTTGACAGCCGGTCATGCTACAACTGTGGAGAATGTGGACACATTGCTTCGTATTGTCCTTTCTATCAGACACCTAGGAAGAAGATTGATATTCAGGATTCAAGACCTAGGTCTTCTAAGAGGAGTTCTTTGACTCCACCTAGAAGATCTAGTGAACCTAAAGTCCAACCTGTAAGCCAGACGACTGTTTATCATAAACAGGCCTTGCACAAATCTGGCTTATGGAAAGAGAAGTCATCCTACGTGTCTGATACTAATGACAAGAAGGAACCTGAGCTACCCTCACCCTCTAAGGGTCAATGGGTGGAGTTTATGATGTGTGATGCCTCTGGGAAACCCAAGACAGTAAAAGCTTGGGTTCCTAACCTAAACTAATTCATTTACTTTGTATGTGCAGGGTGTTCGATACAGTGCTGAGACTAACACGTGGATTATAGACAGCGGAGCATCCAGGCACATGACAGGAAATAGAGCCCTTTTATCAAACGTCAAACAAATAAAAGGAGGGCATGTTTCCTTTGCAGGAAACAAGGGAGGCTATATCACAGCTCAGGGAGAAGTGGGAAATCAGAAAGTTAAGTTTGATAAGGTGAACTACGTTCAACAACTTCAGAATAACTTACTTTCTGTTTCGCAAATCTGTGATAAAGGATTTAAAGTCATCTTCGACAACAAGAAGTGTTACGTGCTAAAGAAAGACTACATGATCCCAGAGGACCAAGTTCTGATGACTGCTTCAAGATATAAAGACCTTTATGTTTTGGATCTGTCAACAGCTGCTACAACGGATCATGAGGTTCAGTGCTTTCTATCTAAAGCTACAGAGAAGGATTCCATCTCCTGGCATAGGAGAATGGGACACATTAGTCAAAGGAAGATGAATCATTTGATTCAGAAGGATTTAGTGAGAGGAGTAAATGTCAAGAACTTCCAACTTCCTGACTTCTGTGTAGCTTGTAAGAAAGGCAAACAGACAAAGAAGTCTCATAAGGAAAAGAAAGTTCATTCAATAGAACTTCCTCTTGAACTTCTTCACATGGATCTGTTTGGTCCAGTCAGTACAAAGAGCATTGCAGGCGACTTGTACTGTTTTGTGGTCACTGATGACTACTCAAGGTTCACTTGGGTAATGTTTCTGAAATCCAAATCAGAAACATTTGAGTCATTCAAGGAATTAGTAACCACACTGGAGTCTCTCTACAAGCTAAAAGTTCGTCAAGTACGCTCAGACAACGGGACAGAA
Source organism: Flaveria ramosissima (assembly GCA_025215565.1). Lineage (NCBI taxonomy): Eukaryota > Viridiplantae > Streptophyta > Magnoliopsida > Asterales > Asteraceae > Flaveria > Flaveria ramosissima. The sequence goes on along the minus strand of CM046034.1, from coordinate 49,746,885 downwards.
TTCAAGAATCAATGGATGGAGGCATACTGCAAGGAAAAGGGAATTGTGCATCAATTCACTTCTGCCTACACGCCTCAGATGAATGGTGTTGCTGAGAGGAAGAACAGAAGCATGATAGAGACAGCACGAACCATGCTGGCGGACTCGAAACTGCCTATCCAATTCTGGAATGAGGCAGTGGCAAATGCATGTTATACACTGAATCGAGTCCTAATAGTCAAGCGCCACGGAAAGACATGTTACGAGCTACTACAAAGACGCAAACCGAATTTGAAGTATCTTGAACCTTTTGGCGCGCCGTGCACACTACTGAAGAAGACACAAGAAGGCAAATTCAGCGAGAAGGCAGCTGAAGGAATCTTTCTAGGATACAACATACCGAAGAAGCGAGTTTACAACAACTCAACGGGTCTTGTAGAAGTGTGGTGTAATGTCGACGTTCAGAGATATACCACACCACCTACAGGCAAATGACCTGCATACTTCTTCGATTATGATGGATTCTTCAAGTCCTTCAACATCCCTCTCTCTCCCTCGGATGATGAGTTAGCTACTAGGATGATGTATGATATTCTGAATACTCCATCTAGCACACAGGGAGAATCATCTACTCAGTCAGGGGGAGTAGTCGATGACACTGACTCCTCTTCTGAAGATGAAACTGAAGCAGATGACCAGAACGGTCAGGAGGAACAGGTTCCAGTTCCTGAAAGTCCACAAGCATCTACCAATGATGCACCTTCGACTTCGGAACCTCAAACTCCAACTACCTCAGATGCAGAACCAAATGTTCATAATCTCGGTTCTGAGGTGGCTGTTCCTACTACTCCAGGATCACGACTAAACGTCTATCATCCCCTTGACAATGTTATTGGGGATGTCAGATCAGGAGTACAATCCCGAAATCAGCTATACTCAGCTGATTACGCCTCAGTTATGGAGAAGGGTTTAGGGAGGGAGTCTGCCCGGAGCCTAGGGCTGCCGGATGAGAGGGGAGATCATGCTCGATCTCCCCTTGCCAAGTGTCTTGATTCTTATGTTGTAACGAGCTTGTAATCTTTAGGTTTTATCAATGAAACCATTATATTATAGTTCGTGTTATTGATTGTCTCTTGGTTTTTGCTGTTGTTTATCCTTCCGTCAAGAACATGCTCGGATGTTTACCGATCCAGTGACTTCACAAAAGCCACATGGAAAACCCCCTTATGAGCTATGGAACAAGAGGCCACCGTTCATTGGCTTTCTAAGGTCCTTTGGCAGCAGGTGTACCATACTTAACACAAAAGACAATTTGGCAAAATTTGCTGAAAAGTCGGATGATGCCATCTTTGTTGGATATTCCTCTAACTCTAAAGCTTATAGAGTTTATAACATTAAAAATCCACAATTTGAGGAATCTTTCAACATTGTAGTTAATGAACACACTCCTTGTGTTAGGGGAAATGGTCCTGATCATATATTTGATTTAGAATTGTTTCCAAACTATTCTAAACCATCTTGTGAGAATGTTTCAGCTGGAACAGGTGCTCAAAGTGACTCTGACGATGATCTACTGTTTGAGCTCCCAGACCTATTCCAAGTTCTCCAAGAGCTACAGCAAATCAAGTTCCCACTATTGGCAGATCTGATAGTATAACCATCTCAAGAGATAGTGGAGCTTCAACAAGCGGTTCACCTGTTGACTCTCAAACCTCTTCAGGTGACCCTGCACAACACCAAGATGATGAAAGCAACATCTTGAAGGAATAGGCAATTGTTGATGCTGCTTCACAACAAACAAATGATGATGTTTCTCTTTCATTCAATCAGTCCTCATTGAATGAGTTTGAAACAGCTGCTGGACCAAGTGTTCAAGCTCCTGAGCAAAATATGTCCAATTGGATTTATCTTTGCAACTGGAGGTGATTCCTAGACTTAGGATTCACAACACTCATCCAGCTGAGAACATCATAGGGGAAGTCTCTAAAGACGTGAGAACAAGAGGACAAACTAACAATGGGAATGTCTGCTTGTACTCATGCTTTTTATCCCAAATGGAACCCAAGAAGGTGGAAGATGCCTTGAAAGATAGTAGCTGGGTTGAATCAATGCAAGAGGAGCTGCTCAATTCTAAAGACAAAAGATTTGGAACCTATGTCCGCTACCATCTGGTCAAGTACCTATAGGCACTAAATGGGTTTTCAGAAACAAGAGAGATGATAGAGGCTTGATTATCAAGAACAAGACAAGACTGGTGGTTCAAGGATCACTCAAGAGGAGGGAATCGATTATACTGATGTCTTTGCACCTGTTGCAAGGCTTGAGGCAGTTAGAATCTTCTTTGCTTATGCTGCATCCAAGAATTACACTGTCTACTAGCTTGATGTCAAGTGTGCCTTTCTATATGGGGATATAGATAGGGAAGTCTATGTATGCCAACCTCCAGGATTTGAAGATCCACAGCATCCAACTATGTGTGCAAATTGGATAAAGCTTTATATGGGCTGCACCAAGCACCTTGGCTGTGGTATGAGACATTGTCTTAGTTTATCCTAAAGAATGGTTACACTAGAGGTACCATTGATAAGACTCTTTTCATAAGGAAGTCTGGGAAAAACATCTTGCTCGTTCAAGTCTATGTTGATGACATCATATTTGGTTCCTCAAATGACCAAATGTGTAAAGACTTTGAGAGCATTATGAAGAAGAAGTTTGAGATGAGTTCTATGGGAAAAATGGAATTTTTCTTTGGAATTCAGGTGAAGCAAATGAAGGAAGGGTTTTTCATCAGTCAATAAGTATGTCAATGACATCTTAGAAAGATTTGATATGAAAGATTGTAAGGCAGCAAAAACACCTATACCCAGAAACCACAATCTCTGCCCTAATCTAAGGGGGAGGATACTGATCAACATCCAAATAGAGCAATTATTGGTTCTCCGATGTATCTCACAGCAAGTAGAACCGATATCATGTTTGCAACTTGTATTTGTGCAAGATATCAGGCTGCTCCAAAGGTGTCTCACCTAGTTTCTGCCAAGAGAATCCTTAGATACCTTAAAGGAGCACCTAAACTAGGTCTCTGGTATCCAAGAAATAGTGATTTCAATCTCTATGGTTACTCTGACAGTGATTATGGTGGCTGCAATATCAACAAGAAATCAACATCTGGTGGATGTCAATTTCTTGGTGGAAGGATCATCTCATGGCAATGCAAGAAACAATCCTATGTCTCTACATCAACTGCTGAACCTGAATACATTGCTGCTGCTAGTTGTTGTGCTCAGCTGTATGGATTCAAAACCAGATGATAGACTACGGATTCAACTTCATGAGCACTCCTATCCACATTAACAACAACAGTGCTATCTCTATTACTGAAAATCCAGTGAAGCACTCTAAAACAAAACACATCGATATCAGGTATCATTTCATTCGAGATATTCATGAGAAAATTTTTATCAAACTAATCAAAGTTGATTCAAATGAACAATATGCTGACTTGTTCACCAAAGCCTTTGATGAACAAAGATTCAAATATCTCATTTCAACTATTGGGATGATAAACCTTGATTAGTCTATCTCATTTGAAAAAAATTTTAATGTGTAAAGTTTTATGTCAAAACAATCTAAGCCCTGTTACAAAAGGTCTTTCTCTAAAATTGTATCTAAGTATGAATTCTTCGAAAGAGGAATTAACCCTCGGAAGATATTTTCCATATCTTCCGAAGCAAATTCCTCCCACGATAATTTTCTTCTCGGAAGAATTGTTAAGTCTCGGAAGAAGTGATTCATTTCATATCAGATCTACTTCCGAAGCTTGTAACATTCTCTATTCGGAAAGCAACATATACTCTCGGAAGTAAAATCTTTACCTTCGGAAGTAAATTTGCCTTCGGAAATGCTTTATACTCAGACGAAAGATTTTACCGTGTAACGGAAATCTTTTGGGCCCCACTCTGTAAAAAGTAAAGATTTTGTTAATGATGTCGGATTATTTAAATGGACTAACCTTACCGCCCATGTCACATCATCCACTGAAACCTCCCATCATCTTATCCAAACCTCCTTTAAACCGCCATTCCACCCGTTTAAATACCTCTGGCTAATCACTTTCATCCTTTTTACCAAAATTACTGCCCTAAAAGCTTTTTTCATCTTCAATTTACCCAATTCCGAACTATCTTCTTGCAACTTTCTCAAATGGCACTTAACCCTCAGCACAACCAAGTCGCACTCCTTGACTCTTAAAGGGATGCTGACTTCTCAAATATCATCTCCTTTCTAACCCAATCTTCTTACTACACTGCCCTGACTGTTAACCCCACGGTTTACTCAAATCATATGTTTGAATTTTGGGCAAACGGTCGGATTGAAACCCTAAATGGGGTTCGTGTCATAAGATCGAGCATCTAGGGCCAGGAGTTGTTCATTTCTGAACAAATCATCAGGGAGCATCTAGAGCTTCATGATGAGGGTGCTCCTACAGAATTCCCCAAAGCAAATTCGGACAACACTTATATCCAAATAGGATATGGTGGAGATGTTAGCAGGTCAACCGTCTACAAATTCAACTTTTCTTACAATTGGAAGTTCTTGCTGCATGTAGTTCTTCACTGCTTGTCCAATAAATATGGGGGATGAGATCAAATCCCATATGAACTTGGGTGCCTAGTTCAAGGTTTGATGAGAAGCCTTCGCTTCAACTACTAAAGATTTGTGCTGACCAATCTCATGGGAAACCTTCAACGGGACACATTCTTCATGTATCCCAGGTTTCTCCAGCACATAATCAATTGTGAGCTGGACCAGAGCAAGCTTGTCTGTGCAGCTGCTCTGATTGTTCCTCAAATAAGGCCGACCATCTTCAAAACTTTGAAGAGAGTGTCCACCAACTTCACCAGAAGAGATACTGCACTTCTTCCAGGTATGATTAAGCCAATGGCTCCTGGTGACATCTCTGTTAACCCCACAGGTGATGAACCCATACCAGGAACTACCCTCACTTTGCCAAATCTACCTTCTCCACCCATTACCATCACTTATCAAAGACGCCCCAAACGAACCCTTGTTCAATCTTCTCTGATTGAACAAGCTCCTCATGTTCTACCCAAAAAGGCTAGAGTGGAACAATGGGCTCCCACTTAGCCTGAGGTCCAACCATCCTTCACAATTGACCTCAATATGGGTCTTGAGTCTCCTCAGTCTCAGACCCATGATCCCGAAATCCAAGCTGAAAACCCTCAGGGGGAGTCTTTATACTCCCCTGAGCAGCCAAAAAGGGACAACCCTGTCACAGGCTCAATGCCTTTAGAAACTGATCAAAGTCCCGGGTCACTAGGTTTTACTTCCATATCCTTTACTGACCTATTAATTGGAGCTGATGAGGAGATTATGTCTCTTCAGGGCAATAAAGTTAATCCACAACACCCTCTCAAGGATCAACAGAGCTCAGAGAGATCTCTTATCTCTAGCCCCCATCAGCAAACCTTTACTGAGGTGAGTCCCACTGATGTGGAGGGGACTCATGTAGATTTAGCTGCCACTACTGAAGGAGCCTTAAGGGATCCTCAGGACTGTGGTAACATTACTGAGACTGAATCTACGGCAACCATGCCTTTTGATGACTCTGAAAGAGACATCATTGAGCAAGGGAAACCAGGGCACCAAGAAACCTCATCTCCCCGTGATTTTTTAAAAGAAGATGAGGGAAGACTGCAACTCACCATTGAAGACCTACTTTCTAAAGTCTCAAATCTTGAATCTAAGGTTAGGACTTTAGAGGATAGCTCTGCCACTCAGCAACTTGAGATTGAAAATCTCAAGGCCAAACTAGCTGAGAAACAAATTGAGAGGTCTGTTAGGCACGTACCAATTCAGGTCTCTTTGACCTCTTCCTCTAGCTCATCAAGCTCTCAGGATGATGCTACCAAAAAGGGGGAGAGTGTTCAGGGACAAAGCCAAAGACAAAAGGAGCCACAAAGTCAAGCTCTCACTTTCCTGTGCTCAAAATATCCTATGCAACAAGCTTCAGTTTTTCCTGAGCCTCCTCCAGTTGTAATTCAAATGGATCAAAGGATGCTCCAAGATCTTAATAGGTTCTTTAACAAGTTCCTGTTGGAATCTCTTATTGAACAGCCAAGTCCTGATCTGTATATGATCTACTTCGGAGCTCAAGAGCTTCAAAGGTTAAATGCACCTTCTACCACTATTGAGGAAGTTGGTCAACCTAAGGTCCAAGTGGAACCTGAGATTAACTTCAAAGGGGAAACAAGGACTGATGTCCCAGCAACTGAGACATTTGGGACATATAGTGCATTCTCACAGACTTCCGAAGCACAAGTCAAAGCCTCAGAAGAACAATTTCAATCTTCCGAAGCTGAGATTGCAGCTGCGGAAGGACTATTCTCCTTATCCGATGATCTAATAGTCACAGATGCAATCCTAGAACTTGCATATGAGGTTAATAGGGAGGATTTTCTCACCCAACCCCTAGCTCAAACATCAGCATTAACTCCAGCTTCCATCTCTACTACTCAACCTGAACCTTCCATCCAAGAACCCCCAAAGTCTAGCACTTCCGAAGACATCAAAGGAAAGAGGAAGATGACTAAGGAAGAGCTTCAGGAGGAAGAAAGGTTAGAAAAACTCAAAAGAAAAGGTAGGCTTCCAACTGGAAAACTGCTAGCTGCTAGTAGCAAAGCAGCTGCAGCCAACCAGGAGGCAGTCAACAATAGAAGAAGAGTAGAGATCATTGATAGACTTGTCAGTCTAGGAGCTGCGAGTGAAGATGTACTCCTGCTACCACTAGAGGAGTTAGTTGAGCTGGAAAAGGCAACTTTGCTGCAAAAACAGCAAAGAGAAGAGGCAGGAAGGTTGGCCTTAGAAGAAGAAAGGGAGAGGAAAGAAAGAGAAGCTGATCAACAGCTCAAGAGGGAAAGGATAACTTTCCTAACCTCTAGAGGTTTCTCTCTAGAAGAATTATCTCCACACAATAATGATACGATCTTATGGCTATTCAAAAAGAGCAAGATCAAATGGAGAAAGAGAGAAAGAAAGCTGCCAAGGAAAAGCTGATGCTGAAGAAGAAGAAGGAAGAGGAAGCAGGACTAGCTGCTGCCAAGAAGATAGGTGAGAAGGCCTGGATGAAGAGCTATCTCTGGGCTCATGGCTTCTCTGGCAGGCAGGTGGGTCCTATGTCTGAAAAGACCCTCCAGCGACATGTCAGTGACATAAAGGCTGACATTCGCTTGGGGAAGAGGAAGGAGATGTACAGAAGGGGACAGGGGATGATCTTCAAATCAACTACTCAACCCCAACTTCAAACCCAACCACAACCTGAACCAATTCCTTTTCCATTCCCCATCGAAACTGAACCAACCACTGAACCATACACCCCTGAACCTACACCATCACCCCTACCAACCTCTTCACCTCAACCACCTAAACTACCCATCCTCCAACCCAAAACACTAGCCAGAACCCAAACACCTCAACCTACCCAACTACCCCTCAAACCATCCCCTCAGCCTTCTAAACATCTCTCCTTAGAGGAGTTCAAGGCAATCAAGACAAAGCTCATAAATTGCACAACCCTGAGCGACATCTCCTGTGAGGAGGATTTAGTCAATTTGACTTATGTTGATGGATCCTCATGTTCCCTCACTAGAGATCAATTTCTTGATCTGCCCAGAGGAACATTGGACCAAGCTGCAAATCTCCTTGGCCTCAATTCAGACACTTTGAATGAGGAAGAAAAGAAGGAGAAGGCTGGTGACTCTGCTGGATACCAAGAAAGGTGACCGGGTGCCAAGACAACCTCTTGCACCTAGGAAGAAGATCATCCAGTGGAGGTTCGAAGACTCTTCTCACAACTTTGTTGTTGAAAGAGAGAATGGAGAGTCAACAGGCTAAGTGCCTCATCTCTGCTACACTTAAGTAGATTTGATATTGCTGAGTTAGCAGAGAAGCCATTCTCCAACCCTTCAAACTCTGATGTAGCTGCTCATATCAGAAATCATCTAGGCAGTCTTCATATGGCCGAGCTAACTGCTAGGACCAAGGTTGAAGAAGAGTTGAAACTGAGAGAGGAAGAGAAAAGGAAGGGATCAACAACTAAAGGCAAATCCTTTCTATAAATGGTTGAAGATCCTGAACTTGAATCCATAGTTAGATGGAGTATGACTATAACTCCGTCAACTAACTCTTTTTTGGGGGATGCAACAAAGGGTACATGTCATTCAGAGTGATAGACTGGATCTCCTATCCACTAATGACTTGTACAAGCTTCTCAGCACCACTTCAGGGAAGAACAAAGAAACAAACAAATATCTTCTATCCCTGGTGTTGAAAGCTTTGAGAAGCAGAAACAAGTGAGGTTTTGGTAGCATCACCCTAGGGGGAGTTTGTTGGATCTAGAAAGGCTGGTGCAAACAAAACCAAATCACTTAGACTATTTTGGTGCAACTAATAAAGGACTTCCAAAGCTAAGTGTGGAACTTTCGAAGGTAAAAGGAGCACTTCCGAAGACAAAGTGTAAAACTAACTTCCGAAGGAAAACTCCAACTTCCGAAGACAAAGAACTTACTTCCGAAGATCAAGACTTAGAATGATAGATCAGAAGTCAACTTCCAAAGTATAGAAGTCCTCAAGCCTCGGAAGTATAGAAGCCTCTTCCGAAGTATAAGTGGCTTTGGAAGAACTTGTTCTTCCGAAGAGTTGGCTTCGGAAGACACTACTATTATCCAGTGGACATAAGTATGGTCTCCCTGACACTCCGCTGCAGACCTCTGAGATACTGCATGGCGTTTTCTCAAAAGCCATGTAGTTGACCATACTTTATTCCACTGTTTACCTTTATAAGTTAGTGCAGTTGCTATCTTTAGTTGGTGACAAAAGGTAAGTCATGGACATGTCATGACTACCATATCTTAGATAATACATTATCTAAGATACCTTAACTTTAGCATTGTAGTATATGCTTTAGTCTTAGGTTTCCAGCTGGTATCAAAGTATATCCGGCTGTAGGATCTAGTATATATAGTTTCTCATTGTAACTCATGTTCTATGCTTGTAAGAGTCTTGTAATACTTTGAGTTGAGAAGTAATATATACAAGTTCCTTGAAAATTATTTCTGTGTGTTCTTTGCTACTTATTATATTATTATCAACTCTTATAAAAGACTCTATTTCATCTTATTTGAGTGTTATTTAAGTGAGTTTGAGAGAAATCCAAGTGTTTAAGCGACAAACCCAATCCTGCACATCCATCCTGCTGCCTCTGACACTTCGGAACCTCATACTCCAACAGCTTCAGATACTGAACCTTGGTTTCACAATCTGGATAATGAGGTAGTTATTCCCACCACTCCTGGATCCCGGTTAATGTTTATCATCCTTTGGATAATGTCATTGGAGATGTTCAATCAGGAGTACAAACCAGAAATCAGCTATACTCGGCTGATTATGCCTCAGTCATGGAAAAAGGATATCTTCACAATGGTGCATATCGATGTTTTATGTCTAAATTTGAGCCAAAATATATGAGTGAAGCCCTAAATGATGAGGCATGGGTGAGTGCAATGCATGAAGAACTCCTACATTTCAAGAAGTTAGGAGTATGGACCCTTGTGGACCGACCAAAAGGTGCTAAGGTGATTGACACCGGGTCTTGAAGTGTAAGAAAGATGACAAAGGAGTTATAATCAAAAACAAGGCTAGGCTTGTGGTTCAAGGGTTCAGACAAGTTGAAGGCATTGACTACAATGAAGTGTTTGCACCTGTAGCTCGGATGAAAGCAATCCGTATCTTTCTAGCCTATGCATGCTACATGAAGATTAAAGTTTATCAACTAGATGTAAAAAGTGCATTTCTTCATGGTGAAATCCGTGAGACAGTCTACGTTAGTCAACCCGAAGGATTCGAGGATCCTTATCATCGGGATAGAAGTTACAAACTGGACAAGGCTCTCTACGGGCTCCATCAAGCCCCTAGAGCATGGTATGAGAAACTCTCAACTCATCTAGTGAAACATGGTTTTCGTAGAGGAGTTATTGACTGTACGTTATTCATCAAAGAAAAAGATGGTGATTTACTACTGGTACAGATATATGTTGACGACATAATCTTCGGTTCCAAGAATGAAGAATTATTTAAAGGATTTGAATCTGTAATGAAAGCAGATTTTGAGATGAGTGCTATGGGGGAGATGAAGTTCTTTCTTGGCTTACAGGTGGATCAGAAACCGAAGGAATATTCCTGCATCAGACCAAATATGTAGGTGATATCCTCAGTCGGTTCGACATGGAGAATGCTTCAGTTGCTGGAACTCCACTTGCCACTAACCATGATGTGGCACCCGACAAAAATGGTGATCTGGTTGATGCTACAATGTACAGAGGAATGATCGGATCCCTAATGTACCTCACAGCCTCTCGTCCTGATATTATGTACGCAACGTGTCTTTGTTCCAGATATCAGGCAAAACCAAAAGTGAATCATCTCATCAGAGTTAAATGGATCTTTCGTTATCTGAAGGGTACACCAACACTCGGGTTGTGGTATCCTCATGATGATGACTTTGAGCATATAGCGTATAGTGACTCAGACTATGGTTGTTGCAAGATGAATTACAAGTCAACATCAGCGGGATGTCAGTTCTTTGGTAGACGGTTAGTCACCTGGCAGTGTAAGAAGCAGACATCAGTTGCTCTGTCAACTTGTGAAGCTGAATATGTTGCTGTTGCAAGTTGCTGTTCACAAATCATTTGGATTCAACAGCAAATGCGCGACTACGGTTTGCAATTTTCTAACACCCCTATTTTTGTTGATAATTCTGCTGCTATTGCTGTCACCAAAAATCCGGTCCAACATCCTAAAACTAAACACATCGGTATTAAATATCACTTTATTTGTGACTGTTTTGAAAAACAATTAGTCTATGTTGTTAAAACTAATACGGATTTTCAACGCGCCGACCTCTACAAAAAAGCATTTGATAAACCACGGTTTTGATATCTTTTAGAGGTTAATGGCGTGAAAAAGAAAAGTGATGTTATTCTAGAAGAAGAAAGTGCGTAGTCCGACAAGTTTTTTTTGTTTCTTTTTAGTTTCTTTTATTTATTTTATTTTCCTGTCTATTAAAATCCAAAAACACAAAAAGATTTTCAGTTTTAGAAATTTAGAGGGAGAATAGTTTAGTTTAGTATTTAATTCGTGCAATATTTAATTACTTAAAAAAAACAAGGGAGGAGGGCAGCTTAGCTAAAAGAAATGAAATCAAATCTGTGATTCTGATTCAACGCTTATGGAAAATGATAATACACAGGGAACAAATTGTTTAGGACCTCAAAAGCACTTAAATGATTAAGATGCAAAATTCAAAGTACAAGTATGAGAAGTCTAAGCAAAATAAAGAAAAAATGATAGTAAAACTACTCTGCTACTGAGGTAACATAGAGAAAGTAGACCTAGAGGTTGCTAGTACATTATATGATGTGTCGGTAGATTCAACACAATAGATGTGTAAACCTCACTGGTGATTTAAATTCAAACTAAGTTGTTCAACTCGCTGTGGGTTCCCATCTTATCCCTGGTTAACACAATCAACGTATTTCCAATAAGGGGTGACAAGCAAAATTAATGCCACAAATGTGTGCGGATGACCATAAAAATGAGCAAAGCACAAGAAAAAAATGTTAAGCGCAATCAAGCTAATGACTAATATTGTTGGTGCGTTACTTGCAAAAAGAAAAAAAATGCTCTCGCAAGAAGATAGGTTGTGTGCCTCTCTGCTGTGCGATGACACTGACCTGAGGATAAGCATAACCTAAATATTCTAGAATTCATTGTTGTTTGCGCCTCTCTGTTGTGCGATGACACTGACCTGAGGCTAGGCATCTCTTTGAAAGCTCTTAGAATAGTTTATTCTTGTCAAATACCCGTAGACCGCTCAAAAATCTCCTGAGGAATGTTGATTACCATATAAGCGTGGTATCCACAAATGTCTGTTGAAATAATATAACCTAACTCATCACCAATGTGAGTCAAAACTTCAGTGTATGGATTTAAAAGGACAAATATGCTGACAATCATCGTGGCTGCAATTCTTGACAGTAAAAATCATTGTGTGCATCTTATAGCTCTAGTATGATTTCCTAAAATTGCTATTGACTCTCGGTCAAAACAAGAATCTAGCATCAAAATGTTTTATTAAGATGTCCCAAATGATTCTGATATACCTGTATAATTCCATAATGAATCGTTCCAGAAATGATCAAATTAACTTGAAGCTATGCTATTCAGGAAGAAAAATCTGCTAGACGGTTTTCTAAAAGATTTCAATCCATCTCTAATTAAAAAAAACCAAAAAAATATGTCTTGTTTTTCCTTTAAATTTCAAAGTTGTTTTCTATTTTCTAGTCTTTTGTAGTGTAAGTGTCGGACTATACAACTAGATGAATTCTGTGAATCACTCACTAAAAGGGGTCACGTCTGAGGTGACCAATCAGTTTGAAATTAAAAGGATCACGTCTGAGGTGATCAAATGTTTTCAAATTAAAAGGATCACATCTGAGCTAATCAAATGTTTTCAAATTAAAAGGATCACGTCTGAGGTGATCAAATGGTTTCTAATTAAAAGGATCACGTCTGAGGTGATCAAATGTGTGTCAAATTAAAAGGTCATGTCTGAGATGATCATTGTTCATAATGTTATATCAAAAGGAAATACTTTAAGTGTGTGAAAGTGTATGAGGTCAAACTCATAAGTATGAGCCAATCGCATGATTAGACCATAAGTATGAGCCAATCGCATGATTGGACCATAAGTATGAGCTAATCGCATGATTGGACCATGAGTATGGGGCAACCATACGATTGGACCATGAGTATGGAACATCTATACGATTGGTGTTGGAGCATATATTGTCATATATAGTGTGTTCGTCGCTTGACGAATAGTCTAGGCTTAATGTAATACACCTGATATGTTGTAAACACATGAAACTGGGTCATTCGCAGGAGCATATGCGAATGAGACTCAGTCGTACGACTGAGTCATGCTAATGGACCAGTCGTGCGATTGAGAGATGCTATTGGGCCATTCGTAAGACTGAACCATAAGTATGGTCCAGTCGTACGATTGAACCATATGCATGGTCTAGTCGTACGATTGGACCATACACATGGACCAATCATACGAATGGGCCCAGTCACATCTGATATGGGTTGAGGCCTATAAATACCAGTTTCATTGTGTAGAGAGGTAGGGGTTTTGAGAGTGTGCCCGGGGCCTAGGTGCTGCCGGATGAGAGGGGAGATCATGCTCGATCTCCCCTTGCCAAAAGTCATGATTTTTATGTTTAACGAGCTTGTAATCATTAGGTTTTATCAATGAAACCATTGTATACTTGTTTGTGCTCTTGTTTGTCTTTTGGTTTTTCTTATCTTTCTGTCAAGAACACGCTCGGATGTCAACCGATCCAGTGACTTCACAATTGCTATCAGAGCCGGTTACTGGTAGAATGATCTAACAATCATTCTAGCAAATTGAGCTCTTGATTTTTGGATCTATTTCATGTTCTTTGACGTTAAACCCACTTCGTGTTCTTCGTGTCTTGCTTAGATCTTGTTACATGTGTTGTTTCTATGTTAAAATCGAACTCGAAACCACGTTCTTATCACCCTTGCGAAGCTGATGATGTCTATATTGTTTCGGTTCATGTAAAATTCATCAGATTAGGGTGATAAGAACGTGGTTTCGAGTTTGATTTTAACATAGAAACAACACACGTAACAAGATCTGAGCAAGACACGAAGAACACGAAGTGGGTTTAACGTCAAAGAACATGAAATAGATCCAGAAATCAAGAGCTCGGGTTGCTAGAATGATGGTTAGATCATTCTACCAGTAACCGGCTCTGATACCACTTGTCAGGACCGTGTACGTACGGAATACCAACTGATAATGCGTGAAACAGATCAAATAGTGCGGAATCCTATTTGATTGGCGATCCAATCAGTGAGAACGCAATCCCGATCAATCTAACGATTAAAGAAACGTTAAGAACGAGTAGAGAACGATCAGATGCGAACTATGAACTTGGAACAGGCTTTCTGGACGCTCTATACGACTAGGTTATGAGTATGTGTCTCTAGTTTTTTTTCCACGAATTTAGTGGTATTTATAGGTTTGCAGTCTTCATTCGTGCGACTGAACCATTAGCATGGTTCAGTCATGCGACTGACTCATGCGACTGACTCATGCGACTGATTCATACGCACGACTGAATGTTTAGTCGTACGACTAAGTCAATCTCATGTCTCATTCGTACGACTGATCCAGTCGTCTGGTTCAGTCGTGCGACTAGTTCATTAGCATGAAGTATTCATGTGTATGGTCCATTAGCATGGTCTATTCGCATGAAGACTTCATACGATTAAGTTTGAACACGTTTCTCAATCATTATTAACTAAGAACTATGCACAATAAGCATGAAACATTAAACATTATAAGCATCAAACACATATTGTATTTCATTCACCTCATTCATTACATATATGTAAGCCATGACAGACATTTACCTTAAACTCCTAAACTAGGTACATATGTATCAACAATTGGATCACCAGAATGAACCATTCGTACAACTAGATGAAGGAGTATGAGCCAGTCGCACGACTGAACCCTAGTCACACGATTGAAGCATGCGTATGGTTACAGTCGCATGACTGAACATTAAAAGTAGTATAAATAGAGGGGTCAATCGGTTGTAACCCTTACCACCCTTACAAGTTCTCTGAAATCGCACATACGCACACACACACTCTGCCCAAATTTCGTTTTACCTTGATTACTTGCCAATTGTGATCCTAACCATTTTCTCATTCATCTACAAGTATTGTGAGACTGAAATCGCTCTAAATGACCAGTGTAATCAAACCCTAACTGATTTAATCGCCTAAAATTAAGAAATCAGTAAAACTCTTCAAATAGACCACTTAAATGGACATAATCATTGAAATACAGGACATTAAGTGATATTTAGAGTCTCTGCGAATCTGCTGAGTCTAAACACGAGTCTAACATCAAATGTTGACCAGGATTCAAGGTTGGGGTGTCCAATAGTGTTGGATGCGAATGGACATGCTAATGAACTTCAGTCGCACGACTGAGCCAGACGCACGATTCAATCGTGCATATGAATCATGCGCATGGGTTCAGTTGCACGACTGATTCAACCGCATGGCATAGCACACGACTGAACTCAGTCGCAGGCTCAATCGCACGACTGAACTCAGTCGCAGGCTCAATCGCATGAATGAACTCAGTCGTATGGTTCAATCGCACGACTGAGCTAGTTTGATCAAAACAGTTTAAGTTCCTACTATCTTCGGTTATTCACTAATCTAATGTATATGTTTCTTGTGTTGCAGCAACATGGCTGATAGATGGTCCATGAGCCCCAAGCACAACATCTGTGCTCACCTATATGCTACCACTCGGAATGCTTCCGAGTTTGCGGGGATCATTGCCTTTCTCAGGAGATCGAGGATCTTCAAGGCCATATCTACACCGTGCACTCCATACAGATCACTCCAGCAGACGTTCTGGAAATGGGCTACTATTGATAGGTCCACTGAGCCCTACAGCATTCGGAGCTCGATCTTCGGGCAGGAGATCAGTATTACTACAGCCGATGTTTGGCCAGTCCTGGATCTAGGTGAAGAAGGTGACCAACCGACCAAGCTACACCCTCTGACAGTTAGGGGCCGCTTTCTGCGGATGAAGTACACTGGGGACATCAACGCAGGTGTGCTCAATAAAAGCAACCTATGCCCCCAGTTTAAGTACTTAGCACACGTCATCATCAAGTGCATTGCGTCGAGGAGAGGAGGATTTGACGAGATGTCAGATCAAATCCAGAATGCTTATGTTGCTATTGTGCTGAACCACCCGTTCAGTTTCTCCCAGATGATATTCTCATACATGGTCGAAACATAGAGGCAAAGGGAAAGGAGGGGTTCCGCATGTACCCAAGATTTTTACAGATGATCATTGACCAGAAGCTCCCTTCACTGCCTAAACAGACGGAGGATGCAGTTTCTTTGGAGGTTATGGATGATACGACACTGGGTCGGATGAAGGTCTACCGGGGAAAGCAAGTAAAGCCCCCAGTGAGGAGACTGTTTGGCCACTTGGCCAACACGGAGTACGTGGCGCCATCTCGCAAGAAGTGGCGTCACGATGGAAGTGACTCTAACGTCGAGCCCATCATGGCACCCACAGACGAAGACGACGATGACGACGATGATGATCAAGGTCAAGGTGGTAAGGCACCTAGTGGAATTGAAAGTGCTGCCTTCCACCAAGACTTCTTGATCGATGAGGATGAGGAGTCGGATGAGGAGTCGGATGATGAGTCGTTAGTGAGGACTGTCGGGAGCTGGGTTGTGGCCACCGACAGAGTGATCGAGGCGGTTGGCGGACGCCAGGCTGAGTCGAGGGGTGCTGATGTTGATGTGACTGATCCTACTTAGACTCATGACCAGTCCAGCAGCCAAGGCGGAGCGCCTACTGCAAAGGGCTCCAGGAAGAAGAGAATGGCTCAGTCTCATGGCAAAAAGGGTAAGAGGCTGAGATTTAAAGTGACGACATCTTCTGCCACAGCCACCACCACTATCAAAGCTACCACCACTACCACATCACCTACCACCACCACCACAACTACTACTTCCACCACCACTCCTCCTACTACCACTATCACTCCATCCACCACCACTACCATAGCCACTCCACCACATCCCACTCACATTCCACCCCCCATCTTCACCACATCCACCACTACAACCACCACTCAACAAGCTGGTACGTCCACCCAAGCCCCAATGACACATGACTCCACTCTACCCATTGTTGGGTTAGAGGAACAGCTGGCTAACCTCAACACGTTGGTGCTAAAGCTGTTAGCTACAGATCACATGAGGGCAAATCAGATTAACCAGCTGATAGCTGTCAACAACGCCCAAGGCAAGCAGATCGCTCAGCTGACTGAGAAGAATGATCAGTATGAGAGGGCTTTAGGCCGAGCTCACCAAGCACTACAAAGTCAAAATGAGCTGGTGATGGCATCGGTAAAGAGGATAGAGGAGCTCGAGAAGAAGAACAAGAAGATACTCCTAAAGCTTAAGGGATCAAAGAGTGAGCCATTGAAGATAAAGGATGGTGATGATGATGATGATGATGATGATGATGAGGATGAACATGACTCTGAGGAAGATGTTGATGAAGGAGGACTGAGCGGTAAAGATAAAGAGGATGATGATGATCAGGAAGGTGATTCACCTGCGTCAGCTTCAAATCCTCAAGCTAAGGAGAGGCGTACTAAAAGAAACCAAAATCAAGGAGCCTCATCCTCAACTCCTCCAGCTGAAGAATCGACAGAACAAGACAAAAGTAATCATTAGATGTCTTTGTATGTAAAAACTTTTGAACTTGAATTATATATTACATTAATATAATTAATGATCATTTATATTTATTTATGTTTTAATGTGTTATATAATGACTCATATGTGATGTGCTTAATGTTTAATAACACAGATTGTAAGGATTCCTATAAGTCTGATGCAAACCAAAACATCCAAAGTCTCTCTGCAAGCAATGCACTAAAGAACTGAAGTAGAATTGCTTCAGAAGTTTTAGACCACACACTAGAAATATTCTAAGTGTAAAATATTCCGAAGCCAAGACCAATATCTTCCGAAGCCAAAAGTGAAGTCTTCCGAAGCCAAATAGTGAAGACAGATTTCTTCCCAAGACTTTTAAGGATATGCCTTTATCTGATGTACTTTACCATAAAGCTGGACCACCTTTCCGCTGCAACTCTATAAAGTCACCAACTTACATGAGTTGGTGAGAGGTCCATGCTTTTGGTAACTGTACATTGAGGTCATGAGTCCATGCTTTCTACTTTATGTTCTTTTATCCTTTTAATAATATATTAGGATGTGAGCTATGGCATGTCATAGTCACAAATCAAAAGGCAGACATACCTTTTGATTCTACAATTGATTTTGTTTGTGTCTAGTCAATTGTATCCAGCTGGCTTTCAAAGTATAGCCGGCTGTAGGTTGTAGTATAAGTATTCCATGTTCTGGTATCTTTCTTTATGCTTTGTAACACTTGTAATAGAACTTGAGAAAGCAATATACTGCATCCTTGAAACCCAATCTCTTGTGTTCTCTTGTTCTGTCTCTTACTTGTTACTTGTGTTCTTAGTATCATTATTGTGGTTAATCCAGTTTACTGTTTAATTAAGTTTGGTTAATCTCCTTTTTGTGTTGTTGTGTTTTAAGTGACCACCCTTCACCGGTCCTGCAAGAACCTGTGAATGTGGTTGACCTAACCTCTAGCTAACCTATGCAAGAGGGTGATGCTACAAAAAAGGGGTAGAAAGTCATCACAGACACAGAACTGGGAGCTCTTCAGAGAGTATGAACATTAAGGACTCACCATCCTCACTTGCAATTGTGCATACTCAGCAACTTCCTCAAGTTCACATTAATGTGGACTATATAGACTCTATCATCAGGAGTCTCTTTGAGGAAGGTATACCAAGGGCTATGTCATCCCCACCTCAAGGAACTTGAAACTATATTATTGGGTGGAGGTATGATGTTGATAGAAGAGCCCTTATTCTTCACAGAGTTCAAGGGCAACAAGAAGTATTTGATTTTCAAACTTTGAACTTCTATGAAGGTCTTGATCTTGTCAACATGCCACTTGTCAATCCAAACAAATCAAGACAAGCTGACAGGTTGGCACTCAGAATTCAAGACAGAATTACTGGAGAGTTTAGCCTAAGAAAGAGACAAAGGCAATCAGGTAATGTCATTGGTCAACTGGATGCTGAGGCAGACCCTGAGATTAACTTCAAAGGGAAAACCTTGGCTGAAGGCCCAGTGATAGAGTCTGAGAGCCCTGTCACACCAACAACTGCTTCAGAAATTCATTCCCTTAGTGAAACACCTGCTGGTGAAGGTGTCTCACAACCTCTTTCTGGTCAGAGCATGGATGCTACACCAAGCAATGAAGGCCAAACCTCTATCCACCCTGAGTCACAAAGGTCTGTGGGTGACAAAGGGAAAAGGATTTTGACTCCTGAGGAAATTGAGGAGGAGGAGAGAGAGAGGAAGAGGAAGCTAAGGGGAGAAAGTTCCTCTGGGTCTTCAGGATTTATGCAAGCTGCAATCAGGGCTGCCCCCAGACCAAATACTCAAGATGATGAGTTGAGGGCAGTTAGGATTACTTACCTGCAGACCAGGAACTATGACATTGATGAAATTATTTCTCTCCCCTTAGAACAACTAAATGAACTGGCTGACATGGAAGTGTCAAGAGAGATGAAATAAAAAGAGGATGCAAGGTTACTTCTCCAATTCAAAGAGGAGAAGAGACAGAAAAGACTCTACAAGCATGCTCCTACTCTCTCCCCAGTTCAAGAAGTCCTATACAAGAAGATGTGGTTCAACAAGAACCTCAGGTAGACAAAGAAGAAGATAGGATCAAAATGATCAACTACCTGAGTGCCACAGGCTTCTATCAGGTAGATGCACTTCTTCCCTTGTCCTATGACTATGTTGAGTTTGAGTACTTAAAACAACTTGAGCTTGAGTTAGTCTAAGATAGAAAGACAACTAAGAAGAAGCTAAGGGAAGAAGCTGCAAAGTCAAGAGCCATCATCCAAAAGAGTATGAAGAAGTCTGCTGACAGACAAAGGATGATGAGATTCTTGAAGCTGTATGGATTCTCCGGAAGGAGACTTGGCCTTATGTCTCTATCCACAATGGATGAGCATATAAAGGTAATCAAGCAGAAGATCAAGAGTGGAGAACTGATTGACTTACACTCTCTTCCAAGTCAAGTCCCACCTGAAGTGGAGGTTAAGGTTGAACAACCTGAGACAACATAACCCGGACCTCCTGCTGAGCCTCAGCAAGCTTCATCTTCTGATCCACAGCAGGGTCAACCTCCCTCTCCTTCTGAACCTGAGAGAGAGGAAGTCCCAACTAAGAGAGACAATAGAGATCAATCTGGTACTACAAGCCAGTCTTCTCAGTTAAAATCTTCAAAGAGGAAGAAGCGGATGGCTTCTAAACCAAAGTCTAAGAAGAAGAAGCCTAAATCATCTACCTCTACACCTCAGGCTGAGTCAGATCAACCTGAGGAAGTGCATGAAGAGGCAACCCAATCAACTCCAATACAAGTGGCTCCTCTTGCAGCTGAGACACCCATCTTATCCTGGACCTTCTCTACCAATCCAGAAAGATGGCATGTAATCAGAGATCAAGGTGTTGAGAATGTCTATACATGGCAAGACATAATCAACTTACCTCTGCATGATCTCTTTGAGATGAGAAGATACTATGAAAGTCTGAATGATCCTGACGATCTAATGAAGAAGGGTATGGTTATCATTGTGCTGAAGACTACTAACATCTGAAGATCTTCTAAATGTTTTGGTAGCATCAGCCTAGGGGGAGTTTGTAAGGATTCTTATAAGTCTGATGCAAACCAAAACATCCAAAGTCTCTCTGCAAGCAATGCACTAAAGAACTGAATTAGAATTGCTTGGGAAGTTTTACACCATGCACTAGAAATATTCTAAGTTTAAAATCTTCCGAAGCCAAGACCAATATCTTCCGAAGCCAAAAGTGAAGTCTTACGAAGCTTCAGAGACAAAGTCTTCTGAAGCCAAATAGTGAAGATAGATTTCTTCCGAAGACTTTTAAGGATATGCCTTTATCTGATGTACTTTACCATAAAGCTGGACCACCTTTCTGCTGCAACTCTGTAAAGTCACCAACTTACATGAGTTGGTGAAAGGTCCATGCTTTTGGTAACTATACATTGAAGTCTTGAGTCCATGCTTTCTACTTTATGTACTTTTAACCTTTTTTGTAATATATTAGAATGTGAGCTATGGCATGTCATAGTCACAAATCAAAAGGCAGACATACCTTTTGATTCTACAATTGATTTTGTTTGTGTCTAGTCAATTGTATCCAGCTGGCTTTCAAAGTATAGCCGGCTGTAGGTTGTAGTATAAGTATTTCATGTTCTAGTATCTTTCTTTATGCTTTGTAACACTTGTAATAGAACTTGAGAAAGCAATATACTGCATCCTTGAAACCCAATCTCTTGTGTTCTCTTGTTCTGTCTCTTACTTGTTATTGTGTTCTTAGTATCATTATTGTGGTTAATCCAGTTTACTGTTTGATTAAGTTTGGTTAATCTCCTCTTTGTGTTGTTGTGTTGTAAGTGACCACCCTTCACCGGTCCTACACAGATGAAGCTCAACAGATAGACGAGTATGATGTCGAGCCCCTTTAGCAAGTTAAGACTCAACTTACAATGATTCTTGACTTGCAAGGGATTGCCAGAAGGTCAGTGAGCTACACTCCCACAGAAGGAGAAATCATTCACGATCTGACCGATGACCAGTTAGCTGAAATGTTCCGTCTCAATCCTGATGAAATTATCAAAGATGCTCCAGAAGTAGATGTATTGAGTGATGAGGAGCTACAGTATGTTGATGAGATTGAGATTGAGGATGTTACAGCTGAGCATTATCCAGAGTACACTGACCCTGAAGGAAACGTTATCCCCAACTTGGGTGATACTTTTGGTGGTGCTACTTTTGATAAGTTGGAAGAGATAGAGAAAGAGAAAGAGAAAGAAAAGGATGAAAGTAAAGCCCAAGCTTCAGACGCTAATGTCGACTTAAAGAAAGCTAAATGGGCAGCTTGTTTTGCAGAGATGAAAGCCCAACCCGTGCCGCCAAAGCAGAATGCCTACACAAAGCTCTACAGAGTCAAAAGACATTAGAAAGTGTCAGGCAAGATTATCACGTGGGCATATTTTGAAGACTTAGAAGTCTATGTTGTTAAGAGGGAGAAAGGATTCGAGTACTTCCGATATCCTCATGATCTGAAGACTCTTCTTGGTTTTGAGCTCAACCGTCTGGCATGTTTAGATCTTCTGTATGCTAATCCGAGGAAGATGTCAGGATGGTTCGAGGCTGCATTAAAGAAAGAATACCACACCAGGTGGGTAAACTTCAGACCTCAACAACCTAAGAGGTTAATTCATAAGTCTGAAGTTGATCCTATTTCTGGAAGACCTAAAGTGGGGCTGAAGTGGAGTCCCCCGCGCACAATGTCCAAGATTCCCTTACGGGAAATGCCTCAAGACTTCACTCCCCACTTCAAATGGTTCTATTATGACTGGAGGACGGGCGAAGCTGTTATAGTATTGAATAGGAATAGAAAGTTTGATACTATCCGGGTATTTGACCCAATGTGGCTTACAAACTTGTCGGCTAAAGATGTCTACACATTATACAAGTAGTCACTATTCTATGACACGCAGGATATTGTACAAGCTCTCCAGTTCCAACATGTCATAAGACTCTGTTTTGCATTCGATATACATGCAGGAGTCACAAGAGAGGAGAAGTACAAGAAGTTCCACGAACATGTGAAGAATGTTAGACGATAGGGTAAACTAGGTCCAAGAGGGAGTTTGTAAATACATGTTGTTCCTAGTTTATGAGCTTAAATGTAAAAGTCTTTCATGTCTTACACATATGTAATGAAATGGTTCAATGAAATATGAAATATGATTTGATGTTTATTTATCTTTGATTCATATGTATGAACTTCTTATATAGGATTGAGGTTGTTGTACACAATTCTAAGTCAATAATGATTAAGTACTATGTTCAACCTAGTCGGATGATTATTCATGCTAGTGGACCATACTTATGGACCATACGCATGAATACATCATGCTTATGGACCAGTCGCACGACTGAACCGGGAGACTGGATCAGTCGTATGATTGAGACATAAGATTGACTCAGTCGCACGACTGAACCTTCAGTCGTGCGTATGACTCAATCGTATGATTCAATCGCACGACTGAACCATACGAATGGTTCAGTCGTACGAATGAAAAACCCTAACCTATAAATACGACCTAATTCGTGGAAAAACAAAACACATGAAGAGATATTACGAATACACATAAACCCTAGACGTCCAGAACGTCCCAAACAGCATGTCCAAGTTCATAGTTCGTTCCTGATCGATTCCTACTCGTTCTTAACGTTTAGTTCAATCTTATATCGATCGGATTAACGTTCTCACTGATTGGATCACCAATAAAATAAGATTTCGCACTATTTGATCCAGTATAAACGCAGAATCAGTTAGTACTCCGTACGTACACCGTCCCTAACAGTGATGAGGATACCTCAGATGATGAATCAGAAGAAGATGATGATGACGAGGAAGTTGGAGGAAGTGGAAAGGGTAAGGAAGATGATGAGGATGATGATGATGATCAGGAAGGTGATGCATCAGCATCAGCCTCAACTCAAGCAGCTCATTGGGAGAGGCGCTCCAAAAGAGCTGCGTCCTCTGCAGCTCCAGATGAAGAATCTCAAGAGAAGGGAAAGAGTGATGCTCAACAGCCTGAGGACTATGATGTTATACCCCTTCAGCAAGTCAAGACTCAGCTCACTATGATTCTTGATTTGCAAGGGATTGTAAGAAGGTCTATTAGCTATACCCCTGAAGAAGGAGAGATCATCCATGATCTGACAGATGAGCAGCTGGCTGATATGTTCAGATTAAATCCAGATGAAATTGTTAAAGATGCTCCAGAAGTTGATGTTTTAAGTGATGAAGAGCTACAAGGAGTGGATGAGATCGAAGTTGAAGATGTCACATCTGATCACTATCCACAGTACGCTGACCCTGAGGGCAACGTTATCCCCAACTTGGGTGAAACTTTTGGCAGTGATACCTTTGATAAGCTGGAGGAGATGGAGAAAGAAAAAGAGAAGGATGAAAGTAAAGCCCAAGCTTTAGATGCAAATGTTGATATTAATAAAGTTGAATGGGCAGCTTGTTTTGCTGAAATGAAAGCCCAACGCGCACCTCCAAAGCAAAATGCCTACACCAAACTTTACAGAGTCAAGAGACATCAGAAAGTGTCAGGCAAGATTATCGCGTGGGTATATTTTGAAGATTTGGAAGTCTATGCTGTTAAAAGGGAGAAAGGGATTGAATACTTCAGATATCCACATGATCTGAAGACACTTCCTAGTTTTGAGCTCAACCGATTGGCATGCTTAGATCTTTTGTATGCCAACCCAAGGAAGATGTCGGGATGGTTTGAGACAGCGCTGAAGAAGGAATACCACACCAGATGGGTCAACTTCAGGCCTCAACAACCTAAGCGGCTCATTCACAAGACTGAAGTTGATCCTATATCTGGAAGACCTAAGGTGGTGTTGAAGTGGAGTCCCCCACGCACAATGTCTAAGATTCCTTTACGGGAGATGCCTCAGGACTTCACTCCACACTTCAAATGGTGGTATTATGACTGGAGGATGGGGGAAGCGGTCATAGTTCTGAACAGAGAAGGAAAGATAGAGACAATCAGCGTATTTGACCCAATGTGGCTTACCAACTTTTTTGCTAAAGATGTATACACTTTATACAAGTGGCCACTGTTCTATGACACGCAAGATATTGTACACGCTCTATAGTTCCAACATGTTATACGACTCTGCTTTGCATTCGAGATACATGTAGGAGTCGCCAGAGAAGAAAAGTACAAGAAATTTCAAGAGCATGTGAAGAAAGTTAGAGGAAGATCTACCAAGCTTATGAACAGCAGATTGATCCACAACACAGCCAAAAGCTTGCTGAAGAAGTACTAAATATCCTAGAAGAAGGTGATGACCATGAAGTTGAAACTAAGCTCCTGGTGCATCTGCAGTTTGATAAATTCAGCCTGATGAATATCTTCTAATGAACTGATTGAAGATTGTGTGGTGCACACGTTTGGCAAGAGCTGAAGACCAAGAACAGAGGAAGCAAATTGAAGAAAAAAATTGGAACTGGAGCCTGATTTGGTATCAATATTGGAGCAATTGCATGCCACGAGAGCAACAACAAAAGAAAGACAGAAGAACTTGGAGAAAAGCATGTTAGAAAATAGAATAAACTAGGTCCAAGGGGGAGTTTGTTGATACATCATGTTCCTAGTTTATGTTCTTAATGTAAAAGTCTTTCATTTCTTACACATGTGTAATGTAACTACTTAATGAAATATGATATGTTCTTGATGTTTATTTATCTTTAACTATTTCATATTATTGGCGGTTATTCATGATAATGGACCATACTCATGGGTCATACGCATGAATGAATCATACTTATGGACCAGTCGCACGACTGAACCAGGAGACTGGATTAGTCGTATGACTGAGACATAAGATTGACTCAGTCGCATGACTGAACCTTCAATCGTGCGTATGAATCAATCGCATGAGTCAGTCGCACGGCTGAACCATGCTAATGGTTCAGTCATACGAATGAATACTATAAACCTATAAATACCACATAATTCGTGGAAAACAGATACTTCGAAAATCATTAAACCCTAGCCGTCCAGAGCGTCCTAAACATCATATCCAACTTCAAAGTTCGTTCCTGATCGATTTCTAATCAATTCTTAACGTTTGTTTCATCGTTAGTTCGATCAGGTTGTCGTTCTTACTGATTGGATCGCCAATCAAATAGAATTCCGCGTTATTTGATCTGGTCTCACACAGAATCTGTTAGTATTCCATACGGAAACGGTCATGACATAAAGGAACACATGGTAGACAATTTTCGTGTACTTTCAACTCTCTCAGCACACCTTTTACATGCCCTAATACTTATGTGGTCTGGATATAAAGTTTATGTTTTTATTCAAAGATCCTTGAGTTCTTACTAAAGTTATGATCCACCTGCAGTCCGTTATCATTCTCTCGTCTACATTCTCACGACCCTCCCAGACATTCATCATCACCATATGGCGCCAGGACAATGTTTTTCTTCCCGTCATCACTGCATAGAATATCCTTAGTTTGTATTGGTGGATCATGTTCTTGTCCCCACTTGCATGGAAGCACATTGGTAAGTCCAATCACATTAAGTACCTCAGACATGATGTTCAAATCTCCTCTTTTTGCTCCCAATCAAAATAATTTTTCCAACATTGTGATTTCTTCATCCATTTTGAACTCTTTATTTAGTAGGCTTTCTTTATTTAGAAATAAATAGTCTAGATTTGGCCTACTCTTAAAGGTCGTTATGATATTCATCACCAAAACAGGTTAGTTTGACTTTGACTTATGCCTTGATTTTGATTTTAAATTTTGAATTTGGACATATGAGTATGTGATAGTACTTATGAGTTATTTTCTATGTGCATCATTCATATAAGTTGAGTGTGACAAATGCAAATGCATGGAATCATAGACATACTAACAAGTTGATAGAACACAAGTGGTCATAACACGTTAGTAGATATAAATATTTCAGATAAGTTCATGTAATCTGTAAATTAATGATATATTATGTTAGAAACGTAAAAGTGATGAATAATAATTGGACTTTACCTAAAGTTTATATCGAATATAAAAAAATTATGCTACTAAAATCCTTAAAAATACACTTAAGCTCATGTGACATGTAAAAATCAAAATGCAACCTAATATACCAACTACCATATTAAATCAAATTGAAGTGAATGGACCAAAAGGCCCTTGGCCTTCCTTCTCCTCCAAGTTTCAGCCTAGAATAGCCCCTCTTCCCTCTTTTTATTTTTGTAAAACCATAATCTATACAATCATTCCCTCATTCTCTCAATCTTCTCTGAAAATCTTCTCATCTCACACACTCTCTCTAGCCTCGTTGACATCTTCATCTTCGTTAAGGATTTCAGCACCTTTTTTCAAGTAATCAAGCCTATTGTGGTTTGATTGTAACTAACATCAAGTGTATGGTAAGTATCACGATTCGATTCTATTCGTTTTAAACAAATTTTTGTTGTTCTTGGATTATTTTTCTCAAACACCCTAAACCTTCATCTAGCCATCTTGTTTCATCAAGTACAAGGACAAGAACTAGGGTTTTATAAGTGGTAGTGTTCATTCTAAAGGCAAAACGTGGTAAACAAACCCTAGATTATGACATTATATATGTTTAGTTATTTGCTTTTTAATTTTATTTTTTGTAATACTCTTTATTTCAATTCTATAATGACCAAACATGAAGACAAACCGACCCTAATACTAATGATATGGTAAACAACATCATATATATCAAAAGACATTAAGAACAATATATTACACATCACTAAAACAAGTTTAACGAATAAATCGACACTAGGAACGCCAAAATATGATTAATTAGGATTTGACGGTAAGTTTTGATTTTGAAAATCCAAAAGAGCAAAATATTATGTTCATGAATGGTTTTTGGGTCAAACAAGGTCAAACTCAAGGTATTTAGCAAATTAAGGTTAAAATAAGAAAGTTACAGAAGTGTGGTAGATTGTTAGCACAAACTTTTATAGGTCATAACTTGGTCATAACATACATAAGGTAGAATATTTAGTCTAAAGTTAAGTTCAAAAAGTCTGTTTTTCAATCGATGAGCTCACTACCCCAGCCTCAAGCCTTCCTCCTAAGTCTCAAAACTCAAATGAACAACCTTCAGGAGAAAGTTACCATTCCTAGCCATTATATCTTAACCAACAAATCCCCAACCTAGAATTCTATAATAATGAAAATATGGGATTCAGTGAGTACCATGAGTCTCTCTTCTACTCCCCTGCTCATGGAGAGATGAGTGGTCCTGCTACTCCCATATCTAGCCCACATCATTCACCCATGACTGAGGTGGACCTTTATAAACAAGTTCTAGAGGTTCATATGGAAGAGGCTCTCACTTCTGTAAGTGATTACATTCTTAAGACCTCAACCACGACAACCCAGCTCCTTAATACTTCTCATGAAGCTGTCATTGAGTAAGGGAAATCCAAAGACCAAGAAACAATATTTGGTGGTGAGAGGGATGACTTTGGTTATGTCCTCTCATCCCCCATGGTTCGTCTAATGAAGATGAGGGGAGTATAAAACAAAAGGTGCAACAACTAACAAATACTTGCACATATTTGGTCTCTAAGGTTAGTCACCTAGAATCTCAAGTGGCTACCTTACAAAGCTAGGTGCTTATTCAGTAAATTATGATCACCGAACTCAAGGGCAAGTTAGCTGAGAGGCCTGCCATGCTTGCTTAACAATGTCCACAAGACCCTGTGGATGTGTATATCTAACCTTACCTCACTTGTGCAAGTAAGTGATGCTACCAAAAAAGGAAGGAAGTCACCACAACCATAGAGCATGGGAGCACTTCCCAGAGTATGGACATTGATGATTCACCACCCTCACTTGCAGTTGTCCAGACTCAACAACCTCCTAAGGCCTATAATAATACTGATGCCTTATTTTAATGTTTATTTGAGGAGGGCGCTATACCAAGGGCTATGTCACCTCCATCCCAATCTACTGACAATCCAATAGTAGGATGGAGGTATGACACTGATAGAAGAGCCCTGGTGCTTTCTAGATTCTAGGGTCAACAAGAAGTATACTATGAGATTCTATGAAAGCTTCCCTCTTGTTGACCTGCCACTTGTCAATCCAAGCCAAAACAAACAAGCTGACAGGTTAACAGAGAAGATTCAGATGAGGGTATCTGAGAAGTTTAAGAAAAGCATAAGCTTATATAGACAGAGGCTAGCAGGAAAAACAGTTGGTCAACTGGATACTGAGTTGGACCATAAGATTAGCTTCGAAGAGGAAATCTCAGTTGAAGGCCTAGTTGTGAACCTTATGAACCTTAAGATTCATACTCCTTCAGCACCAATTACCCTCAGTGAGACACCATGTTGGTGAATGTGTCTCATAACCTCCCCCTAGCAAGAGCTCAAGTATAGAACAAGTAGGCCAAAGCTCTCTCCACCCTAAGTCACACATGCTTGTGCTTGACAAAGGAAAGAAGGTCTTAACTTTAGAGGGGATTGAGAAGGAGAGGAAAAGGAAGGCAAGGGAAGAAAGAATGAGAGAGACCCCTAGCTTCATGCAGGCTGCAATTAGGGCTGCTCATAGGCCAAACACTCAGGAAGATGAGTTAAGGACAACCAGGTAGAACTACCTGAGGTCTAGGAACTACAATTTAGATGAACTAATCTATCTTCATTTGGAAGAATTGATTGAACTGGTAGACACTGAAGTATTAAAATAGAGGAAGGAGGCTGAGGCCTGAGGATGCTACTTTGCACCTCAAGATCAAAGAAGAAAGATAGAAAAGGAGATTATATAAAGCCCATGTCCTCTCCCTAGTTCAAGAAAGGCCTGAAGTAGAGTCTGTGGCTGTAGAGGCTGAAGCTCAAGTAGGTAGAGGACAAGACAGACAAAACATGATTACCTACTTGAGTGCCCTAGGTCTCTACCAGGCAACAACTTTACTCCCTCTATCTTATGAGTACATAGAGTTTGAATATCTTAAGCAGTTGGAACAAGAAGTAATCAAAGAAATAAAAACTGCTAAGAGAAAGATGAGGGAGGAAGCTCAAAGATCAAGAGCCACCATCAAAGCTAACAAGAAGAAGTTTGAGGACAACACAAGATGGTGAGCTTTTTGAAGTTGTATGGGTTCTTCGGAGGGATGAGCACATCAAGGTAATCAAGCAGAAGATCAAGAGGGGTGAGCTTAAAGACTTGCATTCTCCACCAAGTCAAGTTGCACCTAAAGCTGAGGTTAAGGTTGAACCCCAACAGACAACACAACTAGGACCTAGTGTTGATCCATAGCCAGCTTCATCTTCTGACCCACAGTAGGGTCCTTAACCTTTTTGTGAACATGTGAAGGGTAAGGACCAAACTGAGAAGGATAAAGAAGGAAAAGGTCAAGACTAACCTTCTTAATTGAAGTATAGATAGAGGAAGAGGATGGCCATCAGAAGAGACTTAAAGAAGAAGAAGTCTAAGGCATCCACCTCTACACCTTAGGATGCGTTAGAACATCCTAATGGTGAACAAAAGAGGATGCTCAACCAACTCCACTACAAGTAGATCCTCTTGCTATTGACAGACCCATCCTTTCCTGGGTCTACTCTCCAAACCCAGACAGATGGTATGTCGCAAGAGATCAAGGAGGTCCACAAGTATACTTCTGGCAGAATATACTTGACCTTCCTGAGCATGATCTCTTGGACATTAGGAGATACTATGAGAGCCTAAATAATCCAGACTAACTGATGAAGAAAGGAATGACTCTGGTTTTGATGATGGCTGTAAACAAGTGAAGATCGATACTCATAGTAATCTTTAAGTTTTGGTAGCATCAGCCTAGGAAGAGTTTGTAAGAGTTATCTTAGAGGTTGATACTAACCAAAGATCTCTCAGCATGCATCTGAAGTACAAGTAGGTTACTTCGGAAGATTGACCATGCACAAAGAAAAGTGTCAAATCTTCCAAAGCCAAAAACAAAAATCTTCCGAATCTAAAAGTGAAGTCTTTCGAAGCTTGAGGACTAATTTCTTCCGAAGACTTAGAAGACATGTATCCTTGACACACTTTTGACAAAAGCTGAAAACCTTTCCGATGCCAGCTCTGAAGACTCACCAACTTAATTTTTGTCAGTTGTACATTATGGTGTCTGTGTTTGTAACTTTCAACTCTTGTACTTTTATCCTTTTTGTAATATATTAGGATGTGAGCTATAGCATGTCATAGTCACATGTCAAAAGACAATCTGCCTTTTGACTCTATATTGATCTTGTTGTCTAGATTAGTGTCCAGCTGGCCTTCAAAGTATGGTCGGCTGTAGGTTGTAGTATAAAGTATCTCATGTAACCAGTCTTAGCACTAAGCATTGTAAAGACATGTAAAATTACTTGAGAGTAATATACATCATCCTTGAAAACCAACCTCTATGTTCTTGAGTTATTTACTTGTTTGTTCTTTGTTTCTTTGTCTGGTTTCCTTAATTGATCTAGTAAGTGTGATATTCTCCAACTATGAAACTGTTGGATAACCATAACAGGTCCTGCATTAATTTAGCAATATCCTAAGATTAGCATTATTAATCAGATTCACCCAAGTATAGTTTACATATATATTATTATTGTATAACCTAACATGATGATTTCTATGTTAGTTATTGGCGGTTAATGTCACACCCTCAAAATCCACGTGCGGGGTTTTACGGCGAGGCGAGTGAACAAACTAGGATCCTAGTCATTAGTTACTCAGAACGACACTATATGCAACATTTAAAACAATTCAGTGTTTGAAACTATAAAACATTTGCGGAAGCATTTTGTAATTATTTCAAACACAAAGTACTAAAAGTAAACTGCGCAAAACACGCGCCCAAACCAAAGTATATGAGTATGTGGTAAGTCAAAAACAGATAAATGTTTATTCAAAGTATGCATGACTCGTGCGTGCTCCTACGGCGGCTGCTAGTAACGACCTGAGAAAAGCATACTAAAAGTGTCAACACGACGGTTGATGAGTTCAAGAGTTTGTAATCATCATAAACAGTTGTGTTAGTAAAGTATAAACAAATGCATTGAAATAGATAGCTGGTCTAATTTCATTAGTAAAGAACAATAGTGATTTCGCGATTGAAGCTGACTATGCTTGTCTGTTTGCCTCCCGCCAGGATATACCAAATTATGACGTTGTTAGTTGTTTAGGACAATCTTGCACCCGCTTGACTTCCGGTCGTACGAGTGGGGCTTTTCAGATCCAGTAGTACTACCCAAGATTTCCCACTAGATTCTTTAATTAACGATTCGAAAGTGTGAGGGCTTTCTATGGTATAACACACTATGTCTTACTAAACACATGTTATAATAGTAAAGCATTTTAGAACAAAGTATGCTTTCTCCCCCAAAAAAAGAAGTAAGTAAAAGTGGGGCATTGAACTCACCTGATACGCAAACGAACGATAGTAAAAGCTAACGATGAGTGGAAAGACAACCTGTCAAAGGTTACCTAGAACACACAAGTACATAAGTACGTGTACACAGAAAGTTTAAGAACCCTAAGTGCTCAATAAACACGTTAACCCAAGGTTTTGGAAAACAAGACTCATTAGACCTAGTTGACCCATTTGACCCATTGGTGACAAGTTAATTGAATTCTTGTTTGATCAAGTATAACAACCCATTACACATGATTATCATACAAGTTGTTCACGTATGCCACATTACAAACCCTAAGTGCTATAAAGCTCAACATACACCATAGTTTATCATACAATTCATATGAATCTCAAGAAATCCATAATTATAATTTTAACTAATAAATCATACATCGCCATGATCTATCAATATCCCACACATAGTTCCATAATCACTTAATATAATCCATCATCTTGTATATTCCATAAGAACCTAAATTTCCCAAGTTGTGCATTAAGCATCCATACCACCCAATTAACGCATTCTACCATATTAGACATCATCAAAAAGCATTCTAACATGATCCTAACATCATAATCATGATCAAATCACAAAATCACATGTTTCATATAAATTAAGTTTCCCTTTCGGGATAGTAATATCCAAAATCTATATTTTCGTCAACTTAAATCCCAAATTCATCAATAACATCCTTAATCTAGTTCATAGCAATCATAACAACCCATCTAACAAATACCAATCATCAAAACATGAAATTCCATGAAAAAAAGTTTCTACTTTAGGCAATGTATGAACTATATGATCAAACCATGGATTTCTTGCATAATCATCATAACTCAACATTCATACAACATAACTAACAACATAACATCATCAAAAAATCATCAATTTCAACTTTTCTTCACCAATTTTGAACTAGGGTTCATCAAGAATCAAAAACCATGAAAAACTAATAAAAATCTTACCTTCAATCGTGTAATGATCGAGTATAGCACTTGCTAACACGTTGTAGTACTCAAGACTAAGCAAAATCGATTGATTCTTGTTGTTCTTGATCAAAAGTCATAATGGAGAGGATGGGGGTGGGCGTTTACGGCCAAAAGGGTGGGGAAAGAGGCTAGGGTTTTATTTTTCTAACTTATATATGGTAAGTAATTTCCTTTTAACCCCTTTCAACTTCTATAAATTGCAAAACTAACTTTTTAACATTTTAAGATCATTTTTCATTTTATAATATTAAAACTTAATAAACCAACTAATAACATGCAATCAAATAATAATCACCGTCCATAAACATTTTATAATCCACATAGTCACATGCGAAGGCGTAATTCATAATTTAAGAGAACAACATTTAACAGCTTGATTCACATAATCACATAATAATTATCAAAATTATTATTATTCAAGTTAACATTAGTTAAACTAATATTAATTATTTGTTAGGTCACCAACATTCAATGACAACTAGTGTGTGCTCATGACACGTGTATGCAAGACCTAACAGAGGTTGGTAACGGAAAATTACCAGATGTCACATTATCCCCATGTTGAATGAATTTTCGTCCTGAAATTTGCATTACATGGTTGTGTTACATCAATGGTTTACTACAGTGGCATAACGAAATCGAGTGAGTTTTCCCATCATCCCCATGTTGAAAGAAATTTCGTCCCGAAATTTAATCAGTACCTTCACCGGCTGTCGTCGTCGTTTCGAACAAATGAGGATACTTAATCTTCAATTGATCCTCATGTTCCCAAGTGAATTCCGGTCCACTTCTTGAGTTCCACCAAACTTTGACTATGGGTATCTTGCTTTGCTTAAGAGTCTTGACTTCACGATTCATTATCTCAATCGACTCTTCAACAAAACGTAATTGCTCATCCACTTGCACCTCCTCGAGTGGTACGACCAAAGTCTCGTCAGATAAACACTTTTTCAGATTGGAGACGTGAAATACGTTGTGAACTCCACTCAGTGAATCAGGCAGGTCTAATCGATACGCCATTGGACCTATTCTTTCTATAATTTCAAATGGTCCAACGTATCTCGGATTAAGCTTGCCTCTTTTGCAAATCAAATCACGCCTTTCTATGGTGAGACTTTTAGCAAAACTTTGTCGCCGACCTGAAACTCCAAAGGTTTCCATCGCTTGTCTGCATAGCTCTTTTGCCGGTCTCGCACTGCAGCCATACAGTTCCGTATCTGTACCATCTTCTCGGTAGTCTCATGCACCAATTCGGGGCTAGTCAGTTGACTATCACCAACTTCCGCCTAATAAAATGGTGATCTACACTTTCGCCCATACAACGCCTCAAATTGTTGCCTTAATACTGGTGTGGTAACTATTGTTGTAAGAAAACTCCACCAACGGTAGATGAACTTCCTAATTATTCTCGAAATCAATCACACAAGCGCGCAACATGTCCTCCAAGGTTTGAATAGTATGCTCTATTTGCCCATCGGTCTGCAGATGATAGGCAATGCTCATATCCAGACGTGTACCCAAAGATTTTTGTAATAACTACCAGAAATGGGATGTAAAACGAGGATCACGATTAGAAATAATCGAGATCGGTACACTATGTCTCAAAACTACCTCCTTGAGATAAATTCAAGTTAACATCCATTTTATCACTTTCCTTGATCGCTAAGAAGTGAGCAAACTTAGTCAGTCGGTCCACGATTACCCATATCGCGTCACAACCACTAGGAGTCCTGGGTAACTTAGTAATGAAATCCATAGAAATCTGTTCACACTCCCACCAATAGTGCGCCTACAGATCATGATATATCTTGTCAAAACCAGGGTGTATAAAATACTTAGACCTATGTGCTTCACTCATAACCAAGTCTCTCAGATTTCCATACAAAGGCACCCAAAGTCTATCCATAAATAACGAATTCCATCGGCTTTTACTTCAAATTGTTTGTCCATCCCAAGTAAGGAGTCAGATCCAATGTTTTCCGCTTTCAAAGCTTCCATCTGAGCTTTTTTGATTTGTTTAGGCAAGTGAGTGCTAAACATAAGTTGCAAAGCTCGCACTTGTCCGGGTTTACGATCTCCTTTCTACTCAAGATATCAACGACTACATTCGCCTTTCCTGGGTGATATTTGAAAGCACAATCATAATCGTTTAACAATTCCACCTAGCGTTGCTGTCTAATGTTCAGATCTTTTTGCTCAAAGATATGTTGAAGAATCTTGTGGTCGGTATAAATAGTGCATTTGGTACCGTACAAGTAATGTCTCCAGATCTTCAAGGCAAAGACTACTGCACCTAGTTCCAAATCGTGAGTAGTGTAGTTCTTTTCATGCACCTTCAGTTGTCTCAAGGCATAGGCTATTACTTTGTCACGTTGCATCAGAACACAACCAGCTCCTTGGATAGAAGCATCATAGTAAACGACGAAGCCATCACTTCCCTCTAGTAATGCTAATATCGGTGCGCTACAGAGTTTCTGTTTCAACAACTGAAAAGCAGCTTCTTGACTCTCTCCCCATTTATATGTGGTTCCTTTATGGGTCAAAGCTGTGAGAGGTTGAGCGATCTTAGAAAATCCCTCAATAAAACGTCGATAATATCCCGCCAGTCCAAGAAATTGCCGTACCTCACTAGGCGTCTTGGGAACCGACCAATTCTTTATCGCCTCAATCTTTACAGGATCCACATGTATTCCTTTCTCGTTAACAATGTGACCCAATAATTGCACTTCACGAATCAAAAATCACACTTAGAAAACTTGGCATACAGTTGTTCCTTTCTAAGTAATTCCAAGATTAGACGTAGGTGCTCCTCGTGTTCCTATTTGGTCTTAGAATAGATCAATATGTTATTGATAAACACAATAACAAACTGATCGAGGTAGGGTTTGCACACACGATTTATGAGGTCCATGAATACTGCTGGTGCATTAGTCAACCCAAATGGCATGACCAAGAAATCATAATGACCATAATGAGTACGAAATGCAGTCTTCGAGATGTCTTCCTCTCAAAATCTCAGTTGATGATAACCAGACCTCAGATCAATCTTAGAATAATAGCTTGATCCCGGAAGCTGATCGTTAGTTCTTGACTGTAACCTTATTCAATTCTCTGTAATCGATACACATTCGAAATGTGCCATCCTTTTTCTAAACAAAGAGAACAGGTGCTCCCCACGGTGATGAGCTCAGTCGAATAAACCCTTTATCCAACAACTCTTGAAGCTGTGTAGATAGTTTCTGCAATTCGTTCGGTGCTAACCGGTAAGGTGCTCTATTAATTGGAGCTGCTCCGGGAGTAAAATCGATTTGAAACTCAACTTGATAATGAGGTGGTAGTCCAGGCAGATCCTCTGGAAACACCTCTGGAAAGTCACAAACCACTGGAATATTCTCTATCTTCTTCTCCTCTTGTTGCTTGTCGGTTACAAGGGCTAATATGGCTAAGCGACCCTCGCGTAGCCACTTCTGTGCCTTCATGAATGAGATGATGCCTATCACAGCACCACTCTTCTCACCTTTATTCGAGAGAATTTCTCCACCCATGAGAGTAATGCGAATGGCCTTCTTGTGACAAATGACTTCAGCATGCTTCTCGGACAGCCAATCCATGCCCACGACCACATCGAAACTCCCAAGTGTAACAACCATAAGATCGATATCAAAGGTATGACCAGCAAGTTCTATCTTGCAACCCTTAAGGATGTGTGTAACAAAGATTTGCTTACCATAAGCTAATTCTACGGTATATTTAGATTTCAAGGTAGAAGGCATATCACTTAAGAGACTACTAAACTTAGTAGAGATAAAACTCCTATTGGCTCTAGTGTCAAACAGTACAGTAGCAAAACGATCATTAACAGGGAATTTACCAGTAACAGTAGTAGGGTCGTTTAGAGCCTCACCTGAACCCATGACAAAGGCTCTCCCTTTAGCTCCTCCATTGTTGCCACCATTGTTGTCACCGTTGCCACCATTGTTGTTATTGCCACCATTCCCAGTGCCATTTCCATTTTTCTTTAATTGAGGACAATTCCTCTTGTAGTGTCCTTCCTTTCCACACTAGAAGCAACCTTTTGGTGTATCCTGGGGCTGTTGTGTCACACCCCGACCGACGGCGGAATCATCGGGGCAGACGAATGTGAATCGATTGTTCATAGCTCATGGAATTAAATAAGCTGAATAATATTAAATGCCATTTTCATTGAATAACACTAATCAAATAATTCATTTTAATGCAATAAATATTCAAATAACATAATAAAGCCTTTTATTAATCTAGATCCAAGTCCTATATGAGCATGAAGAAGTCCTCTAAACTGCATCCTGAAATCATGTGAGAAAGTAACGAGTCAGCTAACGAATTAGCCAGTGAGTAATCACAAGTTTGAATACATATATAGATTGATTAAAATGATTGAAAACAATCCAATTCACATGACAATGTCAAGACCTATAATGCAATAGTGTAACATAAAAGACAAACCAACACAATCAAACCTAATGACTGACTTGACGTGATCCGCAAACGAAGCCTTATAGAATGTATGATTCTAGTTTCAATCACCACGTGACTAAACAAATGGAGTGAGTTTGTCAAACCAATAGATCTATCATTGTTACCGGGGTTGCATGAAGTAATGATTGTGTTACCATCAAGTTTATCTAACTATGAACACATAATTACAAGTAATAACATAGCATGTTTTGAATTGAATTTAGCCTGAAATGGAATAACAATGATTAAATATTAAATCACATGATTTTCCCAAAATACAAAACACATAAAAAAGGGCCATGAATACTCACATTGTATATAATGATGGTTGTAGAGTTCATAAGAAAGCTTGGATGTGCAAGAGTTAAAGGTGATGTCCTAAAGGATAAAAAGAAACAATAACTTGAGGTTTGAATTCATTACAAGAAGTTAGGACGTTTAGAGAATGCCAAAAAGTAAAAGGTAGATTGAAAAACGATAATTGCACCAATTTTAGATTCTAGACAGAATATTTAGTACGTGTTTGAACAGGTTTTAAAAATAGATAATGGTTTTTATAAAATTATAAAAATTTACAGTTGACTAGTTTAGAGTCTCTCGGACAAATTTTGTTTTGAAACATTGTTATGAAAAGACCCGTAAATAGCTCAAAACAGCAGCACAAGACAGAAGGTGCTTAAATACACACTTATATTGTGAAGGCTATTGTTGAGTCGTCCGATTGAGTTTGAAGGCGTATAAGTTAAAAAGGTAAATCAATGAATTTAATATTGGACCCTGAGTTTACTCAAATTTAGTTTTTTACCATCAAGTTATGGTTGGTTGAAATCAGACTATATTCTGCCAAATATATAGTAAGGCACTTATGTGCACTTTTGAAATTGCTAAAGCATGAAACGGGTTAAAACAAATTTATTATGTCGATATATGGTATATTAGACTTCATTTGAGTTATAAAAAATATTCAAAAACTTTGGCATAGCCATCATTTAGAGAAATAATCTTGTGGAATAACCGAATACGGCGGCATAGTCGTCCATCTGCAAACGGGATTCTTTGTTTACGTTAGCGTGTTCTTAGCTTGATTTAGGAATGTTAGTGATTGTTATAAGGTTAATAAATGTTTTAAGGTTAATGAAAAAATAATAATGATTAAAATTAAAAGAGATTTAGTAGAAGAAAGAATAAAAGTAAGAACCTAAAGTAATGAGAACAACTGAATGTTAGGATGATTGAAATAATATAACAATGCATAATATAAAAGTAATATAAGATTACCTTAGTATTAGAAAATTCTTGAAATTTCTTGTAAAAGAAAATTCTTGAAATTGATCAAAACCAATGGATGAAAGAAAGATATGTGAATGAGATTTTTGGAGAATGAGCAAATGAAAAGTGAGGCCTAAAGCTTGCTTTTATAGTTGAGGTTAGGAGGGGGTTATGAATGGTGTTGATGGTGAGTCAAAAACAAATAAATGTTTATTCAAAGTATGCATGACTCGTGCGTGCTCCTACGGCGGCTGCTAGTAACGACCTGAGAAAAGCATACTAAAAGTGTCAACATGACAGCCGGTGAGTTCCAGAGTTTGTAATCATCATAAACAGTTGTGTTAGTAAAGTATAAACAAGTGCATTGAAATATATAGCTAGTTTAATTTCATTAGTAAAGAACAATAGTGATTTTGCGATCGAAGCTAACTATGTTTGTCTATTTGCCTCCAGCCACGACATACCAGGTCGTGACGCTGTTAATTGTTTTGGACAATATTGTAACCGATTGACTTCCGGTCGTACGGGTGTGGCTTGTCAGACCCAGTAGTACTACCCAAGATTTTCCACTAGATTCCTTAATTAACGATTTGAAAGTGTGAGGCTTTCTATGGTATAATGCACTACGTCTTACTAAACACATGTTATAATAGTAAAGCACTTTAGAACAAAGTATGCTTTCTCCCCCCAAAAAGAGAAGTAAGTAAAAGTGGGGCATTGAACTCACCTGATGCGCAAATGAACGATAGTAAAAGCTAACGATGACTGGAAAGACAACCCATCAAAGGTTACCTAGAACACACAAGTACATATGTACGTGTACATAGAAAGTTTAACAACCCTAAGTGCTCAATACCACACGTTGACCCAAGGTTTTTGAAAACAAGACTCATTAGACCTAGTTGACCCGTTTGACCCGTTGGTGACAAGTTAATTGAATTCGTTTTGATCAAGTATAACAACCCATTACACATGATTATCACACAAGTTGTTCACGTATGCCATATTACAAACCCTCAATGCTATAAAGCTCAGCATACACCATAGTTTATCATACAATTTATATGAATCTCAAGAAATCCACAATTACAATTTTAACTAATAAATCATACATCGCCATGATCTATCAATATCCCACACATAGTTCCATAATCACCTAATATAATCCATCATCTTGTATATTCCATAAGAACCTAAATTTCCCAAGTTGTGCATTAAGCATCCATACCACTCAATTAACACATTCTACCATATTAGACACCATCAACAAGCATTCTAACATGTTCCTAACATCATAATCATGATTAAATCATAAAATAATATGTTTCATATGAATAAAGTTTCCCTTTCGAGAAAGTAATATCCAAAATCTATATTTTCATCGACTTAAATCCCAAATTCATCAATAACATCCCTAATCTAGTTCATAGCAATCATAACAACCCATCTAACATATACCAATAATCAAAACATGAATTTCCATGAAGAAAAGTTTCTACTTTAGGCAATGTATGAACTATATGATCAAACCATGGATTTCTTGCATAATCATCATAACCCAACATTCATACAACATAACTAAGAGCACTCGTAGCCCGTTCTCTATAATTCTGTGAATGCGTTCTCTATATTATAGAGAATTGTTATTAGTGGTTACTGTTCATCTCTATATTTGGTAAAACACTGTTCATCTCTATTAATTTGTTCATATTTATTGAAAGTGATTATGAGTGGAGGAGAGAGAAAATGTAATAATAAAAGTACAAAAAAATATTATTTAATTGAAGATATGAGAGAAAAACTAGTGATTTTTAGTGTAATTATAGAGATGGAGATGAATGAAGAGTGGGTTGTGAATGCTCTAACAACATATCATCATCAAACAATCATCAATTTCAACTTTTCTTCACCAATTTCGAACTAGGGTTCATCAAGAATCAAAAACCATGAAAAACTAACCAAAATCTTATCTTTAATCATGTAATGATCGAGTATAGCACTTGCTAACACGTTGTAGTACTCAAGACTAAGCAAAATCGATTGATTCTTGTTGTTCTTGATCAAAAATCGCAATGGATAGGATGGGGGTGGGGTTTTATGGCCAAAAGTGTAGGGAAAGAGGCTAGGGTTTTATTTTTCTAACTTATATATGGTAAGTAATTTTGTAAGGTTAATAGAAAGGCTGATGCAACCAAAGTGTCTTGCATGCATGCACTATGTACAAGGTAGAGGTTGCTTCGGAAGTTTTACACTCTGCATAGAAAATATTCTAAGTGTAAAATCTTCTGAAGCCAAAGACCAAATCTTCCGAAGCCAAAGATGAAGTCTTTCGAAGCTTCAAAGACAAAGTCTTCCGAAGCCAATGAAGCAAAGACTAATTTCTTCCAAAGACAGAGGAGAATATGCTTTTCTCAGATGTACTTTTGAATAAAGCTGGCTCACTTTCCGTTGCAGCTCTGAATACTCACCAACTTGCATGAGATGGTGAAAACGTCCATGCTTTTACAACTGTATATTGAGGTCTAGAGTCTGTAACTTTCTACTTTATGTACCTTTATCCTTCTTGTAATATATTAGGATGAGAGTTATGGCATGTCATAGTCACTAGTCAAAAGGCAATCTGCCTTTTGACTTTACATTGGTCTTGTTGTCTAGATTAGTGTTTCCAGCTGGCCTTCAAATTATGGCCGGCTGTAGTACGTAGTATAAAGTATCTCAGGTCCTTGTATTTCTTTTTATGCTTTGTAACACTTGTAAAAGAACTTGAGAGCAATATACTTCATTCTTGAAAAACCATATTCATCTGTTGTTGTTTTTAGTTCTGTCTCCTTGTTTGCTTGTGTTCTTAGTATCATAAATATAGTTCTGGTTCCCTATTTGATTTGTTAAGTGTTCTAACACTCTCCTTATTGTGAGAATGATTGTATGACCTCCCTTAACTGGTCCTACAATTGGTATCAGAGCATTCCAGGCTCTTAATTGTAAGATCTCACCATCTTAAATCCCTCAATTTCACAAAACACTTAACATCTCAAATGGAAACTCTCACAATGGCTGATATGGAAACCGGTACCATGACAAAGTCCCCACTAATCACTCCTGAAGATTTTGATACTTGGTGCCAAATAATGGAAGGCTTCATCAAGTCTCAAGACTCTAGGATATGGGAGTGTGTTGTCTCTGGACCTCACATACCAAGCACCTCTTCAACTGCTGCTGGAGGTGGAATGATACCAAAGGAGGTAGCTGACTATTCTAAAGAGGACATGAAGAAGATAGATATAGATCAAAAAGC
The DNA here is from genome assembly GCA_025215565.1 of Flaveria ramosissima. Classification (NCBI taxonomy): domain Eukaryota; kingdom Viridiplantae; phylum Streptophyta; class Magnoliopsida; order Asterales; family Asteraceae; genus Flaveria; species Flaveria ramosissima. Next base: position 49,704,947 of record CM046034.1, on the reverse strand, counting down.
AATGACTGCCCTCCAACTGCTCTTCCGAACTCCATATACAGAGGTTTTAAGAAGTGCAAAAATGCTAAGCAACTATAGGATGCATTGAAGCAAAAGAGAACAAGAAGGAACTCTTGAAGCAGCAGTTTGAGAACTTCACCTACAAGACAGGTGAAACCATGACTCAACAATACTTCAAGTATGTTGAGATTGTAGATACTCTAATGGATGTTGGAGTAACTCTTGAGAACATCGATATTGTGAGGAAGTTCATGTCCTCTCTTCCTAGACAATGGACACATTATTGTGTTGTTATCAAGAGAACTGAGAACCTTAAGACTCTCATTCTTACTTAGTTGTATGCAAATTCCATCTGGTAACTCCAACAATCAACAGAGTTCAGCCCTTCATGTGGTTGAAAGGGATTGCAGAGAACCACAACATCATCTCATCTGCTACCCTGACAACTCACAAAAGGGTCCTTTCATCACCTTCCCAGAGACACCAAGGGAGATATACACCCAAGGAAGCAAATTCCAAGAGACAAGCTCTTCACAAGCCTATGTGTCTGATGATGAAAGCACATACAACTTTCTCTTCACATTTGAAGACCTGGATTGTATTCATCCACATGATCTGGAATACATGGAAATAGTCCAGCAGATGGCTCTTCTCACTCACAGAGCCAAGAAGTTCTACAAGAGGACAAGGAGGAAGTTTCCTAGCAATGCAACCAGTGGAAAGTTTGGGCTGGACAAAAGCAAAGTGAAGTGTTACAACTGTAACCAAATGAGACACTTTGCTAAAGAGTGCAAGACACCAAGAACAAATGGTGACCAAGCACAAACCAGACCAAACTACACTGATGGAGTCACCCAGAATGAGAAGCCAAAGCAGCAAGCTGTAGTTGTTGTTAAAGAAGGAGGCTTTGACTGGAGCTTTCAGGTTGAGGATGCATCTCCAAACCAAGCACTGATGGCAGATCATGAAGAAGCCAAGGTATTGGAACAACTTTGTACACCTGAATGTATTGCTAAAGTTAACAGATATAGGTCCTGTAATTTAGAGATTAGATATGATCTTGATTCCTTAAACATCTTAAAAACTGATTTCAAAAGAGCTGAAAATGATTATAAACTTAAAATAGAAGATTTAGAAAAAACCATTTCCACTCTTAAACATGAACATACCAACTACAGGACTCAGATCAAAGATCTCATCACTAAGTTAATTGAATGACAGGCTGAGCTTGTGATTAGCAAAGCCAGGGTAGAGAAATGTGTTCTTGAAGAAGAGACCTTCAAGAACATGATATCCTCATCCTTGCATACAAAAGTTTGTTATCAGAATAAGCAGGGACTGGGATCTAGTGAGATAGCTCCTCCACACACTCTACTGTCTGTAAGATCTCCAAGGTGTGGAACTTGTGAGATGAGCTTCCCCTCATAGACCCCATGGATGAAGAGGATGAAGAGGAGATAGTGAAGGATGATTCTGTGAAGAGTGAAGAAGATCATCCTAAGAAGGGTCACTATTCTCCTGAGGAGAGAAAGGAAGTTGGAATGACCAAGTCCAAGAAGAAGAACTTGATCAGAAAAGCCAATAGGAAGTCAAAGAAGGCTCAAGAGATCAAGGCCACTTTCAACTCTAAGAAGAAACAAGTGTTTATCTCTGCAGGGTTTGAAGTGGTAAAGGCTGAAGACTCAACTATGAACTCTTGTACCTGGAGTTCTAGTTATTGTCCAAATCATCGCAGCAAAGAGAAAAAGGTTGTTCAGCTATGTAACACTATTACACAGCCTGAGCCATCCAGTTCCAAAGGCAAGTCTCACCCTAAGAAGCTTGCTACATCATCTGTGAAGATGAAGATGGAGATGGTAATTGATCAAGTTCAGCCTTCCTCTCAAAAGAAGATTCTTAGAAGGAAGCAAATGGAATGTATCATGTGTGGTAGTACTTCTCATCTTGCTAACGATTGCCTCTACAATTCCAAAAGTATTGTCCATGTGATCAAGAACAAAACTTCTGAGAAGATCAAGAAGAAGCCAGCTTCGGAAGGAAAGTCTTTTCCTTTCGAAAGCTCCAAAGTGAAGAAGAAGACAACTGAAAACTTCCCTTCGGAAGAAAAGTTGGTCTCGGAAGTAAGGAATGCTTCCGAAGTACTGAAGCCTGCTGTAGTGAAAGCAAGATCTTTTGAAGGTCCAGTCTCCAAAACTTCCAAAGTTATCAAAACTTCTGAAGTATTGAAGGTCAAGTCTAATCTTCCAAAGATGGTGTGGAAGATGAAGGAAGATCATGTGACTAAAAGTTCTTCATCAACAATAGCTGATGATCCTCAAAGCTTGAACATAGGATCAATTACTGTTGCATTGTCTTCAAGTCATTTTGACAAGACCAAGACCAAAAGCTTGGATTTTCAAATGTAACTAACTATCTCTTTTTGTGCAGGAACAACTAAAGACCAAGAGGAATGTATGGATCATTGATAGTAGTTGTTCCAGGCACATGACAGGCAATGGCTCTTTGCTTCAAAATTTTGAGAAAATTGATGGAGGGCCAGTTGCTTTTGGAGGAGATGTCGGAGGTTACATTACTAGAAGGGACAGGGTCGCAAATGGTGAACTCAACATTGAAAAGGTAAACTTTGTTAATGAGCTTGGGTACAATCTACTGAGTGTATCCTAATTTTGTGATCAAAGACACAACATGCTCTTCATTGAGCATGAGTGCATTGTTTTCAAGCCCGGGGTGGTCATTCCTGAGGAGCATATCTTGCTCAGAGCCCCCAGGAATGGGAACATGTACAAGATGGACTTGCAAGAAACATCCCCTTCAAGAGAGTTTCTTGTTTTCTATCTAAAGCAAATAGTGATGAGTCTTTCAGCTGGCATGAAAGAATATGCCATGTAAACTTTAAAAACAAGAATAAATTAATTAAGAATGATTTGGTAACTAGAATACCAAAGAAAGGGTTTACAAGTGATAACCATTGTGTTGCATGCCTAAAAGGGAAGAAACACAAGGTATCTCACAAGCCAAAGGAAAGAATCTCCATCACGACTCCCCTAGAGTTGTTACAAATAGATCTCTTTGGCCCCACCAGTGTAATGAGTCTAGGAAGGACCTCATATTGCTTGGTGATCACAGATGACTTCACAAGATTCACTTGGGTCTTTTTCCTTAGAACCAAGGATAAGACTCTTGAGATCTTGAAGAACTTCATTCTAAAAATTGAGAATCAATGTGATCACAAGGTCAAAACCATAAGACTTGATCAAGGAACTAAATTTAGGAACCAAATCCTTGATACATTTTGTGATGAAAAGGGTATTACAAGACAATATAGTGCTCCCAGGACTCCACAACAAAATGGTGTTGTTGAGAGGAGAAACATGACACTAATTGAAGCTGCAAGAACCATGTTGTCTGACTCTAAACTGCCCATCACCTTCTGGGCAGAGGCAGTCAACACTGCTTGCTATGTGCAAAATAGAGTTTTAGTAGTTAAAACTCATGGTAAGATTCCTTATGAACTGTGGCACAAAAAGAGACATTTTATTGGTTTTCTCAAGTCATTTGGATGTCCTTGCACCATCTTGAATACCAAAGATCAAGTAGCCAAATTCGCTGAGAAATCAGATGATGGACACTTTATTGGATACTCTTCCCAAGCTAAGGCTTATAGAGTATACAATCTCAGAACTAGAGTAGTTGAGGAGTCGACCAATGTGACCTTCAATAAGCACACTTCTAGTGTGAAAGGTTCTGGTCCTGATTGGCTATTTGATCTTGATTTAGTTACCAAATGTTTTAACAAGTCTTGTGAGAATGTTTCAAGATCCACATATATCTTATCAACAGGAGATACTGACCCAAGATTTGCACCGAGAAGACCTAACAATCACACTACTTCAGCTCCAGTGGTAACTAGCCCTGCAGATGAAGTTCTTATCAGCACAACCATGACAAATCCAGCTGATACATCTGAATAAGTGGTAGTGGTAAGAGTGACCAAGAGTTTCTTGATGTTGACAATCACTCCATGGAAGACAACATCAATGATGTCACGCACTCATTGGATCAAGCTTCTCTTAATAAGTGTGCAGATGTGGTGGGTGACACTCCATTACATGATCTGAATTTCTCAAATTTAGATCTCTCCAATCAACTTGTTGTGATCCCTCAACTCAGGATCCACAAGTCACACCCCACCACAAACATCATTAGAGATATTGACAAGGGTAAGAACAAGAGGACAAACCCATGACAAAAATGTTTGTCTATATTTTTTTTCGTATCCCATATAGAGCCAAAGAAGCTTGATGAGGTTTTGAAGGATGGAAGTTGGGTTGAGGTAATGCAAGAGGAGCTGCTACAATTCAAAAGAGAAAAGGTTTGGAACCTATGTCCTCTTCCTCAAGGGAAGACTACCATAGGAACCAAGTGGGTTTTTAGAAACAAGAAGGATGATAGAGGACTTGTCATCAAGAACAAGGCCAGACTAGTTGTTCAAGGATACACACAAGAAAGGGAATTGACTATACAGATGTCTTTGCTCCTGTGGCAAGACTTGAAGCTGTTAGGATATTCCTAGTTTTTGCTGCATCTAAGGATTTCAAGGTCTACCAACTTGATGTCAAGTGTGCTTTCTTATATGGGGTGATTGATGAAGAGGTATATATAAAACAACCACCTGGCTTTGCAGACCCAAATCATCCTGATTATGTCTGTAGGCTTGATAAAGCTCTTTATGGGCTGCACCAAGCTCCAAGGAAGTGGTATGAGACACTATCTCAGTAACTCTATCAGCATGGCTACAAGAGGGGTACTATAGATGGAACTCTCTTCATGAAAGGAACAGGGAATGACTTAATGTTGGTTCAGGTGTATGTAGATGACATTATCTTTGGATCAACTAATGCAAAGCTCTGCAAAGACTTTGAGAAGCTGATGAAGAATAGATTTGAAATCGGTGCCATGGGGGAACTCAATTTCTTTCTAGGAATTCAAGTGAAGTAAGTTGACAGTGGCATCTTCATAAGTCACTCAAAGTATGTACAGGACATACTTACAAGATTTAGCATGACTGAATGCAAGGTTGCAAAGACACCCATAGAAAAAAACCACTCCCTTAGACATGACCTTGAGAGGGAGTGTGTGGATGAACACCTTTACATGGCCATGATTAGGTCTCTTATGTACCTCACAGCCAGCAAGCCTAATATCATGTTTGCCACATGCATTTGTGCAAGATATCAAGCCAACCCCCAAGATGTCACACCTGGTTGCTGTCAAGAGGATTCTAAGATATCTCAAAGGTGCTTCAACACTATGCCTTTGGTATCCAAAGAATTTAGACTTTAATTTGTATGCCTATACAGATAGTGACTATGGTGGATGTGATATGACTGCAAAGTCTACATTCAAGGGATGTCAATTCCTTGGTGGAAGGATATTCACATGGCAATGCAAGAAACAATCTTGTGTGTCTGCATCAACTACTGAAGCTGAATACATTGTTGCTGCTAGTTGTTGTGCTCAAGTGCTTTGGATTCAGAATCAGATGCTGGACTATGGATTCAACTTCAAAGAGACTCCCATCCACATAGACAACAATAGTGCTATCTTTATTACAGAGAACCTTGTGCAACACTCAAGGACAAAACACATCAACATCAGGTATCATTTGATTAGAGATAATTTTGAAAAATGATTAATCAAACTAGTCAAAGTTAACATAAATGAACAATATGTTGATTTGTTCACCAAAGCTTTTGATGAACAGAGATTCAAATATCTTGTATCAGCTATTAGGATGATTAACCTTGAGTAGATTTTCTTAAACTTAACTCAATACTATTTCTAAAACCTGTGTGTCCTAAGTAGTCTATTTTATCACCTTCATAAGCCCAAGTTTACTTTGGAAGAAAATCTTTTAAATAATATTCCTTAGATTTTTGAAAATTTTGAACATCTTTTCTTTCAGAAGATATCAAGTTGTCTTCGGAATAAAATTATGTCTTCAAATCACATAACTACTTATCTGACTTTACCTTCGAAAGAAATTCAGAAATATCTTCCGAAGCTTAAATATGCCAATAAGTACTTATATGTCTTTGAAGAACAATTTTCTTCCGAAAGCAATTAAGTCTCGGAAGATTTATTCTCTTTAGAATAAATCTTACAAGTCTAGATCTCTTCCGAAACCAAACATGTCTCATAAGCAAAAATTCTTTAAGTATTTTCCTTCCGAAGAAAAATTTTCACAACTCTTAGAAATATCTTCCAAAGAGAAAATACCTTCGGAAGATTTTCAACTTCTAAGAAAACTACCTTTTTGGGCACTTTTTCAAAGATGGGACCATCACCCGATGAAGTTTATCCTTTTGCATTAACTTTGTCTTAAATCCATTTCATATATATATATATATATATATATATATATATACCTAATGGTTCCCCTCTTTCACTTTCTTCTTCATCTGCAAACTTCTCTAACCTAAATTCACCCACAAACCGCCTTTGTTCTTATCTTCCTTCACCCCTAAGCTTTCTCAAATGGCCAACCCTGATCGCAGAAACCAGCCCCATTTGTCTATGCAACTTCACAAGCAACATAATCAAGTTGCTCTGTTGAACTCTGAGAAAGATCAAAGTTTCTCAGAGGTTTGCCGCTTTCTTTCTCACACAAACTACTTCACCTCCCTCACTATTGATCCTCCACTCTATGAGGATCAACTTTTAGACTTTGGAGGACCTGCTAAGAGGTCACCATGGATGGGGAGAAGGCACTGTCTGCCACAGTGTAGGGAAGGACAATCTTCATCACTCTAGATTCCATAAACATTAATCTTCAGCTGGATGATGTAAAGGGTGATTTGTCCTTTTCCAAATCTGCTGTTAACCATTCTTTTGAGCAGATGGGCTATGAAGGTGACTTCTCAGTCAAAACCTTCAGAAAAAGGAAGGTTTCCTCTCAATGAAAATACCTCCTCCATGTCATCATCCACAACTTGTCTAACAAACATGGAGGATGGGACCAACTTCTAGAAGATCTTTTCTTTATAGTCCATGGGATGGTTCAAGGGGTCAAGTTCAGGTACTCACAATTTGTGTACACTAATTTACTTGCAAACTTGGACTCCTTAGAATACTACATGTTCTTTAGATATGTCCAGCACATTCTAGACTGTGAACTGAGCTCAAAGTTGAGGGGAACAGGTAAGATTCAAAAATTGGGACAGATGAAGCTCGACATCTTCAAAACTATGAGGAAGCCAACGGTTGGCTTCTCTGGGGTAGAAAAAACCCTTGTCTCAAAAATGTTAGAGCTCATTGCTTAAGGTGACAACCTAGCGGCACCAGCTAGTGTTAAACCCACACCTTCTACTTCACAACAACCCACACAACCACAAATAACCATCACCTACCAGAGGAAATCCAAACAAACCACTGCATAAGCTACACAGCTTGTGCAAACCCTCATATCACCACACATATAGGAGGAAGTGGACACTGGAGCTCCCACTTCCCTTGAGGAGCAAGACACTCCCATCTCACCAAAGATCAATGCTGAGGTTCCTCATGCTCAGTTTGATGAGCTCACAAACCTAATAGCCTTAAGCCTTCACTCAGAGTCTTAAAACTCTAGTGAACAACCTTTAGGGGATAGTTACTATTCTTAGCCTCTTGATCTAAATCAACCTATTCCCAACCTTGAATTCTATGATGATGAAGACATGGGATATAGTGAGTACCATGAGTCTCTCTTCTCCACCCCTTCTCAAGGAGAGATGAGTACTCTTGTTTCTCCCATGTCTAGCCCACATCATCCAACCATTACTGAGGTGTATCTCCCTTAACTTGTTCAAGAGGTCCATATGGAAGAGACTCTCACTTCAGTAAGTGATTACTTCATTAGGACCTCAACCATGGTAACTCAGCCCATTGACACTTCACTTGAAGTTGTCATTATGCAGAGGAAATCCAGCAGCCAAAAACATCATGTTGGTGATGAGGAAGAAGACTTTGGTCCAATTCTCTCATCTTTCCCATGATTCTTCTGATGAAGATGAGGGAACATGAGACTAAAGATGCAAAAGCTTACTAAAACCTACACTTATTTAGTATCCAAGGTTAGTCACTTGGAATCTCAAATGACTACCCTACAAAGGAGGGTCAATGATCAGCAACTTGAGATTTATGATCTCAAGGAGAAACTAGCTGGGAGACCTTTTAGGAGGACTCAACCAGGAACACAAGAACCTGTGGAAGTAATAGACCTAACCCCTAGCTCACCTATGCAAGAGGGTGATGCTACCAAAAAGGGGAGAAAGTCCAAGCAATCACAAAACCTGGGAGTTCTTCACAGGGTATGGACATTGAGGATTCACCACCCTCACTTGCAATAGTCCATACTCAGAAACCTCCTCAAGTCCACATTGATGTGGACTCACTCATACAAAGCTTGTTTAAGGAGGGTATACCAAGGGCAATGTCATCCCCACCCTATGGAGCTGAAAATAAAATACTAGGGTGGAAATATGATGTTGATAGAAGAGCCCTAATACTGTATAGATTTCAAGGGCAGTAAGAGGTCTTCAACTTTCAGACCTTGACCTACTATGATAGTCTTCCTCTAGTCCATATGCCACTTGCCAACCCAATTCAACATAGGCAAGCTAACAGACTAGTTGAGAGGATTCCAGAAAGGATTGTTGAAGAGTTCAGACAAAGGAGAAGACAAATGCAAACACGTAATGTCACAGGAACTACTACTTCAACATCATGTACCCTCAATGAGGCACCAACTGGTGAAGATGTATCATAACCTCTCTCTGCCAGAGCTTGACTGCTACATCAGGCAATGAAGGCCAAAGTTATCTCCACCTTGAGTACACCAAGGTCTGTGGTGGCAAAAGGAAAGGAAACTAACTACTAAGGAAATTGAGGAGGATGAGAGAGAGAGGAAGAGGAAGCCAAGGGGAAAGAGTTCAATTGGGTCCTCAGACTTCATGGAAGCTACTATCAGGGTTGCCCCTATGCCAAACACTCAACATGATGAGTTGTGGGCAGCCATGAAACTACTTGGGGGCTAGGAACTATAAAGTAGATAAAATTATCTATCTTCTCCTTGAAGAACTAAATAAACTGGAAGACATAGAAATGTCTAGGGAGAGTAAGGAGGCAGAGGATGTAGAGTTACTCCTCAAGATCAAAGAAGAAAGAAGGCAGAAAATGCTATACAAGCATGCTCCTACCTTCTCCCGAGTTCAAGAAAGCCCTGAGACAGAGGATATGGAAACTGAACAAGAGCCATCATCCAAAAGAGTGATCAATCATAAGATTAAAAGGGAGAGCTTGTTGGCTTACATTCTCCACCAAGTCAATTTCCTTCTGAAGTTGAGGTTAAGGTTGACCTTGTTGGCTTACAACACAACCTGAACCTAGAGCTGCATCTCAGCTAACATCATCTTCTATTCCACAACTGGGTTTTGCTCCCTTTCCTTTTAAACCTCTGAGGGAAGAGGACCCAACTAAGAGAGGCACAACTGAACAACCTGACAGGATCAGCGATCACAAGTTTGATGTATTAGAGAGTAATGCAGCGGAATAAGATCAAGAATTAGACAAATTATAGCAAGAGTTTGATATTTGTAAACAAATACGAGAGAATATATTTCTGTGATAAGGAATGTTTCAATAATACCAAATATTATTGCTCAATCATTCACACATTACAATAAGGTTGACACTCCTTATATAGAGTGCAATCACTGCTGTAATCACGAGATTGTGACAACTGGCAGATCTATTACAAAAATAACTAACACTTAACAAACTACTGAAATGTTCACAACTACTGAGAACATATCAGAGTGCTAAGTATAAAACATAAAACTACTGATAAGAAACTACTGAAACTACAACGACTGAAGAACAAACTCTTCAGTCGTTTTACAAAACTACTTAAAAGATAAAACATAAAACTACTGAAAAGTAAACCGTCACAACTACTGAAGAAGTCCTCTTCAGCTGTTATGACAACATCTGATATTTGGTCTTCAGCACTTGTGTCTTCAGACTTTGTCTTCAGCACTTGTCTTCAGACTTTGTCTTCAGTACTTGTCTTCAGACTTTGTCTTCAGACTTTGTCTTCAGCACTTGTGTCTTCAAACTTTGTCTTCAGCACTTGTGTTCAGACTTTGTCTTCAGCACTTGTGTCTTCAGACTTTGTCTTCAGCACTTGTCTTCAGACTTTGTCTTCAGCACTTGTCTTCAGACTTTGTCTTCAGCACTTGTGTTCAGACTTTCTCTTCAGGTGTTCTCTTCAGCTGTTGTGGACTTCAGTAGTTGTTTTGACGTCTGTGGGACTTAAAGGTTTTTCTGATCTGGCTCATTAGTACTTTTGGTCCAACAAACTCCCCCTGAACCAATGCAGCCAAAACCTTCAACTATATTAAGGTCCCACTTATTGTTGGCAAAATGGTTGGTCTTTTTCCTTCTTGATCAGTTGAGAAGATGACCCATATAAGCACTGGCCTGGAAATGAGCCTCTGATGATTTGGTTGGCAATGTATGGATGGGAGCTCTGTATTGGGAAATTGGACACTGAGCTATTCCCCCATCCATGAGACTCACTTCCCATGTATAAGCTTGTAGGATTCTCTGGTGTATGCTCTGAGAAACATAATTTGTTCCTCCATGGTAAGATTTTCTGATTCACCATCAAACAATCCTTCACGCCCATATAGCTCTGAGATGTACTTGGCCTGTTTGCCATTTTTGAGCTCAACTGTTGTAATCTGTCTGTATGCAAACTCATCTGGGTGAGTACCTTCAAGTAACAGACTGAGCTCATTTTGTTTGAAGTTCTCAAGCTTCTTGTAGACTAACCCCTTTTTAATAACTCTGTTCTCTAACATCTTTTGGGGTGGCTATTTAGTCTCATAAGCCTTCTTGAAGTCTTCTACAATTTCCCAGGGTGATACTACAAGGACCACTGTGATCTCTTCATCTACGATCCTTTTTATCTGGCCCTTGTATCTCGCAGGAATATCTTTCTTCACAATTCTGTGAGCCACCCTAGGATCAGGCCATATCCTCACCTTTTCCTTTTGATATTGAAATATGTTGGCAAGGGTGTACAGTCTCAGAGCTTCTGTCTTCATAGTTATTATTGATGAAGAAGCAGCATAAGTTTTGTCTATGCTTTTCAGCATTTCCTCATCATGAAGCCTTTGCTGCTGTTCTTCTTCTATCTTAACTCTCACAGTCTCCATCTGTGAGGTGGGAGTGATGGGCATAGATTTGGCTTTAGGCAAAGTTAGGACTGCGGAAAGAGGCAGCCTATCTTCTTCCTCATCATCCTCTTCTTCTTCTTCTTCTTCTAGCCTCAACATCCTTCTCTTCTTCTTCTTGGATGCATCATCGGCTGTTGGTTTTGAGGGTAAAGGAGTTGGTTTAATGGGTTGTGGTAGTGGTGATTTTGAAGTGGTAGGTTTTGCAGGTTGTTCTAGCATTCTTGTAGTGAGTGAGGCTTTGGAGTGTTTTGCTAATTCATTTCTGTTCCCAGCACCTGCCTCATTTAGTGCTTCAATCACCAGTCCCTTAGTGTATGCTTCAGACGTACAGATCTTGGTGGTTATTGCCAAGATACTGTCCCTGGTCCATGACTTAATCTCTATCAATGATCTCCCAAGATACTTTGCAATGAATCTGATCATGATCTCTAGTCTTTCTCTTTCTAATGCATCATAACTTGCCTATCTTGAGTTAATTTCTTCAACTTCAAGTCTTCTAATCTCAGAGTCAAGCTGGGCAGTATCGAACCCTTGTCTATACAGTTGATCAATAATGGAGTCCATAGATTTACTATGTGTAGCATCAGCCATTTTGATCATCTCATCCAGTTTGAGTTCTTTTTGGAGTTCTTTTTCTTTTCTTTCAATCTTCCTCTTCTTATATGTGATATGAAAGTCTTTGTGACTTTCACTCACTTGATCAATGTCAGCTCCCTTCACATACTCTTCTTCCTTCTCAGTCTCCTTCACAACCTCCTCTTCCTTCTCAATCTCCTGTTCTTTCAGTATGCTCTTCCCCTTTGCTTTCACTAACTGACTCTCCCCCTTTTTGGTTGCATTGGTTGCAAGGGTTTGAGTAGTAGAAAGCCTTGTGCTCACAATCTCCTCCACCAGGGGTTGTATGATTGAGGGAAGCCTCTCATCCATGGTTTTGATCACAATGTCTGTGATCATTGGGGTGATGAGAGGTAGGGATTTCTGGAAGATAGCAGCTGTTTGCTCAGAGGGGTTCTGTCCCTGAGAAGCAGTGCCAGAAGTAGAGGCTGGTGGGTTGAAAGTTTGGAGTGGCTGAGTGTTTGGGAGACCTTCAGGTGAAGGTGCCATCTGTGGGTTTATGTTGGTGGCAGATGGACTTGCTTCTTGAGAGAATTGGTCAAGTAGTCTTTGTAGTCTACTGACTTCTTCCTCAAGAATTGTGTTCTGGGCCAGAACATCATAAAAGAAGCCCAGGTCATCATCAGCAAATGCTGAATCACCTGACCTCCTGCTTGTAGCAGGATGTACATGCCCTGGGTGTAGACCAGTTGTATCATGTGCCCGTTTTTCTTGGAACTGGGGACTTCCAGCCTCAGGACGATGTCCTTCAGCTGTTGCCTCTGATGAGGTCTTAGCAATGTTACCAACCTCAGTCTGATCATGTGCTAATGCAGAAGAGGTGGCAGCCTCACCAGATATTCTGATCTCCTTATCTACACCAGGAGACAGAACATTTAAACCCCTGTGCTATGGGTTGTCAGAAGCATGTTGATCCTCTTCCTCAATATCTGTGGTTTTCCCCTTTGGTGGTTGTTGGGGAGGAGGAAAGGCATGCAGCTGAGTCAGCACGTTTGCAATTATAAGTGTTGGACTTTGGGGTCATTTTCATGGGTAGATAGGGTAAAATCAGTATGCACCTGGGGAGAATGGTGCGTTTCAATGGCAATCTCCTCAAATGAGGAAGATTCCAGATTTGTGGGTACCCCTTCTTTGGTTGCTTCAGGCTCCTTTTGAGAGGAATCCTGAGCGGCTGTGGCTGGTTGAGTCTCTGATACTACTGGGGGGTTTACACCAGCAAGTATATCCTGTCTTGGTGGTACAGGAGCATCTTCAGGGGACTCATCTCCCTGAATAGCTGTTTTGGGTCGTTTTGTTTTTGGTTTGGTGGGGACTCTGGATTTGGTGGTGGTGGCTGTGGGTTCCAGCTGCGTGGGTTTGCGCAACTTGGCAGCCATTTTTAGTGATTGGTCAGAGTTGTGCCGGGAGTATACTTCAGGCAATAAAGCCATAGCAGGGACTCCCAGGCCAACAAGTCCCTCAGCTTGAAGCTGGTTTTCAATTATGGCCATTATGAACCGAGGATATAATATCCAACGGTTAGCAAGTTGTTTTTGGGCCATATCCTTGAGCTCCAAAAATAGTATTTCAGAAAAATTTAAAGGTTGTTGCTCAAGGATGGAGTACATTACCTGTTGCCACCTTGTGGACATTTGATCCCATGATGAAGTCTTGGGGGCCAGGCAGACATTTACCATATGAAAGATGAGCCGTTTAGCATCCTGGAAATGTTTCTTCAATATGGTAGAGGCACTCAGGTTACCTTCATATCCATGGTGGGCAAATGACAGATCTGTTGTGCCCTTTGGATAACCAGTTGGGAAGGCAGCATCATCCAGATTGAGGGTTTGGCGAAGAATGTCTGGAGTAATGACCACCTTTTGGTTATGGACAAACGATTGGAGAGACTCTGTGTCATTCTCCTCATAGACAAGAGTGAAGTTTGTCCAGAATTGGCTAAGAGATTCGGCATATATGGTGGGGTTTAACAGAAAAGCTGTTTGGTAAGGTGACTGAACCATTAAATCAATGGCATTGTGAAACTTGGTCCAGTATGGTGATTTTGTGAGGTGAGCGACACAGTTGTATCGTGGTTTTAGTTGCATGGTCGCCATGGATGAAGAGAGGGTACAGAGTTTTTGAACGTTAGGTTTGAGAGGAGAGGTGAGAAACTCTGAAGGTGGGATAAGGTATTTATAGGGTAGGGTTATGAAACGACTGAAAGGTTTTGGTGTTAGTCATCATTTGTTGAAACTACTGATGACGTGGCATTAACTTTCAGAGGTTTGAAATGACTGACCGTATTGGTGTGATCATCAGTTGTTATAAACAACTGAAGACTTGGTTTTAACCGTCAGACGTTGAAACAACTGAAGTCTTTGATTTAGTCGTCAGTAGTTATAAAACTACTGAAGACAATTTTGACTTCAGGTGGTGAAACAACTAAGGACATGTTGTTTGTCATCAGTAGTTGTGAAACTACTGAAGACAGTGGTTTTGTCATCAGTTGTTGTAAACAGCTGAAGACTTGGTGTTAGTCTTCAGTAGTTGTAAACTACTGAAGACATAGGTTTGGCTTCAGTTGTTTAGAAACAGCAGTTGTAGAAACAACTGAAGAGAAATTACTCATCAGCTGTTTTCGTCAATTCATAGCTTTTCAGCTGTTTCAGTCTGACCTACACACTTACTCATCAGACTTAAATCTGAGTTTCAGAGGTTTCATTGGTCATCAGTACTTATCTGCATTTCTGACATCAATAGTTGTAGCTACATCAGCTGTTGTGATTTCATCAGCTGTTGTAACTACATCAGTTGTTTTAACAAATAAAGTACTTCAGTACTTGTGAGGAATGTAGCCTTCAGTAGTTATAAAAACTACTGAGGGGAAAGGAACTCATCAGTACTTATATATGACATGGTTACCAATGATCATCAGTATTTATTACTGAGATCATCAGTAGTTGTCACTTATTCTAGCTGCAGCATACCAAGCCTTAACACCAGGTTGTGGAAAGTTGAACTATCCAAAGGCTTAGTAAAAATGTCTGCAAGCTCATCAGCACTAGGAACAAATTTTGGATCAATCAGACCTTTTTCAAAACAATCTCTAATAAAATGGTGTCTGATTTTAATATGTTTAGTCCTAGAGTGCTGGACAAGATTCTTGACAATACAAAGAGCTGAAGAGCTATCCATTAACAATGGGGTCTTAGTCTCTGTTATGCCATAATCCAATAATTGGTTTTGAAGCCATAGTACCTGAGATGTACAGCTTGCAGCAGCAATGTACTCGGCTTCAGCAGTTGATGTAGCAACTAAGGTTTGTTTCTTACTCTGCCAAGAAATCAAACAGTTGCCTAGGAATTGACATCCACCAGAAGTTGATTTCCTGGTCAACTTACACCCTACATAGTCACTGTCAGAAAAAGCAACTAATTTACCAGAATGTCTAGTAGAATACCATAAACCAAGAGATGGAGTGCCTTGCAGATATCTAAAGATCCTCTTGACTGCAATCAAATGAGACTCCTTAGGTGCAGCCTGAAATCTGGAGGTAGAGGAACCAGTTCCCACACTTGCTGTTTCTTGAACTGAAGAAGCTCAAGCTGCATGGCATCAACCCATCCATTGTCCTTTAAAGCAATGTGATAATTCTTTGGCTCTTGCTGACTGATGAAGAGAGCATAGAAGCAGAAATTTGACAATTGACTTCTTGTTGATACTCCAGCAGTGATATCACTAATGATTTGAGACATAGGGTGATTCTTCAGATCTTGGTACACAATGAGATCAGTGCAAGTGTTTGTAGCAGGCTCAACAACAACAGATGGTGATGGTGAAGTAATTCCTTGAAACCAATCAGTAGATGGTAATTCAAAGGAAGTTGAAGTTGTAGAAATCTCATCAGCATTTGTTGTGGATTGTGCTGCTGGAGCTACAGGAACATCAGGTCTAGCTGAATCAGGCAGTTGATCACTAAACTTGAAGAGGTGAGTACTACTATCATCATCATCAGCACCAGCAGTACCACCAGGTGGTGAACTATTGACAGGAACAACAACAGGAGTTTGATAAGGAACATATTGCAGTATGTCCAAATCAAATATCTCCACAGGGCTTTGTGGAATCTTGTCCTTTGGAGATTCATTAAACTTAACATGTAGGGTCTCTTCAACCATTTTTGTTCTACAGTTGAATACTCTGTATGCTTTGCAAGTTGATGAATAACTAACAAAGTACCCTGCATCCACCTTAGAATCAAATTTTTGGAGTTGATCTCGTGTGTTGAGAATGAAACAAGGACATCCAAAAGCTCTAAAAAATGAAATTAGAGGGGCCAAATGATGAAGAACTTCATATGGAGTTTTCATCAACCTCTTATTTACTAGAGCTCTATTTTGTACATAGCAAGCTGTATTGATAGCTTCAGCCCAAAAAGTCATTGGCAGTCCAGAGTCAGCCAACATGGACCTTGCAGCTTCAATAAGGGTCCTGTTCTTTCTCTCCACTACTCCATTTTGTTCAGGAGTTCTTGGAATGCTAAAATGCCTTTTGATTCCCTTTGAGAGGTAGAACTCATCAAGTGTATTGTTTCTAAATTCTGTTCCATTATCACTTCTAATACACTTGACTGAGAGGGAATACTGCTTCTCAACATACAACACAAAGTTGATAATCTTCTGAGCTGCTTCATCCTTTGAATGCAAGAAGAAAGTCCATACAAATCTGGAGTAATCATCCACAATTACCAGACAGTATTTCTTCTTAGCCATACTCATCACTCTCACAGGACCAAAGAGATCCATGTGAAGAAGCTGTAAGCAGGCATTGGACTTAGGTTCTTCTATGGAGGGAAATGAGGCTTTGTGTTGTTTTCCTTTTAAACAAGCAGTGCAGTCATCTTCACATTTGAACTCCTTCATAGGCAATCCCCTTACTAAACCATGGTTTATCAGCTGATTTATTTTTTTTGAGATTAACATGACCCAGCCTTCTATGCATAATGTAGATTCTTGAGGGGAAGCCTTGGAAAATAGGCAAGGATGGCCTTTGAGATCTATTTTCTTGGAAAGATCTAAGGCATACACTCTTCCTGTCCTGTTGGTCTTAAGGAGAGTGTATTCATCTAACACCTTATCAATCAAACTTAGAACTTTGGATGACAGAATCCGGCAGTTCTGACTTGTGAAAAGAGCAACATGGCCTTTGTCACACATTTGACTGACACTCAAGAGGTTGTACTTGAGATTTTCCACATGGTTAACATCATCAAACTTTATTTCCCCATTGGAAACAAAGCCTTTGCCGATAATGTAACCCTTTGCATCATTGCCAAAAGACACAAACCCCTTCCTTCCTTGAGAGTAGTCATTAAGAAGTGATCTGTTTCCTGTCATATGCATGGATCCTCCACTGTTTACATACCAGATGCCTATGTAGCATGTTGAAGAACCCTGCATAACAAAACAAATTAGTTAGATTTTGAGACCCAAACCTTTTTGGTTTTGGGCCTGTTCACATCAACAGATGGTAAACTAACAGGTTTGTTTGAAACAACAGCCTGAGAGGAAGAAGATGGTGAAGAAGAGGAATCCTTTGGCTTGGACCTCCTTTTCTGTGGTTTCAACATAGGAACATCTAATTGGTTAACTCTTCCCAATAGATGTTGAACCATCATAACCAGCTCTGTCTGATTTTGTGATAAAGCTTTCAGCTCTTCAGACACATTAGCATTTGAGTTTGATAAGTTCTTATGTTGCACCTTCTTCTTTTGAGCAATCTCTGTTGTTACCTGTTTAACCCCTTCCTTTTTGGATTTCTTTTTGGACTTGAGGGTTACAGGATTTGATGTTGCTGGTACAAATGTGGCTTCAAACTCATTTTTCATTTTGACCATTTTCTCTTTAATTTCCTCTTTATGTTTGAGTTTGGATCCTCATTTGTACCAACAATCATCTGTAAGATGATTAAACAAACCACATACTTCACATGGTTTCTTTTTCATCTTATGTTGATCATCAACTAAAGAGGATGAAACTACTAAAGACTTGCTCTTTAGTACTTTGGAAGCATTATTTGCTTTCTTGACTTCCTCTTTAGTAGTCTTCAAACTCTTCTACTGACAGTTTTCTTCTTTTCAGTGCTGACAGTAGTTGGAGTTTGAACTTCAGGTGTTAAATCTTGCTCTCCAGTCCTTTCAGGACTTTCAGAAATAACTCCTGAGTTGATCAAGTCTTTGATCATGTGAGTGTCAGCAATAGAACCATCAACATCAGCTGATAGGTTCTGAGAGGGCTTAGTGCTGACTTCTACTTTTGATGATGCTCTATCAAAAAGTGAATCACATGATGAGGTGGATTGGTTATTGCTTTCTCCATCAGATTTCACTTCTACTCTTGGAGCAAAATCTGTAGGAGGAGCAGTGTGATTATAACCAATGCCAAACTTCACATTGGAAGCTGATTGCTTACTAAGAAGCATTTCAAAACCTCTGCATGATTGTACCCATCGATCACACTCTACTTGGGTGACTGCAAGGGTTTCTTTGAGACTTCTCTGGTCTTCCAGAATAACCTCTAGCTTAGCCTTTTCATCATTTAATTGGCATTTAAGCTTATAAATCTCATCATTTTTACTATTAAGAGCAGACTCATACTCAGCTTGTCTTTTGGAAATGGTTTTCTCAACCTCAAGTTTTTGATTTATTAATGCTACATTTGCCTCTCTAATAGAGAAAAGGCAGCTATGCATGATTCAGAACATAACTTGGCTTTAGCCTCTGAAGATACCTGAGTTACCTGTGAAGATGATGCATTTGAGCAAGAACCCTCAGTAGACTCCAGAGCCATAAGTGCCAGATTCCCAAAAGGACTATCACCACCATGTTGAACAGCACCTGTGAACAGTTGTTCATGACCAGACATGTCATCTGGCAAACTGCTCCAGTCAACAACTTCAGGGGTGAAGAAGCTATGTTGTTGAGGTTGAGGAGGTTGATGAGATGGTTGAGGTTCTGGAAGTGCATGAGGTTGTGGACCATAGGAGCTTGAACTTTACTGGTTTGTGGCATGTAATAACAAGGGTAAGGGTATGGCATTTGACCCTGAGGAACAAAATATGCAGGAGATTGTGGTTGAGAATGATGACTAGAATTGACAGGATGTTGCCCTTTGTTTTGTTGACTATTGCTAGGGAAAGTCACAAAAGGTGCAGAGGAATTAGATCCAGATGATCTACATTCTCTAGCAAAGTGTCCAAGCCTTTGGCGTTTGTGACACCTCAACTTACTCTTGTCAAAACCAACTTTGGTTTTGCCAGAGAGTCCTGGGAACTTTCTTCCAGTTCTTTTGTAGAAATGTTGATGCATGTATGTCCCTAGATCATGAGTTGTAATGTAATAAATCTTGTCTGTCTGATTATGATGTAATAGTATCGATTAATGAAATGATATGAATTGGTTGTTACTTGTGATGTTTAATATTTCATTAATGAGTCGTGATTGAATTGATTGCGTTTATGATTGTTTGAATGATTGCACATTATGTCATATTAATTAAAACATTCAAACTTAACTTAATGAAGTTCTCATGCGAATGGCCCATGCGAATGGACCACAAGCATGAATAACTTCATACGATTGACTCAATCGCACAACTGAACCAGGAGACTGGATCAGTCGTATGATTGACACATAAGATTGACTCAATCGCACGATTGAACATTCAGTCGTGCGGATGAATCAACCGCATGGTTCAATCGCACGACTGAACCATACTTATGGCCCAGTCGCACGATTGAACAATACTAACCTATAAATAGACCCAATTCGTGGAAAAACGAAAGCATTCATCCCATTACGATTCCAGACGTACCCTAGCCGTCCAGAAGCCTCCCAAATCGTTCTCCAAGTTCACAGAACACATCAGATCGATTGCTAATCGATTTCTGGCGTTGGTTTCAATTCTTGATTGATTCATCGTGTGTTCTCACTGATTGGATCGCCAATCAAATAGGATTCCGCACTATTTGAGTTGGTTTAACACGCTAATCACTAGGTATTTCGTTCAAATACCAGGTCCTAACAAGTGGTATCAGAGCTTTGGCTCTTGATTACGTGTTGATTCAATCAAGATTGCATAAAAGTTTGTGTTTTTGCACGAAAAACGCAATCTTTGGCATCAAAAGTGATCTTGGACGTTCCCTGCTCATTGGAGTTTAGTTTCTACGGACTTAGGCGATTAGGACCTGTGAAATTTCGAATTTTTACGGCTGAAACCCGTCAAACCTAGAAATTTTCCTAAAACAGCAGCTTCAGTCGCACGAGTGACCCATTC
This sequence comes from Flaveria ramosissima, assembly GCA_025215565.1. Classification (NCBI taxonomy): domain Eukaryota; kingdom Viridiplantae; phylum Streptophyta; class Magnoliopsida; order Asterales; family Asteraceae; genus Flaveria; species Flaveria ramosissima. Next base: position 49,684,738 of record CM046034.1, on the reverse strand, counting down.
GCACGACTGGACTCCATTCGCATTGCTCATTCGCACGATTGGACCTAGTCGCACCCTCATTCGTCCGACTGAACCGTTCGTTCGCATAACTCATACGCACCAGATTCATTCGCACGACTGAACCAATCGCCCAGTTCAGTCGCACGGTTGAACCAATCACAGAGTTCATACGCACGATTAGACCATTCGCATCCTTCAGTCGCATCAGTGAAAGTTTGTTTGATTAGATTCTAAGTTTATTAGCCATGGAAGATCAGATGTCAGCCTTTACTGCTGAGAAGGACTCGAGGATTCAGAACCTGCGGTTGCTTGAGAGTGAGGTGGGTAATCACAATAAACCACCAAAGCTCTTGACTTTAGATGAGTTTCCCCACTGGAAACAACGTTTTGAGATCTACCTCAATGGAGTAGATCCTAATCTGTGGGAAGCTATTGAGGTTGGTTATAGTACACCGGTGGGAGCTGATGGAGTTAAATTAACGTTAAGTGGGATGACAGACGCACAGAAAGTAAAGTACAATGCAGAGAAAAGGGTTTATGCATTGATCACTCAGTCTATCCCCAAAGACATATTCCACCAGTATTCAGAGAACAAGCAGTCCAAGAAACTGTGGGATGAGCTAGAGAAGAGATATGATGGGAATGCGTCATTGAAGGCAATCAAGGAAAAGGAGTTAAAGAAGGAATTCGATAACTTCTCATCGATTGGTAATGAGAGTTTAGACGAAGTCATAGACAGATTTTACCACTTGATGAGCGAATTGCATACACATGGAGTTGAAACAACCATGGAAGAGAAAGTGAGCAACTTCGCGGACGGATTGCCTGATAAGTGGGCTTCATTTGTGTCTAACCTTAGACAGAATGAAATGCTTATAAAGCTGGATATAAATGACTTCATTCTTAAGTTGCGAGAAGAAGCACTAAGGATGAAGTATAAAGCTCAGAAGTCTGCGTACACACAAAATCCAGCTTTATACAACGCCACGCCTCAAGCTAAGACATCTGGAGCACCTCTCCAGACTGCATTTGTGTCTAGCTCGTCAGGTCCTTCACATGCTTCTCCTTCTGGATCAGACACGTCAGGGTCATCATGTACCCACTATATTGGATCAGAAGCAAGTGCTACCAAATTGAAGACCGAGAACCTCGGTAATGTAACCGTAGAAGTAGCACGAGAGCATATGGATCTTCTAGCCGCAGTGGTTCATTCATATGATGGACTAGTTGCTGGGAAGATTGGAAACTGCCATCTGGCAGATGAGGACTACGAGCAGGTAGATGAAATGGAGCTTGAGAGGATGGATATAATGTGGGCCTTAGCTAGCGCTGTCCGAAGGGCGAAGAAGTTTGTTAAGAAGACAGGACAGAACTTGATAGCTACTAAGGATACCACATTTGGCTTTGACAAGAGCAAAGTGACCTGCTTCAACTGTGGAGAGAAGGGGCACATCAAGAGAGAATGTGTCAAGCCAAAGAAGACGGGTAATGGGAACCCGTTCTCGTCCTTTACTCGCCAAGACAAGCAAGCCTCCAGTTCTACTTCATCAAACAAGGATCCAAAAGCCTTGACTGCTCATGATGATGAAGGACAGGATTGGAGTTTTAGGTTTGTCTCACCAAGAGAATCTAACATTGCCAGTGTTGAAGATATTGATGATGATTCTGCGAGTGAAGGTGATCTAGCAGTTGAGATAGCAATGTCACATAGTGAAGAATCAACAGCAGTTGAGGTCAGTTACAAGCCAAAGGAGGAGACTTCCACGTCAGAGACAGAAAAGTCAGAATCACCAGAACCAGAGACGTCTGATGCTGCGTTGATGGCTAACTCTTCTGAACCAACACAGGTAAGTACAACTGACCAAATGTTTGATAATCATGCTTGTTCTGATTGTTATATGTTTAGGAATAGCATTGATGAAAAATTTGCTAGGTTATTAGATCACAATGATAACTTAGTAAAAGATTTACAACTGTGCACTGAGGCTAATAGAGTTCTAAAACAAAATGAGCATAGTTATAAAGAAAAGATAGACCTATTGACTAAACAGCTTAGGGAAACTGAAGTAGTTGCCTTTAACCAAGCTAATGACATTAGGTACTATCTAAACTCCCTAGAGGACACTAAGAAGCAAAAGGCAGTTCTAGAAGTAGAAGTTAACTCCTTAAAACAGAAACTGCACAGTTGGACTAGTTCTTCACACATAGTTCAACACTTAGTGAGAGAAAGGAATAACGGGGAGGGATTAGGCTACAAAGTGGTTCCACCTCCACCTGAGACCTTGATGAACACTAAGTCTAGACCAGTAAACAACAACCCCATCAAGGATCATGTGGTGACTACTCCTCTTGTTACTGATCCAGACATATCATGTTCATCTACTGAATCTGGACAGAAACAAAAGGAGGCCACTTCAAAGGCAAAGGGTAAATTGCCTTGTGTTAATCTGGAAAATGAATTTGAAAAAGTTAACTTAAAGTCAGGGTCAAACAGAGTCAAATCAGAACCTAAAAGGACTTCAAACGTTAATTTTTCACATGCTTCAAGTCAAAAACCAGTTAACTAAAAAATGGAACATGTTAAACAGGTGAAAACAGTTAATTTTGTTAAACCAGAGAAAACATCAAACATACAAGAGTCAAAACCTAAAGTGATTTGTTAGGACCTGGTATTTGAACGAAATACCGAGTGATTGCGTGTTAAACCAACTCAAATAGTGCGGAATCCTATTTGATTGGCGATCCAATCAGTGAGAACACACGATGAATCAATCAAGAATTGATTTCAACGTCAGAAATCGATTAGAAACCGATCTGATGTGTTCTATGAACTTTGGAGAACGATTTGGGAGGCTTCTGGACGGCTAGGGTACGTCTGGAGTCGTAATGGGATGAATGCTTACGTTTTCCCACGAATTGGGTCTATTTATAGGTTAGTATAGGTCAATCGTGCGACTGGGCCATAAGTATGGTTCAGTCGTGCGATTGAACCATGCGGTTGATTCATCCGCACGATTGAGTGTTCAGTCGTGCGATTGAGTCAATCTTATGTGTCAATCATACGACTGATCCAGCCTCCTGGTTCAGTCGTGCGATTGAGTCAATCGTATGAAGTTATTCATGCGTATGGTCCATTCGCATGGGCCATCCGCATGAGAACTTCATTAAGTTAAGTTTGAATGTTCTATTTAATATAACTTAATGTGCACTCATTCAAACATTCATAAACCCAATCAATTCAATCACAACTCATTAATGAAATATTAAACATTACAAGTAACAACCAATTCATATCATTTCATTAATCAATTACAATTACATCAAAATCAGACAGACAAGTTCATTACATTACAAATCATGATCTAGGGACATACATGTATCAACAAACTCCCCCTTGGACCTAGATCTATCTATTCTCTTGTCTTCTGCATAACCTCCTTATATCTCTTGTACTTCTCCTCTTTAGTGACTCCTGCGTGTATCTCAAAAGCAAAGCAGAGTCTTATGACGTTTTGGAATTGGAGGGCTTGTACAATATCTTGCGTGTCATAGAACAGTGGCCACTTATATAATGTGTAGACATCATTAGCAGATAAGTTGGTTAGCCACATTGGGTCGAATACCCTGATAGTATCCATTTGGCCCTCTCTGTTTAGGACTATGACCGCTTCGGCTGTTCTCCAATCGTAGTACCACCATTTGAAGTGGGGAGTGAAGTCCTGTGGCATTTCCCTCAGAGGGATTCTTGACATAGTGCGCGGAGGACTCCACTTCAGCACAATCTTTGGCTTACCAGTTATGGGATCAACTTCAGAACGTCTGATATACCTCGTAGGTTGTTGAGGTTTGAAGTTGACCCACCTGGTGTGATACTCTTTCCTCAGGGCAGCCTCAAACCAGCCTGACATCTTCCTCGGGTCAGCATACAGCAGCTTTAGTTTAGCCAGCTGGTTGAGCTCAAAACCAGGTAGAGTCTTCAGATCATGTGGGAACCTGAAGTACTCTATGCCCTGCTCCCTCTTAACAGCATACGCGTTAAGGTCTTCAAAATATGCCCAAGAGATAATCCTGCCGACACCTTATGGTGTTTCTTGACTTTGTAGAGCTTGGTGTAGGCATCTCTCTTTGGTGCAGCCCACTGGGCTCTCACTTCCTCAAAACAGGCAGCCCATTCAGCCTTACGAATATCTACATCTGCATTGGAGGCTTGGGCTGTTTCTGCGATCTTTTCTGCTTCTTGCTCCATCTTGTTGAGTACCTCAAAAGTATCACTGACTAGGGATTCACCCAAATTGGGGACCACATTTCCCTCGGCATCAGCGTACTGAGGATACTCTTCTGCAGTGATGTCTTCAATCTCAACTCATCAATGTCGTTCAGTTCCCCATCACTGGTTGAGTCCACTATTGGAGCATCCTTCACGATTTCATCGGGATTGAGTTTGAACATTTCAGCTATTTGCTCATCAGACAGGTCATGAATTATCTCCCCTTCTTCAGGGGTATAACTCACAGACCGTCTTACTATCCCTTGTAGGTCAAGAATCATAGTTAACTGAGTCTTGACCATTTGAAGGGGAGTAAAGTCAAACTCATCCCTCTGAAAGTTTGGATCTGTTTGATATAAACATTCAACACATAAATCATTAGTAATTAATCAAACAGACATATATTAACTTAACTTAATAAATATAAACATTTAATACATTTGTTTTTCATTACATGATTCAAGTACAAAGTAAATAAACAAATAAAACATCTAATCAGTACTTTGATCCTGAATCTGTGGTGTGTCGCTCGGAGGAGCAGAAGTAGTGGATGACTGGTCTTGTCGACGTTTGGATCTGCGCTCCTGACCTGAGGCAGAGGCCGATGCAGCCGCATCCCCTCCTTCTGCCTCGTCATCATCATCGTGTCCTTCTGTCCTTTCTTCTTCCGTCTCCTCATCATCATCATCTTCCTCATCCTCATCCTCATCTTCATCATCATCATCTCCGTCGTCTCCGTCACCCTCCTTTAGCTTCAGGGGCTCATCCTTCGACCCCTTCAGCCTCAGCATGATCGTCTTGTTGGTCGACTCCAACTCCTCAATACGTTTGGCGGACTGAGCCTGAGTATCTTGGAGTTGGGCCACCTCAACTCTCTGCTGGTCTATGACCCGAGCTTGCTCTGCCAATTGCTGAGATTGGGCAGCAGCCAAGTCGGTCAGTCTGCGGATCTGGGCCGCCTTCTCCTCGTCAGCAGCAAGCAGACGCATAACCATACGGTTTAGCGCTGAGAGCTGCTCCTCTACCCCAATGTGAGGTAGAGTGAATCCATGTACCTGTGAGGGCTGGGCTGACGGTCCAGCCTGATGTGTGTGGTGGTGGCGGTGGCAGTGGTGAATATGGGTCGGTGAGCTGATGGTGGTGAAGTGGGGGTGAATGGTCTGGTGATGGATGGGATAGATATAGTGGTGGTGGGTAAAGTGGTGGATGTGGTAGTAGGAGTAGTGGCTGTGGTGGCTGTGGTGATGGATGGAATCTCAGTAGTGGTGGTGGTGGTGGTGGCTGTGGTGGTAGAAGTGGTAGTCACGAAGGTCAACCGACGCTTCTTCTTCTTCAACCCATGTGGTTGAGCCATCCGCTTCCTCCTGGTCCCGGAGGAAGTAGATGCTCCCCCTGCAACTCTGCTACCTGACCCCGGAACATAGTTGGGGTCAGTATCTCTCTCCGAGGAGTCCCTTGGGTGCTCACCAACCACCTTTAGCCTGTGGTCTGTGGGAACGACTTTGCTTCCCACAGTTCTGGTGAGGGGCTCCTCGTCTGACTCTTCCTCCTCCATGTCACCAGCAACAAACTCCTGATGGAAGCCGGCCATCTCTGCGACCTCTCCGGCAGTGGCTGACCCCGGGGGAATAATCTCTGTATCTGTGCCTCTAGATGGAGCAGGCATGTCATCCCCGGCATCGCCACTATCATCATCATCAGAGTCTGACTCTGGTATAGCAATGTGCTCCACGTCTGAGTCACTGTCCTCGTGGCGCCACTTCCTCTTCGCTGGCGCCACATAATCAACCCGGGCCAGATGCCCAAACAGCCTCCTGACAGGGGGCTTCACCTGCTTCCCCCTGTAGACCTTCATCCGTCCAAGAGTCGTGTCGTCCATGACCTCGAGGATAACAGCATCCTCCTTCTCCTTCGGTAGGGAAGGAAGCTTCTGATCAATGATCATCTGTAAGAATCTAGGGTACATACAGAAGCCTTCCTTCCCCTTCCCCTCGAGGTTCTCCACCAGATAACTGAATATCATCCTCGAGAAGCTGAACGGATGGTTCAGCACCAACGCTGCGTAAGCGTTCTGGATCTGGTCCGAGAGCTCATCAAATCCACCCTTCCGTGATGCTATACACTTCAGCAGCACGTGGGCCAAGTACTTAAACTGGGGACAGAGGTTACTCTTGTTGAGTACCCCGGCATAATGTCCCCAGAGTACTTGGCTCTCAGGAAGCATCCACGGACAGTGAGGGGGTGTAGACGTGTGGGACACTCAGCATCGTCCCCAAACTGAAGTACTATCCTCAGATCCTCCTCAGAAATAGTGATAGCCTCACCAAAAATCGAGCTCCTGATGCAGTGAGGCTCGGTGGATCTGTCTACCGATGCGCCAGCCCAAAAGGCCTGCTGCACTGATCTGTACGGTGTGCAGGGAGTAGATATAGCGTACGCGATCCTGGATCTCTGAAGGAAAGTAATAATGCCAGCAAAGTCGGCTGCATTTCTGGAAGTCAAGTCCAGGTGAGCACAAATGTTGTGCTTAGTGCTCATATTCCATTTACCCGCCATCTGTAACACATAATAACATAAACGTTAGTTTCATTGGCTAAGAGTATAAAGCAACACTTAAACTTTGAATAAACATTATCTGTCATGCGATTGGGAATGTACGACTGAAGACAGTCGTGCGACTGAATCATGCGATTGAGGTTCAGACGTGCGATTGACCTCATACGCACGACTGAGTGTGCGACTGGACTCATGCGCATGAACTCTTGTGCGGTTACACTAGTCGTGCGACTGAGTCTCATTCGCATGGTTCAGTCGTGCGATTAAGTGATTCGCACCCTTCAGTCGTGCGACTGAAGTTCATCAGGACGACCAGTCGTCTGTCTCATTCGTTCAGTCGTCCCAAGATCAAATCTACGCAGAACAAGTTTAATCATTCAATTAACCGGTTCTTTAGTGTCGCCTACTCTTCCCTAATAACCTATTTTAACCAATTTTAACATATTACTTAGTTTTAATAGGTTATTAGGGTTTGAAGTTCGCGGTTCGCCTGTTACAGTCGTATTCATCAATTAGGGTTTCATTCTGTCTGATTTCAATGGAATAAGACTTCAATATACCTGTAATATGATGAGCGAACGTTAGAATCACAGAATCGGCTAGAAAAATCAAACAGAGAAAATTTGGGCAGAGTAACGGTACTATATGCGATTTAGGGGCGATTTTGCGAATGAGGAGTCTCTGCGACCGACTCCCCTCTATTTATATCCACCCTAGATCCAATCGTGCGACTGAGTTCATTCGCACCTTTCAGTCGTGCGAGTGGGACTCAGTCGTGCGATTGAGTCAGTCGCCCTTCTCCAGTCGTCCGACTGAAGTTCAGTCGTGCGACTGACTCACTCGTCGCATTTAAGCATCCGATTAGACTAATCGTATGTTCCATTCGTGCGAATGGACTTCATTCGTATGGTTAGACCATACGTATGGTCCAATCGTGCGAATGGGTCATACTTAGTTAATTTTTCTGCTATTTTCCCAATTTACCTTTAACTCTTTTATATTAGTTTAATTAACGTTATGAACTATTGATCATCTCAGACATGATCCTTTTAATCTAGAAAACACATTGATCACCTCAGACGTGATCCTTTTAACCACTTTGGTCACCTCAGACGTGACCCTTTTAAAATACTTTGTCACCTCAGACGTGACTGATATAACTTTCAAAGAACATATGGTCATCTCAGACATGACCCTTTTAGTGAGTTTATTCCTTCTGATTTTCCTGATGTAGTCCGACACTGACTCAAGTTAAAACTTAAAACAAACGAACTAATTTAAGAAGTTAAACTAATTACATAATCAGACATATTTTTGGCTTTTTGTGAGAGATAAATCCAGAGATTGATATCTACGGGATTTGGATCGGGAGTAGATAGCTTCAGCTTAGGTTGATCACATCTGGACCAATTCAATTTTTGGAATCATACAGGCAATTCAAATCATTTGAGACTTGTTATTAAACCTTTTGATGCTCAAGTTCTCGGTGTTCATCCAGAGTCGTTAGCAACATAAGAAAATCATACTGAAACTCTTAGGTTTTCACATTGATTTGGACCTTTGAGAAAGTAGCCACAATGATTGTCAGTATGTTTGTCCACTTAAATCCATACACAGACTTTCGACACAGACTGGTGACTTACTTAGGTGTAATTATTTCAACTAACACTTGTGGATCCCACACTTATATGGTAATCAACATCCCTCAGGAGCTTTGAGCGGTCTACGGGTGTTATTACAAGAAGAGACTATTCTTAGAGCTTTCAAAGAGAAGCCTGTCCTCAGGTCAGTGCCATCGCACAGCAGAGAGGCGGCAAACAACAATGAATTCTAGAATATCTAGGTTATGCTTATCCTCAGGTCAGTGCCATCGCACAGCAGAGAGGCACATAACCTATCTCCTTGTTAGAGCAGCTTATTTTATTTTGCACAAATGCACCAACAGCATAAGTCATTAGCTTTATTGCATTTGTCTTTCATTTTTTTCTTTGCTTTGCTCTAGTTATGGTCATCCGCACACATTTGTGGCGTTTAATTGCTCATTACCCCTTATTGGAATATTGTTGATTGTGTTAGCCAGTGATAAGATGGACGCCCACAGTCAGTTGAACACTTTAGTTTTATCTTGAAATCACCAATCAGGTCTAGTTGTCTATTGTGTTGAATCTACCAACATATCATATATGGTCTAGCAGCCTCTAAGTCTACTTTCTTTGTGTCACCTTAGGAGTTGCCAGTTTTCTATCATCTTTCCTTTTGGTATTGCTTAGACTACACAGATTTATTACTTTGAACTTTTGCATATTACTAAAACTTAAATTTTAAAGTCCCTCTTGATTCGTTCCTGTGTACTATCATTTTCCAAAGGTATTGAATCGGTATCACAGATACAATCTACCTTATTTCAGCTCGCTACTCCTTCTCCCTCATTTTTTTTAATGTTAACTTGCTGACATCTTCCCCCTAAATACTAACATCATTTCTGGTTTAATTATTTTAGGATTTTAATAAACAGCAAGAGAACATGAGTTTAAATAAATTAAATCAAATAGACAAATCAAAATAAATAAAATAAAATAAAATTAAGTACCCGACATGGACTACACATTTTCATCATCAGGAATTACCTCACTTTTCTTTTAACACCGTTGACCTCTAATAAATATTGAAAACGTGGTTTATCAAAGGCTTTAGTATAGAGGTCAGCGCGTTTGAAAATCAGTATTAATTTTAACCACATCAATTAAGTTCTTTTCAAAACAATCCCTTATGAAATGGTATTTAATACCGATGTGTTTGGTCTTAGGATGTTGGACCGGATTTTTAGTTACTGCAATTGCAGCAGAGTTATCAACAAAAATAGGAGTAGATGAGAATTTTAAACCGTAATCCCGCATTTGCTGTTGAATCCAGATGATTTGAGAACAGCAACTTGCAGCAGCAACATATTCGGCTTCACAGGTTGACAAGGCAACCGATGTCTGCTTCTTACACTGCCAGGTAACTATAACTTCTTCTCCAAAGAATTGACACCCTGCTGATGTAGACTTGTAGTTCATCTTGCAGCCTCCGTAATCCGAGTCACTATACGCGGTAAGCTCAAAGTCATCATCATGAGGGTACCACAGTCCAAGTGTAGGTGTACCCTTCAGATAACGAAAGATCCTTTGACCCCGATCAGATGGTTGACCTTTGGTTTAGCCTGATATCTTGAACATAGACATGTAGCATACATAATATCAGGTCTTGAGGCAGTGAGATACATGAGGGATCCGATCATTCCTCGGTACATAGTGGCATCTACTAGATCTCCATTATCATCCGGTGCTATATCATGATTAGTAGCAAGTGGAGTCCCAGCAGCAGAAGCATTCTCCATGTCAAAGCGACTGAGAATGTCTCCTACATACTTGGTCTGATGTAGAAAGATCCCATTAGGTGTTTGATCCACTTGTAACCCGAGAAAGAAAGAACATCTCCCCCATGGCACTCATCTCAAATCTTTCTTCATTACTGCTTCAAATTCTTTACATAACTCTTCGTTCTTTGACCGAAGATTATGTCATCAACGTATATCTGTACAAGCAGTAGGTCGCCATCCTTTTCCTTAATAAACAGTGTACAGTCAATTACTCCCCTGCGCGAAAGCCGTGTTTCACAAGATGAGTTGAGAGTTTCTCATACCAAGCTCGAGGAGCTTGATGAAGCCCATATAAAGCTTTGTCAAGCTTGTAGACTCTATCCCGATGATAGGGATCTTCAAAACCCTCTGGTTGACTTACGTAGACTGTTTCTCTGATTTCCATGAAGGAATGCACTCTTTACATCTAATGGTAGACTTTGATCTTCATGTACGATGCATAGGCAAGGAAGATACGAATAGCTTCCATTCTTGCCACGGGTGCAAACACCTCATTGTAGTCAATTCCCTCGACTTGGCGAAAACCTTGAACCACCAGTCGAGCTTTGTTCCTGATAATGACCCCTTGGTCATCCTTCTTGCATTTTAGTACCCATTTAGTGCCAATGACTTTAGCACCTTTAGGTTTATCAACTAGTGTCCATACACCTAACTTCTTAAACTGCAGAAGTTCTTCTTGCATGGCACTCACCCACGCCTCATCATTGAGTGCTTCACTGACGTATTTTGGCTCAACCTGCGAGACAAAAACATCGATAGGCACCATCATGAATGTAACCTTTCTCCATACCGAGGCGTAATCAGCTGAGTACAACTGATTTCGGGTTTGTACTCCTGATCTGACATCTCCAATGACGTTGTCAAGGGGATGATTAAAATTTAGTCGTGATCCTGGAGTAGTAGGAACAGCTACCTCAGAGCCAAGATTATGAACATTTGGTTCTGCATCTGAGGTAGTTGGAGTTGAGGTTCTGAAGTCGAAGGTGCATCACTCGTAGATGCTTGTGGACTTGCTGGGACTGGAACCTGTTCCTCCTGACTGTTCTGGTCATCTTCTTCAGCTTCATCTTCAGAGGAGGAGTCACTATCGTTGACTACTCCCCCTGACTGAGTAGATGATTCTCCCTGTGTGCTAGATGGTGTATTCAGAATATCTACATCATCCTAGTTGCTAGCTCATCATCGAGGGAGAGAGAGGTATGTTGAAGGATTTGAAGAATCCATCATAATCGAAGAAGAAGAAGTAGGCGGGTCCTTTCCTGTAGGTGGTGTGGTATATCTCTGAACGTCGACATTACACCACACTTCACAAGACCCGTTGAGTTATTGTAAACTCGCTTATTCGGTATGTGTTATACCTAGAAAGATTCCTCATCTGCCCTTCTCGCTGAATTTTCCTTCTTGCGTCTTCTTCAGAAGTGTACATGGCGCGCCAAAAGGTTCAAGATACTCTAAATTCGGTTTGCGTCTTTGGAGTAGCTCATAACATGTCTTTCCGTGGCGCTTGACTATTAGGACTCGATTTAGTGTATAACATGCATTTGCTACTGCCTGCCTCATTCCAGAATTGGATAGGCAGTTTCGAGTCCGCCAGCATAGTCCGTGCAGTCTCTATCAAGCTTTCTATTTTGCCTCCTCTCAGCAACTCCATTCATCTGAGGCGTGTATGCTGAAGTGAATTGATGAACAATCCCTTTTCCTTGCAGTAAGCCTCCATCCATTGATTCTTGAATTCGGTCCCGTTGTCTGAGCGTACTTGTCTAACCTTTAGCTTGTAGAGAGATTCCAGAGTGGTGACTAATTCCTTGAATGACTCAAATGTTTCTGATTTGGATTTCAGAAACATTACCCAAGTGAACCTTGAGTAGTCATCAGTGACCACAAAACAGTACAGATCGCCTGCAATGCTCCTTGTACTGACTGGACCAAACAGATCCATGTGAAGAAGTTCAAGAGGAAGTTCTATTGAATGAACTTTCTTTTCCTTATGAGACTTCTTTGTCTGTTTGCCTTTCTTGCAAGCTACACAAAAGTCAGGAAGTTGGAAGTTCTTGACATTTACTCCTCTCACTAAGTCCTTCTGAATCAAGTGATTCATCTTCCTTTGACTAATGTGTCCCATTCTCCTATGCCAGGAGATTGAGTCCTTCTCAGTAGCTTTAGATAGAAAGCACTGCACTTCTTGATCCGTTGGAGCAGCTGTTGACAGATCCAAGACATATAGATCCTTATATCTTGAAGCAGTCATCAGAACTTGATCCTCTGGAATCATATAGTCTTTCTTCAGCACGTAACACTTGTTGTTGTCGAAGATGACTTTAAATCCTTTATCGCAGATTTGGGAAACAGAAAGCAAGTTATTTTGAAGTTGTTGAACGTAGTTCACCTTATCAAACTTAACTTTCTGATTTCCCACTTCTCCCTGTGCTGTGATGTATCCTCCCTTGTTTCCTGCAAAGGAAACATGCCCTCCTTTTATTTGTTTGACATTTGATAAAAGGGCTCTATTTCCTGTCATGTGCCTGGATGCTCCGCTGTCTATAATCCACGTGTTAGTCTCAGCGCTATACCGAACACCCTGCACATATCAAGTAAATGTATTAGTTTAGGTTAGGAACCCAAGCCTTTACTGTCTTGGGTTTCCCAGAGGCATCACACATCATAAACTCTACCCATTGACCTTTAGAAGGTGAGGGTAACTCAGATTCCTTCTTGTCATCAGTATCAGTCACACAGGTAGTCTTCTCTTTCCATAAACCAGATTTGTGCAATGCCTGTTTATGATAAACAGTCGTCTGGCTTACAGGTTGAACTTTAGGTTCACTAGATCTTCTAGGTGGAGTTAGAGAACTCCTCTTAGAAGACCTAGGTCTAGAGTCCTGAAGATCAATCTTCTTCCTAGGTGTCTGATAGAAAGGACAAAGGAAGCAATATGTCCACATTCTCCACAGTTGTAGCACAATCTGCTATCAACCTTATAGTTTGACTTTCTTTGTGGAGAAATGCGTGACACTTTAGTAACATCATCACTTTAGGTTTTGACTCTTGCATGTTTGATGTTTTCTCTGGTTTAACAAATTTAACTGTTTTGACCTGTTTAACTTGTTCAACCTTTTGGTTAACTGGTTTTAGACTTATAGCATGTGAAAAATTAACGTTTGAAGTCTTTTTGGGTTCTGATTTGACTCTGTTTGACCCTGACTTTAAGTTAACCTTTTCAAATTCATTTTCCAGATTAACACAAGGCAATTTACCCTTTGCCTTTGAAGTGGCCTCCTTTTGTTTCTGTCCAGATTCAGTAGATGAACATGATGTGTCTGGATCAGTAACAAGAGGAGTGGTCACCACATGATCCTTGATTGGGTTGTTGTTTACTGGTCTAGACTTGGTGTTCATCAAGGTCTCAGGTGGTGGTGGAACCACTTTGTATCCTAATCCCTCCCCATTATTTCTTTCTCTCACTAAGTGTTGAACTATGTGTGAAGAACTAGTCCAACTATGCAGTTTCTGTTTTAAGGAATTAACTTCTACTTCTAGAACTGCCTTTTGTTTCTTAGTGTCCTCTAGGGAGTTTAGATAGTACCTAATGTCATTTGATTGATTAAAGGCAACTACTTCGGTTTCCCTAAGTTGCTTAGTCAATAGGTCTATCTTTTCTTTATAACTATGCTCATTTTGTTTTAGAACTCTATTGGCCTCAGTGCATAGTTGTAAGTCCTTTACTAAGTTATCATTGTGATCTAATAACCTAGCAAATTTTTCATCAATGCTATTCCTAAATATATCACAGTTAGAACAAGCATGATTATTAAACAATTGGTCAGTTGTACTTACCTGTGTTGTTTCAGAGGAGTTAGCCATCAACGCAGCATCAGACGTCTCTGGTTCTGGTGATTCTGACTTTTCTGAATCTGACTTGGAAGTTTCCTCCTTTGGTGTGTAACTGACTTCAGCTGCAGTTGTTTCTTCACTGTGTGACATTGCTATATCAACTGCTATATCACCTTCACTCGCAGAATCATCATCAAGATCTTCAACACTGCAATGTTGGATTCTGGGTTGACAAATCTAAAACTCCAGTCCTGTCCTTCATCATCATGAGCAGTCAAGGCTTTTGGGTCCTTGTTTGATGAAGTAGAACTAGAGGCTTGCTTGTCTTGGTGAGTAAAGGATGAGAACGGGTTCCCATTACCCGTCTTCTTTGGTTTGACACATTCCCTCTTGAAGTGCCCTTTCTCTCCACAGTTGAAGCAAGTCACCTTGCTCTTGTCAAAACCAAATGTGGTGTCCTTAGTAGCTATCAAATTCTGTCCAGTCTTCTTAACAAACTTCTTCGCCCTTCGGACAGCGCTAGCTAAGGCCCACATTATATCCATCCTTTCCAGCTCCATTTCATCTACCTGCTCGTAGTCTTCATCAGCCAAATGACAGTTTCCAATCTTCCCAGCTACAAGTCCATCATATGAGTGAACTACTGCGGCGAGAAGATCCATATGCTCTCGTGCTACTTCTACAGTCACATTCCCGAGATTCTCGGTCTTCAATTTAGTAGCACTTGCTTCTGATCCAATATAATGGGTACATGACGACCCTGACGTGTCTGATCCAGAAGTGGAAGCATGTGAAGGACCTGACGAGCTGGACACAAATGCTGTCTGGAGAGGTGCTCCAGAAGTCTTAGCTTGAGGCGTGGCATTGTATAAAGCTGGGTTTTGTGTATATGATGACTTCTGTGCTCTATACTTCATCCTTAGTGCTTCTTCACGCAGTCTAAGAATAAAGTCATTTATATCCAGCTTTATAAGTATACCATTCTGTCTAAGATTAGACACGAATGAGGCCCACTTATCAGGCAATCCATCTGCGAAGTTGCTTACTTTTTCTTCCATAGTTGTCTCCACTCCATGTGTATGCAACTCGCTCATCAAGTGGTAGAATCTGTCTATGACTTCATCTAAACCCTCGTTACCAATTGACGAGAAGTTATCGAACTCCTTCTTTAACTCCTTTGCTTTGATTGCCTTTAACGATGCATTCCCATCATACCTTTTCTCTAGCTCATCCCACAGTTTCTTGGACTGCTTGTTCTCTGAGTACTGGTGGAATATATCTTTGGGGATAGACTGAGTTATCATCGCATAAACTCTTTTCTCAGCATTATATTTACTTTCTGTGCGTCGGTCATCCCACTTAACGTTAATTTCACTCCATCTGCTCCCACCGGTGTACTATATCCAACTTCGATAGCTTCCCACAGATTAGGATCTACTCCATTGAGGTAGATCTCAAAACGTTGTTTCCAGTGAGGAAACTCATCTAACGTCAAGAGCTTTGGTGGTTTATTGTGAATACCCACCTCACTCTCAAGCAGCAGCAGGTTCTGTATTCTTGAGTCCTTCCCCGCAGTAAAGGCTGACATCTGATCTTCCATGGTTACTAAACTTAGAGTCTAATCAAATCAACTTTAACTGGTGCGACTGAAGAATGCGAATGGTCCTCTCGTGCGAATGAACTCTGCGATTGGTTCAACCGTGCGACTGAACAGGGCGATTGGTTCAGTCGTGCGAATGAATCTGGTTCGTGTGAGCTATGCGAACGAAAGGGTTCAGTCGTCCGAATGAAGGTGCGACTAGGTCCAGTCGTGCGAATGAACGATGCGAATGAGTCTAGTCGTGCGAATGGGTCACTCGTGCGACTGAAGCTGCTGTTTTGCGAAAATTTCTAGGTTTGACGGGTTTCAGCCGTAAAAATTCGAAATTTTGCAAGTCCAAATCGTCTAAGTCCGTAGAAACTGAACTTCAATGAGCAGGGAACGTCCAAGATCACTTTTGATGCAAAAGATTGCGTTTTTCGTGCAAAAACACAAACTTTTATGCAATCTTGATTGAATCAACACGAAATCAAGAGCCAAAGCTCTGATACCACTTGTTAGGACCTGGTATTTGAACGAAATACCGAGTGATTGCGTGTTAAACCAACTCAAATAGTGCGGAATCCTATTTGATTGGCGATCCAATCAGTGAGAACACACGATGAATCAATCAAGAATTGATTTCAACGTCAGAAATCGATTAGAAACCGATCTGATGTGTTCTATGAACTTGGAGAACGATTTGGGAGGCTTCTGGACGGCTAGGGTACGTCTGGAGTCGTAATGGGATGAATGCTTACGTTTTCCCACGAATTGGGTCTATTTATAGGTTAGTATAGGTCAATCGTGCGACTGGGCCATAAGTATGGTTCAGTCGTGCGATTGAACCATGCGGTTGATTCATCCGCACGACTGAGTGTTCAGTCGTGCGATTGAGTCAATCTTATGTGTCAATCATACGACTGATCCAGTCTCCTGGTTCAGTCGTGCGATTGAGTCAATCGTATGAAGTTATTCATGCGTATGGTCCATTCGCATGGGCCATCCGCATGAGAACTTCATTAAGTTAAGTTTGAATGTTCTATTTAATATAACTTAATGTGCACTCATTCAAACATTCATAAACCCAATCAATTCAATCACAACTCATTAATGAAATATTAAACATTACAAGTAACAACCAATTCATATCATTTCATTAATCAATTACAATTACATCAAAATCAGACAGACAAGTTCATTACATTACAAATCATGATCTAGGGACATACATGTATCAACATGATTGATGTTACTAGAGTGTCACGCACTTCTCCACAAAGAAAGTCTACTTATAAAGTTGATAGTAGGTCATGCTACAACTGTGGAGAATATGGACACATTGCTTCCTATTGTTCTTTCTATCAGACACCTAGGAAGAAGATAGATCTTCAGGACTCTAGACCTAGGTCTTCTAAGAGGAGTTCTCTAACTCCACCTAGAAGATCTAGTGAACCTAAAGTCCAACCTGTAAGCCAGACGACTGTTTATCATAAACAGGCATTGCACAAATCTGGCTTATGGAAAGAGAAATCAACCTGCGTGTCTGATACTGATGACAAGAAGGAATCTGAGCTACCCTCACCCTCTAAGGGTCAATGGGTAGAGTTTATGATGTGTGATGCCTCTGGGAAACCCAAGACAGTAAAGGCTTGGGTTCCTAACCTAAACTAATACATTTACTTTGTATGTGCAGGGTGTTCGATATAGCGCTGAGACTAACATGTGGATTATAGACAGCGGAGCATCCAGGCACATGACAGGAAATAGAGCCCTTTTATCAAACGTCAAACAAATAAAAGGAGGGCATGTTTCCTTTGCAGGAAACAAGGGAGGATACATTACAGCACAGGGAGAAGTGGGAAATCAGAAAGTTAAGTTTGATAAGGTGAACTACGTTCAACAACTTCAGAATAACTTACTTTCTGTTTCCCAAATCTGCGATAAAGGATTTAAAGTCATCTTCGACAACAAGAAGTGTTACGTGCTGAAGAAAGACTACATGATCCCGGAGGACCAAGTTCTGATGACTGCTTCAAGATACAAAGACCTTTATGTCTTGAATCTGTCAACGGCTGCTACAACGGATCATGAGGTTCAGTGCTTTCTATCTAAAGCTACTGAGAAGGACTCAATCTCCTGGCATAGGAGAATGGGACACATTAGTCAAAGGAAGATGAATCATTTGATTCAGAAGGATTTAGTAAGAGGAGTAAATGTCAAGAACTTCCAACTTCCTGACTTTTGTGTAGCTTGCAAGAAAGGCAAACAGACAAAGAAGTCTCATAAGGAAAAGAAAGTTCATTCAATAGAACTTCCTCTTGAACTTCTTCACATGGATCTGTTTGGTCCAGTCAGTACAAGGAGCATTGCAGGCGATTTGTACTGTTTTGTGGTCACTGATGACTACTCAAGGTTCACTTGGGTAATGTTTCTGAAATCCAAATCAGAAACATTTGAGTCATTCAAGGAATTAGTAACCACACTGGAATCTCTCTACAAGCTAAAAGTTAGACAAGTACGCTCAGAAAACGGGACAGAATTCAAGAATCAATGGATGGAGGCATACTGCAAGGAAAAGGGAATTGTTCATCAATTCACTTCTGCCTACACGCTCAGATGAATGGTGTTGCTGAGAGAAAGAACCGAAGCTTGATAGAGACTGCACGGACTATGCTGGCTGACTCGAAACTGCCTATTCAATTCTGGAATGAGGCAGTGGCAAACGCATGTTATACACTGAATCGAGTCCTAATAGTCAAGCGCCACGGAAAGACATGTTATGAGCTACTACAAAGACGCAAACCAAATTTGGAGTATCTTGAACCTTTTGGCGCGCCGTGTACACTTCTGAAGAAGACACAAGAAGGAAAATTCAGGGAGAAGGCAGATGAAGGAATTTTTCTAGGATACAACTACCGAACAAGCGAGTTTACAATAATTCAACGGGTCTTGTAGAAGTGTGGTGTAATGTCGACGTTCAGAGATATACCACGCCACCTACAGGCAAAGGACCTGCATACTTCTTCGATTATGATGGATTCTTCAAGTCCTTCAACATTCCTCTCTCTCCCTCGGATGATGAGTTAGCTACTAGGATGATGTATGACATTCTGAATACACCATCTAGCACACAGGGAGAATCATCTACTCAGTCAGGGGGAGTAGTCGATGACAGTGACTCCTCCTCTGAAGATGAAACTGAAGCAGATGACCAAAACAGTCAGGAGGAACAGGTTCCAGTTCCTAAAAGTCCACAAGCATCTACGAGTGATGCTCCTTCGACTTCGGAACCTCAAACTCCAACTACCTCAGATGCAGAACAAAATGTTCATAATCTCGGTTCTGAGGTGGCTGTTCCTACTACTCCAGGATCACGACTAAACGTCTATCATCCCCTTGACAATGTTATTGGGGATGTCAGATCAGGAGTACAAACCCGAAATCAGCTATACTCAGCTGATTACGCCTCGGTTATGGAGAAAGGTTACATTCATGATGGTGTTATCGATGTTTTGTCTCGCAGGTTGAGCCAAAATATGTCAGTGAAGCACTAAATGATGAGGCGTGGGTGAGTGCCATGCAAGAAGAACTTCTGCAGTTTAAGAAGTTAGGTGTATGGACTCTGGTTGATAGACCTAAAGGTGCTAAAGTCATTGGCACCAAATGGGTACTAAAATGCAAGAAGGATGACCAAGGAGTCATTATCAGGAACAAAGCTCGACTGGTGGTTCAAGGTTTTCGCCAAGTCGAGGGGATTGACTATAATGAGGTGTTTGCACCCGTGGCAAGGATGGAAGCTATTCGTATCTTCCTTGCCTATGCCTCGTACATGAAGATTAAAGTCTACCAATTAGATGTGAAGAGTGCATTCCTTCATGGGGAAATCAGGGAAACAGTCTATGTAAGTCAACCCGAGGGATTTGAAGATCCTTATCATCGGGATAGAGTTTACAAGCTCGACAAAGCTTTATATGGGCTTCATCAAGCTCCTCGAGCTTGGTATGAGAAACTCTCGACTCATCTGTGAAACATGGCTTTCGCAGGGGAGTCATTGACTGTACACTGTTTATTAAAGAAAAGGATGGCGACCTACTGCTTGTACAGATATATGTTGATGACATAATCTTCGGGTCAAAGAACGAAGAGTTATGCAAAGAGTTTGAAGCAGTGATGAAGAAAGAGTTTGAGATGAGTGCTATGGGGGAGATGAAGTTCTTTCTCGGGTTACAGGTGGATCAAACACCTAATGGAATCTTTCTACATCAGACCAAGTATGTAGGAGACATTCTCAGTCGCTTTGACATGGAGAATGCTTCTGCTGCTGGGACTCCACTTGCTACAATCATGATATAGCACCTGATGAGAATGGAGATCTAGTAGATGCCACTATGTACCGAGGAATGATTGGATCCCTCATGTATCTCACTGCCTCAAGACCTGATATTATGTATGCTACATGTCTATGTTCTAGATATCAGGCTAAACCAAAGGTCAACCATCTGATCGGGGTCAAGAGGATTTTTCGTTATCTGAAGGGTACACCCACACTTGGATTGTGGTATCCTCATGATGATGACTTTGAGCTTACCGCGTATAGTGACTCGGATTACGGGGGCTGCAAGATGAACTACAAGTCTACATCAGCAGGGTGTCAATTCTTTGGGAGAAGATTAGTTACCTGGCAGTGTAAGAAGCAGACATCGGTTGCATTGTCAACCTGTGAAGCCGAATATGTTGCTGCTGCAAGTTGCTGTTCACAAATCATCTGGATTCAACAGCAAATGCGGGATTACGGTTTAAAATTCTCATCTACTCCTATTTTTGTTGATAACTCTGCTGCAATTGCAGTAACTAAAAATCCGGTTCAACATCCTAAGACCAAACACATCGGTATTAAATACCATTTCATAAGAGATTGCTTTGAAAAGAACTTAATTGATGTGGTTAAAATTAATACTGATTTTCAACGCGCTGACCTCTATACTAAAGCCTTTGATAAACCACGTTTTCAATATTTGCTAGAGGTCAACGGCGTTAAAAAGAAAAGTGAGGTAATTCCTGATGATGATAATGTGTAGTCCGATGTAGTTTAGTTAAAGTTTATTTTATTTTATTTTATTTGTCTATTTTATTTTATTTTATTTAAACTCATGTTATTTTGCTGTTTATGAAAATCCTAAAATAATTAAACCAGAAATGATTTTAGTATTTTAGGGGGAGAATATGTCAGCAAATTAACATTAAAAAAAATAAATAAAAAAAAAAAAAAAAATAAAAAAAGAGGGAGAAGGAGTAACTAGCTGAAATAAGGTAGATTGTGTCTGTGATACCGATTCAATACCTTTGGAAAATGATAGTACACAGGAACAAATCAAGAGGGACTTTAAAAATTTAAGTTTTGACAAGATGCAAAAGTTCAAAGTATAAGTCTGTGTAGTCTGAGCAATATAAAAAGGAAAGATGATAGAAAACTGGCAACTCCTAAGGTGACACAAAGAAAGTAGACTTAGAGGCTGCTAGACCACAAATGATATGTTGGTAGATTCAACACAATAGACAATTAGACCTGATTGGTGATCTCAAGATCAAACTAAGTTGTTCAACTGACTGTGGGCTTCCATCTTATCACTGGTTAACACAATCAACAATATTCCAATAAGGGGTAATGAGCAATTAAACGCCACAAATGTGTGCGGATGACCATAATTAGAGCAAAGCAAGAAAAAAATGAAAGACAAATGCAATAAAGCTAATGACTTATGTTGTTGGTGCATTTTGTGTAAAATAAAATAAGCTGCTCTAACAAGGAGATAGGTTGTGTGCCTCTCTGCTGTGCGATGGCACTGACCTGAGGATAAGCATAACCTAGATATTCTAGAATTCATTGTTGTTTGCCGCCTCTCTGCTGTGCGATGGCACTGACCTGAGGACAGGCTTCTCTTTGAAAGCTCTAAGAATAGTCTCTTCTTGTAATAATACCCGTAGACCGCTCAAAAGCTCCTGAGGAATGTTGATTACCATATAAGTGTGGGATCCACAAATGTTAGTTGAAATAATTAAACCTAAATAAGTCACCAGTCTATGTCAAAAGTCTGTGTATGGATTTAAGTGGACAAACATACTGACAATCATTGTGGCTACATTCTCAAAGGTTCAAATCAATGTGAAAATCTAAGAGCTTCAGTATGATTTCCTTAAGTTGCTAACGACTCTGGATGAACACCGAGAATTTGAGCATCAAAAGGTTTAATAACTAGTCCAAATGATTTGACTTGCCTGTATGATTCTAAAATTGAATTGGTCCAGATATGATCAATCTAAGTTGAAGCTATCTACTCCCGAACCAAATCCCGTAGATATCAATCTCTGGATTTATCTCTCACAAAAAGCCAAAAATATGTCTGTTTATGTAATTAGTTTAAAGTCTTAAATTAGTTAGGTGTTTTAATTTTAATTTTAGTCGTGTGTCGGGCTACATCAGGAAAATCAGAAGGAATCAACTCACTAAAAGGGTCATGTCTGAGATGACCATATGTGCTTTGAAAGGTTAAAATAGTCACGTCTGAGGTGACAAAGTGTTTTAAAAGGATCACGTCTGAGGTGATCAAAATGTTTTCAAGATAAAAATGGTCACGTCTGAGGTGATCAAAATGTTTTCCAGATAAGATGATCATGTCTAAGATGATCAAAGGTTCATAATGTTAATTTCATAAAGTTAAAAGGGTTTTAAATGTAAATTGGTCAAAATGGCAGAAAATTAACTAAGTATGACCCATTCGCACGAATGGACCATACGTATGGACTAACCATACGAATGGAGTCCATTCGCACGAATGAACTATGAGTATGGACCATCAAACCGAATGGCCCATACGATTAGTCCAGTCGGAGGCTTAAGTGCGAACGAGTGAGTCAGTCGCACGACTGAAATCCAGTCGGACGACTGGAGAAGGGCGACTGACCCAATCGCACGACTGAGTCCCACTCGCACGACTGAAAGGTGCGTATGAACTCAGTCGCACGATTGGATTAGGGTTAGTATAAATAGAGGAGGAGTCGGTCGCAGAGACTCATCACCCTCAAAGAAACCCTAAATCGCACGACTAAAGTCACTCTGCCCAAATTTCGTTTGATTTCCATAAAACCTTCGTTTCTTGCATACTGATCATTTACTTCGATTCTACAGGTAATTTGCGACAAAGAAACATCAACAAATCGTTCAATTTGACTCTGAATCTGGATAATCAGACCCGTTAGAAAACTGTGCCCTGTGTGACAAAATAACCTAACTAAATGACTCAAATTAATGAAATTAAAGATGTTAGGTGTTACACGAATGGGTTGCGAGTCTAATGAACTAAAACACGAAGTCTAAAACTCAAAATTGGTGAAAAAGTTAATTTGAATTGAACGGACAGGATGTCATACGATTGGACAGGCGGATGAACTTCAGTCGCACGACTGAAGGGGGCGATTTACTTAACCGCACGACTGAACCATGCGAATGAGACTCAGTCGCACGACTGGTGTAACCGCATAAGAGTACATGCGCATGAGTCCAGTCGCACACTCAGTCGTACGCATGAGGTCATTCGCACGTCTGAACCTCAATCGCACTGTTCAGTCGCACGACTGTCTTCAGTCGCACAACCTCAATCGTATGACAAAGACATTCTACTCAAAGTTTAAGTGTTTCATTATACTTGTAGCCAGTGGAACTAATGTTTATATTGTTATGTGTTACAGATGGCGAGTCGATGGAACATGAGCACCAAGCATAACATATGTGCTCATCTGGATTTGACATCCAGGAACGCAGCTGACTTCGCAGGCATCATTACATTTCTGTTGAGATCCAGGATCGCTCATGCTATCTCTACACCATGCACGCCGTATAGATCAGTGCAGCAGGCCTTCTGGGAAGGCGCGACTGTTGATAGATCCTCTGAGCCTCATTGCATCAGGAGTACGATCTTTGGTGAGGCTATTACCGTATCAGAGGAGGATTTGAGGATTGTTCTACAGTTAGGGGATGATGCTGATTGTCCTACTCGTCTACACCCCCTCACTGTCAGAGGATGTTTTATGAGAGCCAAGTACTCTGGGGACATCAATGCTGGGGTACTCAACAAGAGTAACCTCTGTCCCCAGTTCAAGTATCTTGCGCATGTTCTGCTGAAGTGCATAGCGTCGAGGAAGGGAGGATTTGATGAGTTGTTAGATCAGATCCAGAACGCTTATGCTGCGTTGGTGCTGAACCACCCGTTCAGCTTCTCCAAAATGATCTTCACCTACCTGGTGGAGAACATTGAGGGGAAAGGGAAGGAAGGCTTTGTATGTATCCGAGGTTTATACAGATGATTATTGATCAGAAGCTTCCCTCCCTGCCAAAGGAGAAGGAGGATGCTGTAGTGCTAGAGGTCATGGATGACACTACGCTAGGCCGGATGAAGGTATACAGGGGGAAGCAGGTGAAACCCCCTGTCAGGAGGTTGTTTGGGCATCTGGCCCGTGCTGACTATGTGGCGCCAGCCAAGAGAAAGTGGCGCCACGATGACAGTGATTCAGATGTCGAGCATATTGCTATACCAGAGACTGACTCAGATGATGATGATAGCGGCGACGCCGGGGATGATATGCCTGCTCCACCTAGAGGCACTGATTCAGACGTTATTCCCCCAGGGTCTGCCACTGCCGGAGAGGTCGCTGAGATGGCCGGTTTCCATCAGGAGTTTGTAGCTGGTGATCAAGAGGAGGAGGAGTCAGATGAGGAGCCCCTCACTAGGACTGTGGGAAGCAAAGTTGTTCCCACAGACCACGGGCTTAGGGTGGTTGGTGAACACCCTCGGGACTCCTCAGAGAGAGAAACTGACCCGAACTATGTTCCGGGGTCAGTGGGCAGAGCTGCAGGGGGAGCATCCACTTCCACCGGGACTAGGAGGAAGCGGATGGCTCAACCCCATGGATTGAAGAAGAAGAAGCGTCGCCTGACCTTCGTTACCACTACTGCCACTACTTCCACCACCACAGCCACCACTACCACCACCACTGACATACCACCCATCACCACAGCCACCACATCCACTACTCCCACTACCACAGCCACCACCTTACCTACCACCACTGTATCCTTCCCATCCACCACCAGACCATTCACACCTACATCACCAGCACCAGCCTACCGACCCATATTCACCACTGCCACTGCCACCACCACCTCACATCATGCTGGACCCTCAGCCCAACCACCACATGTTTATGGATCTACTCTACCTCACATCGGGGTAGAGGAGCAGCTCTCAGCGCTTAACCGTATGGTGATGCGCCTGCTCGCTGCAGATGAGGAGAAGGCGGCGCAGATCCGCCAGCTGACCGACCTGACTGCTGCCCAGTCTCAGCAGATGGCAGAGCAGGCTCGGGTGATAGACCAGCAGAACCAGCTAATCGATGCTCAGAGAGTCGAGGTGTCCCAACTCCAGGACCAGCAGGCCCAGTCCGTCAAACGTATAGAGGAGTTGGAGACGACCAACAAGACGATTATGCTGAGGTTAAAGGGGTCGAAGGATGAGCCCTTGAAGCTAAAGGAGGGTGACGGGGATGATGGAGATGGTGATGATGAAGATGATGATGATGATGAGGAAGATGATGATGATGAGGAAGAGACTGAGGAAGACAGGACAGAAGGTAGAGATGATGATGACGAAGCAGAAGGAGGGGATGCGGCTGCATCGGCCTCTGCTTCTGGTCAAGAACGAAGATCTAAGCATCGACAGGACCAGTCATCTACCACTTCTGCTCCTCCGAGCGACACGCCCATGATTCAAGACAAAAGTACAGATTAGATGTCTTATGTATTTATTTATTTTGTATTTGAATCATGTAATGAAAAACAAGTGTGTTGAATGTTTATATATTAAGTTAATATAATTCTGTTTGATTACTTACTAATGGTTTATGTGTTGAATGTTTATATCAAACAGATCCAAACTTTCAAAGGGATGAGTTTGACTTTGCTCCCCTTCAAATGGTCAAGACTCAATTAACCATGATTCTTGATCTGCAAGGGATTGTAAGAAGGTCTGTGAGTTATACCCCTGAAGAAGGGAAATAATTCATGACCTATCTGATGAGCAACTGGCAGAGATGTTCAGACTCAATCCTGATGAAATAGTCAAGGATGCTCCAACAGTTGATTCAACCAGTGATGAAGAACTAAATGACGTTGATGAAGTTGAGGTTGAAGATATTACTGCAGAAGAGTACCCTCAGTATGCTGACACCGAGGGTAATGTGGTCCCCAATCTGGGTGAGTCCCTAGTCAGTGATACGTTTGAGGTACTAGACAAGATGGAGCAGGAAACCGAAAAGACTGAAGGAACAGCCCAAGCCTCCAATGATGACGTAGATATTCGCAAGGCTGAGTGGGCTGCCTGTTTTGAAGAAGTAAGAGCCCAGCGTGCTGCACCAAAGAAAGATGCCTACACCAAGCTCTACAGAGTCAAGAAACACCATAAGGTGTCAGGCAGGATTATCGCATGGGCTTATTTTGATGACCTTAACGCGTATGCAGTTAAGAGGGAGCAGGGCATAGAGTACTTCAGGTTCCCACATGATCTGAAGACTCTACCTGGTTTTGAGCTCAACCAGCTGGCTAAGCTAAAGCTGCTGTATGCTGACCCAAGAAAGATGTCAGGCTGGTTCGAGGCTGCCCTGAAGAAGGAGTACCACACCAGATGGGTTAACTTCAGACCACAACAGCCTACGCGGTACATAAGAAGGTCTGAGGTTGATGCCATTACTGGCAAGCCCAAGATTGTGTTGAAGTGGAGTCCTCCGCGCACTATGTCGAGAATCCCTCTCAGGGAAATGCCACAGGACTTCACTCCACACTTCAAATGGTGGTACTATGATTGGAGAACTGCTGAAGCTGTCATAGTTCTGAATAAAGAGGGCCAAATGGATACTATCAGGGTATTCGACCCGATGTGGCTAACCAACTTGTCTGCTAATGATGTCTACACATTATACAAGTGGCCACTGTTCTATGACACACAAGACATTGTACAAGCCCTCCAGTTCCAAAACGTTATACGACTTTGCTTTGCGTTTGAGATTCACGCAGGAGTCACTAAAGAGGAGAAGTACAAGAAGTATAAGGAGGTGATGCAGAAGACAAGAGATTAGATAGATCTAGGTCCAAGGGGGAGTTTGTTGATGCATGTATGTCCCTAGATCATGAGTTGTAATGTAATAAATCTTGTCTGTCTGATTATGATGTAATAGTATCGATTAATGAAATGATATGAATTGGTTGTTACTTGTGATGTTTAATATTTCATTAATGAGTCGTGATTGAATTGATTGGGTTTATGATTGTTTGAATGATTGCACATTATGTTATATTAATTAAAACATTCAAACTTAACTTAATGAAGTTCTCATGCGAATGGCCCATGCGAATGGACCACACGCATGAATAACTTCATACGATTGACTCAATCGCACAACTGAACCAGGAGACTGGATCAGTCGTATGATTGACACATAAGATTGACTCAATCGCACGACTGAACACTCAGTCGTGCGGATGAATCAACCGCATGGTTCAATCGCACGACTGAACCATACTTATGGCCCAGTCGCACGATTGAACAATACTAACCTATAAATAGACCCAATTCGTGGAAAAACGAAAGCATTCATCCCATTACGATTCCAGACGTACCCTAGCCGTCCAGAAGCCTCCCAAATCGTTCTCCAAGTTCACAGAACACATCAGATCGATTGCTAATCGATTTCTGACGTTGGTTTCAATTCTTGATTGATTCATCGTGTGTTCTCACTGATTGGATCGCCAATCAAATAGGATTCCGCACTATTTGAGTTGGTTTAACACGCTAATCACTAGGTATTTCGTTCAAATACCAGGTCCTAACAGAACTTCTGAGATCTGATATTTTATCAAGGCCATTTGGCTTAAATATCCATCTCTTCTAAGTCATCATCACAATCCCCTTGAGATCATCCTGATGAACATAGATTGTCATTATAACACCCAGTAAACTGACTATCAACACTCACAAAATGCTGAATCAGAAATGTTGAAGAGAAATCAATATGCTCATCATACTGGCATTCAGATGAAGCATATTCTGACTCATGACTAACCAGAGCAGTGTTGCCTGGTAGAAAGTCTTCAGAGAGCTTACCAGATGAAGACAGTTTTCTTTTTGTTCTATCTCTCTCTCAAATGTGAGCAATTTCCCATGGAGTTGGGTGAGAGATAGTTTGTCCAAATTTGCACTGGAGCGTAGGACAATAGTATATGTGTCCCATCTCTCAGGCAGTGATCTGAGAAATCTGTTATTCATCTGGATATTGGTGTACTCATGTTTGACCATTTTAATTCAGAGATCAAACAAGAGAACCGCTCAAACTGTTGAGTCAGTGTCTCACCCTTCCTATGAGAGAATGTCTCATATTGTTGGGCAAGGATCTCTTTATTATTTGCCAAGACCTCATCTGTTCCTCCAAATTGTTCTTTCAATCAAGAGGTCATGGGCAGATTCATAATGCATCAGCCCAGAATAGATTTCATTGGGTAGTGCCATGGCCAGAATTCCATGGGCTTTTGCATCAATCTCAAACAATTTCTTATCCTCATCTGAGTATTGATCCTTCCTCTTCGGAACCATTTGATTGGTTTCCGGGTTATTCACCATAGGCTTGTGTGGACCATGTACCACTGATGTCCAACAACCTGAGCTGTTAACAGACAGGTGATGGAGCATACGTCGTTGCCATATGTTACTCATTCCTAATTAGCATTGGAGGCTTGGTTGAGGAACCAGTATTGTAAGGATCATTGGAAGGAGTAGTCATTTTGGGTCCAAAAACAATTTTATTCAAGCTTTTAAAAGATTTTAGACAGACCACAACAAACTCAATGAAAACCAAGAATAAGTCTCAGGATGAATGATTAAAAACACAGAAAAATCAATCTCTATAACCGTTTCTTGCAAAATGCTAATTCAATCAAACTTGGATCTTGAAGAGCAGTTTCAATGATCATTATTAGATCAATCAATGATTAACCTGCTCTGATACCATTTGACAGGATCAGCGATCACAAGTTTAATGTATTAGAGAGTAATGCAGCGGAATAAGATCAAGAATTAGACAATTTATAGCAAGAGTTTGATATTTGTAAACAAATACGAGAGAATATATTTCTGTGATAAGGAATGTTTCAATAATATAAAATATTATTGCTCAATCATTCACACATTACAATAAGGTTGACACTTCTTATATAGAGTGCAATCACTGCTGTTATCACGAGATTGTGACAACTGGCAGATCTATTACAAAAATAACTAACACTTAACAAACTACTGAAATGTTCACAACTACTGAGAACATATCAGAGTGCTAAGTATAAAACATAAAACTACTGATAAGAACTACTGAAACTACAACGACTGAAGAACAAACTCTTCAGTCGTTTTACAAAACTACTGAAAAGATAAAACATAAAACTACTGAAAAGTAAACCGTCACAACTACTGAAGAAGTCCTCTTCAGCTGTTATGACAACATCTGATATTTGGTCTTCAGCACTTGTGTCTTCAGACTTTGTCTTCAGCACTTGTCTTCAGACTTTGTCTTCAGTACTTGTCTTCAGACTTTTGTCTTCAGCACTTGTGTCTTCAGACTTTGTCTTCAGCACTTGTGTTCAGACTTTGTCTTCAGCACTTGTGTCTTCAGACTTTGTCTTCAGCACTTGTCTTCAGACTTTTTCTTCAGCACTTGTCTTCAGACTTTGTCTTCAGCACTTGTGTTCAGACTTTGTCTTCAGGTGTTCTCTTCAGCTGTTGTGGACTTCAGTAGTTGTTGTGACGTCTGTGGGACTTAAAGGTTTTTCTGATCCGGCTCATTGGTTCTTTTGGTCCAACACAACCTGATACTCAAGACCAGCCCTCTCAGTTAAAGACTCCAAAGAGGAAGAAAATAATGGCTATGAAGAGTGTATGCAAGAAGAAGCCAAAGCATCACCCTCCAGATCTCATGATGTAACCTTTCGGGTTTTTGTTAACTAAATGTTAGCTTCGTTATGCTCTTGTAAGGGTCTTTTCTGTCATAATGAAATTATGAGGGTTTATATATGGTTGTTTTCTCTTAAATTCGTTGATTAAAAGTTAATAACATAATTTATTAAAGTAATAAAATAATAATAATAATAATAATAATAATAATAATAATCATAATAATCATAATATAATAATAATAATAATAATAAGAATAATAATAATATAATAATAATATAATAATAATAATAATAATAATAATACTATAAATATAATAATAATAATAATAATAATAATGATACTAAAAAATTCATTAACTTTGATTATTAGTTATGTATTTAACATGAATGATAATAATACAAATAATTTATAAAAGTTAAATAAGTCAATAAATTAAAAATGTTTAAAAACTTTGGATTTTAATAAGTTAAGGGGGGTATTATGTTAATTTAAAAACTTGAGATGGAAGTTTTAACATAAAATGATAAATTTAAACTGCAGGGACCAAATGTGTAACCTTAAAAACCAATCCAAATTTCCCCCAATTTCCCGGCGTCCGGCCGGAAAAGCCCCGGCGCGGCGCCGGTGAAGCCCAAAACCACCGGAACCGCTTCAATTCTTGATCCATTCAACCGTAATCACTTCGCATGACCCATTTCGAACACGATGTGTGTTAATTTGAAATTAACCACGGTTGTGGGAACCTTCGAGTCACGTAACCAAACCTCAACAAATCAAACCGTTTCTATACTTTAATCTTATTAACTGTACCTTTAGTCAAACTTAAACGTCCGTCTAAGCGTTTCTATTTCGTCAATGACTCCAATTCCAGATGTAACGATGAATTAATCACCGAATTGAACCCATTTATGATCGAGTTCAAATCGAAACCATTTATGTTGAACCTCACCAAATTGAAGCTATTTAACAGAGGGGAATTATTCCATTTGATGCCTTTCAACCCTCTGTAGCTTCAATTGTACGAATAAATCACTCCAACGTTGATGTCAGACACCTCGGATCATCGTGTGCGAACCGAAACTTTACTGAACTCAATTCACATCGATTTGTTCATAACCGGATAAGTTGAACACACCCACATACTCGTTTTTACATGGGGAACAAAAGTCTCATGATTCTTCACACACAACAAATCGAATGATACTTTAATTTGATCGATGTTGAAACTAGGGTTCTTGGCAATTTGGGGTTTCAACATTTGTTAATTTTAGGAATTAAAGACCATCACCTTACCAGGCATAGATGCCCAGCCTACCGGTTAAGTGCGCCTCTTTATACAGTAGAGGTCCCGGGTTCGAACCCGGGCACCCTCAATAATTTTTTTTAAAAGGGATTCAAAATTATAGAAAATTTATAAATATTATAAAATTCATTTTTGATAACTAAAATCATTTTAAAAATTACCAAATTCTTATCTGAAAATTTTCAAAATTAAAAACTTATATACTTTCTTAATAAATGATCTAATTTATTCTCTATACTAATTATTTAAACGGGTTCTTCCATTTTTCATTAAATCAAGATAAAAGTGAATCTCTTATTTTATTCCTCTATCAAACACCAAAATTCCAAATGAATCCTAGTTCACATGTGGTCGTTAATCAAATTCTTAATCTTGGAACTTGTACGTTTAGGTATTCTGTAAAGGAATCGTTGGAGCAAAACTTAAAATCTTATTATTTTTTCTTAAGTTCATCTTATCTATCAAGTGAGTTTTCATGCCCCTTTTACTTTATTTCACACCTTGATATTTATAAATACACTAGCAATTCGTATTTAAACTTGTCATGGTTATCTGAAATATTGTGAGCTTTTATGATGGACATTTTGTGCAAATAATCATTAACTATTGCTAGCCTTAGTGACGTCATAGATCTATGGGCTTGACAAGCCTATTTGGTGCTAAAGCCGAGGTTATTGCCGGCTCCTGAGGACGTATTCTTTGTTCATCATGGGAACCAAGTACACTTAGCTAATCGTTATAACTTATTGTGGCCATCTTTGTCAAGATTTTATTGTATCATTATGCTATCTATATTCTTGCATTATTCGTAACCTATGACATGAATTGTTCTCTTAATTTGATATATGTATGTATAACCCATGGAAACTCACCAACATTCAATTGTTGACTTTATTTTTAACATGTTTCAAAAATGCTCAAATTTGATGATTAATTTTAAAGTTTGGACACAACTAGGGTTGGACCTAGAAAATAAAAGACTTACTTTAAATTTTGAAGTTTGTTGAACTTATTTTGTTTTTGTTTATTGCTTGAGACTTTTTGGTTGTAATGTTTCTTTAAAACTTATGTTTAATCATATTTACATTTAACGGTAGTAGTGTTATGTGGCTTCGAACAATCTTAACCCTCACATCTCAATGTTTCCGCCGTTAAGGTTAGGGGTGTGACAGATTGGTATCAGAGCCCATAACTATAGGGATTTAGGTTATTAGAAATGGTGTCCTAGACTATAGTTAATGTAGAAACCTTATATGAAAAATCTTTATGATCTTGTAGATCTATCTATTGCATGCTACATAATGCTACCTGTTTTAGGAGGGCCTCTTAATGTGCTACATGATGCTTGTAGTTAGAATTGCTCTTTAATTAGAAAACTTGATTGCCTAGTCTCTCTTTATACTTATCCCTAACCCCTTATCCTCATGGAGGCGATGAAATCTCTTAAACTTACTCTCGATGACACGTGGGATCGTACGTTTATATCGAAAGATTAAAATCTCTAGACTTTATGTCTAATCTATGAAATCTCATCAAGGTTTTAATTCCGTTAGCCTAAGGAAATTGTATGACTCATAGACACCTATATTCTGGATATCCTGACAAAAAGCCCTCGGGCTAACGTAAGCATTTCACATAAATCCCATCAACCGTGGGACTAGTTATGCTTACCTGGGGATTTCCGGGATGAGTTGATAACTATGGTCAAAATACACAGCTCCTAAGGCAATTGGAGTTAAGTTACCTTGACGTGTCAATGTTTCCTAGTGGCTATTGTGTACCATATGGAATCACTCCGTGTGTGTTTTATAAGTCCCGGAAAATTTATTGCTTGATTTACTATGTTTACCTCAAAATTTCCATGTCTAACTTACTCTGTATCCAGAATGTCTCGTCATCATGGAAAGCGTGGTAGCTCCACCACAAAATGGCTGCTATGATCGCCCGACAAATGGCTGTCGTCCTCCCGACCATGGTTGCCAAACTGAATAGCTCTTTAATGGCAAATGCTAGTAACCAACACCAATGACAACAATGGGCAAGGGCAGAATAGTGCAAATCAAGGAAGTAATAACAAACATGTACGTTCAAGCACTTTAACTCATGCAAACCCACCAGTTTTAGTGGGAAAGAAGGAGCCACTGGACTTCTCGAGTGGTTTGAGAGTATGGAGAACACCTTCATCAATAGTGAGTGTCCCGAGGCACTCAAAGTCCGTTGCCACTAGTGTGCTTCAACAAAGTGCAGTTTATGTGGTGGAATAACAAGAAAAGGAACCGAGGTGCTGATGTTGTGTTGGCACTGACATGGGATGAGTTCAAGAACATCGCGATCCAAAAGTTTGTCCTTAAGCAGGAGTGGTGGGTATCATTTGGCTTAATCAACTAGGCACCATGAGTTGAGTATCCTTTTGCCTCACATGGTCGATACTGTGCCCCGCAATATTGAGAAGTTTATTAGGGGGTACCGCCTACGCCTCAAATTCAAGATGTTGTGGTGGGGAGTAGACCCATAACTCTGAAGGAGCCAATTACTACCACCGCTCAACTCACTGGAAACCACATTAGAGCGGGCACCTTGTCTGTTAAAGGTGCTAAAAAGGCTGAAAAGGTGGTTCCTGAAGCAACCAAATAGGTCAAATGAAACATCATACAACAACAAGAAGCGCAAGTTTACTCCGGCCTGAAACTTTGTCATGGCAACACCTAAAGTACCCTAAAGGCAACCTTCTCCTGCTACACAAGCTCCTGCTACTAGAGCCTATGCTGGCCCTCAGCTGTTGTGTAACATTTGCAAGTATCATCATGCGGGAAATAATCCATGTCGCATTTGCTCACTGTGCAGGAAATATGGTCACCTAGTTGCTACCTGTCATCGTGCACCAAACAATGCTGCTTTAGTTGCCAACCAAGCTTGCTATAATTGTGGGGAAAACCGACCATTTCACCCATAATGCCCTCGTCTTGCGGGTAACGTTCCACAAGCTCGAGGTTGTGCTTTCAACATTAACGCAAATCGAACACAAGAAGATAACGACGTGGTGAATGGTATGTCGAATATAATCTTAACCTTTATGATCTAAGCCTTTTGTTGCTTTACCTGTATCATTAAACACCTTAAAAGTAGACATGTATGTTTTTTGTTAATAAATCATATGCTTACGTTGTTGTTTGATTCGGGAGCCGATAAGAGTTTTGTCTCTTTAGAATTCAAACCCATACTTGCTAAGCCGCATACGAAGTTAGAAAAGCCATTTACCGTTGAAGTCGCCGATGGAGAACCCATCACCGTTGACATCATTATTCGTGATTGCATCTTGAGTTTGAACGAGCATGACTTTCTTATTGACCTTATTCCCATGAAACTTGAAAGTTTTGACATCATCATTGGCATGGATTGGTTAGCCAAACATCATGCGGAAATCATTTGTTTCGAGAAGTGCATTCGAATTCCTTTACCTTTGGGGGATACATTGAAAGTTTTTGGTGAAAATACTTCAATGGACTCAAGCTCATGTCGTGTACTCAAGCCTGAAAATGTCTAAGTAAGAATTACATGGCTTTCTTGGCCTATGTAGTCAACACGAAAGTCAAAGGGAAAGACCTTAAGGATGTCCCGATTGTACGAGACTTTCCGAAAGTGTTTCCCGATGATCTTAGTGGTCTACCTCCTGTGCGTGAAGTCAAGTTTAAGATTGACTTGATTCCGCAAGCGAGCCATGTGGCTAAGTCACCTTATCGCCGTCGGAATGCAAAAGTTAGCCAGTCAACTTCAAGATCTGTCTGATAAGGGTTTTATCTGTCCTAGTTCTTCGCCATGGGGTGCACCTGTGTTGTTCGTGAAGAAGAATGATGGATCGTTCCGTATGTGCATCGATTACTCTGAACTCAACAAACTCACTATTAAGAACTTATACCCTCTTCCTCGTATTGATGACCTTTTTGACGAACTGCAAGGAGCTGTTATATTCACAAAGATCAATTTATGTTCTGGCTATCATCAACTACGAGTTCACGACGATGACATTCTGAAAATGTGTTTCGTAATCAATATGGACACTATGAGTTTATGGTTATGCCTTTGGGAACAAATGTTCATGCTGTCTCTATGGATCTCATGAATCGAGTATGCAAGCCCTACCTGGATAAATTTATGATTGTGTTCATAGACGATATACTCATTTATTCAAAGTCTAAAACCGACCTTGAGCTCCACTTGCGACAAGTTCTTGGGCTGCTGAAGAAAGAGCAACTGTACGCAAAGTTTTCAAAGTACGAATTTTAGCTTGAGGAGGTCCAATTTCTAGGACATGTGGTGAATAGCCAAGGAATTCACGTTGAATTTGCAAAGGTGGAAGCTGTGAAAAATTGGTGAGCCCCGAAAACCTCAGTTGAAGTCCGTTCTTTTCTTGGTTTAGCGGGATACTACCAGCGTTTCATTGCCAATTTCTCTAGAATTGCGAAGCCGCTTACTCCCTAACGCAAAAGAATAAACCATTCGACACGGGGCCTTAACAAGAAGCCTTCAAAACATTAAAACACAAGCTGTGTAATGCTCCTATCTTAACCCTTCCCGATGGAAATTATGACTTCACCGTATATTGCAATGCATCTAGGAAGGGCCTTGGTTGTGTTCTTATGCAACGAGAAAAGGTCATAGCATATGCATCGAGGCAATTGAAAGTCCATGAGGTGAATTACATGACCCATGATCTTGAACTTGGTGTTGTGGTTTTGCCTTAAAAATTTGGAGGCATTACCTTTGTGGAACGCAATGTATAGTCTACACACTGATCACAAAAGCCTTCAACACGTTTTCAATCAAAAGAATCTCAACATGAGATAACGTCGTTGGGTCGAGTTGATTAGTGATTATGACTGTGATATTCGTTACCATCCTGGAAAGGCGAATGTCATAGCCGATGCGCTAAGTCGTAAGGTTCATAACAAGATGGTCTCGCGTCAAGAAATTCGCGATCGACGATAATGGTTTGATACTTTGGGAGAATTCAACACAGAGATCATCTGGATATTGATGAGACTATGGTGCTGCTATAAAATTTGAGGATTTAGAATGACATTGAGACTTACATCTTAGAGGCTTAATAAGCGGTTCAAGCAGAAGGAAAAATGGGTGAAGAATTAGAGTATAACCTTCGAGCTCAACTGGAAATGAACCCAATGGATTGTTGTACTTTTTATATCGAATTTAGGTTCCAAATCGTGATAATCTTCGTACCTTCATTATGAATGAAGCTCATCAAACTCGCTACTTTATTCACCCTAGTTCCGATAAGATGTATATGGATCTGTGTGGGCAATATGGTGGCCTTGAATGAAAAAAGACATTGGAACTTACGTAGCCAAGTGTCTTGCGTGTATAAAGCTTAAGGCCGAACATCAAGGTCCTAGTGGATTGCTTGAACAACCCGAAATTTCCATGTGAAATGGGAACATATATCCATGAATTTTATAACCAAACTACCTCGTACCTCTCATGGTCATGATAGTATATGGCTGATTGTCGATCGTTTGCCAAATTGGCGCATTTCATACCCATATGTGATACTTACCAAAACATCAAAGTTGGCTCGTATATACATTAATGAGATGGTGAGTCGACACGGCGTACCTTTGCACATCATATCCGATCGAGACGCTCGTTTCAATTTGCACTTTTGGTCGTCTATGCAACAACGCTTGGGTACTCAACTGGATTTAAGCACGGCTTCCCATCCTCAAACGGACAATCAAACTGAGCAAACCATTTAGACCCTAGATGTCACACCCCAACCTTGACGGAGGAATCGTCGAGATTTGAGGGTTAAGGTTGTTCACAGCCACATAACGCTATATTAAATTGTAAATATTATTTTCATAAGTCTTAAAATAAAATACAATCATAAGTTTCAAACAAGATATAAGTTCAAACATAACATGACATAATGTAATCTTTTTATTTCTTTAACTAGGTCCAAGTCCTAGATTATTGCAAGATTTCAAAGATCACTTTAAACATGAGGATGACCTGAAACATGATAAAAATAAAAGGTCAACTAAAATAGTTGGTGAGTTTCCAACGTTTTTATACATAATATGATAAAGTTACAAGTAGCAATTCATGTCATAGGTCATAAGTCAGTAAGGTTATAGAACACATGTCGTTACAACCAACCTCGACTTGATTACAAGTATATAAGATTGGCTAAGTGTATTTGGTTCCCATGATGAACAAGCATACGTCATCAGGAGCCGGCGATACCTCGGCTTTAGCACCAAATAGGCTTGTCAGGCCTAAAGATCTAAGACGTCGCCAGGCTAGCAATAGTTATTGATTGTAAACAAACTATGTATCTCATATAATCATTTACAAAACACAAATAACCATGACAAAATATAAAGATGAATTGCATGTGATTTACAAGTCTTAAATGTGAATAAGTGTATCATGTATAAGCAATATTGTTTCACCCCAAAAATAGTGTGAAAAATGTAAAAAGGGGCAATGAAACTCACATGTCAAATAAGTATATAATGAAGTTCAATAAGAATAATATATCGTTCTAAGATAAAACGTCACGAGGCACCTAAATATATAAATATTACAAGATTTAGGTTAATATAAGATTAACGAGTTAACATGAACTAGGGTATTAGAATTTTGGGGATTTTTATAAAGTTAATAAATTCTTATAAAATACCATTTACGAAATTTATAAAATTTATTTTTTAAGGAAATTGATCCTTTGTAAATAACTTGTAATTTTATTTATAAATTATATTTAAATTTCCATAATTATCATGATAAACCCTTAATCATAAGGTCTAATATTAATTTAATACCTTTAAGTATTATATAACAATCTAATTTTTATAAAAACGTTTAATTATAACATTTGTAAATAATTTTATACTAAAATATAAAATGTTTTAAAATAATAAATTTTTAAGAAATATTTAGATGACCTCAAAAATATTTGAGGTTTATAAAAGTTATTTTTATAATTATTATAAATTTTCTATAATTAATTTAAGGCCAAAAATGCTTTAAAAAATTACATGAGGTGCCCGGGTTTCGAACCCGTGACCTCATGTATGGGGGCAACAATGTCTTAACCAGTGAACCAGGCTTCCAGCCGCGTTATAACATGGGTTTTAACTCTTAAAAACAAAACATCCAGAAATACCCAAATTCCCATGAACCCTAGTTTCTTCTTGAATCAAATTGAACATCAATACAATGTTATCAATCAAATTAAGTTTAGGGCTTTTGTTCCTCATGTCAAACCGATTATAATGATATGGGAAACTTACGTGTTTGAGTTTGGATTCGATGAAGATGGTGATAAGAGTAGCCGCGACCAAGGTGAAGTCGGTTCGTGATTCAAACGTTGAAACAATCGAATTAACCTAAGGATAGCTTCGGATGGGGTTCTTGATGCAAAGCCCTTTGCCAATTTCGACAATTGAAGCTCGGAAGATGATGAACACGCTCGTTGCAGACTCGCGATGAAGATGATGGTTGAATTTGATGTTTGTGTTTGTTTTAGGTCAAATTGATGATTGTAATCGATTAAAGGTAGACAAACGTTTGATCTGATTAAATTAATTGCATTATTATGGGGGTTTAAGGCTCGAACGGCTGCGGTGGTTTAAGTCGCCGGTTACTCAATCGATTGAGAGTTGTAACCGCCTCATAAACATGATTAAATGGTACAGTCTTATTCGAAACCTGTACACGAATGAATTTGGAACGTTTTGGGACCATTTCCGCATGGTTTTGACGAGTTTTCAAGGTCACCGGAGCGTGACCGGAGTTTGGCCGGAACTTGGCCGGAAAAACGTGGGGTTAGGGGGGCGGGTGGTTTGGGATTTGATTAATTACAACTTCAGTCCCTGTGGTTTTTATTTTATTATTTCATGCCCAAAACATCTGGATTAAATTTCTAAAATGACAATCTATCCCCCTAGATTTATTAATTTAAGTTCAATACATTTTAAGTTATTGTTATCATCATTAGTATTATTATTAATATTATTATTAGTATTATTATTATTATCATAATTGTTATTATTGTTTAAATAACTTAGAAACTTTAAATTAAATAAGAAATTATACATAAATAGCCCATCAAGTTACATAAATAGCATAAATAGGTCTTATAAGATTTAACAAAAATTAACCTTTAATTAACAAAAATACGAGATGTTACAGTCTCCCCAACTTAAAAGAATTTCGTCCCGAAATTAAAAGAAATGAAACTATACAAACAAGAACGGGTATCTCTTCTTCATGTGCTCCTCACGTTCTCAAGTAAATTCAGCGTCACGTTTATTTTTCCAACGAACCTTGACGATTGGGGTTGTTGTGGTTCTAGTCTTCTTCATTATGCGATCCATGATCTCAACAGGTTTCTCGACACAAATGCAATGACTCGTCGATCTGGATGTCTTCCAACGGAACATGCAAACTTTCATCAGCCAAGCACTTTCTCAAATTTGAGACATGGAACACAGGATGAACTCCACTAAGGTCGGAAGGTAGCTCTAGTTTATAAGCCACTTTCCCAATCCTTTTCATGATTTTGAAAGGTCCTACAAATCTTGGAGCCAGTTTGCCCTTCTTTCCAAAGCGAACCACACCTTTCCACGGTGAAACCTTAAGAAGAACCATCTCCCCAACTTGGAATTCCAATGGCTTACGTCGCTTATCAGCATAGCTCTTTTTCGACTTCTCGCCACTTCAAGGTTCTTGCGGATGATAGAAACTTTGTTGGTCGTCTCTTGTATAAGTTCAGGACCAGTGATGAAGTTTTCACCAATGTCGGTCCAACAGATCGGTGAACGACATTTACGACCATAAAGTGCTTCGACTGGTGCCATCTTGATACTCGAGTGGTAACTATTGTTATACGAAAATTCCGCGAGCGGTAGATGCGTATCCCAATCACCACCAAAGTCAAGAACACACAGGCGTAGCAAATCCTCCAAGGTTTGGATCGTTCGCTCGTCGTTGGTTTGACCATCAGTTTGAGGATGGTAAGCCGTGCTTAGATCCAATTGAGTACCCACGAGTTCTTGCATAGACGACCAAAAATGTGAAGTGAAACGAGCATCTCGGTCGGATATGATGTGCAGAGGTACCCCATGATGACTTACAATCTCATCAACGTATATACGAGCTAACCTTGATGTCTTGTAAGTGTCACGTATGGGTATAAAATGTGCCGACTTGGTCAATCGGTCAACGATCACCCATATGCTATCATGTCCTTGAGAGGTTCGAGGTAGCTTTGTTATGAAGTCCATGGATATGTGTTCCCATTTCCACATAGGAATCTCGGGTTGCTCAAGTAATCCACTTGGACGTTGATGTTCGGCTTTAACCTTCGTACATGTGAGGCACTTAGCTACATAAGTCGCTATGTCTTTCTTCATTCCAGGCCACCTATATTGACCACGTAGGTCCATGTACATCTTATCAGAACCAAGATGAATAGAATAACGAGTTTGATGAGCTTCGTTCATGATAAAGGTACGAAGGTTATCGCAGTTTGGAATCCAAATTCGATTGGCGAAGTACATCAACCCATTGGGTTTCGTTTCCAATCGGGTTAAAAGATTAGGCTCCAGTTCATCCTTCATTCTCCTCCTTTTGTTGCACCACTTGTTGAGCCTCCAAGATACTAGACTCGATGTCACTATCTATTCTCAAGTTTTGTAGCAGTACGGTAGTCTCGTTGACATCAAGTCGGATCTCAGTATCGAACTCACCCAAAGTGTCAAACCATTGACGTCGATCGCGAATTTCTTGGAATGAGCTCATCTTGTTGTGAATCTTTCGGCTTAGTGCATCGGCTACAACATTTACTTTACCAGGATGGTAACGAATGTCACAATCGTAATCACTAATCAACTCCACCCCACCCAATGACGTTGTCTCATATTGAGATCTTTTTGATTGAAAACGTGTTGAAGGCTTTTGTGATCGGTGTAGACTATACATTGCGCACCATACAAGTAGTGTCTCCAAATCTTCAAAGCAAAGACAACAGCACCAAGCTCGAGATCATGTGTTGTGTAATTCACCTCGTGAACCTTCAATTGTCTCGATGCATAAGCTATGACCTTCCCTCGTTGCATGAGAACACAACCAAGGCCTTGTTTAGAAGCATCACAATACACGGTGAAATAATCGTTCCCATCGGGTAGGGTCAAGATAGGAGCATTGCACAACTTATGCTTTAACGCTTCAAAAGCTTCTTCTTCTCGCTCGGACCCCACTCGAATGGTTTATTCTTTTGAGTCAAAGAAGAGCGGCGGCTTCGCGATCCTTGAGAAGTTGGCGATGAATCGCCGATAATAACCACCAAGACCAAGAAAAGAACGAACTTCGGTAGGAGTTGTAGGAACACACCAATTTTTCACAGCTTCCACCTTTGCAGGATCAACGTGAATTCCTTGGCTATTCACCACGTGTCCTAGGAATTGAACTTCCTCGAGCCAGTTATCACACTTCGAGAACTTC
Source organism: Flaveria ramosissima (assembly GCA_025215565.1). NCBI lineage: Eukaryota > Viridiplantae > Streptophyta > Magnoliopsida > Asterales > Asteraceae > Flaveria > Flaveria ramosissima. Next base: position 49,643,203 of record CM046034.1, on the reverse strand, counting down.
GCGTACAATTTCTCTTTCTTCAACAACTCAAGAACCAATCTCAAATGCAGTTCATGATCGGTGTTGTACTTGGAATAGATAAGTATATCATCAATGAAGACGATCACAAACTTGTCTAGATAAGGCTTGCATACTCGGTTCATGAGATCCATGAAGACAGCAGGAGCATTGGTTAAACCAAAAGGCATCACCATAAACTCATAGTGCCCATAACGAGTACGGAAAGCGGTCTTTGGGATATCATCATCATGGACTCGCAATTGATGATAGCCAGAACGTAAATCGATCTTCGAGAAAATAGTAGCTCCTTGAAGTTGGTCAAACAAATCATCGATACGAGAAGAGGATAACGGTTCTTGATGGTAAGCTTGTTAAGCTCATGATAATCGATGCACATACGAAACGATCCATCTTTCTTCTTCAAGAAAAGAACAGGTGCACCCCAAGGCGAAGAACTAGGACGGATGAAGCCCTTCTCGGATAGCTCTTGAAGTTGACTAGAGAGTTCTTGCATTTCCGATGGTGCAAGCCGATATGGTGACTTAGCCACGGGGTTTGCTCCCGGTATCAAGTCAATTTTAAACTCGACTTCACGCACGGGAGGTAAACCACTAAGGTCATCGTGAAATACTTCGGGAAAGTCTCGTACGATAGGGACATCCTTAAGTTCTTTCCCTTTGACTTTCGTGTTGACCACGTAAGCCAAGATGGCCATATACTTCTTGCTTAAGCACTTTCGGGCTTGAGTGCAAGACATGAGTTTAAGTCCTTTGGAAGATTTTTCACCAAACACTTTCAAAGTATCTCCAGAGGGTAACGGTATACGCATGCACTTCTCAAAACAAATGATCTCGGCATGGTGTTTGGCTAACCAATCCATACCAATGATGACGTTGAAGCTTCCAAGTTTCATAGGGATAAGATCGATAAGAAAATCATGCGTGTCAAGACTTAAGATGCAATCACGAATAATGACGTCAACGGTGATCGGTTCTCCATCGGCAACTTCAACGGTAAGAGGTCTTTCTAGTTTCGTATGTGGCTTAGCAAGTATGGGTTCAAACTCTAACGAAACAAAACTCTTATCGGCTCCAGAATCAAATAGGACATAGGCATAAGTTTTATTAATAAGGAACATACCTGTTCAATTTTTAAGGTATTTAACGATACAGGTAAAGTATGAAAGGAATCGGATCACAAAAGTTAAAGGTGAGTTAACATACCATTCACCACATCGTTGTTTGCTTGTGCTTGGTTAGCGTTGATGTTGAAAGCACGTCCTCGGGCTTGTGGAACATTACCCACAAGACGAGGGCATTGTGGGCGGAAATGACCAGGTTCCCCACAGTTGTAGCAAACACGGTTTGTGACCACGGCGGCATTGTTAGGTGCACGGTGGCAAGTCGCCACCAAATGACCATATTTACCGCATAAGGTGCAGATGCGGCATGGTTGATTCCCCGGATGATGATACCTACACGTGTTGCACATAGGCTGAGGACCAGCATAAGCCCTAGCCCCAGGCATTTGTGCCACAGGTGTAGCTACAGGTACCATTTGCCTTTGAGGTGGTTTGGGTGCAACCACAGCATAGTTACGCGCCGGTGTGAACTTGCGCTTCTTGTTGTTGTTGTTGTTGTTAGACGGTTCAGCTTTGGTCTCCTTAACAGTCTCGGTAGCCGTCTTCTCTACCTTCTTTGCACCCTTCACAGACATGGTGCCCGCTCGTATATGGTTCTCGGTGAGTTGAGCGGTGATAGTAATGGCTTCTGCTTCTTCGAAGGTTGTGGGTCGGCTACCCACCACAGCATCTTGAATTTGGGGTGGTACACCCTTAATGAACTTCTCGATGTTGCGGGGGACAGTGTCGACCATGTGAGGCAGCAATATACTCAACTCATGATGCCTAGTTGAGTAGGCCAAATGATCACCATCGTTTTGCTTCAAGTTCCAAATCTCCTCCTCCAACTTTTGCAGTTCGCTTCTCGGGCAGAACTTCACGATAGCGATGTTCTTGAACTCTTCCCAAGTAAGTGCCAACACAGCTTCAGGACCACGATTTCTCTTCTCGCTATTCCACCAGGTAAGTGCCCTTTGTTGGAGCATACTAGTGGCATAACGAACCTTGAGTGTCTCGGGACACTCACAATTAACAAAAGTATTCTCCATGCTCTCGAACCACTCAAGAAGACCAGTGGCTCCTTCCTTGCCCCTAAAACTAGTGGGCTTGCAAGAGCTAAAGTGCTTGAAAGTGCAAGTTTGATTGTTCCCGTGTTGATTGTTCCCGTTTTGGTTGTTGCTATTCTCTCCATGACCATTTCCATTAATGCTAGCGTTGGTCATTAAGGTGCTATTAAGTTCAGCAACCATGGTCGGGATGACATCAGCCTTTTGTCGAGCAATCATGGCGGCTAGCTTACGATCGGAACTTCCACGCTTTCCATGATGACTAGACATGCTGGAATATACAAAATGAGTTAGATACGAGAATTGGAATAACAAGGATTATAGTTCAACAAGGATAAGGCAAAAGTTGTAAGGCACATGGAATGGTTCCATTTGGTAACGCATTACCATTTGGAAACGTTGACACGTCAAGGTAAGTTGACCCACTCGCCTTAGAAATTTGTGTATGTTGACCATAGTTTATCACTCATCCCAGAAATCCCCTGGTAAGCATAACTAGTCCCGTAGGATTTATGCGATATGCTTGCCTTAACCCGAGGGCCTTTTGCCAGGAAATCCAGAATACAGGTGTCTATGTGTCACACAAATTTCTTAGGTTCATGAAATCAAAACCTTGATGAGATTTTACATAGATTAGACATAAGTCTAAGGATTCAAGTCATAAGCATAAGTATACGATTCCATTCCACGTGTCGTCGAGAATAAGATTAAGAAGTTTCATTTGTCGGGGAGAGTCAAAGTGTCAAAGGTAAGTTTAGGGAGACGAGTAACAAAGTTTAAACAATTACAAGCCAAACCTATGCTAAGGCATCAAGTTGCACATAAGTAAGGTATAGCATTATGTAGCATGTAACAATATATATATTTCCAAGAATATAAATATTATTCTATGAGGTTCATGCATAAGCTATAGTCTAGGTCACCATTTCTAATAACCTAAATCCCTATAGTTATGGGCTCTGATACCAATCTGTCACACCCCAACCTTGACGGCGGAATCGTCGAGATGTGAGGGTTAAGATTGTTCACAGCCACATAATGCTATATTAAATTGTAAATTTATTTTCATAAGTCTTAAACTGAAATACAATCATAAGTTTCAAACAAGAAATAAGTTCAAACATACCATGACATAATGTAATCTTTTTATTTCTTTAACTAGGTCCAAGTCCTAGATTATTGCAAGTTTTCAAAGATCACTTTAAACTTGAGGATGACCTGAACATGATAAAAATAAAATGTCAACTAAAAATAGTTGGTGAGTTTCCAAGGTTTTCATACATAATATGATAAAGTTACAAGTAGCAATTCATGTCATAGGTCATAAGTTAGTAAGGTTATAGAACACATATCGTTACAACCAAACCTCGACTTGATTACAAGTATATAAGATTGGCTAAGTGTATTTGGTTCCCATGATGAACAAGCATACGTCATCAGGAGCCGGCAATACCTCGGCTTTAGCACCAAATAGGCTTGTCAGGCCCAAAGATCTAAGACGTCGCCAGGCTAGCAATAGTTAATGATTGTAAACAAACTATGTATCTCATATAATCACTTACAAAACACAAATAACCATGACAAAATATAAAGATGAATTGCATGTGATTTACAAGTCTCAAATGTGTATAAGTGTATCATGTATAAGCAATCATGTTTCACCCCAAAATAGTGTGAAAAATATAAAAAGGGGCAAGGAAACTCACATGTCAAATAAGTATATAATGAAGATCAATAAGAATAATATATGTCGTTCCAAGATAAAACGTCACGAGGCACCTAAATATATAAATATTACAAGATTTAGGTTAATATAAGATTAACGAGTTAACATGAACTAGGGTATTAGAATTTTGGGGATTTTTATAAAGTTAATAAATTCTTATAAAATACCATTTACGAAATTTATAAAATTTATTTTTAAGGAAATTGATCCTTTGTAAATAACTTGTGATTTTATTCATAAAATTATATTTAAATCCCATAATTATCATGATAAACCCTTAATCATAAGGTCTAATATTAATTAATACCTTTAAGTATTATATAACAATCTAACTTTTATAAAAAAGTTTAATTATAACATTTGTAAATAATTTTATATTAAAATATAAAAATGTTTTACAAGAATAAATTTTTAAGAAATATTTAGATGACCTCAAAAATATTTGAGGTTTATAAAAGTTATTTTTATAATTATTATAAATTTTCTATAATTAATTTAAGGCCAAAAAGATTTTAAAAAAAATACATGAGGTGCCCGGTTTCGAACCATGACCTCATGTATGGGGCAACAATGTCTTAACCAGTGAACCAGGCTTCCAGCCGCGTTATAACATGGGTTTTAACTCTTAAAAACAAAACATCCAGAAATACCCAAATTCCCATGAACCCTAGTTTCTTCTTGAATCAAATTGAACATCAATACAATGTTATCAATCAAATTAAGTTTAGGGCTTTTGTTCCTCATGTCAAACCGATTATAATGATATGGGAAACTTACGTGTTTGAGTTTGGATTCGATGAAGATGGTGATAAGAGTAGCCGCGACCAAGGTGAAGTTGGTTCGTGATTCAAACGTTGAAAACAATCGAATTAAACTTAAGGATAGCTTCGGATGGGGTTCTTGATGCAAAGCCCTTTGCCAATTTCGACAATTGAAGCTCGGAAGATGATGAACACGCTCGTTGCAGACTCGCGATGAAGATGATGGTTGAATTTGATGTTTGTGTTTGTTTTAGGTCAAATTGATGATTGTAATCGATTAAAGGTAGACAAACGTTTGATCTGATTAAATTAATTGCATTATTATGGGGGTTTAAGGCTCGAACGGCTGCGGTGGTTTAAGTCGCCGGTTACTCAATCGATTGAGAGTTGTAACCGCCTCATAAACATGATTAAATGGTACAATCTTATTCGAGACATGTACACGAATGAATTTGGAACGTTTTGGGACCATTTCCGCATGGTTTTGACGAGTTTTCAAGGTCACCGGAGCGTGACCGGAGTTTGGCCGGAAAAACGTGGGGTTAGGGGGGCGGGTGGTTTGGGATTTGATTAATTACAACTTCAGTCCCTGTGGTTTTTATTTTATTATTTCATGCCCAAAACATCTAGATTAAATTTCTAAAATGACAATCTAACCCCCTAGATTAATTAATTTAAGTTCAATACATTTTAAGTTATTATTATCATCATTAGTATTATTACTAATATTATTCTTAGTATTATTATTATTATCATAATTGTTATTATTGTTTAAATAACTTAGAAACTTTAAATTAAATAAGGAATTATACATAAATAGCCCACCAAGTTACATAAATAGCATAAATAGGTCTTATAAGATTTAACAAAAATTAACCTTTAATTAACAAAAATACGAGATGTTACACTGGAGGATTTGCTACACCTTTGTGTCCTTGACTTTGGTGGTGACTGGGATACGCATTTACCTCTAGAGGAATTCTCTTATAATAATAGTTACCATTCGAGTATCAAGATGGCACCTTTCGAAGCACTTTACGGTCGCAAATGTCGTTCCGCGATTTGTTGGACGGACATTGGTGAAAATTTTATCACTGGGCCTGAACTCATACAAGAAACGACAGATAAAGTTTTCACGATTCGTAAAAATCTTGAAGTGGCTAGAAGTCGACAAAAGATTCATGCGGATAAGAGACGCAAGCCATTGGAATTCCAAGTTAGGGATATGGTTCTACTTAAAGTCTCACCATGGAATGGAGTCGTTCGCTTTGGAAAGAAGAGTAAATTAGCTCCACGGTTGTAGGGCCTATCAAGATTCTAAAAAGGGTCGGGAAAGTGGCTTATAAACTGGAACTACCTTCCGATCTTAGCAGGGTTCATCCCGTTTTCCATGTCTCAAATTTGAGGAAATGCTTGGCTGACGAAAGCTTGCATGTGTCTTTGGATGACATCCAGATCGACGAACCCTTACATATTGTTGAGAAGCCCGTTCAGATCATAGATCACACCATGAAGAAGACTAGAACCACTACCATCCCAATCGTCAAGGTTCGTTGGAAGAATAAGCGCGGACCCGAATTTACCTGGGAACGCGAGGACCATATGAAGAAGAAATACCTGCATTTGTTTGTTTAATTCTATCTTTAATTTCGGGACGAAATTCTTTAAAGTTGGGGAGACTGTAACCTTTCGTGTTTTCGTTAACTAAATGTTAACTTCGTTATGCTCTTGTAAGGGTCTTTTCTCTCATAATGAAATTATGAGGGTTTATTATGGTTGTTTTCTCTCGATTAATTCGTTAGTTTATAAGTTAATAACATAATTTATTAAAGTAGCAATAATAATAATAATAATAATAATAATAAAATAATAATAATATAATAATAATAAATAATAATAATAATAATACTAATAATAATAACTAATAATAATAATAATATAATAATAAATAATAAAATAATAATCATAATAATAATAATAATAATAATAATAATAATAATAATAATAATAATAATATAATAATATAATAATAATAATATCCTAATAATAATAATAATACTCCTAATAATCCTCCTAATACTAATAATAATAATTATCCTTAATAATCCTCTAATAATCCTCCTAATAATAATAATAATCCTAATAATAATCCTCATAATAATAATAATAATGATACTAAAAGTTACATTTATAAACTTTGATTATTAGTTATGTATTTTAACATGAATGATAATAATACAAATAAATTATAAAAGATAAATAAGTCAATAAATTTAAAATTTTTTAAAAACTTGGATTTTAATAAGTTAAAGGGGGTACTATGTTAATTTAAAAACTTGAGATGGAAGTTTTAACATAAAATTATAAAATTTAAACTGCAGGGACCAAATGTGTAACTTTTAAAAACCAATCCAAATTTCCCCCGATTTCCCCGTTGTCGGCTGGCGAAGCCCCGGCGCGACGCCGGTGAACCCCGAAACCATCCGAAACGCTTCAATTCTTGACCCATTCGACCGCAATCGCTTCGCATAACCCATTTCGAACTCGAAGGTGTGTTTTAATTTGAAATTAACCCGGTTGTGGGAACCTTCGAGTCACGTAACCGAACCTCAACAACATCAAACCGTTTCTACACTTTAATCTTATTAACTGTACAATTAATCGAACTTAAACGTCCGTCTAAGCGCTTCTAATTCATCAATGACTCCAATTCCAGATGAAACGATGAATAAATCACCGAATTGAACCCATTTACGATCGAGTTCAAATCAAAACCGTTTAGGTTGAACCTCACCAAATTGAAGCTTTTTAACATAGGGGAATTGTTCCACTCGATCCCTTTTAACCCTCTGTAGCTTCAATTGTATTAATAAATCACTCCAACGTTGATTTCAGACACCTCGGCTCATCGTGTGTGAACCGAAACTTTATTGGACTCAATTCACATTGATTCATTCATAATCGGGTAAGTTGAACACACCCACACACTCGTTTTTACATGGGAAAAAAAAGCCCCATGATTCTTCACACGAACAAAATCGAATGATACTTCAATTTTATCGAAGTTGAAACTAGGGTTCTTGGCAATTTTGGGGGTTTAGCATCTGTTTTTTTAAGAATTAAAAAACATCACCTTACAATGTCATAGACGCCCAGCCTACCGGTTAAGTACGCCTCTTTATACAGCAGAAGTCCCGGGTTCAAACCCGGGCACCCTTAATTATGTTTTTTAAAAGGGTTTCTTCAATTATTAAAATTACAAAAAATTTATAAATATTATAAAAATCGTTTTGATAATAACTTATTTATTTTCTTAATAAAACATTATAACAAAGATTTTTTTAATGTTATTATTATAATCTAGTAAAATGGACCTGAAGTTAAATAATTTATTTAACAATAGGTTAATTAATAAATTATTATTGGTCAAGACATTATTTATAATAATTATTTAATCATGTTTTATTTCAAATGGTTATAAAAATTTATTTACACTTTATATTTAAACTTCATCAGTTATTATAAATGATCTAATTTCATTCTCTATATTAATTATTTAAACGGGTTATTCCTTTTTTCATTAAATCAAGATAAAAGTGAATCTCTTATTATATTCCTTATCAAACCCCAAAATTCCAAATGAATCCCTAGTTCACATTTGATCGTTAATCATATGCTTAATCTTGGAACTTGCACGTTTAGGTATTCTGTAAAATGAATCGTTGGAGCAAAACTTAATATCTTGTTATTTTCTCTTAAGTTCATATTATATATCAAGTGAGTTTTCATGCCCCTTTTACTTTATTTCACACCTTTTGGGGTGAAACATGTTAACCTTATAAACTTATATTTAAACATCTTGATATTTGTAAATGCACTAGCAATTCGTATTTAAACTTCTCATGTTTATTTGAAATATATGAGTCTTATATGATAGACATTTTTTGTAAACAATCATTACTATTGCTAGCCTAGAGATGTCATAGATCTATGGGCTTGACAAGCCTATTTGGTGCTAAAGCCGAGGTTATTGCCTGCTCTTAATGACGTATTCTTATTCATCATGGGAACCAAGTACACTTAGCTAATCGTTATAACTTATTGTGGCCATCTTTATCAAGGTTTGATTGTATCATTATGCTATCTATATTCTTGCATTATTCGTAACCTATGACATGAATCGCTTCTTATAAATGATATATGTATGTATAACCCATGGAAACTCACAAACATTCAATTGTTGATTTTATTTTTAACATGTTTCAGGAAATGCTCAAGTTTGATGATTGGTTTTGAAGTTTGGAAATAACTAGGATTTGACCCATAGAAAATAAAAGTCTTACTTTAAATTTGAAGTTGTTGAACTTATGTTATGTTTTAGTTATTGCTTGAAACTAGTTGGTTGTAATGTTTCTTTAAAACTTATGTTTAATCATATTTATTTAACGGTAGTGTTATGTGGCTTTGAACAATCTTAACCCTTATATGTCAACGTTTCCATCGTTGAGGTTGGGTGTGACACAGGATGAGTCAGAGCATCCTAAGGAAGTGCAACAAGAGGCTGCTTAACTAACTCCAAGTCAAGTAGAGCCTCTTGCATCTGGAAGACTCATCTTGTCCTAGACCTTTGCTGCTAATCCAGACATATGGTATGTCATAAGAGATCAAGGTGGTCAAGATGTCTATTTCTGGCAAGACATGCTTGATCTACCTCTACATGATCTCCATGACATGAGAATGTATTATCACAGTCTAAAGGATCCTGACCAAATGATGAAGAAGGGAATGGTCTTGATCCTAATGAGGACTGTCAATTGCTGAACAATCTTCTCAGTTTTGGTAGCATCAGCCTAAGGGGAGTTTGTAAGGTTAATAGAAAGGCTGATGCAACCAAAGTGCTTCCTGCATGCATGCACTATGTACAAGGTAGAAGTTGCTTCTGAAGTTTAACACTATGTACAGAAAATATTCTAAGTGTAAAATATTCCGAAGCCAAAGATCAAATCTTCCGAAGCCAAAGATGAAGTCTTCTGAAGCTTCAAAGACAAAGTCTTCCGAAGCCAATGAAGTGAAGACTGATTTCTTTCGAAGACAGAGGAGAATATGCTTTCCTCGGATGTACTTTTTCATAAAGCTGAGTCGCTTTCCGCTGCAACTCTGAAGACTCACCAACTTGCATAAGTTGGTGAAAAGGTCCATGCTTTTACAACTGTACATTGAGGTCTAGAGTTTGTAACTTTCTACTTTATGTACCTTTATCCCTTTTGTAATATATTAGGATGTGAGCTACGACATGTCATAGTCACTAGTCAAAAGGCAATCTGTCTTTTGAGTTACATTGATCTTGCGGACCGTTTAAGGGCTTAACCAAATCAATTACAACACACAACACACAATGAGGAGAATAACTAAGCTCTAATCAACAGTGAATGGGTTACCAAAGTGTACAAAGAACACAAGTAAGTAAAGAGACAGAACAAGAGAATTGGGTTTCAAGGAGGCGTATATTGCTTTCAACAAGTTCTTTTACAAGACTGGTACAAAGCATAAAGAAAAGATACAAGAACATTGAAATACTTATACTACAACCTACAGCCGGCCATACTTTGAAGGCCAGCTGGATACAATTGACTAGACACTAACAAAATCAATTGTAGGATCAAAAGGCATATCTGCCTTTTGACCTTGTGACTATGACATGCCATAGCTCACATCCTTTTACAATACAAAAAGGATAAAGTACATAAAGTAGAAAGTTGAATACTCAAGACCTCAATGTACAGTTACCAAAAGCAAGGCCCTTTTCACCAACTCATGTAAGTTGGTGACTTTACAGAGATGCAGCGGAAAAGGTGCTTTATGGAACAGTACATCAGATAAAGCATGTGTACTAAAAGTCTTCGGAAGAAATCTGTCTTCATAGGATGAGGCTTCGGAAGACTTTGTCTCTGAAGCTTCGGAAGACTTCATGTTTGGCTTCGGAAGATATTGGTCTTGGCTTCGGAAGATTTTACACTTAGAGTATTTTCTAATGCTTTGTGTAAAACTTCCGAAGCATTCTTCACTTCAGTACTTAGTGCATGTTGCTGAGACACTTAAGCTGTTTTGGGTTGCATCAGACTTCAGGAATCCTTACAAACTCCCCCTAGGCTGATGCTACCAAAACACTTGGAAGATCTTCAAATGTTGGTAGTCTTCAGTACAATCAGGACCATTCCTTTCTTCATGAGATGGTCAGGATCATCAAGACTTTCATAATATCTTCTCATCTCAAAGAGATCATGCAGAGGTAAGTTGATTATGTCTTGCCATGAGTAGACATTCTCAACACCTTGATCTCTGATAACAGTCCATCTCTCTGGATTGGTAGAGTATGTCCAGGACAAGATGGGTGTCTCACTAGTTAGAGGAGCCACTTGAATAGGAGTTGATTGGGCTGCCTCATCATGCACTTCCTCAGGTTGATCTGATTCAGCCTGAGGTGCAGAGGTAGATGACTTTGGCTTCTTCTTCTTTGTCTTTGGTTTAGAAGCCATCCTCTTCTTCCTCTTGGTTGTCTTTAACTGAGAAGACTGGTCTGCAGCACCATGTTGATCATCAGTGTCTTTCTCAGTTGGGTGTTCCTCCCTCACAGGTTCAGAAGGAGAGGGAGTTTGACCCTGCCTAGGATCAGAAGATGAAGCTTGCTGGGGCTCAGCTGGAGGTGCTGGTTGAGGTGTCTCTGGTTGTTCAAACTTGACCTCCACTTCAGGTGGGACTTGACTTGGAAGAGAGTGCAAGTCAATAAGTTCTCCACTCTTAATCTTCTGCTTGATCACCCTAATATGCTCATCCATGGTGGATAGAGACATGGGGCCAAGTCTCCTTCCGGAGAATCCATACAGCTTCAAGAAGCTCACCATTCTTTGTCTGTCAGCAGACTTCTTTGCATTCTTTTGAATGGTGGCCCTTGACTTTGCAGCTTCTTCCCTTAGTTTCCTTTTGGTTGTCTTTCTTTCCTTGACTAACTCAAGTTCAAGTTGCTTTAGATACTCGAACTCAATGAAGTCATAGGACAAAGGGAGAAGTGCATCTGCCTGATAGAAGCCTGTGGCACTCAGGTAGTTGATCATTTTGATCCTATCTTCCTCTTTATCTACCTGAGGTTCTTGTGGAGCCACATCTTCCTGTGCAGGACTTTCTTGAACTGGTGAGAGAGTAGGAGCATGCTTGTAGAGTCTTTTCTGTCTCTTCTCCTCTTTGAGTTGGAGAAGTATCATTGCATCCTCTTTCTCCTTCAACTCTCTTGACACTTCTCTGTCAGCCAGTTCATTTAGTTCTTCTAAGGGGAGGGAGATGATCTCATCAATGTCATAGTTCCTGGTCTGTAAGTAGGTAATCCTGACTGCCCTTAACTCATCATCCTGAGTATTTGGTCTGGGGGCAGCCCTGATTGCAGCTTGCATGAAGCTAGATGACCCAGTGGAACTTTCTCCCCTTAGTCTCCTTTTCCTCTCTCTCTCTTCCTCCTCAATTTCCTCAGGAGTCATTATCCTTTTCCCTTTGTCACCAACAGACCTTTGTGACTCAGGGTGGATTGAAGCTTGGCCTTCATTGCTTGGAGTAGCTTCCATGCTCTGGCCAGAGAGAGGCTGAGAAACACCTTCACCAGCAGGTGTCTCAGATGGAGTTTGGACCTCAGCAGCAGTTGTTGATGATGAGACAGGGGTCTCAGGTTCTGTCACTGGGCCTTCAGTCAAGGTTTCCCCTATGAAACTAATCTTAGGGTCCACCTCAACATCCAGTTGACCGATGACATTGCCTGATTCCCTAAGTCTCCTTCTTAGAGAGAACTCTGCCATGATCCTGTCTTGGATTCTTTGAGCCAGCCTATCAGCTTGTCTTGAATTGCTTGGATTGACAAGTGGTAGGTTGACTAAATCCAGTCTTTCATAAAAGCTCAGGCTTTGGAATTGAAAAACTTCTTGTTGGCCTTGAACTCTTTGAAGTATGAGGGCTCTTCTGTCATCATCATACCTCCACCTTATGATTTGATTGCTAGTTCCCAGTGGTGGAGATGAGACAGCCCTTGGTATGCCTTCCTCAAAGAGACTCCTGATGAGAGAGTCTATAGAGTCCACATTAATGTGAACTTGAGGAAGTTGCTGAGAATGCACAACAGCAAGTGAGGATGGTGAGTCCTCTATGTCCATTCTCTCTGAAGAACTCCCAGGTTCTGTGGTTGTAACAACTTTCTCCCCCTTTTTGGTAGCATCACCCACTTGCATAGGTGAGCTGGAGGATAAGTCAATCACTTCCACAGGTTCTTGTGTTCCTGGTTGAGCTCTCCTTAAAGGTCTCCCAGCTAGTTTTTCCTGCAGATATGAAATCTGAAGTTGCTGATCATTGACCCTGTTTTGTAAGGTAGTCACCTGAGATTCCAAGTGACTAACCTTAGAGACTAAATAGGTGCATGTTTTTGACAGTTGTTGCACCTTTAGTCTCAAATTCCCCTCATCTTCATCAGAAGATTCATTGGGGGATGAGATGATTGGACCAAAGTCCTCTCTCTCACCACCAGCTTGAGTTTCTTGGCTGCTGGTTTTCCTCTGCTCACTGGCAGCCTCAGTTGAGATGCCAATGGGCTGAGTTGCCATGGTTGAGGTCTTAATGATGTAATCACTTTCAAAAGTGAGAGCCTCTTCCATATGGACATCCTGAACAGGTTCAGAAGTGTCCACCTCAGTAACAGGTGACTGATGGGGGATAGACTGAGGAGAGTCAGAGGTACTCATCTCTCTTTGAGTAGGGGAGGAGAAGAGAGACTCATGGTACTCACTGAATCCTAAGTCTTCATCAGTGTAAAAGGATAGGTTGGGAATTGGTTGGTTGAGATCCAAAGGCTGGGGATGGTAGCTGTCCCCTGAAGGTTGTCCACTTGAGTGTTGAGACTCAGAGTGAAGGCTTAAGGTTGTTGGGCTATTGAGCTCATCAGGGTGAGCTTGAGGAACCTCAGCCCTGATAGGTGAAACAATGGGAGTGGTTTGCTCCTCAGGAGAAGTGGGAGCTCTAGTGTCCACTTCTTCCTGTAAGGTTGAGTATTTGGGGGCCTGCACAGACTCAATAGTCTGAGCAGGGGTTCGTTTGGATTTTCTTTGGTAGGTGAGGGTGATTTCTGGTCTTTTTAATGGTAGGGACAAAAGAGGTGTGGGTTCAACACTAGCTTGTGTTGCTAGGTTGTCACCTTGAGCAATGAGCTCTAACATTTTTGGGACTAGGGCTGTTTCTACCCCAGAGAAGCCTACAGTTGGCTTCTTCATTATTTTAAAGATGCCGGGCTTCATCTGTCCCAATTTAAGAATATTACCTGTTTCCCTCAACTGTGAGCCCAGTTCACAGTTGAGAATGTGTTGAACATATCTAGGAAACATGTAATACTCTAAGGAGTCTAAGTTTGCAAGTAAATTAGTATAAACAAATTGTGAATACCTGAACTTGACCCCTTGAACCATTCCATGAACTATGAAGGAGAGATCCTCAGGAATCTGGTCCCATCCACCATGCTTGTTTGACAAGCTGTGGATAACCACATGGAGCAGGAATTTCCATTGGGATGAGACCTTCCCTTTCCTAAAGGTCTTTACAGAGAAATCTCCCTCATAGCCCATCTGCTCAAAAGAATGATTTACAGCTTCTTTTGGGAAGGACACCTCACCTTCTTCATCATCCAGCTGTAGATGTTGGTTAATGATGGCCGGAGTGATGAAGACTGTCCTCCCTTGCACTGTGGCAGACAGTGCCTTCTCCCCATCCATAATGACCTCTTGGCAGGTCTTCCAGAATTCAAGCAACTGATCCTCATATAGAGGAGGATCAATGGTCAGGGAGGTGAAGTAGTTTGACAGAGTCAAGAATTGGCAAATCTCTGAGAAACTTGCATCTTTCTCAGAGCTTAACAGAGCAACTTGATTATGTTGCCTGTGTAGTTGCATGGAGAAATCAGGGTTGTTTCTGCGGTTAAGGTTGGCCATTTTAGAAGCTTAAGGGTGAAGAAAGGTAGAAAGCAAAGGCGGTTTAGAGAATTAGGTTAGAGAAACAGTAGAATTGAGGAAGATAGTGGGAAAGAGGGGGAACCGTTGGGTATTTATATGAAAAGGGATTTGAACCAAAGTTAATGAAAGAGGATAAACTTTGAAATCCGAAAGTCGGTCCCACCTCTGAAAAGGTAGTTTACTTTTGCTCAAAAAGTAGTTTTCTTGGAATTCGAAAAGCTTCCGAAGTTTATTTGTCTTCGGAAGTTTTGATTTAAAAAGCTTCCGAAGCTAAAATGGCTTCGGAAGATTTTCCTGAGAGTCTTGATAATTTATGCTTCGGAAGAGAAATAAACCCTTGAATGCTTTGTATGAAAATAAACAAAGCTTCCGAAGGTTAATTTTGCTTCGGAAGGAAAAGGTTCTTGAAAATAGATAAGTGTCTGAGATAAGAATTTTAAGCTTCGGAAGATGAACTTTACTTCTTCCGAAGGTAAAATCTCTTAGACAGTTATTTATTTTAAAGACATGTTTTTCTTCCGAAGATAAAATCTTTATCTTCCGAAGTATCAAAAATTTTCAAGAATCTAAGGAAAGTCTTCAAAAAGAATTTTACATCCAAAGAAAACATGAGCTTATGAAAGTGATGAACTAGACAACTTAGGACACACATATTTTAAGAAGAAATAATTAGAATTAGTTTTAATAAAAAGTCTACTCAAAGTTAATCATCCCAATAGCTGATATCAGATACTTAAATCTCTGTTCATCAAAAGCTTTGGTGAACAGATCAGCATATTGTTCATCTGTATGAACTTTGACTAGTTTAATTAATCCTTTTTCATAGTTATCTCTTATTAAATGATACCTGATGTTGATGTGTTTGGTCCTTGAGTGCTGCACAGGGTTCTCAGTGATAGAGATAGCACTATTGTTGTCTATGTGGATAGGAGTCTCCTTGAAGTTAAATCCATAGTCCAGCATCTGATTTTGAATCCAAAGCACTTGAGCACAGCAGCTTGCAGCAGCAATGTATTCAGCCTCAGCAGTTGATGCAGACACACAGGATTGTTTCTTGCATTGCCATGAGACCACCCTTCCACCAAGGAATTGACATCCCCCAGATGTAGACTTTGCAGTCATATTGCAACCACCATAATCACTATCTGTATAGGCATACAGATTGAAATTTGGATTCTTTGGATACCATAGACCAAGTGTTGAAGCACCTTTGAGGTATCTTAAAATCCTTTTCACAGTGATTAAGTGAGACATCTTAGGGTTGGCTTGATATCTTGCACAAATACATGTAGCAAACATGATATCAGGCCTGCTAGCTGTAAGATACATAAGAGACCCAATCATAGCCCTGTATAAGTGCTCATCTACACACTCCCCCTCAAGATCTGGACCAAGGGAGTGGTTTCTGGCTATGGGTGTCTTAGCAATCTTACAATCAGTCATATTGAACCTCTTGAGTATGTCTTGAACATACTTTGACTGACTTATGAAGATGCCATCTTCAACCTGCTTCACTTGAATTCCCAGAAAGAAGTTGAGTTCTCCCATTGAACTCATCTCAAATCTGTCTTTCATCAGCTTCTCAAAGTCTTTGCAGAGCTTTGGATTAGTTGAACCAAAGATGATGTCATCAACATATACTTGAACCAGCAATAAGTCATTTCCCTGTCCTTTGATGAAGAGGGTTCCATCTATAGTACCTCTTCTGTATCCATGCTTGCAGAGATACTTAGATAGTGTCTCATACCACTTCCTGGGTGCCTGATGCAGCCCATAAAGAGCTTTGTCAAGCTTGCAGACATAATCAGGATGATCAGGGTCTACAAAACCAGGTGGCTGTTTGACATAAACCTCCTCATCAATCACTCCATATAAGAAAGCACACTTTACATCAAGTTGGTAGACCTTGAAGTTCTTGGATGCAGCAAATGCCAGGAATATCCTAACAGCTTCTAGTCTTGCTACAGGAGCAAAGACATCAGTGTAGTCAATCCCTTCTTCTTGTGTGTATCCTTGAACAACTAGTCTTGCCTTGTTCTTGATGATGATTCCCCTATCATCCTTCTTGTTTCTAAAAACCCATTTGGTTCCAATGGTAGTCTTCCCATGAGGAAGAGGACAAAGGTTCCAAACTTTCTGCCTTTTGAATTGAAGCAGCTCTTGTTGCATAGCTTCAACCCAACTTCCATCCTTTAGAGCTTCATCAACTTTCTTGGGCTCTATCTGAGATAAGAAACAAGAGTGAAGACAAACATTTGCTTCATGGGTTTGTCCTCTTGTTCTTACCCCTGTGACAACATCTCCAATGATGTTTGTGGTGGGGTGAGACTTGTGGATCCTTAGCTGAGGGATCACAGCAAGTTGCTGGGAAAGATCTAAATTTGAGAAATTTAAATCTGGTCCTGAAGATTCACCCTCCACATTATCACACTTATCAAGATTAACTTGATCCAATGAGTGTGAGACATCATTGATGTTGTCATCTATGGTGTGGTTATTAGCATCAAGGAATTCCTGATCACTATCACCATCACCATTGTTGTCTTCTACAAGTGAGGTATCTTTATCTGGTTGAGAGGCCTCTGAGCTGGAATTTGAAGGCATGCCAGATGTATCAGCTGAATTGGTCATTGTTGTGCTGATAGAAACCTCATTTGCTGAAGTAGTTCCAACTGGAGCTGAAGATGTATGAGTTGAAGATCTTCCTAGCTCAAATCTTGGATCAGGATCACCTGTATTTAGATTTTCTGCAGATCCTGAAACATGCTCACAAGATTTGTTAAAACAGTTGGTAACTAAATCAAGATCAAACAGCCAATCCGGACCAGAACCAGCCACACAGGGAGTGTGCTCATTGAAAGTCACATTGGCTGACTCCTCAACAATTCTAGTTCTGAGATTGTATACTCTATAAGCTTTAGCTTGAGAAGAGTATCCAATGAAATGTCCATCATCTGATTTCTCAGCAAACTTGGCAATTTGATCTTTGGTATTCAAGATGGTGCAGGGACATCCAAATGACCTGAGAAAACCAATGAAAGGTTTCCTCTTGTGCCAAAGTTCATAAGGAGTCTTACCATGTGTCTTAACTACTAAAACTCTGTTTTGCACATAGCAGCAGTATTGACTGCCTCTGCCCAGAAGGTGATAGGCAGTTTAGAGTCAGACAACATAGTTCTTGCAGCTTCAATAAGTGTCCTGTTTCTCCTTTCAGCAACTCCATTTTGCTGAGGAGTCCTGGGAGCACTATATTGTCTTGTAATACCTTTTTCATCACAAAATGCATCAAGGATTTGGTTCTTGAATTCAGTTCCTTGATCACATCTTATGGTTTTGACCTGTGATCACATTGATTCTCAATTTTAAGATGAAATTCTTCAGAATCTCAGGGGTTTCATCCTTAGTTCTAAGGAAGAAGACCCAAGTGAATCTTGTAAAATCATCTGTGATCACCAGACAGTAAGAGGTCCTTCCTAAACTCATTACACTGGTGGGGCCAAAGAGATCCATATGTAACAAGTGTAGGGGAGTAGTGATGGAGTTCTTTTCCTTAGGCTTGTGAGATACTTTGTGTTGCTTCCCTTTCAGGCATGCCACACAATGATCATCACTAGTAAACTCTTTCTTTGGCATTCCAGTTACCAGATCATGTTTAATTAATTTATTCATGTTCTTAAAGTTTACATGGCACATTCTTTTATGCCATAGGAAAGACTCATCACTATTTGCTTTAGATAGAAAGCATGAAACTTCTCCTGAGGGAGATGTTTCTTGCAAATCCATCTTGTACATGTTCCCTTTCCTGGGGGCTCTGAGCAGGATATGCTCATGAGGAATGACCACACCAGGTTTGAGAACAATGCACTCATGCTCAGTAAAGAGCATGTTATGACTCTGATCACAAAATTGGGATACACTCAGAAATTGTACCCAAGCTCCTTAACAAAGTTTACCTTCTCAATGCTGAGCTTACCATTTGTGACCTTGCCCCTTCCAGAAATGTAACCACCTTCATCTCCTCCAAAAGCAACTGGTCCTCCATCAATCCTCTCAAAATTATGGAGTAGAGACCTATTGCCAGTCATGTGCCTGGAACAGCCACTGTCAATTATCCAGACATTCCTGTTGGTCTTGAGCTGTTCCTGCACAGAGAAGATGATTAGTTACATTTGGAAACCCAAGCCTTACTTGTCTTGGGCTCATTAATAGTAATAGAAGGTAATGCAACAGTAATAGATCCTATGGTTGTACTATAGGGGTCTTCAGCTGTTGTTGATGGAGAAACCTCAGTCATTTGGTCTTTCTTAGACTTCCACACCACCTTTGGAGTCTTGGACTTGACCTTCAAAACCTTAGAAGCTTTTAGAACTTCATAAGTTTTGATGACTGATCCTTCGGAAGAGTCTACAGTCACTGCAGCAGACTTTAGTGCTTCGGAAGAGTTCCTTTCTTCCGAGACCAACTTTGCTTCCGAAGGTAATTTTCCACTTACCTCCTTCTTTGATTTGGAGCTTCCGAAGGAAACAGACTTTCCTTCCGAAGCTTGAGATTTCTTGAGACTCTTTGAAGTCTTTGTTTTAGTCATGTGGACAGTACTTTTAGGATTGTATGGGCAATCCTTAGCAATGTGAGAAGTACTTTCACACATAACACATAACATTTTCTTCTTCAAAGAAGTCTCCCTTTGAGAGCAAGACTGACTTTGGTCACATCCCTTCTCCACCTTCATCTTGGTAGATGCTGAGACAGTTCCTTTGGGCTGTGAACTGTTCTTGGAGTTTGATGGTCCAGGCTGTGCAGCAGTGGTACACAGCAGCTCAGTCTTCTTCTTGGTACTGGGATGATTTGAACAAGAACCATGACTCTTAGCTAAGGAGTCTTGGTTGATGTCTTCAGTCCTTACTACTTTGAAACCTGCAGAGATAAAAACTTGTTTCTGCTTAGCATCAAAAGTAGCCTTGATTTCTTGAGCCTTCTTTGCCTTTCTTTTGCTCTTTCTGATCAAGTTCTTTCTTTTGGACTTGGTCATCTCAGTTGATTTCTTCTCCTCAGAAGGATAGTGGCCCTTGGAAGAATCCCCTTCTTCACTCTTCTCAGAGGAATTCTTCACTATCACTTCTTCATCATCCTCACTTACAGGATCTATGAGAGGAAGCTCATCTTCACAAGTTCCACACCTAGGAGATCTTACAGACAAGATTGTGTGTGGAGGAGCTATCTCATTTGATCCTAGTCCCTGTCTATTTTGATAACAAACTTTGTTGTGCAGGGATGAGGATATCATGTTCTTGAAGGTCTCTTCTTCAAGAACACTCTTCTCTGCCTTGGCTTTGCTGATCACAAGCTCAGCCTGGCATTCAGTTAACTTAGTGATGAGATCTTGGATCTGAGTTCTGAAATCTGTATGTTCATGTTTTAGTACTGAAATGGTTTTCTCCAAGTCTTCTATCTTTAACTTGTAATCATTTTCAGACATTCTGAAATCAGATTTTAATATGTTTAATGTCTCAAGTTCAGATCTCATCTCTAGGTTATAGGACCTGTATCTATTTACTTTAGCAATGCATTCAGGGGAGCAAAGATGTTCCAATACCTTGGCTTCATCATGGTCAGCCATCAGTGCTTGGTTTGGAGAAGCATCCTCCACCTGAAAACTCCAGTCAAAGCCTCCTTCTTCAACAGCAACAGCAGCATGTTGCTTTGTCTTCTCAGCCTGAGGAGCTTTGTCAGTAAAATTTGGTCTGGGTTGTGTTTGGCCCCCATTTGCTTTAGGTGCCTTACACTCCCTGGCAAAGTGACCCATAAGGTTACAGTTGTAACACTTAACTTTGCTTTTATCCAGCCCAAACTTACTGCTGGTAGCATTGCTTGGAAATCTTCTTCCTGTCCTCTTGTAGAACTTCTTGGCTCTGTGAGTGAGGAGAGCCATCTGCTGAACTATCTCCATGTATTCCAGGTCATCTGGATGGATACAGTCCAGGTCTTCAAGAGTGAAGAGATAATTCCCACAGCTTTCATCTGCAGACACAAAGGCTTGAGAAGAACTTGTCTCTTGGAATGGGCTTCCTTGAGTAAAGTTCTCCCTTGGTGTCTCCGGGAAGGTGATGAAAGGACCCTTTTGTGAGTTGTCAGGGTAGCATAAGAGATGATGCTGAGGTTCTATGCTGTCCCTTTCAACCACATGAAGGGCTGAACCCATTTGATTGTTGGAGTTGCCAGATGAACCTTGCATGTTCATCTCCATCTGGTATCCACTGAGAATCCCATACAACTCTGTAAGAGTAAGAGTCTTAAGGTTCTCAGTCCTCTTGATCACCACACAATAGTGTGTCCATTGCCTAGGAAGTGAGGACATGAACTTCCTTACAATGTCCCTGTTCTCAAGAGGAACTCCTCCATCCACTAGGGTATCCACAATCTCAACATACCTGAAGTATTGTTGAGTCATGGTCTCACCTGCTTTGAAGGTGAAATTTTCAAACTGCTGCTTCAGAAGATCTTTCTTGTTCTCCTTGGCTTCAGAGGAGCCTTCATACATCAGCTTCAGTGCATCCCACAGCTGTTTGGCTGTCTTGCACTTCTTGAAGCCTCTGTATACAGAGTTTGGGAGAGCAGTCTGAAGAGCAGTCATGGCCTTCCTGTCAATCTCTACTCTTTTTCTATCTTCATCTGAGTAGTTGGCCACATCTTTAGGAATCATACCAGCACCAGTAGCAGAGGGGGTGCTGGGTATGAAAGGTCCATTCTCAACAGATTCCCACATTCTTGAATCAAGAGACCTGATGAAGCCTTCCATCCTCATGCACCAGGTGTCAAAATCATCAAGAGTGATCAGTGGGGATTTGTTCATGGTTCCAGTCTCCATATCAGTTTTAGAGATGGCAGCCATTTGAAGAGTTTAGCTTTTGTGTGTGTGAGGGATCTTAAGATGGTTAGATCTTATATCAAGAGCCTGGAAAGCTCTGATACCAATTGCAGGACCGTTTAAGGGCTTAACCACAATTACAACACAACAACACAATGAGGAGAATAACTAAGCTCTAATCAAACAGTGAACTGGGTTACCAAAGTGATACAAAGAACACAAGTAAAGTAAAGAGACAGAACAAGAGAATTGGGTTTCAAGGAGGCAGTATATTGCTTTCTCAAGTTCTTTTACAAGTGTTACAAAGCATAAAGAAAAGATACAAGAACTTGAAATACTTATACTACAACCTACAGCCGGCCATACTTTGAAGGCCAGCTGGATACAATTGACTAGACACTAACAAAATCAATTGTAGGATCAAAAGGCATATCTGCCTTTTGACCTTGTGACTATGACATGCCATAGCTCACATCCTTTTACAATACAAAAAGGATAAAGTACATAAAGTAGAAAGTTGAATACTCAAGACCTCAATGTACAGTTACCAAAAGCAAGGCCCTTTTCACCAACTCATGTAAGTTGGTGACTTTACAGAGATGCAGCGGAAAAGGTGCTTTATGGAACAGTACATCAGATAAAGCATGTGTACTAAAAGTCTTCGGAAGAAATCTGTCTTCATAGGATGAGGCTTCGGAAGACTTTGTCTCTGAAGCTTCGGAAGACTTCATGTTTGGCTTCGGAAGATATTGGTCTTGGCTTCGGAAGATTTTACACTTAGAGTATTTTCTAATGCTTTGTGTAAAACTTCCGAAGCATTCTTCACTTCAGTACTTAGTGCATGTTGCTGAGACACTTAAGCTGTTTTGGGTTGCATCAGACTTCAGGAATCCTTACAGATCTTGTTGTCTAGATTAGTGTTTCCAGCTTGCCTTCAAAGTATGGTCAGCTGTAGGATGTAGTATAAAGTATCTCAGGTCCTTGTATTTCTTTTTACGCTTTGTAACACTTGTAAATGAACTTGAGAGCAATATACTTCATTCTTGAAAAACCATATTCATATGTTGTTGTTCTTAGTTCTGTCTCCTTGTTTGCTTGTGTTCTTAGTATCATAAATATAGTCTCGGTTCCCTATTTGATCTGTTAAGTGTTCTAACACTCTCCTCATTGTAAGACTGATTGTATTGACCTCCCTTAACCGGTCCTACAAATTTCCTTTTAACCCCTTTCAACTTTTATAAATTGCAAAACTAACTTTTTAACATTTTTAAATCATTTTTCATTTTATAATATTAAAACTTAATAAACCAACTAATAACATTCAAGTCAAATAATAATCACCATCCATAAACATTTTATAATCCATATAGTCACATGCGAAGGCATAATTCGTAATTTAAGAGAACAACACTTAACAGCTTGATTCACATAATCACAAAAAAATTATCAAAATTATTATTATTCAAGTTAACATTAGTTAAACCAATATTAATTATTTGTTAGGTCACCAACGTTCAACGACAACTAGTGTGTGCTCATGACACGTGTATGAAAAACCTAACGGAACTAACGGAGTTTGGTAACGGAAAATTCCGGATATTACAGTTCACATACCCAAACTATTGCAATGGTTCATAATCAGGTACTCGCTTCTTCATCGTTTATAGATGGCGATGCAATCCTTCATTTGTAAACACTGATTCCTTAAAGCAAGTTTACGTTAATATTTAATTCTGTGAATTTTCGAGTGACTAAAACAAAACAACAATGCATTTTAATCTATTTTCATTTAAACCTATTTTACCTTGACTTTTGGGGAAAGAAAAGAAATAATATAAAAGTTTTATCAAAATCATTTTATGATATTAAGTTTAAATATCATAAACATCAATCAATCAATCAGTTCTAACATAAGAGAGAAAGAAACCAGACTCATCGTGAAACCTATTCTTGGAAATTTTCAAATCTACATGTTTTAAAGAAAGATAGAAAGTCCAACTGAGCTTTTTTTATTCACACAGCAAGTCAAATTGAATCTCAATATTTTGAATATCAAGTAGAAAGAAAGCAGAATTATGTGGTTCGTACAACAAGTAAGCTAAGTCAAAACCTTTTTTGAGAAAGCAACAAGCAAGTTTGAACTTATTGTTTCAAATAGCAAGTAGAATTTTTTTTTCAAATCAGGGATCTCTATAATATAAATAATTGAAGCAACCGCTTTAAGTCTCAAATTTTAAGGCCCTCAAATTTGAAGAGAAAAACATACGTTTATCTATTTTAAGCTAAAAATATATGTGAAAATCCAATCAATATTTTTGTTTTTAAAGATAAATGAAAAGAATAACAAAATTATTGAAGGTTTATTGAGGTTAACTTACAAAACTTGATTTATCGAGGTCGACTTACAAAATTTGGTTGATGAAAAGTTCATCGATTGTTCACTGTTGATGTTTCTTTTAGGTTCATCAATTGTAATTTTTCTTTTTGCAATTAATCATCTAATCTACTAATTATTATTGTCTAATCTTGATTTATGCTCAATTGCTTTAATCTATCATTGTTCTATTGCATATCTAATCTATTGTTGTCTGTTTTGATTTAATCTATATTTGCAATTGATTTTTTTTTAATCAATTGTTGCTTCTTTGTCATTTTATATGCTCTTTTCCAATTGATTTTGTTTAAGTTAATTACGTTGTTTTATGTCCTAAGTTGTTTTCGTTCAAACTACAATCAAATTTGTTTATATCGACGGTCCAAGGCAAAGGTCTTTAAGAATAAAATATAGGCGAGGGCCTCAAAGTTTTGTTTCCTTTTAAGACTCCAGCAATGTTGATCCGGCCCTAGTTCAAATGACAAAAGCAAGTAGACCACTTTGGTTTGAATTAGCAAGTAAAGATCAATCTTGGTCAAAGAAAGAAAGCAAGCAAGCAAGAGGACCATTAAGTTTTAAAAACAAGTCAAAGACCAATTTTGGTCAAGCAAACAAATCAAGCAAGAACTTGATCTTTTGATCAACAACAAGAACAAGCAAGTAAACAATAAAGACATGAGTGGCAACAAATCAAGAAAGTGTCTTATCTTTTGGATCAGCCACAGCAGAAAGAAACCCGGTATGGATTATAGCAAGCAACTTGTTTTCAAGTGAGCAAGAAAGAATTCACAAGATTTGAAGCAATATTCAACAAGTAGAAAGGAAGAAAGCAAGATAGTTTCACCTTTGAATCCATTAGCAAGTATACAAGAATCAACATCAAAGCATGTCTAATAGCAAGATTCACAAGTTTAGTAGAAAGTAAGTAACAACAAGCAAGCAAATCAAATCAATAACAACATGTTGATCTAGCAAGTGAGCAAGGATGAATATAAATATGAAGGATATGAAAGAGGAAACAGCCTTGGTTGATAACATTGCAAGTGTAAGAACAATTAAAATTTCGGAATAGACAACAAGCATGAAGAAAGTGAAAGAATTATTCAAATTTAGGAAAAAGACAACAAGAATGAAGAAAGTTAAGGCATGAAAAAATAAATCAAAATTAAAGGGGAGATTGTTTGGTTAAATTGGTATTTATTCTAACATTAGCATTATTAAATAGATTAATTAAGATTTCGATAAAATATGCATTTTTTATTGTATAACCCAGAAATAAATAGTGATACTTAAGTTAGTTATTGGTAGTTAACATGCCTGAACCATTACAACGGCGCTTAATCGCCTCTTACCCGTCTCTCCACCACCGATAAATACTGATGTAATCCTTCATTTGTAAGCAATGATTACTTAAAAAACTAAAAGCAAGTTTACATAAATGTTTAATCCTAAGAACCATCCTTGGGATTTTCTATATTGATCCGAACAATTTAATGATAGTCCAACTCATTGGTTTGCTTAGGTAACACTATTAAATTACTCAGGTTAAAAAAACTCGTACATTACACGGGTTAAATAAAAAATAAATATTAATTAGTAACGATAATTTATAAATTATAAAACAATTAAACAATTAAATTGATGATAAATAAAATTTTAAATTATAAATTTGTAAAAATCTAAAAGTTATGTTTTATATAAGTTATTAACAGAGAGAAGGAAAAAAAAATAAGGACGATAAGTTACCAGAGAATTACACAAATGACAGTAACCGTTGGAGGTGACCTAAAAATTGTCTTCACTAAGCAAGGAATTATTAGTAAAAAAAAAATTATCGGTCATCTCACACTTACTATAAAAATCATAGTTTACAGTGTAGCCACTATGTTTGAACTTAGTGACAAGGAATTTAGTCATTAGACTATGTTTCTTGGGACAAAATGATAAACTATAAAATAGTTTTATTTACTCTTGAATTTAATTGCCGGTCATGGATGCTTGATTTAATTTTCAATTACTTATGTTTGGGCTCGTGACTAGATGAGGACTTGGTCTACTCATCTTATTATTCTAATGATGGATATGAGTTGGGCTTAGGAGAAGCTTAACAAGAAGAGGTTACGAGACTTGCTAGTATTTAAACACGCTTGTTCGAGAAGATCAACGTGAAGTGACATCCAACAACTATACAAGGCGTATAAGACATTACATCAATATCATGTAATGCTTAGTGGTATCGACTAGGGCTGCAAACGAATTAAATGTTCGGCGAACAGTTCGCGAACCGTTTGGTGGGAAGTTCGTATATGTTCGTTCGTTTAATAAATGAACGAACATGAACAAGAAAATTTCGTTCGTTTAGTTAAACGAACGAGCACGAACACAAGCTGCGTTCGTTCTTTTATGTTTGTGAACGTTCGTTAATGTATTCGTTAATGTTCGTTCGTGAACGTTCGATAGCATGTTCGTTTATGTTCGTTAATGTATTCATTTATATTCTTGATTTTTGTGTTAGTTATTTTTATGACTATTATATCAAATAATTTATTTATATTTATGTTAAGTACTTATTTATTTGTTATTGATTTTGTGTAATGTTTGTAAAAAAATATAATTTTTGTTCTAAAATAAATCTATAATCATTTGTATTCGTTTGGGTTCATGAGTTTTTTTATGTTCGTCATGTTCATGAACACTTGTTTGTGTGCGTTTGCTTTTGTTTGTGTTTATTTGCGTTAGTTAAGTATTCGTGAACAGTTCATGAACATGTTCAATTTCTTAATGAACGAACATGAACAACGAATCTCGTTCGATAAGTGTTTGTGAATAGTTCATGAACAAGTTTATTTCTTAACGAACGAAGACGAACTGTTCATGTTCGTTCGGTTCGTTTGCAGCCGTAGTATCGACTGCACACATTGAAAATACGAACATTGTCCAAGTGCTTGGCGAGGTAAGCACTATAGGCGATTACTACACCCAACCATAATCCTTGAAGTTGTTGCATCATAAAAACTTCTTATATATTTTATTAAAAATATTGCATTTAATAATAAAATAATAAAATTTTCTAATAATATTCATATTAGAAAAAAAACACTAATATGATGAACAAAATACAAATTGATCAACTCAACCTTGACACTCTTGTTTTGATCTGTATATAATATTATTTTATTTTTCAATATTAAAGTCGATTATGTATGACAACATACAATTTCCGTTACATGTCACTTGTGTTTTATAAGGGAAAAAATCATAGAATTGAAGTGAAGTGCTTGCATTTTTCTTATTTTATGCTACACTTGAAACTGTAATCTTAAAAATATCTTAATTTTTTGAGTGAAATGCTTTTGGATTCATTTGGTTTGTTTTGCTGTTATAGTCTATGTAATAACTAAATAAATAAATAAAAATAATATTGAAGCTAACAACCATTACGGTTGCTCATAATGGCACTCAGCTCACAACATCAAGTCATCAAAGGAAATAGACATTGCGTTTAGATTCTAGCATTGACTTTATTACTTTAATAGTTTAATTGTGATATGATACAAGGATAGATTGTATTTAATCATAAATGTGCGATGAAGTTAAAACATGAATATGCACTAGGATTATATGGTGAGCGATCGGGCATGTTTACGGTTTATAGTGTAGTAACGTATGGGTTTCTACTACTATTCTATAAGAAAACATAACATTTGATTTTATTTATGTTTTTGTTGAGATCAATTAAAAACCTCGTTTATAATAACAACCCATTAATCTTCATCCAATGGTTAATCAATATCTATATGCAATAAGATGGTGCTAAGTATCTCAACCTTTTATATTGGAAAAAATTATTTCAGACAATTACTTACGACCCAAATTGTCATATTAAACATGATGGTGACAAATGTCACCATTTATATTTATTTTAAGTTTCTCCTAGTTTTTAAAACATCATCACTTTTTTATACATTATTATTATTTTGTAATAATTTCACCATTAAACATTTGGCATATTTTTCTTTAACTCTGTTATAGTCTCAGAAATAAAAACAGGAGTTTGTTTTTACAATGGTGTAAGTGGCAGTTATTTAGTGTAACATGGACATACCCTAATGTAATAAGATTTCTCTCATATTTTCAAATATCACCCTTCTTTCATGAAAACTTCCCTGCTTATTTTTAAAACATTAATAACTTTCATACACGTTGTTGTTTTACTTATTAATAAGCTACAACAATTATATAGCATGTTTTTATATTTCTAATTCAAGTATAGTTTGTTACATATTATTCTAGTTATTGAGTTGTTGCATTAGTGTAACAATGTAACAAGTGGAACTGCCCTAATGTAACATGGGATTAACCTAATGTAACAGTGTAAAAGTTTTTAAATAAACGTTTTTTACATCAATATAACAATGTAAGTGATAAGATTACACCGATGTCACAAGATGCCAGCATGCTACAAAATTTGTGCATTACAATAAAGTAACGCTAACCTAGTGTAAATATGCGATTTACAATGATGTAACATTACGTTAACTTGTTACATTAATGTAAATATAGGGTTACACCAACGTAACTCATACTTAGGCTAGTGTAAGAACTGAACTCTAAAGCTTTTTTTAGAGACTATACGAAATTAAAGAGAAAAATGTAATGATTTTAATGGTTTAATTTAACATCTCAGGTTTCAATAAAACCAGAGCGTTGTTTAAGGGAAGGGGAGTTTAAAGTTTGAAAGAGTGTAGGGACTAAAGGTGGGTAAAAAAAGTTTGGCACCCTAAAACCTACTATAAATAGAAGGTTAGTCACCCCATGCATGCTCCTTGCAACCTTGTGACTAAAAGAGAGAAAGCTACTTTCTAGAGAAAGAGTCGAAGATATAAAGTAAAGGTACAAACTTTTACATGTACTATGATAGATCTAAGCTAGATCTATGTTACTTAGGTGTTTATACACCATGTTGATAGATAAAGTTGATACCTTTACATGTTAATGCGTAGATCTTTGTTAATCCTCCTTGTGTTAGGGTTCTATCGGGTCTACTAGACAAAGGTGAGTTCTAGATCCCTATTTCTATTTTTTTTGTTGTATTTTGGGGATAGTACGCATACCATGATTGTTTTATACAAGTTTAAAGGATTTAAGTGTTAAAGGTGACACTTTTATATGTTTTTAAAAAGTTAAAATGATTAATGATGATAGTGCATGAACCTTAGTTTAGGGTATATTACGATATGCATGATTATGGAATGATAAAATGTATATGTTAATGTGAGTGAATCATCAACACTCACATTAGCAACATATTTGTCATCCTTAGCACTTATTTTACTAAGTGTGCCAAATATGGATGGGTATAGTGTTTCGCTTTGGTTTTCCCTTATGTGGAAGGTAAATTGTTGTCTGCATTGGTCCCCTATGCGGATAGGTATTGCTACCTGCATAGTAGAAGCACCAGCGGACTTTGCTATTTCAGCCAAGTATAGTGATGAGGGGTGAAAAAGGTGGTGCTTATGGTGGTCGCCGTGGTACACGTGGTGGCTATGCTGGCAAGACACCAGTCACCCGAAGCAAAGCTAAAGAAACTAGGGCAGAACATGCAGATTCAAACGCTCATAGCCACCAAAATACTAACGAGTCAATTCGTTTAAAGCTAGCGGTGAGAGACGCCATTGCTAATCAGTTTCTTGAGGTCCTACAAAACTGCGACACCCTTTATCATGACTGAGATCTTCAAAGAGATCTGGAAGGAAGGAAAGACGGAGAAGGAAGTTGTTATTAAGGAAGATGAGGAAGGGAGAGAAAAAAAGAGGAAAAAAAGATATTGATAGTGATATGGTAGTGGTGCCCGCTAAAGGCTATGACTACAAGGCCTTTAAGGGTGCATCCCTCCTTCGTTTGATGGGGAAAGGATGTCATTCCTACTCTTCAGTGGGTCTTAAGGATGGAGGTTGTTATTAAGATCAGCGAGCATAAAGAGGATATGGCAGTGAAGTTTGCTAAACACTTCTTTGTTTCTGAAGCCCTTCACTAGTGGGCTACAATCAAACACACCAAAAGGGATAGGGTTATTAAGAAGATGAAGTGGTCTAATTTAAAAAAATGGTGATCAAGAGGTTTCACCCTTAGAATGAGGTGGACAAGGTTAAGAGAGAGTTCTTGGGTTTGAAAGTAGGGAAGACTATTAAGTCCTAAGTGGAACTGAGTGGTATCATGTATCATGATGTCACGAATGGGTTAGATGAGGAAGAGTCGAAGAAGAAATGGGCTAGTGGTGTGAATAGGGTTCGGGAGGATAAGTCAGGACCAAAATTCAAGAAGGTGAAGTTGAAGAATACTTGTGATTGCTAAAAGTGTGGGAGGAAGCATGAGGGTGAATGTAGGGTTGGCACAAATCTATGCCATCATCGCGGAAAGATGGGATGTTTTGCTAAATAGTGCCCGGAGATAAGGAAGTGTTTCAATTATGGGGATACTGTGCAACTCAACCGTGACTAGCAGAATGCACGACCTTGTGGCTCAGGTGGTGAGAAGAAAAAGGACAAGAAGGCAAGTGATAAGGGGAAGGCGAAAGCTAGGGCTTTCACGATGACCAGAGATGAATCCAGGAGCCAGCCGGGTATTATGTCATGTATGAACTTGGTCAATGATGTGCTAGCTTCTATTTTATTTGATTCTGATACCAGTAAGAGTTTTATAACCACTTCATTCTACAAGATACGTAATCCTATTGGTAAAGAGATAGATGATGCATTTGAGGTAGACATTGGCAAGACAACAAGGATAACAAGGGCTATAGATGACTGTAGCATAGAATTAGAAGGTCATAGTTTTCCTGCTAGGTTACATGTTATAACTTTAGGTGGATTTGACGTAGTTTTTGGTATGGATTGGTTGGCCACTTATGGGGCTTCATCGTATGTCAAAGAAAGATGATTCATTCGATTGCGCCTGGCGGTAGTCGAGTCATGGTTTATGGTGATAAAGTCTCTAAAGTTCTAAAAATGATTTTGATGATAAAGGAAAAAAATTTCCTAAGGCAAGGGTGTGGTACTTATGTGGCATATGTAAAAAATGCTAAAGCTAAAATGTTATAATTGATAGATATAACACTGGAGTATGCTTTCCTTGATGTGTTCCCTGACGACCTTCCAGGAGTACCGACTACACCGGAGATAAAATTTCATATTGACCTTGTGCTTGGAATTCAACCCGTAGCCAAAGCACCGTATTATTTGGCTCTGTCGAAGATGAAATAATTGATGACCCAACTACAGGATCTTCTTGATTAAGGATTCATCAGACTGAGCATTTCTCCATGGGTTTCTTTTTGTAAAGAAGAAAGACAGAAGTATAGGAAAATGTATAGACTACAAAGAACTAAACAAGCTGATAGTGAAGAAAAAATACTTGTTGCCTATGATTGATGACCAGTTTGAGCAGTTGCTAGGTGCATTTTGGGTTTCAAGGATCGATCTCATGTCGAGTTATCAACAATTAAAGGTTAAAAAGTAAGATATATCGAAAGCAGTGTTTCGGATACGGTATGGACACTGCGTTTTTCTAATGATGTCGTTTGGCATTACAAATGCTCTGGCGGTATTCATAGATCTAATAAATAGAGTATGTCGACCGATGCTCGATAGATCAGTGATAGTGTTTATCGATGATATTCTTATTTAATCAAAGAACGAATGAGACCACGCTTATCACATACGAAAAGTTTTGGAAACCCTAAGGAAGGAGAAGTTGTATGTAAAGTTCTCCAACTGTGTGTTTTTGGTTGCACGAAGTATAGTTTATGGGTCATGTAATGAACCTAGATGGGATCATGGTGGATCCTGCTATAGTTAAAGCAATTATACGGTGGAATTTGCCAAAGACAGCATTAGAAATCCAAAGCTTTCTCGGATTAGTGGGTTATTACAGGAGGTTTATTTAAGATTTTTCCAATATAGCCTCACTGTTGACTAATTCAACAAGAAAAGATGTAACTTGGTAGTCTACTCTGATACTTCTTATCAGGCGTTCTGATGTAACATGGTAAAGTGATAATTATGCTTATCGAAAGTCGATGATTCACGAAGTGAATTACGCTACCCATGATTTGAAGCTCGCAACGGTAGCTTTTATAGTGAAGATCTGGAGAGATTACCTATATGGTGTTATGTGTACGATCTACACTAATAACAAGAGTTTAAAGTAATCCTTCGATTAGAAAGACCTTAACATGAGATAGAGACAGTGGTTGGAGTTGATAAAGGATTATAACTATGAGATTCAAAATCATCCAGGTAAAGCTAACATGGTTGCCGATGTCGTAAGCCACAGAGAGAGTCATGAACCAATCCAGGTGAGATCGTACTAGTTGATAGTGACGCTTGATGTTATATAGCAAACTTGTGAAGCACAAATAGAAGCTCTGAAGCCCAAGCATGTGAACCAAGGAAAAATGAAAGGACATGTCGTAAATCTAGAAGAAAACACCAATGGTGTCAAAACTAGATTCAGACGTATATGGATTCCCTGCAATGGAGATTTGCAAATGAAGGTCTTAGATGAAGCTCACAAGACTCGCAACTCAATTCATTCCGGAACCACCAAGATGTATCAAGATCAAAAGAAGAATTATTGGTGGCGCGGGATGATAGCCGATGTAACTCGGTGGGTAGAGAAGTGTCTAACATGCCTACAGGTTAAAGCAAGGCATTAGAAGCCGTATGGGAAAATTCAGCCTTTGGATATTCCCGAATGGAAATGAGAGCATGTTACCATAGACTTCATAACAAAGCTACCACATAAAGCTAGAGGTTTATGATGTCATATGGGTTATAGTGGATAGATTGATGAAGAGTGCTCATTTCTTACCAATCCGAGAGATATATAAATTGGAGCGGTAAGGAGAGCTATTCATCAAAGTGATAGTTACTCATCATGGTGTACCGGTGTCAATTGTTTCTAACAGAGAAAAGGAGTTTACATCTAAGTTTTAGAATAAGTTTCACTATGGTATGGGAACGAAATTACACATCAGTGCAGCCTACCACGTGCAGATAGATGGACAGTCTGAAAGAAGCATTTAGACTTTTAAGGATATGCTTGGAGCATGTATGATAGATTTTAGAGGGAGCTAGGATAGTCATCTATCGTTAGTAGAATTCTTGTCAACAACAGCTACCATGCTAGTATTGGTATCCTCCCATATAAGATGATTTATCTATACTACATATATATGCATATTGGATGGGTAGAAAGGTCATTTGACAAAAAACTCTTAAATTTAAGAGTTTTACCTCTTGTAAAGCATAATGTACAAACACTTCAAGCATAAAAGAATAAAAGGAGGATTTGAAATTTTAAGAGGGAATTCTACCGGAGAATCAAAATTCAAAACTTAAAAGAGAACTTTCACCTTCCTAGGTCCATCATCCCATCATCACTACAAACCCTTTGCCACTTGAATTACTGTAGCGAGGTACAGGGTTTTGGTTTCTTCTACAACTGAATTCATATATTATTTGCCAATTTATGATCATATGCTTTCAGCCCTCGAGGTTCATTTCTTTTTCTTCGTTCATTTTTTTCCGTATAGTAATCTAGGGTTTGTTCGTTCGCTATAATAGTTAGAATATTGAAATAATACAATTGTGTGTTTTGAGCCATGTAGTTGTGGCATATGAACATGAGATGCTATTAAATTGAAGGATTCTTGAGTTAGGGATTCTATGAGTAATCGAGCTTCAAATGATCATCTTCGATTGAACTCTAAATGTTTGAAAGCTTAGAACTGAAATCATGACTTGATTTCACCCTCTGGCCCGAATTCCAGGACCCATATTCATACCATCGGTATCAAGTTTGGTGTTGGATCTATATTCGGGTTTGGTGAAGGAACCCATGGTGGAGCACGTACCACCTCATTGTGTTTGTAAGTGATACTTTAGGTCTGCTATGTTTATTGCCCTAACATCTCTGCATCCATTACACACACATGAATCTGCACACCAATTTAAGTTTTTACATGTGTTGGT
This sequence comes from Flaveria ramosissima, assembly GCA_025215565.1. Lineage (NCBI taxonomy): Eukaryota > Viridiplantae > Streptophyta > Magnoliopsida > Asterales > Asteraceae > Flaveria > Flaveria ramosissima. The sequence goes on along the minus strand of CM046034.1, from coordinate 49,609,225 downwards.
TACATACCCTACTATTTTATTTTTCTTTTCTTGGTGTAGCATGTTACTACATGTAAGGACATGAATTCACAGCTTGGAATCTGCCCAAGCACATGTTGCAAAATTGCTATCTGAAAATGAGAACTTAGTTATTTTTAATGATTGTTACAAAAATTAGTGGTGTGTGTTGTGATTGCAGGTCCACAACTTAAACTTCATCAAAAGACAACAAGAAATAATTCATATTTATACATAACCCAGTAATCACAAATCTCAAAGCTGATAACATGGATGATATTTCAGCTTCTGAAATTAATCCCAATTTCGTCACAGCTGAAAACTAGACACAGTAAGAAATGTGGAGCTGGTATCTGGATCCAAAGGCGTAACAAGGTATTATTTTGCAATTCCTAGAATGTTTAATTTAATGTCATAAATTCATCATAGATCATGGTCTGTTCATAATTGTAGACTAATCATATGTAGCATGTGATTGTTTTAATTTATGACTGTATTTTGCAGACAATTGGGGCTAATCTTATTAAGTTGGTTTTGTTTTCATGAGTGTGGTAGATGATATAGGAACTAGAGATGTGCTAATATATGTTTACTCCCTTTTTTTTTTCCAAAAAGTATTTGATTATTCCCTGCTGTTATTTCTAATACCAAGTTTGAGCTTTTAACATTTTCACATCATTTAACACCAAAACTAATAATGAGAAATTATAATTCATAATGATTATTTCTTTGTTTTGGTAGTTCCTATACAGAAGTATTGCAAATCCACACATAAAACAATCAGGAGGAAACCACTAAATACTAATGGTCGGATATGGATCTTGGTAATGATAAACCTAATGAGTAATGACCATTTTTGATACTAAGGATGTGGCAGTAAATGGAAACAAGTTTTTGTTAGTTGTTTCAGTTAATGTTGGTTAAAATATACTTTTATTTCTAATACTATCTATTGTGTAATTATTAGTTCAATTGTTCTATTGACATCTTTAATGATGAACATTCAGATAGCTTTATGAATTTCTTTCATATGATAGTTTTGAACGATATTTTAATAAGGTAATGATCCAAAGGACACTAAGTTTCCTAAATTTTCTTCATTTTCATGAACAGAATTCATTCATAATGATAAATGAATTTCGGACGGTTAAATATAATGAAAACCTATATATATTATCCACTGATCTACTAATACTTTTCATGAGGTCGAAGAATGTATATCAAGCTTGATGAGCAATACAGATGCACAAGATCATATGTATGCCAATTGTTGTTATTAATGATGGATTTTCCTATGCAGGATACCTTTTTCAAGAGAGAAACATGATGAGGTTCTGCATATATTAGATACTAACAAGATTGATATGAACTTGGAATGATTTATTAACTTGAAGGATGATTACAATAAATAGACTACGTTATAACAACCTAGCTATCTTTAGGCTAACAAGTGACAAAAAAAATAAGTACAACAAATTTAATTACAAATATAAACTTTATCTGTTCCTATTTAATATTGTTAGTATTCCCTTGAAAGATGGATAGTGTGAGGTTAGTCCAATCTTGAAAACAAATAATCAAAACCGAGGCTTAAGTAGAGGGGTTTCGTAAGAGCATTTGGCAATTGATCATCTTCGGCTATATTTGGGACCCGTAGAGATCCTTGAAAATTTTCACGTTTGTCGTTGGTTATATATTTAAAACTTTCACATGTAAGTCTTATGGCATTATAGACTACACTGATGCTACAAAATAAAAACACTAACAAAAGTACTATACATAAGAGCAATGTTTTTAGAACCGGATCGGACGTCGAACCGGACGCCTTACTGGTTTGGTGGTCTGACCGGATTTAAGAACCGGATGACGTCATAATTATATATATAGTATATATCATATATAGTATATATGTAATTAAATATAAATAATTTACATATGATTTATATATGTATTTTATAGTTATATATAAACTTAACTATATTTGTATATTTTACACTAATTTACGGTTCAACACCTCGTTTTTACCCATTAAAAAAACTAACAAACAAAATCCGGTCCGACCACCGGTTCGGGTTGAACCGGCCAGTTCGACCACCTACGAATCATAGCGAACCAGACCGGTTGTTCCGATCCGGTCGCAAAAACATTGCATAAGAGCTCAACTAGAAAGAAACGAGTATAGCTTCATTTTACCAATCAAGGGTGGGAACTCATTCCGTCTTAAAAGAGTGTTAGCGTACTGAATCACACATATCACGAGATGATTGATATACTAATAGAAAACAAGCACCATGGTATAAATTATCTTCGCCGCCGCATCGCACGGGTTTTCTACTAGTCAATGAAGATGTAAAACCCATGCTTGTTGGGTGAGATTGGGCAGAAAGAATTGGAAAGTATAGACATGATAAAAGTTATAAACAAAAAGTTATAAAATGTAACACCCGAAAATTTTCTTTGAAGCCGACGAAAGAAGAAAAAGAAATAAAGTCCAAAGTCGAGGGACTAAACTCGTCAACGAGAGAAACTTTAATGAATGGGGGAACTAAAGGGGGAGGGCAGCCCACACCCTCCCGATTCTTGCCATTTTCAGCCAAAGAGAGGGAGAAGAGAAGGAGAAAAGAGGAGAAAAGCTTGGTTTGGGTGGATTCGAGCGTGGAAATCGTCGTGTAGCGGGTCAAATCGAAGCTCCACTCGACGGGATCGTTTGTGTGAGTTCTAGGACCCCTATTTTACATGTTTTGAATGATTTTGGGGCTAGAACATATCTGAAAACCCTTTTTCGAGTTTTTGGGTGTAAACCCGTTTTTATGCGTATGTGTATGTGTGTGATGTGTTTGGGGTTGGATTTCGAGCTTGTGTATGCTTGAATGATGTTGTGGTAGGTGTTTCTAAAGTTTAGGATGGTTGATTTGGGCTAAAATCGAGTTTGGAAGAGCTTGGAGGCCAAAAGGGACAGTTTGCGTTCGGCTGAAACTGCATTCTGCATCAGCTAGGGCTATGCGACCGACTGGAGTACGATTGGAGGCCATACGACCGATTGGTGTGCGACTGAGGTCCATGCACACGATTGCCATGCGACTGAGGTCCATATGCATGATGGTCATGCGACTGAAGTTCATGTGCCTGTAAGGCATGCGATTGAAGGATTGTGCGACTGAGGTTCATTCGCACGAAGGTTATGCGACTGAGGTCCATGCGTCTGGAGGCCATGCGACTGAGGTTCATTCGCACGAAGAATATGCGACTAAAGCCCATGCGCTTGAAGTCATGCGACTGAAGGCCATACGCATGAAAGCTATGTGACTGAGAGTCCATACGCATAGATGTCCATTCGCCCATAGGTCCATTCGCATAGGGTCCATTCGTATGATGTCCATTCACCTAAGTGTTCAGTCGCCTGGAAGGCTATGCGACTTGAGAGTATCCATACGCCCAAGTAGGGCTCATACGCCCGAAAGAACAACGGTTTATCTTATGACTTTCGAGGGAAAGTGCAGTTGAGGGTTTTGACTAGGGAAGTTCCCGGAAGTTCATGTAAGTTGACATTGAGGTCATAGATGTTATGTTGAGCATGTGATGATGATGAGGTGATGTATAATTGGTGTGTGTTATGAATGTATGATGATGCCTGTATGGTGATGCTGTATGTTTATGTTTATGTTTATGTTTATGTTCCTTAATATGTGTGATTATTTTCCCATGGCTTTACGTCGAATGTTAATGAATGAAATAAAAGTATTATGTAACGTAAAGTTGAAGATAATGAAAAGAGGAACATGATAAATGAATGAACGCATCATTAATGAACGAATGAAAGTATGAAAGGCTTGCAAGCAACATGTACAGTGGAGCCTGGCTCTAAAATGCCGTAAGCTCAATTGCGTATGGTTTAGCTAACCCTTAGAGGTACGCGCGGGGGTTCCAGTCTTTGTGAATGACCAACATTGTGGTACATAGTGTATAGTGATTACTCACCTCGATGCTGGTGCCAGGCTATGTGCAGTGTGGAAGTCATTTATAAACTTCGGCCCAGTACTCGAGTTATGCATATCGTTGGGGGTGGAGTAGTGATTACTCACCTCGGTGCTGCTGCCAGGCTATGTGTAGTGTGGATGTCATTTATGATCTTTGGCCCAGTACTCGAGTTATGCATATCGTAGGGGTGTAGTATTTGGGTGGGATCTTTGTCGCTTACCCCGGTGCTGGTGCCAGGCTACGTGCACTGTGGAAGTCTTTTATGAACTTCGGGCCAGTAGCTATATAGTTTGGGGCATAGCTGTTGACACTGATCAAGAACGTGATGATGTAACCGATGTAATGATCCTGAACTTTATCCTAGGTACTGTGGCCAGAGGTGCTGGGCACCGTGAATGAAGGTCTATGATAGGCTTAGGCCCAGTATCATGAGCATGAAAGGTAAAGTTCATGGTGTTGACGAATGGAAAAGATGTAATGATGAACGAACTAATGAATGAATGAGCGGAAGTTAATAAACGATGAAGATAAAACCTATTATCCATGTGTACGTATGATGTATGATCGCAACGCTGACTTTGATGTGTTTCTAGTTGGTAGGTATGTTGCTGGGAATAGCACGAGGCGGCTACTCAGCTTATTTTGGATGGCATCCAATGTTATAATGCTTTTGTAATGAAATGTAAAATGATATTGTGAAATGAATGATTGTATTATTTTGCAAAAGTATTTTGATGAAATGAAAATGTTGTTTTTTATGTTTCCGCTGCAACGTTGTATGAAAGTGAAATGTAATTATATCTTTTATGTACGATGAGAATCCAACTGTAAACATCCCGGGAACGGGGCCTTACAAGTTGGTATCAGAGCCAAAATTTAAGTGAAATGGGTAAATTTTCAAAATAAACTTTAACTTAAACTAAGAATGGGACGGAAATGGGAATGGGATGCCAATTTGAGTAGCTGCGTGCCATCAGGTATTTTCTTAATGTTAACCAGTATTACGTGCGCATGATATGTTGTTTATGTGTTGCTGGTAGATTTAGATACTGATGTAGTCAGGATAGGTAATGCTCGGGGTATGAAGAGTAAAGTAAGTGGCTAATCACAACTGGCCACTGTAATTAGGGACTTACTATACTTGACATAAACTGAGCTGATCCTTGAATGACCGTGTTAGTGTTTGAATCTTTCAGTGTGTTTAGAGAATGGCCGGTGGTAGATCTTCGAAAGCTTCTCGTGGTGGAGGTGGTGGTGGACGTGGTGCTGAACCACGGGTCACAAGAGGAAGGCCTAGGTCCGAAGAGGTGGCTCATGAAGAACCCGAGACCCCTCATCCGGAGGGCGGTGATGAGAGTGCTAATCTGAGGGCCTCGATGAGAGAGGCGGTCGTGGAGGAAGTGCATCAGGTTGTGCAGACGATCCTACCATCTGTACTGAGCGAAGTGATAAAAGCTGTTAGAGATTGGGAGAGAAAGGAAAGGGGTAGACCTTCGGGCAAAAGAAGACGGCTCGAGACTGAAACGGTTTTCTCCGATGACGAAGAGGAAGAAGAAGAGGAAGAGCCTGCGCCGGAGGTGGCACGAGGCTGTAACTATGGGGCGTTTCAACGATGCAAAACCCCAACTTTTTATGGTAATGGCACTGCTGCTGCTGCTCACCGATGGATGAGGGAAATGGAAGCTGTTTCAAATATCAGCGAGTGCCGGGAAGACCAGAAGGTAAAGTTTGCTGCCCGCTCTTTTGTGGACTCAGCTTTGTGTTTGTGGGACAATATTGTCCAAGTTGAGTGAAGCAGGGCTATCGGGAGGATTGGGCAGAGTTGAAGAGGTTGGTGATTGAGGAGTTCTGTCCTCAACGTGAGATGGATAAAGTTGAAAGAGAGTTCCTGCAGATGGAGGTGGGAACCATGACACATCAGCAATATACCGCAAAGTTCAACAAAAATGGCACGGCTGGTGCTGGATTAGGTGACGCCTCCGTCACGAAAGATCAAGAGGTATATTCATGGCTTGCCAGGGAACATCCGTAGGCACATGATCGCTGCCCGACCGAGCACGTTTAGGTCGACGGTTGATTTGGCGGGGAGATTATACGATGAAAGATTGGTGGTGGTGACGGAAGTTAGCAAGAAAGGAGATGGTGATCGGGATTTGAACGGGAAGCGATTTGAACGTGGCGGAGGCGCTCCAAGTAACAAAGGTGCACGGGACCAGCGTGTGGTCATAATTGATGCGGGGTCGGAAAGGTGTGACAAGTGTGGACACAACCACCCCGGGGAAAGTAAATTGGGGACTAATGTTTGTTTCCGTTGTGGAAGGACCGGACATGTGGCGAAGAACTGCGGTGTGAGGAGGTGTTATTCTTGTGGTGGGGAGGGCCACATGAGCAAGGATTGCAAGAAGCCGAGGGCGGAAAGTTCGGGAGTGAAGAAGATCGGAGGAAGCTAGGACGGAGCCCGATGTTGTGTCAGGTACATTTCTAGTAAATAAATCCTTAACCTTTGTGTTATTCGATGTTGGCGCTAGTAAAAGTTTTATTCCTGCTGCTTTTTGTGCTAAATTGTCTGTTAGTAGTAAGAATATAGATACGTCCTTCGATGTAGTCCTAGGAGTGGATTGTTTGGCAGACTACGGCGAACATTATGTGTCGCAGGAGAATGATAAGGTTGACAGCGCCTAACGGGGTCGCGGTGACAGTTTAAGGTGATCGAGGCTACGAATGAGAAGCTCGAAGGGATCAAAGACTTGATGAAGGTAGCCAAGGATAGAGAAGAAGTAGTGTGTGGATAAACGACGTAGACCGATGGAAATCCAGGTGGGAGACTGGAAAAGAGATGAGACAGTATTGCCCGCGACGGTTTAAGGAATAACAGGTTTCGGGGACGAAACCTATATAAGGGGGGTGGACTTGTAACACCCGGAAATTTTCTTTGAAGCCGACGAAAGAAGAAAAAGAAATAAAGTCCAAAGTCGAGGGACTAAACTCGCCAACGATAGAAACTTCGATGAAGGGGGTATAAAAGGGGGAGGGCAGCCCACACCCTCCCCATTCTTGCCATTTTCAGCCAAAGAGAGGGAGAAGAGAAGGAGAAAAGAGGAGAAAAGCTTGGTTCGGGTGGATTCAAGCGTGGAAATCGTCGTGTAGCGGGTCAAATCGAAGCTCTACTCGACGGGATCGTTTGTGTGAGTTCTAGGACCTCTCTTTTACATGTTTTTGAATGATTTTGGGGCTGGAACACATCTGAAAACCCTTTTTCGAGTTTTTGGGTGTAAACCCGTTTTATGCGTATGTGTATGTGTGTGATGCGTTTGGGGTTGGATTTCGGGCTTGTGTATGCTTGAATGATGTTGTGGTAGGTGTTTCTAAGGTTTAGGATGGTTGATTTGGGCTAAAATCGAGTTTGGAAGAGCTTGGAGGCCAAAAGGGGCAGTCTGCGTTCGGTTGAAACTGCATTATGCATCAGCTAGGGCTATGCGACCGACTGGAGTGCGATTGGAGGCCATACGGCCGATTGGCGTGCGACTGAGGTCCATGCGCACGATTGCCATGCGACTGAGGTCCATACGCATGATGGTCATGCGACTGAAGTTCATGTGCCTGTAAGGCATGCGATTGAAGGGTTGTGCGACTGAGGTTCATTCGCACGAAGGTTATGCGACTGAGGTCCATGCGCCTGGAGGCCATGCGACTGAGGTTCATTCGCACGAAGAATATGCGACTGAAGCCCATGCGCCTGAAGTCATGCGACTGAAGGCCATACGCATGAAAGCTATGCGACTGAGAGTCCATACGCATAGATGTCCGTTCGCCCATAGGTCCATTCGCATAGGGTCCATTCGCATGATATCCATTCGCCTAAGTGTTCAGTTGCCTGGAAGGCTATGCAACTGGAGAGTATCCATACGTCCAAGTAGGGCTCATACGCCCGAAAGAACAACGGTTTATCTTATGACTTTCGAGGGAAAGTGCAGTTGAGGGTTTTGACTAGGGAGGTTCCCGGATGTTCATGTAAGTTGACTTTGAGGTCATAGATGTTATGTTGAGCATGAGATGATGATGATGTGATGTATGATTGGTGCGTGTTAAGAATGTATGATGATGCCTGTTTGGTGATGCTGTATGTTTATGTTTATGTTTATGTTCCTTAATATGTGTGATTATTTTCCCATGGCTTTACGTCGAATGTTAATAAATGAAATGAAAGTATTATGTAACGTAAAGTGGAAGATAATGAAAAGAGGAACATGATAAATGAATGAACGTATCATTAATGAACGAATGAAAGTATGAAAGGCTTGCAAGCAACATGTACAGTGTTGGCCGGCTCTAAAATGACGTAAGCTCAATTGCGTATGGTTTAGCTAACCCTTAGGGGTACGCGCGGGGGTTCCAGTCTTTGTGACTGACCAACGTTGTGGTACATAGTGTATAGTGATTACTCACCTCGGTGCTGGTGCCAGGCTATGTGCAGTGTGGAAGTCATTTATGAACTTCGGCCCAGTACTCGAGTTATGCATATCATTGGGGGTGGAGTAGTGATTACTCACCTCGGTGCTGGTGCCAGGCTACGTGCAGTGTGGAAGTCATTTATGAACTTCGGCCCAGTAGCCATATAGTTTGGGGCATAGCTGTTGACACTGATCCAGAACGTGATGATGTAACCGATGTAATGATCCTGAACTTTATCCTAGGTACTGTGGCCAGAGGTGCTGGGCACCATGAATGAAGGTTTATGATAGGCTTAGGCCCAGTATCATGAGCATGAAGGGTAAAGTTCATGGTGTTGACGAAAGGAAAAGATGTAATGATGAACGAATGAATGAAAGTAAGAATAAATGAATGAACGAAAGTTAATGAACGATGAAGATAATAACTATTATCTATGTGTACGTATGATGTATGATCGCATGAAAGAATTAACGGTTTAATAAAAGTAAAGTATGTTTTATTATAAAACTAGAACTCACTCAGCAACGCTGACTTTGATGTGTTTCCAGTTGGCAGGTATGTCGCTGAGGATGGCACGGGGCGGCTACTCAGCTTATTTTGGATGGCATTCAATGTTATAATGCTTTTGTAATGAAATGTAAAATGATATTGTGAAATGAACGGTTGTATTATTTTGCAAAAGTATTTTGATGAAATGAAAATGTTGTTTTTTATGTTTCCAATGCATCGTTTTATGAAAGTGAAATGTAATTATATCTTTTATGTGCGATGAGAATCCAACTGTAAGCGTCCCGGGAACGGGGCCTTACATAAAAAATCAAAGCCTAAATGAGAGCTGCCAAAGATAGACATAAGTCGTATGCGGATAAATAACGAAGACAGATAGAGTTTAATGTTGGCGATAAAGATATACTAAAGGTTTCCCTATGGAAAGGAATCATTTGATAAAGAAAAAGTGGCAAGTTAAGTCTTAGGTTCATTGGGCCATTCAAGATAGTAGCCCGTGTGTGCGAAGTAACATATAGATTAGATTTACCGGATGAGTTAAGTGGGATTCACTCCACTTTCTATGTATCACATCTACGTAAGTATTTAGTAGATGAAGATGATCATATCCCACTCGAGCAGCCTATGATATAAGAGGGATAGACTTGTAACATCTCATATTTTAATAAAACCCAAGAATTGATTAAAGGAAGGGGAGTTTATGTTTTAAAAGAGCATAGGAACTAAAGGTGGGAAAATAGAAATTTTGGCAACCTAAAACCTACTATGAATAGAAGGTTGGCCGCACCATGCATGCTCATTACAACCTTGAGACTTCGAGAGAGAAAGCTGCCTTCTAGAGAGAGAAAGTCAAAGTTATCAAGTAAAGGTACTAACGTTCACGTGTATTATGATACATCTAGGATAGATCTATGTTATTTGGGTATTTATACACCATTTTGATAGATAAACTTCACATCTTTATGTGTGTATTTGTAGATCTTGGTTATTCCTCCCTGTGATAGGGTTCCATCGGGTCTACTAGACAAAGGTGAGTTTTTACATCCCTATTTATATTTGTTTTGTTATGTTTTGGGGCTACTATATATACATTGAATGTTTATACAAGTTAAAAAGTTTTAAAGTGTTAAATGTAACATTTTTATATGTTTTTAGAAAGTTAAATTCATCAATGTTGATAGTGCATGAACCTTAGTTTAGGGTATTTTACGGTATGCATGATTATGGAATGATTAAGTGTACATGTTAACACGAGTAAATCGTCAACACTCGCATTAGCAACATAGTTGTCCGTATTAGCACTTATTTTACAAAGTTGCTAAATATGGATGACTATAATGTTTCGCATTGGTTTTCTCTAATGTAGAAAACTGTTGACTTTGCAATTTCAACCAAGTATAGTGAATGTAGGTGGGTATTTCTATCCGCATAGAAGAAAGACTTACTTCATCCGCATTGGTTGGACTGTTACCCTCGTTGAATGTTCTGCATTGATCCCAATTCTACCAAAGTAACCAAATACGGGCAAACATATTGTTCACCCGTATTTGCTAGTACTGTGACCCGTACTAGATTAGTTCCTTCGCATTGGTCTAACTGTGCTATTGTTCACATTTCACTTGTCCAACCACTACCTAGGCATTTGCATTGACCTTAGTCACCTGCATTACCTTTGTTACCATTACCCGCATAGACTTGGTCATCCGCATTGACCTAGTCATCCGCATTCAATTAGTATCCGTATTTGTCATGTTTCACCCTTATTATTATAGATTGTATATATTATCTTATTCTTGATATAGAATGATGTTGATAGATTTTAAAGTGATGTAAAGCGTGTAGTGCTGATGAATATCTTTTCTGTATAGAACCATAACAATAATTATTTATGGAAATTTGATGATGATATGCTATGCATTATAATTATAATATGCAACCATGATTATGATAAAGTAAGAATGAATAATCACTTTTTAGATAAAGTTGTAAAGAAAAAAAGAAAGTTAGCAGTAACTAATGAAAGTAATGGCCCATTGTATAGAATGCCTTGCAAACACTAATAGGAGTTTGCATTCATTACATTCTTACTCGCAAAAGAAGACAAGCCATGTGCAGTCTCACCCGCTAAAGGAGTTATGCCATGTGCATTCTCACCCGCTAAAGGAGTTATGCCATATGCATTCTCACCCGCTAAAGGAGACATGCATTGTGTAGTCTCACCCGCTAAAGGAGTTATGCCTTGTGCATTTTCACCCGGTAAAGGAGATTTGCCTTATGCATTCTCACCCGCTAAAAGAGATTTTTCTTATGTATTGTTACCCGCCAAAAGAGTTATACCTAATGTATCCTCACCCGCTATAGGATCTTAGTACTTATACTAGCTCAAAGTTAAAATAAAAAGATAAATATAAAGTGAACATATGTATAATGCTTAAGTATGAAAACATATGTAATGTTTAATGATGATAAAGATACTATGTGTATGATGAAATAATGCTTTAATACTTGTTAAAGTTATGGATTTTTAGTTAACTAATATGTTAAAGAGTTTTTTTTGAAAGTTTTATAAATAGAACTTACTCAGCAACAGTAACTTTAATACGCATATTAGCTTGATAGGTAACTGAAAGATGGAATAAATAATAATAGTTTAGCACGTATGTGAAGTAATCTAGCTTCATTTAGGACTGGTATTTTGATAGATTGATTTATGTTTTATGAATGAATGTACTAGATTTTAGACAATGGTTATGTATTGACAGTTTTATTCTCGCTTTTAAGTTAATGAATGGTTAAAGTTTTAAGAATTATGTGTTTATGATGTTCAAATTCAATTGTGAAGTTGCCAAGAACCAGAGCCTTACATAAGTTTTCATAATTTAATAATAATATAAAGATATTATGAAAGTTTTAAAACTATAAGGGTAAACTTTTATTCAAAAAGATGAAACATAGGTGGCCACACATGTCATTAGCATGTTAACTCTGAAAATGTAGTGGGTGGTTAAATGTTCATATTATCCTTTTTGTACTAAAAAGAATGGTTAGATCTCATCCATCTATTTTTTGATCACACTATTAAGAAGGAGTAAATGGACTTTTACAATTATAATGGGTTCTCAAAGGATCCAAAGCTAAATCAATTATTTTCTTTTACATTCAATTCACGTATATGTACATTGTGCGGTTTCCTATTTGTTACATTATTTTGGGCTCCATTCAACGTAAGGATTGCACCAAGTTTCAAGATTAGTTTTTTGCATGGGTTCATGCCTCATTGCAACACGCGAGTCATAAAAACTCGTAAAATGCAAGGAAGAGTGGAAGAGAAGAAGTTGATGCCCGTGTTGAACATGGTTCCCTTAAATAAATTTTGAGTCTCCCAAAAGAACATGTTCGTTTCATAAATACAACAATAACAACATCTTGTATTTGCCAGAGTCGACCTACCAAGCGTAAAAAGCACCTAAGTAATCGGATGGTAATATCAATTACACAACATAAAATAAAATAAAATAAAAAAAACGTCGTTGATTCGAACCCAAAAGGGGACTTGAGTTAAAGCGCGCTCCACTAATTGTGTTAAAGTCACCTTTGTTCATTAGAACTAGTTTATCAATAACTCTAGCATGAAAAAGCTAAAAAAACCAGAAAAAAGACAATATTTTTTACCAATAGAATGGAGACATATGGCAAAGTTCATCGATGTCGAAGGGTCAATCAAAACTAGATATTAAAAGTGTTATATTCACCTTAGCTAGCTAGAGCAAGAACGGTGACAAACCACAATGAATTAATGATGGTGTTGAAAGAAAACTTGATTTATTAAACTATCTAAATAAACTATTTTCATTAGACCGTAAAATGATTTTGCATTGTTTAAAAAACTAAAACAAAATGATTGGGAGTAATCAAATTACACCCAGGTTCAAGTTAATTCACACAATAAATAACCTTGTAACTACCACTTGGAATTCAAATACACATGAATAGATAAATGATCAATTGTAACACAACTAGTAAAAATATAATTTTGAGTATGTTGTGATGTTAATTCACAGCTACCAGTTTAAACTAAATGTTCAATTACAAAATAAAAAGTCATTAATGTAAATAAATTGAAAACTGATAGGTTTTATAACTAAAATTACAATGAACTATTTCAGTTACACAAAATCAACTCATAAATATTCATAACAGAGTGATTACAAACATTAATATCAAAGAACATGTAGAACACTAGAACCTGCGAGATTGGTTTTGGTCAATCAACACAAGTGTTCTCTCTTATACTCATTAAGTCACATTCAAATGATGAAGCAGAATTCCTTGAGAGTTGATAATAATATATTAAGTAAACAAGGCACAAGGAATAATTTTCAAGATACTTGCATATATTACTTCTCAACACAAAGATTACAAGATTCTTACTTTGTCACACCCCAACCTTGACGGCGGAAACGTCAGGGAGTGAGAGTTAAGATCGTTCACAGCCACATAACGCTATTATTAAATCCAAATATATTATTCATAAGTTTGAAAGGTAATATTAGAAACATAAGTCTCAAATAAAGAAAACATAACAAGCTTATTCATTTATTTAACTAGGTCCATTCCTAGGTGTGAACAACTTCAAAAGTGACGATCAAGCTTGAGTATTTCCTGAAACATGTTAAAAATAAAAGGTCAACATAATGTTGGTGAGATTTCCACAGTTTTCGATACATAAGTATATAAATATGGCAATTCATGTTGTAAGTTAGAGAACAAAGTAACTAGGGATGTAAGACAGAATGCACAATCAAACCTCGACAAAGTTTTACAAGTCTCAAACGTTTAAAAGTATATACGATTAGCTAAGTGTACTTGGATCAACCAACCAGGCTTGTCTGGCCCATAGATCTATGACTTCGCTAGGCTAGCAATAGTTAATGATTGTACATATAATCGACATTATATGGTAGCCACAAGTTCAACTAACCACAACATACAGGTGAAATGCCATAAGTTTACAAGAATCAAACGTGTTTACAAGTACAAAGTTTATAAAGTAACTTGTTTCATCCCAAAGTGTAAAAATATAAAAAAAGGGGTATAGAAATACTCACTTGATCAAATACGTATAGTTTGACGGTTAATAAGAGAAAATAATATAACGCTCCAATACGAAGCCCTCACAATGAACCTAAAAATATAAATATATTTACAAGGTTTAAGTTTGTAAATAAGTTTAACGATTTAATGTGGACAAAAGTTCTAGAATTTGAGGATTTATAACTAAAATTAGTGAACTCTTAAATAAGTATGAAATTCTAAGGAACTAAGTCCTTTGATATAACTTGTGAATTTAATGATAAAATATAGTTAAATTCTATAATTCTCATGATTAATTTCCTAATCAAAGATAACATAAGGTCCAATAATAATTCAATAATTTAAATTATCATTTAGAACCTATTTTTATAAAAATCTTTAGTTCTATCATTTGTAAATAATTTTTATAATAAAATGTTTAAATGTTGTACATGAAATAAAGTTTTCAAAAAAATATTTGGATGATGTAAAAAAATGATTGAAGTTTGTAAAAATAATTATTATATTTATTGGAATTTTCTATAATTAAATTATGGCTGAAAAAGGCCTAAAAAGAATAATGGGGGTCGCCGGGTTCGAACCCGGGACCTCAAGTATAGAAGGTGAGTGTGGAACCAGTAAACTAAGGCCTTGGCCGCGGTTTACTTTGCTTTTAAAAACTTAAAAACATAATCTCAAAGAAATCCCCAATTTACATAAACCCTAGAATCACTCTTCGATCCAATTCAACATCAGATTGATTCTGTTAACGCTTACAATCATGGGGCTTTTGTTACCCATGATTAAACGAGTGTGATCATGTAAACAATTACCCGTTTGATTAACAATTGAAGATGCACACTTCGATGAACAAGTCGCGACCGAGAGGTGAGAGGACGATGGGTGAATGTCGATGATAATTCAATTAATCTTGGGGATAGCTTCGAGTGATGAACTAGACCAAAAGCCCCTTATCAATTTCGGTTCTTGATACCCAGACGATGTGGTTCGAGTATTTGCAGGTTCTCGATGAAGATGGTGTTCGAATTTGTTGTGTGTGTTTGTTTCAGGCGCAATTGAGATTAACAATCTCTTAGGAATAGTTAGATGAGTGTGTAGGTTCGTTTAATTAGATTATAATTACGGTTTAATGCTCGAACGGCTATGTAGTTTAATGTGATTCGGTTATGTAATTCAATAGGCTAGAAACGGATGTTTTTAATTCGGTTAATTGATGCTTACAGGTTCGAATCACATTCTAGATGGGTTTGTGAGCGGTTTAGGATCAAGAATGGGCGGATTTCGGCGATTCCTTGCTCTTGTCGGAGCCGCGGCCGGTTGGCCGGACATCGGCCGGAAAAACGGGGTTATAGGGGGGAATGGTTTGGGTTTACAAATTTACACCAATGGTCCCTATGGTTTACATTTTGTTATTTCTTGTATAAAAACATTCATTTCAAGTTTATAAAATGGCAAAAATAACCCCCCAACTTAAATAGATTTTAAATATTTTTAAGTTAATAATTATTTATAAGTTATTATCATTACTAGTATTATTATTATTATTATTATTATTATTAATAATCTTTAATATTATATTCTATTATTATTTATGTTATTATTATTATTATTATTATTATTATTATTAATATTATTATTAATATTATTATTATTATTATTATTATTATTATTATTATTATTATTATTATTATTATTATATTATTATTATTATATAATAATAATAATAATTATTATGACCTTACAAATTAAAGGATTAAAAAGACCAATTAAAGTAATATGCATAACCAACCCATAAGTTTCGCGAATGCCATATTTAGCCCATACAAGAATTTAACAAAGTTAACATTTAATTTAACGGAAAAAATACGAGATGTTACAGTCTCCCCAACTTAAAAGAATTTCGTCCCTAAATTAAGAATGAAAACTTAAACGAACAGGAGATTTATGATGAAAGATAAGTGTACTACGGACTGTGGTTGGCATTTGATTACGGGTAAAAGGCTTCACTTTGCGAATTATGTAATTTTACACGATGCATCCAAATTTGAACTCTTCCAGTGGAATGCGAAAATTATCATTGACACACTAACTCTTTGAGATTTGACACATGAAACGTTGGAAAACGATGATGAGTTCCTGAGGTATATTAAACTTATAAGTCACACTTCTCCCATCATCGGGAATGAAATTGTGACGTCTTGAAGCCAATAAGAAAGAAATAATAATATCCCGTAATTGTATGAAAGTTTGACCGTCGGAATTTAAGAATCCCAAGTCCCACTCTATAATGACACAAGCATAAGGCATATCTTGTGAATACGTATCGCTCCTCCGGTTAAACCGTCAGGTTAAGAATGATACGATATGCCGAGATTTTGAGCTGGGTTCCCAAAGATGATTAGAGGCATTGCTAATAACAAAAAGTGAATCGATCATCAGAATTTAACGATCGATGTTTAACGACACACCACGATAACCGATTATTTGAGGTAAGTACGAGTCAATTTCTCGACTCGTTATCTCACATGAGTCAATATGAAATGCGCGAAAGTAGCAATTGGTCAATAATGCACTAAATGACATCAAGAAATACAAGGCAATTTGAACATACCAAGCTATGTCAACATTTCCTTTATGCCAAACCATGAATACCAATCGCGGAAATTCATGATCCTTTTTGTCCACATCGGAATGAATGTAGTAACAAGTCTTGTGAGTCACAATCAAGATAGAGATTTAAAGATTCTCAAGATTAGGAGTTCAAGGTTATCCAAAATAATGGGAATTGCATTTTTAATTATGGGTAAAGAGTTAAACAAAGACGTCGTTCATGATCGGATTGGAATTTAAATAATTCATAATATCGACGATAAAGGCAATGACAAATAGCTTTTCAAGTACGGCTTGCACACGCGGTTCATCAACCCATGAACACAACCGTACATTGCTATAACCAGAAAGGCATGACATAAATTTATAATAAATTTATCTTGTACGAAAGATTGTTTTATGAGTGTTGTCATCGTGCAGTTAGTTTTGATGATAACTCAGAATGAAGGTCGATAAAAAAAATTCCATAAAGCTAGATCAAACATCAAATTGAAACATAAAAGCGTGAGAGAAGAAATCGATTAAAATTTAAATGTTCCAGGCTTGGAACTAGGGTTACCCTAAAGTAACAACGACCCCTTTTGAGTTCAAAATTGATGCTTTAGCTTGACTGGCTGGAACATTATTGTTGATAAATCAGATAACGGTGTTCACCCTTCAAGTTATTACATGTTTCTTGTCAATTGAAGTCTTAAAACCTTGGTAAATTTGAGATCAAGGAATGGGAATACTCAAAGATGTGGTTATCACTCCTAGCTTGGTGGTGTATTTCCCAAAGTATGACTCTTAACTACCAAACGAGAGCTTGATCCCAACTCATTGTTGAGGATCACAAGAATAAAATGAGGTAACTTACCATTAAGGTAAAGATAATCACTCCTATCTCAACAATGAAGTTTTATAGAAACAAAATATAGCAAAATGAAAAGTTTTATCAAAGAACGGAATTCACTCTTACTTTGATGGGTCATTTCATTTGAGGAAAATACCATCCATAAAATTTTAAACAGGTGATGTTATCATCAAGGTATGGATTTTACGCCTATCTTGATGATTGAATTTCATAATAACAAGAAAACAATTGAGAACTAACCTTTGTCACCAAAGTACAAGGTTCAATCCTATTTTGGTGGGGTCATTTCATTCGTGAAATACGAGTTCCAAAGGAATATGATTGAAATCTATCCTCAAACAAGGAAATCACCCCGATTCAGAGGATGGGATTTCATAAAACACACAATACAAAAATTGAAAACCATCATCAAGTTACGAAATTTTATTCTTTTTAAGGAGGCAATTCCATTTGTAAAATACGAATTCATAAAAACGAAAAGAAGGAAATAGTCATCAAGGTATGAGGTTCACTTCTGTCTTGACGATGAAATTTCATAAGAACAGTAATAGTGAATGGAAAGTCATCACCAAAGTAAGGGAATCACCCCTGTTTTGATGAGATAGAATCATTTAGGGGATACAAGTGTCTTTTGTCATAAGTTGACTTGCGGACTCTTTGTTGGATCTAGAGAGGCTGTTGCAACCAAAACCATGTCACTTAGAAGATTTTGAGTACTGCATACAAAGGACTTCCGAAGCCAAGTGTGGGACTTCCGAAGGAAGAAGGAGCTCTTCCGAAGTCTAAGTGTAAAATACACTTCCGAAGGAAAACTCCAACTTCCGAAGATAAAGAAGTTACTTCCAAAGAATCAAGACTTGAAGACAAAGTTCTGAAGTCAACTTCCGAAGTATACAGAAGTCCTTAAATCCTCGGAAGCATAGAAGCATCTTCCGAAGTATAAGTGGCTTCGGAAGAACTTGTTCTTCCGAAGCCAGTTAACCCTCGGAAGACACTTCTATTATCCAGTAGACATAAGTATGGTCTGTCTGACAGTCCGCTGCAAATCTCTGATATACTGCATGGCGTTTTCTCAAAAGCCATATAGTTGACCATACTTTAATCTACTGTTTACCTTTTATGTTAAGTACAGTTGCCATCTTTAGTTGGTGACAAAAGGTAAGTCATGGACACGTCATGACTACCATATCTTAGATAATACTTTATCTAAGATACCTTAACTTTAGCATTGTAGTATATGCTTTAGTCGTAGGTTTCCAGCTGGTATCAAGTATAACCGGCTGTAGGATCTAGTATATATAGTTTCTCATTGTAACTCATGTTCTATGCTTGTAAGTGTCTTGTAATCTTGAGTTGAGAAGTAATATATACAAGTACCTTGAAAATACTCCTGCTTGTTCCTTTGGTTACTTATTATATTATTATCAACTCTTGTTAAAGGCATTGCTTCATCTTGTTTGAGTGATATTATAAGTGAGTTTGAGAGAATTACAAGTGTTAAGTGACAAAACCCGATCCTGCAATTGGTATCAGAGCTTTTTAGGCTCTTGATTGTGAGATCTTACCATCCTAATCAACCAGTTTTTCACTCCTCCTTATACCTCACTCAAAAATGGCCCTCATCAAATCTGAAGTTGAAATGGGAACGATGACCAAAGCTCCCATCATCGACCCTGAAAACTTCAGGTCTTGGAGCAGAAGAATGGAAGGCTTCATCAGATACCAGGATAGCAAGATGTGGCAGTCCATCGTTAATGGCCCGTACAAGCCAAAAGTTGCTGGTAGAAACGGTGCCATGATCGAGAAGGCTGTTGAAGACTACTCCGATGAAGACAGGAAGAAGCTTGACATAGACAGCAATGCTATGACTGTTCTCATGACCGCAATCCCAAACTCCATCATGGTGGGGTTTGAGCATTGTAAGTCAGCCAAAGAACTCTTTGATGCACTTGCTCAAATGTACTCGAGCTCTAATGATTCAAAGAAGGACTCACTGAAGCAGCAGTTTGAGAACTTCACCTATGTTGCTGGAGAAACTTTTAGCCAGCAATATTTCAGGTATATGGATCTTATCTCCTCCCTCCAATCTGTGGGAATCACTCAAGAACTTAGAGACCTTACCAGAAAGTTCATGAGTGCTCTACCCAAGGAGTGGACTTTCTACTGTGTCTCCAATTAGAGAACAGAGAATTTAAACACTGTCACCATGACCGAACTCTATGGGATCCTTGATGGATACCGTTTGGAAATGGAAAGTAAGAAGGGTCACCAAGCAAGCAGACCCTTGAGCCTTCCTGCTAGCAACGCTTTAATGGTTGCTGAAGGCTCAGGTATCTCCCAGTCTCAGCAGTACCTGTCATACACCCAGCAGCCATCTTGTTCATCTGGGCCTTACATCACATTCCCTGAGACTCCAAGGTCTCATCAAGCTCAGCAAAGCTCCTTTCAGGAGGGCTGTGCGTTTGTCTCAGGGAGTGGACACTCCAATGATCATCAATTCTGCTTTGATGATCTTGAGTGCATCAGTCCAGATGACATAGAGTATGTGGACATTGTCCAGCAAATGGCTCTTCTAACCTACAGAGCGAAGAAGTTCTTTAAGAGAAATGGAAGGCAATTCCCTCAAAACCCAATCACTAGCAAGTTTGGGTTTGACAAAAGCAAGACTAAATGTTACAACTGTAACCAGCTTGGTCATTTTGCAAGGGAATGCAAGGCTCCCAAGTCCAACCCGGGAACCTCACAGGCCTCCACACATCCTTCTACACCAAAGCCCAATGGGAAGTCAACTAAAACAACAGCTATGGCTCAAGAAGTTGACTGGAGCTTTATGGTTCAAGATGTGACTCCTGCTCAAGCACTCATGGCAGGAACAGATGAAAACAAGGTATATGAACATCTCTGTACCCCTGCTTGTATTGCTAAGGTTAAATTGTACCAGGACTACAATATGGAAATTAAATCCGATATTGAGTCTTTAAATGTGCTAAAATTTGACTTTAAAAGAGCTGAATCTGACTACCAAAAGAAAATTGAGGAGTTAGAGAAAACTGTATCTCTTTTAAAACATGAACACACCAACTACAAGACTCAAATCAAGGATTTAATATCCAAATTGACTGAGGCTCAAGCCCAGCTTGTCACAGCTGAGGCTCAAGCCAGGAAGTATGCTATTTCTGAGCAAAACTTCCAAGCCATACTTGCATCATCTTCTCACTCCAAACTTTGCTATCAAAACAAAAGTGGGTTGGGAACCAATAAAATTGCTCCACCACACTCTTATGAGTCTATAAGACAACTAAGATGTGGTACTGAAGAGCAAAAGGTTCCATCTGTTGACCCACCTTGTAAAGAGTCAAAGAGTGATGCAACTGTGGAGACCATGACCATCATAGGGAAGGAACAGGTAATTGTGCCCTCCCAGGCCAATGATGATCAAACCCTGACAACCAAAGCCAGAAGAAGCAGGGCTAAAGCAGCCAGGAAAACTGCCAAGAAGGTGGCTGAATCCAAGCTGAAGATAGACCCAAAGCAAAAGGGTGTATTCATATCAGCAGGATTCCAGGTGGTTGGACCTTCTAATTCAGGAAAGGAGTATAGTACCAGCACTCCTATCCTACCAAAGGATCAGAAGTCAAAGGGAAAGGTTGCTGATGAGGAGAAAAAGAACAAGAAACAGCAACCCTCAAATTCCCAGAAAATTAACATTGCATGCATAATGTGTGGTCTGCAAAACCACATGGCTAAAGATTGTTACTATAATCCTGCTAGCACACATTATGCAAATAATGTTAAAAGAGAAGGAGTCAGGGAAGGTTTCACATTTGGACCATATCAAATGGTTCAAGTGGTGAAAAAGGGAAAGCTTGTTTCCGAAGCAAGGCTTCTCTCGGAAGAAAACTCTTCTTCCGAGAGGAAAAAGGCTTCAGAAGTGAAAGCTGCAAAGACTCACAAAAGAGTCCCCTTGAAACCATCCCAGAAGAAGATTGCTTCGGAAGAAAAGGTGGTGAAGGTTTCTTCCGAAAAGAAAGAAGCTTCGGAAGAATGCCAAGCTACAAAAGCTTCATCAAGCTTATCTTCTATGATCAACCAAGGGATGGAATGGAAGATCAAGGAAGATGCTGTAGCCCAAACCTCTTCTTCAAAGACATCTATTGAACCACCATGCATAAATTTTGGTTCAATCATGTCACTCTCATTGGAAGAACCCAAGACCAATAAGGCTTGGGTTTCCAATCAAAACTAATTATCTCACCTTATGTGCAGGGACATCCATATGACAAGAATAACAACATTTGGATTGTAGACAGTGGATGCTCCAGGCACATGACAGGGAACAGATCTCTCCTTCAACAATTTCAACATTATGATGGAGGTCCTGTCCAGTTTGGAGGTGAGACCGGAGGATATATTTCTGGCAGAGGAAGTATATCCAATGGAAAATTAAAGGTTGACAAAGTTAATTTTGTCAAACAGCTTGAACACAACCTGTTAAGTGTTTCTCAGTTTTGTAATCAAAAGCATCAAATGCTTTTCACAGAACATGAGTGCATCATTCTCAAACCTGGGATGACAATTCCTCAGGAATTGGTGCTTCTTAAATCTCCCAGGAGAGGGGATATGTACAAGCTTGATATGAACAATGCTTCCCCAATGGGAGAAGTATCATGCTTTCTTTCCAAAGCTGATAGTGATGAGTCAACACTATGGCATAAACGAATGTGTCATGTCAATTTTAAGACAATGAATAAATTGGCTAAAAATAACTTGGTACATGGTTTGCCTAAAAAGGAATTTTTCTACAAAGATAACTGTGTTGCTTGCCTGAAAGGGAAACAACACAGGTCTTCTCATAAATCCAAAGTCGTTAACTCTATCACTACTCCAGTACACTTATTGCACATGGATCTATTTGGTCCCACAAGTATAATGAGCATTGGAAGGAAATCATATTGCCTTGTGGTAGTTGATGATTTTACTAGATTTACATGGGTATTCTTTTTAAGAACAAAAGATGAAACTGCTGAAACTTTAAAATCTTTTATTCTTAAAATAGAAAATCAAGTTGATCACAAGGTTAAAATTATTAGAAGTGATCAAGGGACTGAGTTTAAGAACTTTGTTCTTGACTCATTTTGTAACTCAAAAGGGATTGCCAGACAATACAGTGCTCCTAGAACTCCTCAACACAATGGTGTTGCTGAGAGGAGAAATAGGACACTTATTGAGGCTGCTCGGACTATGTTAGCTGATTCAAAGCTGCCTCTAACATTCTGGGTAGAGGCAGTCAGCACTGCATGCTACGTGCAGAACAGAGTTCTTGTAGTAAAGCCACATGGAAAGACCCCTTATGAGTTATGGAACAAGAGGCCACCGTTCATTGGCTTTCTAAGGTCCTTTGGCAGCAGGTGTACCATACTTAACACAAAAGACAATTTGGCAAAATTTGCTGAAAAGTCAGATGATGCTATCTTTGTTGGATATTCCTCCTATTCTAAAGCTTACAGGGTTTATAATATTAAAAACCAACAATTTGAGGAATCCTCCAACATTGTAGTTAATAAGCATACTCCTTGTGTCAGGGGGAATGGCCCTGATCATATTTTTGATTTAGAATTGTTTCCAAACTATTCTAAACCATCTTGTGAGAATGTTTCAGCTGGAACAGGTGTTCAAACAAATTCTGATGAAGATCAACTATTTGAGCTTCCCAGACCTGCTCCAAGTTCTCCAAGAGCAACAACAAATCAAGTTCCCACTATTGAAAGATCTGACAGTATAACCATTTCAAGAAATAGTGGAACTTCAACAAGGGATTCACCTGATGATCTTCAAGTCTCCTCAGGTGATCCTGCACAACACCAAGCTGATGGAAGCAGCATTTTGAAGGAACAGGCAACTGTTAATGATGCTTCACAGCAAAGAAATGATGATGTTTCTCTTTCATTCAATCAGTCCTCATTGAATGAGATTGAAACAACAGCTGGACCAAGTATTCAAGCTCCGGAGCAAAATATGTCCAACTTGGACTTGTCTTTGCAACTGGAGGTGATTCCAAGACTTAGAATTCACAATACTCATCCAGCTGAAAACATCATAGGGGAAGTTTCTGAAGGTGTGAGAACAAGGGGACAAACTTACAATGGGAATGTCTGCTTGTACTCATGCTTCTTATCCCAAATGGAACCCAAGAAGGTGGAAGATGCCTTGAAGGATAGTAGCTGGGTTGAATCAATGCAAGAGGAGCTGCTTCAATTAAAAAGACAAAAGGTTTGGAACCTATGTCCGCTACCTGGTCAAGTACCTATAGGCACCAAGTGGGTTTTCAGAAACAAAAGAGATGACAGAGGCTTGATTATCAAGAACAAGGCAAGACTGGTGGTTCAAGGATACACTCAAGAGGAAGGAATTGATTATACTGATGTCTTTGCACCTGTTGCAAGACTTGAGGCAGTTAGGATCTTCCTTGCTTATGCTGCATCCAAGAATTTCACTGTCTACCAGCTTGATGTCAAGTGTGCCTTTCTATATGGGGATATAGATAGGGAAGTCTACGTATGCCAACCTCCAGGATTTGAAGACCCACAGCACCCAAACTATGTGTGCAAGTTGGATAAAGCTCTATATGGGCTGCACCAGGCACCTAGGCTGTGGTATGAGACATTGTCTCAATTTCTTCTGAAGAATGGTTATACTAGAGGTACCATTGACAAGACTCTCTTCATCAGAAAGTCTGGGAAAGACATTTTGCTAGTTCAAGTCTATGTCGATGACATCATATTTGGTTCCTCAAATGACCAAATGTGCAAAGACTTTGAGAGCATTATGAAGAAGAAGTTCGAAATGAGTTCTATGGGAAAAATGGACTTTTTCCTTGGAATTCAGGTAAAGCAACTGAAGGAAGGGTTTTTCATCAATCAATCTAAGTATGTCAATGATATCTTAGAGAGATTTGATATGAAGGATTGTAAAGCGGCAAAGACGCCCATACCCAGAAACCATGATTTATGCCCTGATTCTGAGGGGGAGGATACTGATCAACATCAGTATAGAGCTATCATTGGTTCTCTGATGTATCTCACAACAAGTAGACCTGATATCATGTTTGCAACCTGCATTTGTGCAAGATATCAGGCTGCTCCAAAGGTGTCTCACCTAATTGCTGTCAAGAGAATCCTCAGATACCTCAAAGGAGCACCTAAGTTAGGTCTCTGGTATCCAAGAAATAGTGATTTTAATCTCTATGGATACTCTGATTGTGATTATGGTGGCTGCAACATCAACAAGAAATCAACATCAGGTGGATGTCAATTTCTTGGTGGAAGGATCATCTCATGGCAATGCAAAAAGCAATCCTATGTCTCTACATCAACTGCTGAGGCTGAATACATTGCTGCTGCAAGTTGCTGTGCTCAGCTGTTGTGGATTCAAAACCAGATGATTGACTATGGATTCAACTTCATGAGCACTCCTATCCACATCGACAACAACAGTGCTATATCCATCACTGAAAATCCAGTAAAGCACTCTAAGACGAAGCACATTGATATCAGGTATCATTTCATTAGAGATATTCATGAGAAAAATCTTATAAAACTAATCAAAGTTGATTCAAATGAACAATATGCTGATTTGTTCACCAAAGCATTTGATGAACAAAGATTTAAATATCTCATTACAGCTATTGGGATGATAAACATTGACTAGTTAATCTCAATTGAAAACCTTTTCAATGTGTAAAGTCTTATGTCAATACAATCTAAGCCCTGTTACAAAAGATCCTTTCTTATTTAACTAAGTATAAGTTCTTCCGAAGAGAAACTTGCCCTCGGAAGATATCTAGCATAACTTCCGAAGCAAGTCTCTCATAAGAAAATTTTCTTCTCGGAAGTGTACTAAGTCTCGGAAGAAGCGATTGAGTTTATTTCAGATCTACTTCCGAAGCACTTAATACATTCCACCTGAAAGCAACATATGTTTTCGGAAGTAAGTAATTTACCTTCGGAAGTACATTTGCCTTCGGAAGAACTTTACCTTCGGAAATGCCTTATACTCGGAAGAAAGATTTTACTGTGTAACGGAAATCTTTTGGGCCCCACTCTGTAAAAAGTAAAGATTTTGTTAATGATGTCGGATTATTTAAATGGTCTAACCTTACCGCCCCTGTCACATCATCCACTGAACCCTCAAATCATCTTATCCAAACCACCCTTTAAACCGCCATTTCACCCATTTAAATACTTCCGGTTAATCACTTACACTCTTTTACCAAATTCACTGCCCTAAAAGCTTTCTTCTTCTCCAATTTACCTCTCTCAGAACTCTTCCTCTGCTATCTTTCTCAAATGGCTCTAAACCCTCAGCACAACCAGGTCGCACTCCTTGACTCTTCAAGGGATGCTGACTTCTCTGATATCATCTCTTTCTTAGCCCAATCTTCATACTACACAGCATTGACCATAAACCCTACCATCTACTCCAATCAAATGTCCGAATTTTGGACAAATGGTCGGATTGAAACCCTAAACGGGGTTCGTGCTATCAGGTCAAGTGTTTGTGGCCAAGAGTTGGTCATCACTGAACAAATCATCAGGGAGCATCTTGAGCTCCATGATGAAGGCGCACCGACGGAATTCCCCAAATCTGAGTTAGATAACTCTTATCTCCAAATGGGATACGGTGGAGATGTAAGCAGGTCTACAGTCTACAAATTCAACTTCTCCTACAAGTGGAAGTTCCTGCTACATGTGGTTCTTCACTATCTATCTAACAAATCCGGGGGATGGGATCAAATTCCCTATGAACTCGGGTGCTTAGTTCATGGGTTGGTACAAGGCCTGCGCTTCAACTACTCAAGGTTTGTGCTGACTAACCTCATGGGAAATCTGCAAAGGGACACGTTCTTTATGTATCCCAGATTTCTACAGCACATAATCAACTGCGAGCTAGATCAGGGTAAGCTTGTCTGTGCAGCTGCTCTGTCTGCTCCCCAAATGAGGCCGACCATCTTCAAAGTCTTGAAGAGAGTGTCTACCAACTACACTGGAAGGGATACCGCACTACTTCCAGGTATGATTGAGCCAATGGCTCCTGGTGACATCCATGTTAACCCCACAGGTGATGAACCCACACCAGCAACTACCCTCACTATTCCAAATCTACCTTCTCCTCCAATCACTGTCACCTACCAGAGACGTACCAAACGAAACCTTGTTCAATCTACTCTGATTGAACAAGCCCCTCCTCTTCAAACCAAAAAGGCTAGAGTGGAACAAGGGGCTCCCACTCAGCCAGAGGTCCACCAATCCTTCACTATTGACCTCAATATGGGTCTTGAGTCTCCTCAGTCTCAGACCCATGAGCCCAAAACCCCAGCTGATAGCCCTCAGGGTGAGTCTCTATACTCCCCTGAGCAGCCACTGTAACACCCGGAAATTTCCCTTGTAGCCGACGAGAGAAGAAAAAGAAATAAAGTCCAAAGTCGAGGGACCAAACCCGCCAACGAGAGAAACTTTGATGCACGGGAGTATAAAAGGGGGAAAACACTCCCATTCTCCCCATTTTTCAGCCAAGGGAGGAGAAGAGAGAAAGAAGAGAAAAGAGAGGAAGTGTTGGCCCGGGTTGGTTCGAGTAGCCAAAATCGACGAGGAGCGAGTCAAATCGAAGCTCTATTCGACGGGATCGTTAAGGTGAGTTCTAGGACCCCTCTTTTACACGTTTTCAACTGATTTTGGGGCTGGAACACGTCCAAAAACCTATTTTCGAGTTTTTGGGTGAAAACCCGTTTGATGCATGTATGTATGTGTATGATGCGTTAGAGGCTCGATTTCTTGCTTGGTTATGCTTGTATGAGGTCATGGTATGTTTCCCTAACCTTTAGAAGGGTTGATTTGAGCTTAAAAGAGGTTTGGAATGGGTTGGAGGTCGAAAACCCGCGGCTGCAGTCGACCTAACTGCACTCTGCACCAGCTAGGGCTAGGCGACCGACTGGAGGGCGACTGGAGGCCATTCGGCCGATTGAAGTGCGACTGAGGTCCATACGCACGTTTGCTATGCGACTGAGGTCCATACGCATGATGGTCATGCGATTGGAGTTCATGTGCTTGAGAGCCATGCGATTGAGGGATGGTGCGACTGAGGCTCATTCGCACGGAGGTTATGCGACTGAAGTCCATGCGCCTGGAGGCCATGCGACTGAGGCTCATTCGCATGAAGAGTATGCGACTGAAGCCCATACGCCTGAAGTCATGCGACTGGAGGCCATACGCATGAAAGCTATGCGACTGGGAGTCCATTCGCATAGAGGTCCATTCGCCCATAGTCCATTCGCATAGGGTCCATTCGCATAGATGCCCATTCGCCTCAATGTTCAGAAATGATAACCGAGATGGAATTCCTCGACGTTGTGAAGGGCATGGACGGTATAAGGTAACGCAGGAGGATGAGATTATGGTGATGATGTTGATGGAGATGATGGTAATATGTATGGTGTTATGTGTTATGTTAGGCACGGCGGTTCGTGTGATGCGTAGTATGTATGATGTGCGTGATGTGAGTTATGATTGATGCGTATGTATGATGATGTTGTATGTTTATGTTTATGTTATGTTCCTTGCTATGTATGTTTATCTTTCTATGGCTTTGCGTTGAACGTTAATGAATGTAATGAAAGTATTATGTAACGTAAAGTGAAAGATAATGAAAAGAGGAACGTAATGAATGAATGCATGCATTAATGAATGAATGAATGACTTAATGAATGAACGAACGAAAGGCTTGCAAGCATATGTATGAGGTGAGCGACTCTGTGTCGCAAAAGACTCGGAAGAGGTTCTTGTTGCGTACTCCGGTACTGTGCCAGTCTTCGGACATGAGTCGGGGGTTTGTGAGCAGGGCCCGGTACAGTATCAGTCTTCGGACATGAGTTGGGAGTATTGCATATGATGAAAGGGACGGATGATGAGATCCGTGCCGCGTATCCCGGTACTGTGTCAGTCTTCGGACATGAGTCGGGGGTTTGTTTATCAGGCCCCGGCACAGTATCAGTCTTCGGACATGAGTCGGGGATAGTGCATGAGATGAGATGATGAGGTGAGCAACTTTGTGTTGCAACAGACTCGGATGGAGTTCAATCCCTGTGATTGACTCATATGGGATCCTTGTCGCGTATCCCGGTGTTGTGTCAGTCTTCGGACATGAGTCGGGGACTTGTGAGCGGGTCCCGGCACAACATCAGCTTTCGAGCATGAGTAGACAAGACTCGAGTAATGAAGAGTAATGAGCAAGTAATGAATGAAAGAATGAATGTATGAAATGAACGCTAATGAATGATCCTATTAACGTATGAAATGGGATCCTTGTCATTCGACCTCAGTAATCGTGGACGTGTTTCCAGTTGGCAGGTATGTTGCTAAGGTTGGCACGGGGCGGCTACTCAGCGTATTTTGGATGGCATCTTTATGTTTAATGTTTTTGTAATAAATGTGTCATGATATTGTTAAAAAGACGATTGTACTGATGTGCAAAAGTATTTTGATGAAATGAAATTATGTTTTAATGTTTCCACTGCAACTATTTATGAAAGGAAAAAAAATGTAAATATATGTTTTGAGTGCGATGAATGCCCAACTGTAGGTGTCCCGGGAACGGGGCCTTACAAGTTGGTATCAGAGCCAAAGTTTAAGTGAATTGGGTAAATATTTTCAAAAACCTAATCTTAAACTGAGAATGGGACGAAAAGGGAATGGGATGCCAATCTGAGTAGCTGCGTGCCATCAGGTATGTTTTTGTAAAGTTAACCGGTTTATGTGCGCATGTTATATGGTTTATGTGTTGCTGGTAGATTTAGATACTGATATAGTCAGGACAGGTAATGCTCGGAGTATGAAGAGTAAAGTAAGTGGCTAATCACAATTGGCCACTGTAATTAGGGACTTACTGTACTTGACATAAACTGAGCTGTTCCTTGAATGACCGTGTTAGTGTTTGAATCTTTCAGTGTGTTTAGAGAATGGCTGGTGGAAGATCTTCGAAAGCTTCTCGTGGTGGAGGTGATGGTGGACGTGGTGCTGAACCACGGGTCACAAGAGGAAGGGCAAGGGCTGAAAGGGTAGTTCATGAAGAACCTGTGACCCCTCATCCTGAAGGCGGTGATGAGAATGCTAATCAGAGGGCCTTGATGAGAGAGGCAGTCGTGGAAGAAGTGCATCAGGTCTTGCAGACAATCCTACCGTCTGTAGTGACCGAAGTGATAAAGACTGTTAGAGAAGAGGAGAGAAAGGAAAGGGGTAGACCTTCGGGTGAAAGGAGACGACCCGAGACTGAAAGGGTTCTCTCCGATGACGAAGAGGAAGAAGAAGAGGAAGAGCCTGCGCCGGAGGCGGCACGAGGCTGTAACTATGGGGCGTTTCAGCGATGCAAGCCCCCTACTTTTGATGGTAATGGCACTGCTGCTGCTGCTCATCGGTGGGTGAGGGAGATGGAAGCTGTTTTAAATATCAGCGAGTGTCGAGAGGATCAGAAAGTAAAGTTTGCTACCCACTCTTTCGTGGACTCAGCTTTGTGCTGGTGGGACAACATAGTTCAAGTTGAGGGAAGCAGGGCTATCGGAAGGATGAAATGGTCAGAGTTGAAGAGGCTGGTGATTGAGGAGTTCTGTCCTCACCGAGAGATGGATAAAGTTGAAAGAGAGTTCCTGATGCAAGAAGCGGGAACAATGACGCATCAACAATACACCACAAAGTTCAACGAGATGGCACGTCTGGTGCCGGATCAGGTGACACCTCTTTCGCGAAAGATCAAGAGGTATATTCAAGGCTTGCCGACGGACATCCGCAGGCACATGATCGCTGCTCGACCGAGCACGTTTAGGTCAGCAGTTGACCTGGCGGGAAGGTTGTACGACGAGCGGGTGATGACGATGACAGACGAAGGGGAGGAGAGAGCCTATGTTAAGAAGGGGAAGGGAAGGCGAGACAGTGATGATGGATTTTTGTATGAAGGCACGACGCCGAGGGACGATGATCTGAAGCGAATAGAAAGAAAAGGTGAAGTATGCAGAAAGTGTGGTAGAGACCATGAAGGGGAATGCAAGTGGGGATTGAACGTCTGTTTCCAGTGTGGGAAGGAAGGCCACAGGGCGAGGGATTGCCGCACGGCTAAGTGCTACGACTGCGGTGAAACTGGACACATGAGCAGGGATTGTAAGAAGCCGAGGGCAGGAAGCTCCGGTGCGAGGAAAGGGAACAGAGGGTGAAAGTTAGAGCTTTTGCCATGACCAAGAGGAGGCTAGAGCGGACTTCGACTCGACGTCAGGTACGTTTCTGGTAACTTAAAATTTGTGCATTTATGATTCGAATGCCATGCTAGTAGTAGTTTCCTTCCTACTGCTTTATGTAGAATGTGGCATGTTAGGAGAAGGAACATCGATGAGTCCTTCAATGTAGAGATTGCTGTTAATGAATCCGATAGGTTACTTAGATGTCCTAGAGGATTGCGGGATAGAATTGAGGAAACGTTTGTTCTTGCTAGACCGTTCAGGGCAGACTTGAGTGGATAGGCGTACATCATAAGATGAAGGAGATAGCAATCGATGAGACGTAGACGTATCGTCTATTTGGCCGATGTAAGGTGTGTGAATATACCAATATCTCAGCCGACAGATATATCGAATCGCGAGTAAGGATTATTGGTGGCCAGGAACGAAGCGTGACATGATGGAGTAAGTGAGTAGATGCTTTACTTGTCTACAAGTGAAGGCCGAGCACCAAACGACGTTTGGGAAATATTGAGGCGACTGAGGCTACGACTGAGAAGCCCGGAAGGACCACAGTTTTGAGGGAAGTAGTCAGAGATAAACCAGAAGTCGTATGTGATAAACGACGTAGAGCGATTGAACTCCAGGTGAGAGACTGGAAAAGAGATGAGACAGAATTTCCAAGCAATGGTTCAAGGAACAACAGGTTTCGGGGACGAAACCCATTTAAGGGGGGTGGACTTGTAACACCCGGAAATTTCCCTTGTAGCCGACGAGAGAAGAAAAAGAAATAAAGTCCAAAGTCGAGGGACCAAACCCGCCAAAAAGAGAAACTTTGATGCACGGGAGTATAAAAGGGGGAAAACACTCCCATTCTCCCCATTTTTCAGCCAAGGGAGGAGAAGAGAGAAAGAAGAGAAAAGAGAGGAAGTGTTGGCCCGGGTTGGTTCGAGTAACCAAAATCGACGAGGAGCGAGTCAAATCGAAGCTCTATTCGACGGGATCGTTAAGGTAAGTTCTAGGACCCTTCTTTTACACGTTTTCAACTGATTTTGGGGCTGGAACACGTCCAAAAACCTATTTTCGAGTTTTTGGGTGAAAACCCGTTTGATGCATGTATGTATGTCTATGATGCGTTAGAGGCTCGATTTCTTGCTTGGTTATGCTTGTATGAGGTCATGGTATGTTTCCCTAACCTTTAGAAGGGTTGATTTGAGCTTAAAAGAGGTTTGGAAAGGGTTGGAGGTCGAAAACCCGCGGCTGCAGTCGACCTAACTGCACTCTGCACCAGCTAGGGCTAGGCGACCGACTGGAGGGCGACTGGAGGCCATTCGGCCGATTGAAGTGCGACTGAGGTCCATACGCACGTTTGCTATGCGACTGAGGTCCATACGCATGATGGTCATGCGATTGGAGTTCATGTGCTTGAGAGCCATGCGATTGAGGGATGGTGCGACTGAGGCTCATTCGCACGGAGGTTATGCGACTGAAGTCCATGCGCCTGGAGGCCATGCGACTGAGGCTCATTTGCATGAAGAGTATGCGACTGAAGCCCATACGCCTGAAGTCATGCGACTGGAGGCCATACGCATGAAAGCTATGCGACTGGGAGTCCATTCGCATAGAGGTCCATTCGCCCATAGTCCATTCGCATAGGGTCCATTCGCATAGATGCCCATTCGCCTCAGTGTTCAGAAATGATAACCGAGATGGAATTCCTCGACGTTGTGAAGGGCATGGACGGTATAAGGTAACGCAGGAGGATGAGATTATGGTGATGATGTTGATGGAGATGATGGTAATATGCATGGTGTTATGTGTTATGTTAGGCACGGCGGTTCGTGTGATGCGTAGTATGTATGATGTGTGTTCTATGGCTTTGCGTTGAACGTTAATGAATGTAATGAAAGTATTATGTAACGTAAAGTGAAAGATAATGAAAAGAGGAACGTAATGAATGAGTGCATGCATTAATGAATGAATGAATGACTTAATGAATGAACGAACGAAAGGCTTGCAAGCATATGTATGAGGTGAGCGACTCTGTGTCGCAAAAGACTCGGAAGAGGTTCTTGTTGCGTACTCCGGTACTGTGCCAGTCTTCGGACATGAGTCGGGGGTTTGTGAGCAGGCCCCGGTACAATATCAGTCTTCGGACATGAGTCGGGAGTATTGCATATGATGAAAGGGACGGATGATGAGATCCGTGCCGCGTATCCCGGTACTGTGTCAGTCTTCGGACATGAGTCGGGGGTTTGTTTATCAGGCCCCGGCACAGTATCAGTCTTCGGACATGAGTCGGGGATAGTGCATGAGATGAGATGATGAGGTGAGCAACCTTGTGTTGCAACAGACTCGGATGGAGTTCAATCCCTGTGATTGACTCATATGGGATCCTTGTCGCGTATCCCGGTGTTGTGTCAGTCTTCGGACATGAGTCGGGGACTTGTGAGCGGGTCCCGGCACAACATCAGCTTTCAAGCATGAGTCGGGGATATTGCATGAGACAAGATTCGAGTAATGAAGAGTAATGAGCAAGTAATGAATGAAAGAATGAATGTATGAAATGAACGCTAATGAATGATCCTATTAACGTATGAAATGGGATCCTTGTCATTCGACCTCAGTAATCGTGGTTGTGTGCCACGAAGAGGGTAAAGTCTGACAGGATCTAGGATGAAGTGAAAGATAATGATGAATGATGAATGTACGAACGAAATGATGAAGATAATAATGTTATTATCTGTATGTACGTATGATGTGTGAACGCATGTATGTAACGAATGTTTTCATTAAAGTAAGTAAAGAACGGTTTTATGAAAGTAAAGTATGTTTTATGATAAAACTAGAACTCACTCAGCAACGCTGACTTTGATGTGTTTCCAGTTGGCAGGTATGTTGCTGAGGATGGCAAGGGGCGGCTACTCAGCGTATTTTGGATGACATCTTTATGTTTAATGTTTTTGTAATAAATGTGTCATGATATTGTTAAAAAGACGATTGTACTGATGTGCAAAAGTATTTTGATGAAATGAAATTATGTTTTAATGTTTCCGCTGCAACTATTTATGAAAGGAAAAAAAAATGTAAATATATGTTTTGAGTGCGATGAATGCCCAACTGTAGGTGTACCGGGAACGGGGCCTTACAGCCACCAAGGGACAGCTCAATGCCTTTTGACATTGATCAAAGTCCCGGGTCCTTAGGTCTTCATTCCTTTTCTTTTACTGACCTATTGACCGGAGCTGGTGAAGAGACTATGTCTCTCAAAGGCGATGAAGTTGATCCACTACACCCTATTAAGGATCAACAGAGCCTAGAGAAACCTCTTGTCTCTAGCCCACACCAGCAAAGCCCTACTGAGGTGAGTCCCACTGATGTGGAGGGGACTCATGTAGATTCAGCTGCCACTACTGAAGGAGCCTCAATGGATCCTCAGGACAGTGGTAACGACAGTCAGACTGAATCTACGGCAACCATGCCATATGATGCCTCTGAAAGAGACATCATTGTGCAAGGGAAACCAGGGTGCCAAGAAACCACATCTGGTGGTGAGGATGAACATACTAGGTATGTTACCTCATCTCCCCGTGATTCTTCAAAAGAAGATGAGGGAAGAATGCAACTCACCATAAGAGACCTACTTTCTAAAGTCTCAAACCTTGAATCAAAGGTTAAGACTTTAGAGGATAGGTCTGCCACTCAGCAACTTGAGATTGAAAGTCTCAAGGCCAAACTAGCTGAGAAACAGATTGAGAGATCTGTTAGGCATGTACCAGTTCAAGTCTCCTTGACCTCTTCCTCTAGCTCATCTACCTCTCAAGATGATGCTACCAAAAAGGGGGAGAATGTTGAGGAACAAAGCCAAAGACAGGATATCATCAGTCAAGCTCTTACTTCTTTGAGCTCAAGACAACAAGCTGCCATCTTCCCTGAGCCTCCTCCAATTGTTTTTCAAGTGGATCAAAGGATGCTTCAGGATCTAAATAGGATCTTCAACAAGTTCCTTTTAGAGTCCCTAATTGAACAACCCAGTCCGGATATGTCTGTGATTTACTTTGGAGCTCAAGAGCTTCAGAGGTTGAATGCACCTCCTACCACCGTTGAGGAAGTTGGTCAACCTAAGGCCCAAGTGGAACCTGAGATTGATTTCGAAGGGGAAACTAGGACTGATGGCCCAGCAACTGAAACAGTTGGGACAGAAGGTGTGTTTTCACAGGCTTCCGAAGCACAATTTGAAGCCTCGGAAGAACCAACACAAACTTCCGAAGCTGAAATTGCTGCTGCGGAAGGACTATTCTCTCTTTCCGATGATCTAATAGTCACAGATGCAATTCTGGAACTTGCATGTGAGGTTAATAGGGAGGACTTTCTCAGCCAACCACTAGCTATTACATCTGCACTGACCTCAGCTCCTACCTCCACCACCCAACCTGGATCTTCTATCCAAGAACCACCAAAGTCTAGCACTTCCGAAGACATTAAAGGCAAGAGGAAGATGACTTCGGAAGAGCTTCAGGAAGAAGAAAGGTTGGAGAAGCTTAAAAAGAAAGGAAGACTGCCAACTGGGAAACTGTTAGCTGCAAGTACAAAAGCAGCTGCAGCCAACCAAGAGGCAATCAACAATAGAAGAAGAGTGGAGGTAATTGATAGACTTGTCAGTCTAGGGGCTGCTTCGGAAGATGTACTCCTGCTACCATTAGAGGAGCTAATAGAGCTTGAAAAGGCAACGTTGCTGCAAAGACAGCAAAAAGAAGAAGCTGCAAGGTTGGCCTTGGAAGAAGAAAGGCTGAGAAAAGAAAGAGAAGCTGATCTGCAGCTCAGGAGAGAAAGGATCACTTTCCTACTCTCCAGAGGATTCTCTCAAGAGGAGTTGTCTCCACACAATAGTGACACGATCTTATGGCTCTTTAACAAAGAGCAAGATCAAATGGAGAAGGAGAGAAAGAGAGCTGCAAGGGAGAAGCTGGTAGAGAAGAAGAAGAAAGAAGAAGAGGCTGGACTGTCTGCCGCCAAGAAGATAGGTGAGAAAGCTTGGATGAAGAACTATCTTAAAGCTCATGGCTTCTCTGGCAGGCAAGTGGGTCCAATGTCTGAGAAGACTCTCCAACGACATGTCAGTGACATCAAGGCTGACATTCGTGCGGGGAGAAGAAAGGAGATGTATAGAAGGGGACAGGGGATGACCTTCAAAGCCACCTCTCAGCCCAATATCCAAACCCAACCTCAACCTGAACCTATATCCTTTCCCTTCCCAATCAAAACTGAACCTGAACCCTTTATCCCTGAACCTACACCATCACAACTACCAACTCCCTCACCTCAACCACCTAAACTACCCATCATCCAACCCAAAACCTTACCCAGAACCCAAACTCCTAAACCTACCCAACAACCAATCAAACCATCCCCTCAGCCTTCCAAACATCTCTCTATGGAGGAATTCAAGGCAATCAAAACTAAACTCATCAACTGCAGTACTCTGAGCGACATCTCCTGTGAGGAGGATTCAGTCAACCTGACTTATGTTGATGGATCCTCAAGTTCCCTCACAAGAGATGAGTTTTCTTGATCTGCCCAGAGGAACTTTGGACCAAGCTGCAAGACTCCTTGGCCTCAATTCAGATACATTGAATGAGGAAGAAAAGAAGCTGAGGAGAAGGCTGGTGACTCTGCTGGACACAAAGAAAGGAGATAGGGTACAAAGACAATCTCTTGTACCTAGAAAGAAGATAGTCCAGTGGAGGTTCGAATACTCTTCTCACAACTTTGTTGTTGAGAGAGAGAATGGTGAGATTAACAGGCTGAATGCCTCATCTCTGCTACACTTAAGCAGATTTGATATTGCTGAGTTAGCAGAGAAACCATTCTCCAACCCCTCAAATTCCGATGTAGCTGCCCACATCAGGAATCATCTAGGCAGCCTTCACATGGCCGAGCTCACTGCTAGAAGCAAGGTCGAAGAGGAGTCAAAACTGAGAGAGGAGGAGGAAAGGAAAGGATCAGCAACCAAAGGCAAAGCCTTTCTTCAAATGGTTGAAGGTCCTGAACTTGAGTCCATAGTTAGATGGGAGTATGACTACAACTCCCGTCAACTAACTCTCTTCAGGGGGTCACAACAAAGGGTACATGTCATTCAAAGTGATAGACTGGATCTCCTATCCACGAATGACTTGTACAAGCTTCTTAGCACCACTTCAGGGAAGAACAGAGAGACAGACAAATATCTTTTGTCCCTGGTGCTGAAAACTTTGAGAAGTAGAAATAAGTGAAGTTTTGGTAGCATCAGCCTAGGGGGAGTTTGTTGGATCTAGAGAGGCTGTTGCAACCAAAACCATGTCACTTAGAAGATTTTGAGTACTGCATACAAAGGACTTCCGAAGCCAAGTGTGGGACTTCCGAAGGAAGAAGGAGCTCTTCCGAAGTCTAAGTGTAAAATACACTTCCGAAGGAAAACTCCAACTTCCGAAGATAAAGAAGTTACTTCCGAAGAATCAAGACTTCAAGACAAAGTTCTGAAGTCAACTTCCGAAGTATAAAGAAGTCCTTAAAGCCTCGGAAGCATAGAAGCATCTTCCGAAGTATAAGTGGCTTCGGAAGAACTTGTTCTTCCGAAGCCAGTTAACCCTCGGAAGACACTTCTATTATCCAGTAGACATAAGTATGGTCTGTCTGACAGTCCGCTGCAAATCTCTGATATACTGCATGGCGTTTTCTCAAAAGCCATGTAGTTGACCATACTTTAATCTACTGTTTACCTTTTATGTTAAGTACAGTTGCCATCTTTAGTTAGTGACAAAAGGTAAGTCATGGACATGTCATGACTACCATATCTTAGATAATACTTTATCTAAGATACCTTAACTTTAGCATTGTAGTATATGCTTTAATCGTAGGTTTCCAGCTGGTATCAAGTATAACCGGCTGTAGGATCTAGTATATATAGTTTCTCATTGTAACTCATGTTCTATGCTTGTAAGTGTCTTGTAATCTTGAGTTGAGAAGTAATATATACAAGTACCTTGAAAATACTCCTGCTTGTTCCTTTGATTACTTATTATATTATTATCAACTCTTGTTAAAGGCATTGCTTCATCTTGTTTGAGTGATATTATAAGTGAGTTTGAGAGAATTACAAGTGTTAAGTGACAAAACCCGATCCTGCACTCTTGCATTGCCTACGATGCAAAACGGTTTGAAGTTTTTATAAAGCTCGACTTAGCAAACGAATAGAAGATCAGCTAGAAGTTCAGATACTTCAAATTACATAAATGTAACATTAACAGGAAAAGAAAATCATGCTTGCTAGGATTTAAGGTTAAAGTTCAGGATAACAGAGTTAATTGTGTTAGGTTCTCAAATCTTGAATGGTTTAAGTCAGGAAAACAAGATCAATGACGGAAGTGATTCAACACAATAATAAGATGTAAACGTTCGGTTCAAAATAAAAGGGAAATGCGTTGATTTCTCAAAGTGCTACGTCAACCACAACTTTACGGTAGACACGCGTACCTATAAGCGAACACCCATCTCATGAGTTCCAGGTCAGATAAACGGATCCAACGGTCGAATCAAATTTATGTGTATACCTTGCCTAGACAAGGTATCCCGGGACGCAGGTATTCCACCTTTCGGCATTGCATGATTTCAGTTATGGGACACACTTTAAGGACATTTGAAAACCCTAAGTAATAATTTTAAGTTTAAAAATAAACATTCGGTTTAGACGACCAATATCTTTGGATATATTAAGATCCATGTACACGTTGGTCATGGTATGAAGATAGTTACATAAGGCGCACAACGTATAACGTTGTTTAAACGTAGGAATTGAGGAGTATAACGAGTTCAATATTAACGGGAACATTCTATAAGATAGGAATGAGAAGATATTAGAGTTTCGGTGATAAACCAGTCCAAGTAATCAAGGATTTTTGATATTTTAAATATAAACTAGATTGTTCCATTTGGTAACGCATTACCATTTGGAAACGTTGACACGTCAAGGTAAATTGACACATTTGCCTTAGAACTTGTGTATGTTGACCATAGTTTATCACTCATCCTAGAGATCCCCAGGTAAGCATAACTAGTCCCGTAGGATTTATGCGTTATGCTTGCCTTAGCCCGAGGGCCTTTTGCCAGGAAATCCAGAATACAGGTGTTTATGTGTCACACAAATTTCTTAGGTTCATGAAATCAAAACCTTGATGAGATTTTCATAGATTAGACATAGAGTCTAAAGTTTCAAGACATAATCAATAAGTATACGATTCCACGTGTCATCGAGAATAAGATTGAGAGATTTCATGTTCGGGGAGGGTCAAAGAGTCAAAGATAAGTTTAGGGAGACAAGTAACCAAGTTTATATAATTATAAGGCACACCTATCTAAGGGCATCAAGTTGCACAAAAGGCATCCCTAAATAGATAGCATCATGTGACATGCAGCAATAAGTATACACAAGATTATAAGGATTTTTTCTATGAGGTTCATGCATAAACTATAGTCTAGGTCACCATTTATAATAACCTAAATCCCTATAGTTATGGGCTCTGATACCAATCTGTCACACCCCAACCTTGACGGCAGAAACGTCGAGGAGTGAGAGTTAAGATCGTTCACAGCCACATAACGCTATTATTAAATCCAAATATATTATTCATAAGTTTGAAAGGTAATATTACAAACATAAGTCTCAAATAAAGAAAACATAACAAGCTTATTCATTTATTTAACTAGGTCCATTCCTAGGTGTGAACAACTTCAAAAGTGGCGATCAAGCTTGAGTATTTCCTGAAACATGTTAAAAATAAAAGGTCAACATAATGTTGGTGAGATTTCCATAGTTTTCGATACATAAGTATATAAAAGATGGCAATTCATGTTGTAAGTTAGAGAACAAAGTAACTAGGGATGTAAGACAGAATGCACAATCAAACCTCGACAAAGTTTTACAAGTCTCAAACGTTTAAAAGTATATACGATTAGCTAAGTGTACTTGGATCAACCAAGCAGGCTTGTCTGGCCCATAGATCTATGACTTCGCTAGGCTAGCAATAGTTAATGATTGTACATATAATCGACATTACATGGTAGCCACAAGTTCAACTAACCACAACATATAGGTGAAATGCCATAAGTTTACAAGAATCAAACGTGTTTACAAGTGCAAAGTTTATAAAGTAACATGTTTCACCCCAAAGTGTAAAAATATAAAAAAGGAGTATAGAAATACTCACTTGATCAAATACGTATAGTTTGACGGTTAATAAGAAAATATAAAATAACGCTCCAATGCGAAGCCCTCACAATGAACCTAAAAATATAAATATATTTACAAGGTTTAAGTTTGTAAATAAGTTTAACGTTTAATGTGGAAAAAGGTTCTAGAATTTGAGGATTTATAACTAAAATTAGTGAACTCTTAAATAAGTATGAAATTTTAAGGAACTAAGTCCTTTGATATAACTTGTGAATTTAATGATAAAATATAGTTAAAATCTATAATTCTCATGATTAATTTCCTAATCAAAGATAACATAAGGTCCATTAATAATTTAATAATTTAAATTATCATTTAGAACCTATTTTTATAAAAGTCTTTAGTTCTAACATTTGTAAATAATTTTTATAATAAAATGTTTAAATGTTGTACATGAAATAAATTTTTCAAAAAAAATATTTAGATGATGTAAAAAAAATGATTGAAGTTTGTACAAATCATTTTTATATTTATTGGAATTTTCTATAATTAAATTATGGCTAAAAAAGGCCTAAAAAGAATAATGGGGATCGTCGGGTTCGAACCCGGGACCTCAAGTATGGAAGGTGGGTGTGGAACCAGTAAACTAAGGCCTTAGCCGCGGTTTACTTTGGTTTTAAAAACTTAAAAACATAATCTCAAAGAAATCCCCAATTTACTTAAACCTTAGAATCACTCTTCGATCCAATTCAACATC
Source organism: Flaveria ramosissima (assembly GCA_025215565.1). NCBI lineage: Eukaryota > Viridiplantae > Streptophyta > Magnoliopsida > Asterales > Asteraceae > Flaveria > Flaveria ramosissima. Next base: position 49,568,517 of record CM046034.1, on the reverse strand, counting down.
AAATTGATTCTGTTAACGCTTACAATCATGGGGCTTTTGTTACCCATGATTAAACGAGTATAATCATGTAAACAATTACTCGTTTGATTAACAGTTGAAGATGCACACTTCGATGAACAAGTCGCGACCGAGAGGTGAGAGGACGATGGCTGAATGTCGATGATAATTCAATTAATCATGGGGATAGCTTCGAGTGATAAACCAGACCAAAAGCCGCTTATAAATTTCGGTTCTTGATACCCAGACGATATGGTTCGAGTATTTGCAGGTTCTCGATGAAGATGGTGTTCGAATTTGTTGTGTGTGTTTGTTTCAGGTGCAATTGAGATTTAACAATCTCTTAGGAATAGTTAGATGAGTGTGTAGGTTCGTTTAATTAGATTATAATTACGGTTTAATGCTCGAACGGCTATGTAGTTTAATGTGATTCGGTTATGTAATTCAATAGGCTAGAAACGGATGTTTTTAATTCGGTTAATTGATGCTTACAGGTTCGAATCACATTCTAGATGGGCCTTGCCGGAGCCGCGGCCGGCGGTTGGCCGGACATCGGCCGGAAAAACGGGGTTATAGGGGGGAATGGTTTGGGTTTACAAATTTACACCAATGGTCCCTGTGGTTTACATTTTGTTATTTCTTGTAAAAAACATTCATTTCAAGTTTATAAAATGGCAAAAACAACCCCCCAACTTAAATAGATTTTAAACATTTTTAAGTTAATAATTTGTTTATAAGTTATTATCATTACTAGTATTATTATTATTATTAATCTTTAATATTATATTCTATTATTATTTATGTTATTATTATTATTATTATTACTATTATTATTATTATTAATATTATTATTATTATTATTATTATTATTATTATTATTATTATTATTATTATTATTATTATTATTATTATTATTATTATTATTATTATTATTATTATTATTATTATTATTATTATTATTATTATTATTATTATTATTATTATTATTATTATTATTATATAATAATTATATGACCTTACAAATTAAAGGATTAAAAAGACCAATTAAAGTAATATGCATAAACAACCCATAAGTTTCGCGAATGTCATATTTAGCCCATACAAGAATTTAACAAAGTTAACATTTAATTTAACGAAAAATACGAGATGTTACATACTTGCTCACAAATGAGCTTACAATAAGAGATATATACACTACTATCTACAGTCGGTTATACTTAGATTACCAGCTGGAAAATTACTACTAAACAAATACTACATTGCTAGTAGTAAGGTATCTAAGATAAAATACTATCCTAGATAAGGTAGTCATGACATGTCCATGACTTACCTTTTTGTTACCAACTAAAGTTAGTAACTGTACTAACTGATAAACGATGAACAGTGAATAAAGTATGGTCAACTACATGAGCGTGGGAAAACGCCATGTAGTATCTCAGAGGTTGCAGCGGCTTGTCAGAAGGACCATACTAATATCCACTGGTTCATAGTAGATTCTTCCAAAGGTTAACTGGCTTCGGAAGAACAAGTTCTTCCGAAGCCACTTATACTTCGGAAGAGTCTACTTTTTACGAGACTTCTGCTGATCTTCAAGTAATTATACTTCGGAAGTTGTTTGCCTTGAAGTCTTCCAAGCGTTTGTCTTCAGAGGTTGATTTTACTTTGTCTTCGGAAGACCGAGTTCTCTCTTCAGAATTTCTTCTTTGTTAATCTTCAGAAGTGCAACTTTGCCTTTGGAAGTCTTTATCAGTTGCACCAAAAATTATTCTAAGTGTTGTTTTGGTTGCACCAGCCTTATATATCCCAACAAACTCCCCCTAGGTGATGCTACCAAAACTTCACTGTCTTCTACTTATCAAAACTTTCAGCACCAAGGAAAGCAGATGTCTTTCTATCTCCTTATTCTATCCAGAGGTGGTGCTAAGAAGTTGGTACAAATCCTTTGTTGATAATAGATCCAATTTGTTACTTTGGATAACATGTACCCTTTGTTGTGGCCCTCGGAAGAGAGATAGTTGACGGGAGTTATAGTCATACTCCCATCTAACTATAGGTTCCAAGTCAGGTCCTTCAACCATTTGAAGAAAGGTCTTCCCCTTTATTGACCCTTCCTTTTCTGCCTCCTCTCTTTGTTTCAACTCTTCTTCAATCCTTGCTCTTGCAGTCAACTCAGCAAGGTGAAGGCTGCTCAGGTGATTCCGAATATGAGCAGTTGTCTGAGAGTTGGAGGGGTTGGAGAATGGCTTCTCTGCTAACTCAGCAATGTCAAATCTACTTGAGTGAAGCAGAGATTGAGTGTTGAGTCTGTTGACCTTGCCATTCTCTCTTTCCACAACAAAGTTGTGAGAAGAGTCTTCAAACCTCCATTGGACAATTCTCTTCCTAGGAATGAGGGGTTGATTTGGCAGTTTGTTCCCTTCCTGGTGTCCAAGAGAGTCACCAGTATTCTTCTAAGCTTCTTCTCTTCGTCATTGAGTGAATCAGAGTTGGTTGCTAAGAGCTGAAGTGTCTGGTCCAGAGTTCCCCTAGGTAAATCAAGAAATGCTTCTCTTGTGAGGGAACTAGAAGAGCCATCAACAAATGTTAATTTGATGGACTCATCTTCACAGAAGATTTCGCTCAGAGTAGTACAATTAATGAGCCTTTTCTTGATTTCCTTGAATTCCTCCAAGGTCAGAGGTTTACTTGACTCAGAGGGTGGTTTGGATGAAGAGTGAGTGGTTGATTGTTGGGTAGAAGAGGGTTGAGTTTTGGGGAATGTTTTGGGTTTTAGAATGGGTAGTGGAGGTGGTTGTTGTGAAGCAATGGGTGAGGATGAGGGTATGGCTGATGGTATAGCTTCAAGGGTGTAGGGTTTAATGGTTGGTTCAGTTTTTATTGGAAAGGGAAAGGGTGTTAGCTTAGGTTTGGGTTGAGTTGCAGGTTTGGGTGTCATCCTCTAAGAACTTATGTAAACCTCCTTCCTTCCTGAGCGAATGTCAGCCTTGATGTCACTAACATGTCGCTGCAGGGTCTTCTCAGACATAGGGCCAACTTGTCTGCCAGAGAAGCCATGGGCTCTAAGATATGCCTTCATTCAGGCTTTGTCTCCCATCTTCTTGGCTGCCACAAGTTGTGCTTCTTCCTCTTTCTTCTTCTTCTCCCTAAGCTTTTCCCTGGCTGCATTTTTCCTCTCCTTATCCATTTGATCTTGTTCTTTGTGGAAAAGCCACAAGATCGTGTCATTGTCATGAGGAGTTAGTTCTTCAAGAGAGTAGCCCCTAGAACATAAGAAGGTTGTCCTATCACTCCTCAGCTGTTGCTCAGCTTCCTCTTTCTTTCTTTTTTCTTTCTCCTCTAAGGCCAACCTTGCTGCTTTATCTTGTTTTTTTTGCAACAGGGTTGTCTTTTTTAACTCCACCAGCTCCTCAAGTGGTAAGGAGAGAACATCTTCATTTGCTACTCTAAGATTGACAAGTCTGTCAATAATCTCCATCATTTTACTTGTTATTGATACTCTAAGGTTCACTAACCATACACTCAAGAATCGCCCAAATATAGTCAAAAATAGTCCAAATCGTCCAAGGAGAAGTTAGTATCATCAAATTAAACCTTACAATTCCCTTTTAAATATGGTAAAAAAATCATAAAAACCTGAAATTAACCTAACATCGGCATACCCTAGCCACATGTGGCGTACTCAACACTAATACTGCCTTTTTTTATGAAGACTGCGCTGCCTTGCGCCAACAAGATGCCTTCATTACGCCAATTGGAGTTAAGTACGCCAGTAGTTGAGTAGCCTACGCCATTTTTTCGAGTTTTGTTTTTTGTCTTTTTTGGTTCCTCAACTTCTATTAATTATTCATTTCTTGCTTAAAACCTAAAATAAACAAATAAATATCAAAGAAATGTTATTCTAAAGCAAAAAAGACAATAAAACACCATATTTAATCATTTTAACATCACAAAAATCCCTCGGATATCAAAAGTCACCAACATTACCAAGCGAGTTATAATAAATATTCATATATGTTTTATTTGGCTAAGTTAATATTAACTGTATTAAACATTATAAGGAAATTACATATTATTGGAATGTCTAGTGAAAGAGAAGTAACTTTAAAAAGATAAACATTTTATTTTAATAAATGTTATGTGACCGAACATATACGAATTTAAAACGCTTAACCTTCTAATTTGACAAATAACTTTTTTTAAAACGGAGCTTGTATAGTAAAATTACAAAATACACTTGAATAGATAAAGAAAATCTCGATAAGCAATCAAGTTCTATTATCTAGCAACCAACTTTTAGGAAAAGGTACGGGCTTGAGTTAATGAAATCTATACTTATTAATAAAACAATATCTTATGTGACACGTGTCGTTTTTTTAGGCCTCCATTATTTTGATTTCCCGCCTAAAAATGTATCTATCCTTATTATTAGTCATAATTCATTTGAATAAATTAACTGTTACTATAATTACAAAGTGAGTTTTTTTTCCTTAAATAGTGTATATAGAGTATTTATTTACCATAATAGGTGTTTTTTTTCTCAATATAATGTTATTGATTATATTTTTTTTAACTTTAAAATAATATTATTTAAAAATAGTCAAGTACAAAGGTTAATAAAATTGTAAAACCATTTGGTTCATATGTCGTAATTAAAAACAGAAAGTTTTTCTAAAATATTTTGGTTTATTTTAATTCACTCAGACTTAATTTTAAATCGTATTTTTACATAGAAAAGTTGAATTTTTTATACTATGATTTTCTTTTAATTTCACACAAAAGTAGGCACAATTATTTTTTTATTCTTTTTTAAAATATGTGTTTTTTAAAAATATTTTTAAGTAGCTTAAAAGATATAATACAATACTCATATATACAAATCTCGATTGCAACAGTAGTAGTGGTTCGTACGATTTAAGGATTTGATTTTGATTTTAATATAAACTTTAGTATTTTGGTTTTTTAACATCAACTTGACTAATTTATGTTTTTGTTTATGAAAGCATGAAACTTTGATTTAGTTTTAATATGTAAGCATGAAATTGATTTATGTTTTTTTAACAAAAAGAGAAATTTACATAATTGGTCCCTGTGGTTTAAACAAATTGCATGTTTGGCCCCCAAACTTTAAAAATCACAAAGATAATCCAAATTTTTCTGTAATCATTGCATGTGTGGTCCCTGACATTGATTCAAGCTCTATGTTGTATTATCTCGAATTATAAGTTGACATGAATTGAATTAAAATTATTAATTTACAAATAGAACATCAAATTTTATATACAAAGAAGTTTTTGGATGTTTATAGTTGTTCTCATGTTCAATATAATTTTGATTATTACCTAAAATTCTTATTTATAAGTTAACTTAATTTCATATTATATATTATTTAGACTTATAAGCTTTCATAAAGAAAAACTACTACTATTAGATATAAATAATTTTAAAACATTAAACATAAAAATCAATAGACAAAGTATTAATAATAATATTATAACTTACGAGTATTTTTTAATTAAAAATAATTTTTAATGACTGAACCCGTGTATTACACGGGTTTTTAGTCTAGTAAATAATATACACAGATAAAATAAAGTTTATTAGAATCCCAAAGAATAGAAGTTGCAACAACGGGATTTTGATAAGCGGATGACGTTAAATTTTGAAGATTTTATCTAATTCTCATATTTCTATGAAATGATAATTTTGATGCAGTCATACATTGTATCAAAAGCTTACATCTTTATGGGTTCATTTACTTAATAAATAGTAAAACCCAACTTAAATTATGTGTGTCTATTATTTTGCTTATTTTAATGAGTTCTAGTTATAATTATAACTATTGTAACCAAATAACTTTATACGGGTAAAAAGAAAGTCTTAACGCTTTAATTAAATCTATCTTTTATCAAAAATACTTATATATGTATAATATTAGCATGGAACACCTCTGTTTATGATTTAACTTTTATACAATTGAAGATTTTTTATATGGGTGTACGTATTATTATTTTTAAAAGAAAGGTTAACATCGTATTTAATTGGAATTGACTATATGATTTAATACCCTTTAATTTTGAAAGCTACTTACCACCAAATGATGTCCACTAAACCCATGTTCTTGCATAGTGATATTTAGGGTATGTAAGCGAACATTATTGGAAGCTCACATTTATATTCTTTTAATACTAATAAAATTAGATCTTTTATTTTGAGGAAACAAATATTGCAAGTTTGCAATTGTAAATGCTAACTGAAAATATGTTGTAATTTAACTTTTCTTTATCTTGCATCGTGAATTTTATTATTCTATAAGACAATAAAATATACAGCATTTGTGTCATTTGATTAAGAAAGAGGATTATTGATTACTAAAAGTTATGGGCATTTATGTATTAAGAAATAGACGTATTTATAGTATTAACATAATGTTTTCATTTTATAAGACATAATCGGACAATAATGACAGGTATCTAACATACACATTACTAGTTTAAGGCATCTTAAATGCGACGTAGTATTTAGTTAATTACAAGAAAGATTTTTATGGTAAAATCATATTACAGTTTGATCTTAACTCTGTATTTTTATGGTAAAATCATATTACAGTTTGATCCCAACTCTTTGAAAATTACATTGAAGATCCATAATGTTTACTCAAAAGTACATTTGATTCTAAATGTTAAAACTATTGTTATGTTTTTCTGACTGTTTTTGTTTTAGTTTAAAAGTTAATTACAAGGAAGATTTCTATGGTAAAATCATATTACAGTTTGATCTTAACTCTTTAGAGTTGTATTTTTATGGTAAAATCATATTACAGTTTGATCCCAACTCTTTAAAAATTACATCAAAGATCCATAATGTTTACTCAAAAGTATGTTTGATTCTGAATGTTAAAACTATTGTTATGTTTTTCTGACTGTTTCTGCTTTAGTTTAAAAGTAAATCATTATAATTAAAAACCCCGAACTCTCAGACCACAAAAATTAGTTTAAAAGTACATTAATAATTCAATTTTGTACCGTCTAATTGAATTTTGAACCGTCTTTTTTAATTTGGGTTATCAGTTTTATACTAGCAAAATCTAACTTTTTTAGCTATGGATGGTGGTTTATTGCCAATAACACATCCAACTATTATACGAGTCAATTCCAACATCTAAACGAAAACTGTTTATATAGTACATTGTTATTTTCCTATTGGTGGTTTAACTCATTTGTCCGAGATTCTCAAGGTTTTGAAAAGCTATAATTTTCATCCAAAAACACTTACACCATTAATATAAAATGTTAAAACACGTAAGTTGAAGAATTTACCCTTTGAAATATAAAACAAAAACTCCAATTCGAGTGGAATTGAATCATGATATAGAAGATAGAATTACTAAAGGTGATGGTCTCCATTATAAAACTTTTCACAATGGGTCCCCGACCACTAGGAGAAACCAGCTCCATCCTCCTCCCCAAAATGTGAAAGTGATTCGGTTGATGATGAAAGTTTTAAAGATTAAATGATCAAATACTGATGTAGGTTTCGTGAATGAAACAATAAAACGTGATTGGAATTTTAACAGTAGTATGTAAACATAAATTAGGATATTTTTATATGAAAAAATATATAGTTAACCCATTTAATGATAGATGTTTAACATTTTAAATTAATAAAGTTAACGTTTTTGAATGAAAATGACAACTTTTTCAAGACCTTGGAAGCCAGATGTAAAAGAAAATATTTTTTTGATGAAATTGACAGATGTGATCAAAACAAAGAGATGCAAACAACAATTCAATTTTGTTTATATTATCTAATTATATGACCGAATAAAAATATTAAATAAATATGGGGATGTGTAGACTAGATTAATGGCAGCATATACTGAAAACAGATTTTGGATACATTAATTGTTGTTTGATTAATTTCGTTGTCATAGTCCTTGTGAATAATATCTATCAGAAATCTATTATGTTCTTTATTGTTTTTGATTTTGTTTATTGTGAATTTATCATTGAACAAAACCTTGATTGTTGCAACTTTAAAACTCTTGATATATAATTTTACTATTAATATTGGAGTCAAGATAAAGGTGACCAAAAAATGAAAATGTGTTATGGTAACTCATTAATACATTTTCATGTGAGATACTAAACGTTTACTTCCTTAATAAACTAAGGTTTTAAGTATTATGCGGATGTTATAATAACTCATTTGTTAGTATCGATGGTTTTCGTCTTTTTTATATTTTCGGTTATGTGTTGCCAACTTAGAGCTGGCGACGTGGGTACAATCCCCGTTTGTTGCATATTATTTCTTTTGGGTTTTATAGTTTTTTTCATTTATTTTTATTACGTGTATCATATTTTTAACCTTTTTTCATATCTAATATTTATTCCATTTATATTACTATCTTTCAATGGTTCGGCCGCACACACATCATGAATTTCACATAAGTGACACGTGCCATTAATCACGTTAATAACATCATATTGCTCCACCGCAACACGTGAGACTTTCGTAAATTTACTTTTTATAATTATCATGACTTTACGTGCGATGCATAATATTATTTTAATATGTTTTTTTATGTACTTAAACACGTAAATGTCAATTCTATAACACGTTTAATGAAGTGCGCAAATGTAATGCTACGCGTAGTCACACCATATTGCACGAGCAACATTGATTGTGAAATTATCAATCATTAAAATTTTTCATAATATTTGTCTCAAAGTGGCTTAATATCATTTAACACCAGCAATTGAAATATGTATAATTTAAAGAGAAGTTTGCATAAATGTTTCTAGTGGTTTGATTAGATTGCATGTTTAAAACCCAAACTTTAAAATTGTAAAGTTAGTCACTAAAGAATAATCAAGTTTTATCATGGCATCAACATAAACAACACCAAAAATCATATACAAGTTGTAAAAAATGTTAGGTTTCATATAATCTAAGTAGAGTTTAGCCCGTAAGGCTTCAAGAAACACACCTATTCTTAAGAACATGAAAGAACTCATAATATATCTATAGAAATTTAATCCAAATTGAGTGCAAATGAGTTAGATGATGTTAGATCCTCATTTAAAGTGTAATATCTTTAATCTTGGCATTTAAGTCTTCTAAACTGTTAAAATAGACCCAAAATTACCTAAAGGATTAGATTAAGAAAGGCTAGGGTTTTAAGATAAAATTAAAGTTACAATGGAAATGATGTGCATTTGGGTTATAAACATGCTTTTATTCTCAATATGGCCATATCTTAAAATGAAAGCTATGACCATATTAACCTTCAAAAATAAGCAAATGGAAGTTTGGCGGCTGGTATGATGTAACACCCGGAATTTTTATTTAAAAAAGATGAGAAATAAAGAATAAAAGTGAAGAAAGAGGAAGAAAAGTAATAAAACCCAAGTTGAGGGGTTAAATGTGTAAAAGGTACAAATTTTATATAATGTTGTACAAAAAGGTGGCATGGCCGCCCACACCTTTTTTTCCATCGGATTTTTAGAGAAAGAGCAGATTTTCTCTCGGGTTTTTGAAGAAGAAGAAGAAGAAGAATTCGGAATTGAGGTTAGTTTCTAGTGTTTTGGTTTGTTCTTGGCTGGTTTTAGCCTCGGGTATGTGCTTATATGTTTTGTGTATGTTTGGTTATGTGTTTTTGATGAGCTTTAGGTGTTTGAACTCATTTGCATTCGGGTTTGAAGAAGTCATACACGAAAGTTGCAAGAGGTGAGTTCTAGATCCCCGTTTTTACCTGCTTTAACTTGTTTTGGGGCTGGAATTACATTTTATGAAGTTTTTATAAAAGTGGGTGTGTACCCGTATGTATGTGTATGTGTTATGTTGGGTGGGTGTATGTTTGGGTATGATTTTTGGATTATGTTCATGTTTGTAAGCATGTTTATGTTGCTTAGTATGTTAGGACTAGGCTGAAATCATGTTAGAATCGGGTTTGGGGACTGAAAAATGATGTTAGTTACAAAGGTAGTTGGCCATGCGCCTAAGTCCCCATGCGCCTGAAGTTCATGCGCCCAAATAGTATCCATGCGCCAAGGGTTATGCCCAGGAGACTAAGTGTTCCCATGCGCCCAAACTGCCCAAACGCCCAAGTGCCCATGCGTCTAAAACAGGCTCATGCGCCTGCATAGTGCTCATGCGCCTGGAAAGTTGCCCCAAAAGCCTAAGTGTTGGCCATGGGCCCGTATAGTGCTCATGCGCCCAAAAGTTTCCCATGCGCCTAAGTGTTCCCATGCGCCTGAGAGGCCATGCGCTCGCATAGTGGCCATGTGCCTGCATAGTTCCTATGCACCTAAAGACTTAGAATTATTTCTAAAATTTTTGGAAAAAAGGAAGTTTTAGGCTATGACTTGGGATGTTCCCGGGGATGTTGTATGATGATGTGTGATGATGTTATGTATGATTATGATATGTTTCTTTATGTTCCTTATTACGTATTATTTTGTGGCTTTGCGTGGTATGACTGTGATAATGAACGTAAAGTATTATGTAATAAAAAGCAAAAGTTAATGATAACGAAAAGTGAAATGTAATGAACGAATGAATGCATGCATGAATGAAGGAATGTTGGAAAGTCTTGCAAGCAAATGAAAGGAGGTTCAAACCCAATGAAGGGTGTTAGCTCAACTGTGTGTGGGTTAGCTACCCTGGAAGGATGCACACTGGGGTCTAATCCCTGTGATTGACCATACGTATGGGACCCTTATCACTTACCCTAGTACTGTGGTCAGGCCACCGGGCACAATGTATGGGAGTCTATTTATAGACTTCGGCCCAGTACCCGCTTTATGCATGACGGTGGGGTGTAGCACATGGCATTGGTCCAGATGAAAGTGAAGGATAATGATGAACGTATGGAATGTAGGATGTGAAAATGAATGAATGAATGATAACGAATAACGACCAATGACGAATGATGATGAAAGATAATAATAAGATTATCTATTTGTACGTATGATGTATGATCGCAAATGAAAGTAAAGGAAAGGTTTTAAAATAAAGTAAATTATTTATAAAACTAGAACTCACTCAGCAACACTGACTTTTATGTATTTTCCAGTTGGCAGGTAATGGTTGCTGAGGATAGCACGGGTGCAGCTACTTGGCAAGTTTTGGATGGCATCCATTTTATGTTAAATGATGTTTTTGCGTCGTAATGCAAACAAATGATATTTTGTAACGATTAACAATGATGTATTATTTTACAAAAGCAATTATTGATATATGAAATGGTTGTTAAGTTATTCCGCTGCAAATTTTTGTAATGTAAATGTATGTTTTATATTTTATGTGCGATAATTGACAAACTGTGAGTGTCCCGGGAACGGGGCCTTACATATGACATATCCCAATTGGATGTGGTCAGATCAACAATAGTTTTCTTTCTAAATTTCTTCAATTCTTAAGTTTCTCTAAAAAAATTACCAAGTTTCACCGGAAACTATAAAATTTATATATAACACAAATAAGTGTCTAAATAAATGAATTTTGTAACAAAAATGACCTAAAATGAAACGGAATATGTATTGTTAACATATCAAACATCCTCACACTTGAATTATTTTAGTCCTTAATCATATTCTTATGCAACCATTTAATAAAAATCTCATGAAAAGAAGAAATATGAAATGCACTCCATAAGTTAATAAAACATCCAAACTGGTGATGCATGTATGTCCCTAGATCATGATTTGTAATGTAATAGATTTTGTCTGTCTGATTATGATGTAATCTGTATTGATTAATGAAATGACATGGATTGTTTGTTATTTGTAATGTTTAATATTTCATTAATGAGTCGTGATTGAATTGATTGGGTTTATGATTGTTTGAATGGTTACATATAATGTTATATTAATTAAAACATTCAAACTTAACTTAATGAAGTTCTCATGCGAATGGCCCATGCGAATGGACCACATGCATGAATAACTTCATACGATTGACTCAATCGCACGACTGAACCAGGAGACTGGATCAGTCGTATGATTGACACATAAGATTGGCTCAGTCGCACGACTGAACACTCAGTCGTGCGGATGAATCAACCGCATGGTTCAATCGCACGACTGAACCATACTTATGGCCCAGTCGCACGATTGAACAATACTAACCTATAAATAGACCCAATTCGTGGAAAAACGTAAGCATTCATACCATTACGATTCCAGACGTACCCTAGCCGTCCAGAGACCTACCAAATAGTTCTCCAAGTTCACAGAACACATTAGATCGATTCCTAATCGACTTCTAACGTTAGATTCAATTCTTGATTGATTCTTCGTGTGTTCTCACTGATTGGATCGCCAATCAAATAGGATTCCGCACTATTTGAGTTGGTTTAACACGCTAATCACTAGGTATTTCGTTCAAATACCAGGTCCTAACAAGTGGTATCAGAGCTTTGGCTCTTGATTACGTGTTGATTCAATCAAGATTGCATAAAAGTTTGTGTTTTTGCACTAAAAACGCAATCTTTGGTGTCAAAAGTGATCTTGGACGTTCCCTGCTCATCGAAGTTTGGTTTCTACGGACTTAGGCGATTAGGACTTGTGAAATTTCGAATTTTTACGGCTAAAACCCGTCAAACCTAGAAAATTTCGCAAAACAGCAGCTTCAGTCGCACGAGTGACCCATTCGCATGACTGGACTCCATTCGCATTGCTCATTCGCACGATTGGACCTAGTCGCACCTTCATTCGGCCGACTGAACCGTTCGTTCGCATAGCTCATACGCACCAGATTCATTCGCACGACTGAACCAATCGCCCAGTTCAGCCGCACGATTGAACCAGTCGCAGAGTTCATACGCACGACTAGACCATTCGCATCCTTCAGTCGCATCAGTGAAAGTTTGTTTGATTAGACTTAAAGTTATTCGCCATGGAAGATCAGATGTCAGCCTTTACTGCTGGGAAGGACTCGAGGATACAGAACCTGCTGCTGCTTGAGAGTGAGGTGGGTAATCACAATAAACCACCAAAGCTCTTGACTTTAGATGAGTTTCCCCACTGGAAACAACGTTTTGAGATCTACCTCAATGGAGTAGATCCTAATCTGTGGGAAGCCATTGAGATTGGTTATAGTACACCGGTGGGAGCTGATGGAGTTAAGCTAACGTTAGGTGGGATGACAGACGCACAGAAAGTCAAGTACAATGCTGAGAAAAGGGTTTATGCATTGATCACTCAGTCTATCCCCAAAGACATATTCCACCAGTATTCAGAGAATAAGCAGTCCAAGAAACTGTGGGATGAGCTAGAGAAGAGGTATGATGGGAATGCTTCGTTGAAGGCAATCAAGGCAAAGGAGTTAAAGAAGGAATTCGATAACTTCTCATCGATTGGTAACGAGAGTTTAGACGATGTCATAGATAGATTCTACCACTTGATGAGCGAACTGCATACACATGGAGTGGAAACGACCATGGAAGAGAAAGTGAGTAACTTCGCAGACGGATTGCCTGATAAGTGGGCTTCATTCGTGTCTAACCTGAGACAGAATGGAATGCTTGTAAAGCTGGATATTAATGACTTCATTCTTAAGTTGCGAGAAGAAGCACTAAGGATGAAGTACAGAGCGCAGAAGTCTTCGTACACACAAAATCCAGCTTTATACAACGCCACGCCTCAAGCTAAGACATCTGGAGCGCCTCTCCAGACTGCTTTTGTGTCTAGCTCGTCAGGTCCTTCACATGCTTCTCCTTCTGGATCAGACACGTCAGGGTCGTCATGTACACACTATATTTGTAAGGATTCCTAAAGTCTGATGCAACCCAAAACAGCCTAAGTGTCTCAGCAAACATGCACTAAGTACTGAAGTGAAGAATGCTTCGGAAGTTTTAATATAAAGCATTAGAAAATACTCTAAGTGTAAAATCTTCCGAAGCCAAGACCAATATCTTCCGAAGCCAAACATGAAGTCTTCCGAAGCTTCAGAGACAAAGTCTTCCGAAGCCTCATCCTATGAAGACAGATTTCTTCCGAAGACTTTTAGTACACATGCTTTATCTGATGTACTGTTCCATAAAGCACCTTTTCCGCTGCATCTCTGTAAAGTCACCAACTTACATGAGTTGGTGAAAAGGGTCTTGCTTTTGGTAACTGTACATTGAGGTCTTGAGTATTCAACTTTCCACTTTATGTACTTTATCCTTTTTGTATTGTATAAGGATGTGAGCTATGGCATGTCATAGTCACAAGGTCAAAAGGCAGATATGCCTTTTGATCCTACAATTGATTTTGTTAGTGTCTAGTCAATTGTATCCAGCTGGCTTTCAAAGTATAGCCGGCTGTAGGTTGTAGTATAAGTATTTCAAGTTCTTGTATCTTTTCTTTATGCTTTGTAACACTTGTAAAAGAACTTGAGAAAGCAATATACTGCCTCCTTGAAACCCATATTCTCTTGTTCTGTCTCTTGCTTTACTTGTGTTCTTTGTATCACCTTTGGTTACCCAGTTCACTGTTTGATTAGAGCTTAGTTATTCTCCTCATTGTGTTGTTGTGTTGTAATTGTGCTTAAGCCCTTAAACGGTCCTGCAATTGGTATCAGAGCTTTCCAGGCTCTTGATATAAGATCTAACCATCTTAAGATCCCTCACACACACAAAAGCTAAACTCTTCAAATGGCTGCCATCTCTAAGACTGATATGGAGACTGGAACCATGAACAAATCCCCACTGATCACTCTTGATGATTTTGACACCTGGTGCATGAGGATGGAAGGCTTCATCAGGTCTCTTGATTCAAGAATGTGGGAATCTGTTGAGAATGGACCTTTCATACCCAGCACCCCCTCTGCTACTGGTGCTGGTATGATTCCTAAAGATGTGGCCAACTACTCAGATGAAGATAGAAAAAGAGTAGAGATTGACAGGAAGGCCATGACTGCTCTTCAGACTGCTCTCCCAAACTCTGTATACAGAGGTTTTAAGAAGTGCAAGACAGCCAAACAGCTGTGGGATGCACTGAAGCTGATGTATGAAGGCTCCTCTGAAGCCAAGGAGAACAAGAAAGATCTTCTGAAGCAGCAGTTTGAAAATTTCACCTTCAAAGCAGGTGAGACCATGACCCAACAATACTTCAGGTATGTTGAGATTGTGGATACCCTAGTGGATGGAGGAGTTCCTCTTGAGAACAGGGACATTGTAAGGAAGTTCATGTCCTCACTTCCTAGGCAATGGACACACTATTGTGTGGTGATCAAGAGGACTGAGAACCTTAAGACTCTTACTCTTACAGAGTTGTATGGGATTCTCAGTGGATACCAGATGGAGATGAACATGCAAGGTTCATCTGGCAACTCCAACAATCAAATGGGTTCAGCCCTTCATGTGGTTGAAAGGGACAGCATAGAACCTCAGCATCATCTCTTATGCTACCCTGACAACTCACAAAAGGGTCCTTTCATCACCTTCCCGGAGACACCAAGGGAGAACTTTACTCAAGGAAGCCCATTCCAAGAGACAAGTTCTTCTCAAGCCTTTGTGTCTGCAGATGAAAGCTGTGGGAATTATCTCTTCACTCTTGAAGACCTGGACTGTATCCATCCAGATGACCTGGAATACATGGAGATAGTTCAGCAGATGGCTCTCCTCACTCACAGAGCCAAGAAGTTCTACAAGAGGACAGGAAGAAGATTTCCAAGCAATGCTACCAGCAGTAAGTTTGGGCTGGATAAAAGCAAAGTTAAGTGTTACAACTGTAACCTTATGGGTCACTTTGCCAGGGAGTGTAAGGCACCTAAAGCAAATGGGGGCCAAACACAACCCAGACCAAATTTTACTGACAAAGCTCCTCAGGCTGAGAAGACAAAGCAACATGCTGCTGTTGCTGTTGAAGAAGGAGGCTTTGACTGGAGTTTTCAGGTGGAGGATGCTTCTCCAAACCAAGCACTGATGGCTGACCATGATGAAGCCAAGGTATTGGAACATCTTTGCTCCCCTGAATGCATTGCTAAAGTAAATAGATACAGGTCCTATAACCTAGAGATGAGATCTGATCTTGAGTCATTAAACATATTAAAATCTGATTTTAGAAAGTCTGAAAATGATTACAAGTTAAAAATAGAGGACTTGGAGAAAACCATTTCAGTACTAAAACATGAACATACAGATTTCAGAACTCAGATCCAAGATCTCATCACTAAGTTAACTGAGTGCCAAGCTGAGCTTGTGATCAGCAAAGCCAAGGCAGAGAAGAGTGTTCTTGAAGAAGAGACCTTCAAGAACATGATATCCTCATCCCTGCACAACAAGGTTTGTTATCAAAACAGACAGGGACTAGGATCAAATGAGATAGCTCCTCCACACACAATCTTGTCTGTAAGATCTCCTAGGTGTGGAACTTGTGAAGATGAGCTTCCTCTCATAGATCCTGTAAGTGAGGATGATGAAGAAGTGATAGTGAAGAATTCCTCTGAGAAGAGTGAAGAAGAGGATTCTTCCAAGGGCCACTATCCTTCTGAGGAGAAGAAATCAACTGTGATGACCAAGTCCAAAAGAAAGAACTTGATCAGAAAGAGCAAAAGAAAGGCAAAGAAGGCTCAAGAAATCAAGGCTACTTTTGATGCTAAGCAGAAACAAGTTTTTATCTCTGCAGGTTTTAAAGTAGTAAGGACTGAAGACATCAACCAAGACTCCTCAGCTAAGAGTCATGGTTCTTGTTCAAATCATCTCAGTGCCAAGAAGAAGATTGAGCTGCTGTGTACCACTGCTGCACAGCCTGGACCATCAAACTCCAAGAACAGTTCACAGCCCAAAGGAACTGTCTCAGCATCTACCAAGATGAAAGTGGAGAAGGGATGTGACCAAAGCCAGTCTTGCTCTCAAAGGGAGACTTCTTTGAAGAAGAAAATGTTGTGTGTTATGTGTGAAAGTACTTCTCACATTGCTAAGGATTGCCCATACAATCCTAAAAGTACTGTCCACATGACTAAAACAAAGACTTCAAAGAGTCTCAAGAAGTCTCAAGCTTCGGAAGGAAAGTCTGTTTCCTTCGGAAGCTCCAAATCAAAGAAGAAGGTAAGTGGAAAATTACCTTCGGAAGCAAAGTTGGTCTCGGAAGAAAGGAGTTCTTCCGAAGCACTAAAGTCTGCTGCAGTGACTGTAGATTCTTCCGAAGGATCAGTCATCAAAACTTGTGAAGTTCCAAAAGCTTCTAAGGTTTTGAAGGTCAAGTCCAAGACTCCAAAGGTGGTGTGGAAGTCTAAGAAAGACCAAATGACTGAGGTTTCTCCATCAACAACAGCTGAAGATCCCCATAGTACAACCATAGGATCTATTACTGTTGCATTACCTTCTATTACTATTAAAGAGCCCAAGACAAGTAAGGCTTGGGTTTCCAAATGTAACTAATCATTTTCTCTGTGCAGGAACAGCTCAAGACCAACAGGAATGTCTGGATAATTGACAGTGGCTGTTCCAGGCACATGACAGGCAATAGGTCTCTACTCCATAATTTTGAGAGAATTGATGGAGGACCAGTTGCTTTTGGAGGATATGAAGGTGGTTACATTTCTGGAAGGGGCAAGGTCACAAATGGTAAGCTCAGCATTGAGAAGGTAAACTTTGTTAAGCAGCTTGGGTACAATCTTCTGAGTGTATCCCAATTTTGTGATCAGAGTCATAACATGCTCTTTACTGAGCATGAGTGCATTGTTCTCAAACCTGGTGTGGTCATTCCTCATGAGCATATCCTGCTCAGAGCCCCCAGGAAAGGGAACATGTACAAGATGGATTTGCAAGAAACATCTCCCTCAGGAGAAGTTTCATGCTTTCTATCTAAAGCAAATAGTGATGAGTCTTTCCTATGGCATAAAAGAATGTGCCATGTAAACTTTAAGAACATGAATAAATTAATTAAACATGATCTGGTAACTGGAATGCCAAAGAAAGAGTTTACTAGTGATGATCATTGTGTGGCATGCCTGAAAGGGAAGCAACACAAGGTATCTCACAAGCCTAAGGAAAAGAACTCCATCACTACTCCCCTACACTTGTTACATATGGATCTCTTTGGCCCCACCAGTGTAATGAGTTTAGGAAGGACCTCTTACTGTCTGGTGATCACAGATGATTTTACAAGATTCACTTGGGTCTTCTTCCTTAGAACTAAGGATGAAACCCTGAGATTCTGAAGAATTTCATCTTAAAAGTTGAGAATCAATGTGATCACAAGGTCAAAACCATAAGATGTGATCAGGGAACTGAATTCAAGAACCAAATCCTTGATGCATTTTGTGATGAAAAAGGTATTACAAGACAATATAGTGCTCCCAGGACTCCTCAGCAAAATGGAGTTGCTGAGAGGAGAAACAGGACACTTATTGAAGCTGCAAGAACTATGTTGTCTGACTCTAAACTGCCTATCACCTTCTGGGCAGAGGCAGTCAATACTGCTTGCTATGTGCAAAACAGAGTTTTAGTAGTTAAGACACATGGTAAGACTCCTTATGAACTTTGGCACAAGAGGAAACCTTTCATTGGTTTTCTCAGGTCATTTGGATGTCCCTGCACCATCTTGAATACCAAAGATCAAATTGCCAAGTTTGCTGAGAAATCAGATGATGGACATTTCATTGGATACTCTTCTCAAGCTAAAGCTTATAGAGTATACAATCTCAGAACTAGAATTGTTGAGGAGTCAGCCAATGTGACTTTCAATGAGCACACTCCCTGTGTGGCTGGTTCTGGTCCGGATTGGCTGTTTGATCTTGATTTAGTTACCAACTGTTTTAACAAATCTTGTGAGCATGTTTCAGGATCTGCAGAAAATCTAAATACAGGTGATCCTGATCCAAGATTTGAGCTAGGAAGACCTTCAACTCATACATCTTCAGCTCCAGTTGGAACTACTTCAGCAAATGAGGTTTCTATCAGCACAACAATGACAAATTCAGCTGATACATCTGGCATGCCTTCAAATTCCAGCTCAGAGGCCTCTCAACCAGATAAAGACACCTCACTTGTAGAAGACAACAATGGTGATGGTGATAGTGATCAGGAATTTCTTGATGCTAATAACCATACCATAGATGACAACATCAATGATGTCTCACACTCATTGGATCAAGTTAATCTTGATAAGTGTGATAATGTGGAGGGTGAATCTTCAAGACCAGATTTAAATTTCTCAAATTTAGATCTTTCTCAACAACTTGCTGTGATCCCTCAGCTAAGGATCCACAAGTCTCACCCCACCACAAACATCATTGGAGATGTTGTCACAGGGGTAAGAACAAGAGGACAAACCCATGAAGCAAATGTTTGTCTTCACTCTTGTTTCTTATCTCAGATAGAGCCCAAGAAAGTTGATGAAGCTCTAAAGGATGGAAGTTGGGTTGAAGCTATGCAACAAGAGCTGCTTCAATTCAAAAGGCAGAAAGTTTGGAACCTTTGTCCTCTTCCTCATGGGAAGACTACCATTGGAACCAAATGGGTTTTTAGAAACAAGAAGGATGATAGAGGAATCATCATCAAGAACAAGGCAAGACTAGTTGTTCAAGGATACACACAAGAAGAAGGGATTGACTACACTGATGTCTTTGCTCCTGTAGCAAGACTAGAAGCTGTTAGGATATTCCTGGCATTTGCTGCATCCAAGAACTTCAAGGTCTACCAACTTGATGTAAAGTGTGCTTTCTTATATGGAGTGATTGATGAGGAGGTTTATGTCAAACAGCCACCTGGTTTTGTAGACCCTGATCATCCTGATTATGTCTGCAAGCTTGACAAAGCTCTTTATGGGCTGCATCAGGCACCCAGGAAGTGGTATGAGACACTATCTGAGTATCTCTGTAAGCATGGATACAGAAGAGGTACTATAGATGGAACTCTCTTCATCAAAGGACAGGGAAATGACTTATTGCTGGTTCAAGTATATGTTGATGACATCATCTTTGGTTCAACTAATCCAAAGCTCTGCAAAGACTTTGAGAAGCTGATGAAAGACAGATTTGAGATGAGTTCAATGGGAGAACTCAACTTCTTTCTGGGAATTCAAGTGAAGCAGGTTGAAGATGGCATCTTCATAAGTCAGTCAAAGTATGTTCAAGACATACTCAAGAGGTTCAATATGACTGATTGTAAGATTGCTAAGACACCCATAGCCAGAAACCACTCCCTTGGTCCAGATCTTGAGGGGGAGTGTGTAGATGAGCACTTATACAGGGCTATGATTGGGTCTCTTATGTATCTTACAGCTAGCAGGCCTGATATCATGTTTGCTACATGTATTTGTGCAAGATATCAAGCCAACCCTAAGATGTCTCACTTAATCACTGTGAAAAGGATTTTAAGATACCTCAAAGGTGCTTCAACACTTGGTCTATGGTATCCAAAGAATCCAAATTTCAATCTGTATGCCTATACAGACAGTGATTATGGTGGTTGCAATATGACTGCAAAGTCTACATCTGGGGGATGTCAATTCCTTGGTGGAAGGGTGGTCTCATGGCAATGCAAGAAACAATCCTGTGTGTCTGCATCAACTGCTGAGGCTGAATACATTGCTGCTGCAAGCTGCTGTGCTCAAGTGCTTTGGATTCAAAATCAGATGCTGGACTATGGATTTAACTTCAAAGAGACTCCTATCCACATAGACAACAATAGTGCTATCTCTATCACTGAGAACCCTGTGCAGCACTCAAGGACCAAACACATCAACATCAGGTATCATTTAATAAGGGATAACTATGAAAAAGGATTAATTACTAGTCAAAGTTCATACAGATGAACAATATGCTGATCTGTTCACCAAAGCTTTTGATGAACAGAGATTTAAGTATTTGATATCAGCTATTGGGATGATTAACTTTGAGTAGACTTTTTATTAAAACTAATTCTAATTATTTCTTCTTAAAATATGTGTGTCCTAAGTTGTCTAGTTCATCACTTTCATAAGCTCATGTTTTCTTTGGATGTAAAATTCTTTTTGAAGACTTTCCTTAGATTCTTGAAAATTTCTGATACTTCGGAAGATAAAATTTTATCTTCGGAAGAAAAACATGTCTTTAAAATAAATAACTGTCTAAGAGATTTTACCTCGGAAGAAGTAAAGATTCATCTTCCGAAGCTTAAAATTCTTATCTCAGACACTTATCTATTTTCAAGAACCTTTTCCTTCCGAAGCAAAATTAACCTTCGGAAGCTTTGTTTATTTTCATACAAAGCATTCAAGGGTTTATTTCTCTTCCGAAGCATAAATATCAAGACTCTCAGGAAAATCTTCCGAAGCCATTTTAGCTTCGGAAGCTTTTTATCAAAACTTCCGAAGACAAATAAACTTCGGAAGCTTTTCGAATTCCAAGAAAACTACTTTTTGAGCAAAAGTAAACTACCTTTTCAGAGGTGGGACCGACTTTCGGATTTCAAAGTTTATCCTCTTTCATTAACTTTGGTTCAAATCCCTTTTCATATAAATACCCAACGGTTCCCCCTCTTTCCCACTATCTTCCTCAATTCTACTGTTTCTCTAACCTAATTCTCTAAACCGCCTTTGCTTTCTACCTTTCTTCACCCTTAAGCTTCTAAAATGGCCAACCTTAACCGCAGAAACAACCCTGATTTCTCCATGCAACTACACAGGCAACATAATCAAGTTGCTCTGTTAAGCTCTGAGAAAGATGCAAGTTTCTCAGAGATTTGCCAATTCTTGACTCTGTCAAATTATTTCACCTCCCTAACCATTGATCCTACTCTGTATGAGGATCATCTGCTTGAATTCTGGAAGACCTGCCAAGAGGTCATTATGGATGGGGAGAAGGCACTGTCTGCCACAGTGCAAGGGAGGACAGTCTTCATCACTCCGGCCATCATTAACCAACATCTACAGCTGGATGATGAAGAAGGTGAGGTGTCCTTCCCAAAAGAAGCTGTTAATCATTCTTTTGAGCAGATGGGCTATGAGGGAGATTTCTCTGTAAAGACCTTTAGGAAAGGGAAGGTCTCATCCCAATGGAAATTCCTGCTCCATGTGGTTATCCACAGCTTGTCAAACAAGCATGGTGGATGGGACCAGATTCCTGAGGATCTCTCCTTTATAGTTCATGGAATGGTTCAGGGGGTCAAGTTCAGGTATTCACAATTTGTCTATACTAATTTACTTGCAAACTTAGACTCCTTAGAGTATTACATGTTTCCTAGATATGTTCAACACATTCTCAACTGTGAACTGGGCTCACAGTTGAGGGAAACAGGTAATATTCTTAAATTGGGACAGATGAAGCCCGGCATCTTTAAAATAATGAAGAAGCCAACTGTAGGCTTCTCTGGGGTAGAAACAGCCCTAGTCCCAAAAATGTTAGAGCTCATTGCTCAAGGTGACAACCTAGCAACACAAGCTAGTGTTGAACCCACACCTCTTTTGTCCTTACCATTAAAAAGACCAGAAATCACCCTCACCTACCAAAGAAAATCCAAACGAACCCCTGCTCAGGCTATTGAGTCTGTGCAGGCCCCCAAATACTCAACCTTACAGGAAGAAGTGGACACTAGAGCTCCCACTTCTCCTGAGGAGCAAACCACTCCCATTACTTCACCTATCAGGGCTGAGGTTCCTCAAGCTCACCCTGATGAGCTCAATAGCCCAACAACCTTAAGCCTTCACTCTGAGTCTCAACACTCAAGTGAACAACCTTCAGGGGACAGCTACCATCCCCAGCCTTTGGATCTCAACCAACCAATTCCCAACCTATCCTTTTACACTGATGAAGACTTAGGATTCAGTGAGTACCATGAGTCTCTCTTCTCCTCCCCTACTCAAAGAGAGATGAGTACCTCTGACTCTCCTCAGTCTATCCCCCATCAGTCACCTATTACTGAGGTGGACACTTCTGAACCTGTTCAGGATGTCCATATGGAAGAGGCTCTCACTTTTGAAAGTGATTACATCATTAAGACCTCAACCATGGCAACTCAGCCCATTGGCATCTCAACTGAGGCTGCCAGTGAGCAGAGGAAAACCAGCAGCCAAGAAACTCAAGCTGGTGGTGAGAGAGAGGACTTTGGTCCAATCATCTCATCCCCCAATGAATCTTCTGATGAAGATGAGGGGAATTTGAGACTAAAGGTGCAACAACTGTCAAAAACATGCACCTACTTAGTCTCTAAGGTTAGTCACTTGGAATCTCAGGTGACTACCCTGCAAAACAGGGTCAATGATCAGCAACTCCAGATTTCATATCTGCAGGAAAAACTAGCTGGGAGACCTTTAAGGAGAGCTCAACCAGGAACACAAGAACCTGTGGAAGTGATTGACTTATCCTCCAGCTCACCTATGCAAGTGGGTGATGCTACCAAAAAGGGGGAGAAAGTTGTTACAACCACAGAACCTGGGAGTTCTTCAGAGAGAATGGACATAGAGGACTCACCATCCTCACTTGCTGTTGTGCATTCTCAGCAACTTCCTCAAGTTCACATTAATGTGGACTCTATAGACTCTCTCATCAGGAGTCTCTTTGAGGAAGGCATACCAAGGGCTGTCTCATCTCCACCACTAGGAACTGGCAATCACATCATAAGGTGGAGGTATGATGATGACAGAAGAGCCCTCATACTTCAAAGAGTTCAAGGCCAACAAGAAGTTTTTCAATTCCAAAGCCTGAGCTTTTATGAAAGACTGGATTTAGTCAACTTGCCACTTGTCAATCCAAGCAATTCAAGACAAGCTGACAGGCTGGCTCAAAGAATCCAAGACAGGATCCTTGCAGAGTTCTCTCTAAGAAGGAGACTTAGGCAATCAGGCAATGTCATCGGTCAACTGGATGTTGAGGTGGACCCTAAGATTAGTTTCATAGGGGAAACCTTGACTGAAGGCCCAGTGACAGAACCTGAGACCCCTGTCTCATCATCAACAACTGCTGCTGAGGTCCAAACTCCATCTGAGACACCTGCTGGTGAAGGTGTTTCTCAGCCTCTCTCTGGCCAGAGCATGGAAGCTACTCCAAGCAATGAAGGCCAAGCTTCAATCCACCCTGAGTCACAAAGGTCTGTTGGTGACAAAGGGAAAAGGATAATGACTCCTGAGGAAATTGAGGAGGAAGAGAGAGAGAGGAAAAGGAGACTAAGGGGAGAAAGTTCCACTGGGTCATCTAGCTTCATGCAAGCTGCAATCAGGGCTGCTCCCAGACCAAATACTCAGGATGATGAGTTAAGGGCAGTCAGGATTACCTACTTACAGACCAGGAACTATGACATTGATGAGATCATCTCCCTCCCCTTAGAAGAACTAAATGAACTGGCTGACAGAGAAGTGTCAAGAGAGTTGAAGGAGAAAGAGGATGCAATGATACTTCTCCAACTCAAAGAGGAGAAGAGACAGAAAAGACTTTACAAGCATGCTCCTACTCTCTCACCAGTTCAAGAAAGTCCTGCACAGGAAGATGTGGCTCCACAAGAACCTCAGGTAGATAAAGAGGAAGATAGGATCAAAATGATCAACTACCTGAGTGCCACAGGCTTCTATCAGGCAGATGCACTTCTCCCTTTGTCCTATGA
Source organism: Flaveria ramosissima (assembly GCA_025215565.1). Lineage (NCBI taxonomy): Eukaryota > Viridiplantae > Streptophyta > Magnoliopsida > Asterales > Asteraceae > Flaveria > Flaveria ramosissima. The sequence goes on along the minus strand of CM046034.1, from coordinate 49,544,012 downwards.
CTTCATTGAGTTCGAGTATCTAAAGCAACTTGAGCTTGAGTTAGTCAAGGAAAGAAAGACAACCAAAAGGAAACTAAGGGAAGAAGCTGCAAAGTCAAGGGCCATCATTCAAAAGAATGCAAAGAAGTCTGCTGACAGACAAAGAATGGTGAGCTTCTTGAAGCTGTATGGATTCTCCGGAAGGAGACTTGGCCCCATGTCTCTATCCACTATGGATGAGCATATTAGGGTGATCAAGCAGAAGATTAAGAGTGGAGAACTTATTGACTTGCACTCTCTTCCAAGTCAAGTCCCACCTGAAGTGGAGGTCAAGTTTGAACAACCAGAGACACCTCAACCAGCACCTCCAGCTGAGCCCCAGCAAGCTTCATCTTCTGATCCTAGGCAGGGTCAAACTCCCTCTCCTCTGAACCTGTGAGGGAGGAACACCCAACTGAGAAAGACACTGATGATCAACATGGTGCTGCAGACCAGTCTTCTCAGTTAAAGACAACCAAGAGGAAGAAGAGGATGGCTTCTAAACCAAAGACAAAGAAGAAGAAGCCAAAGTCATCTACCTCTGCACCTCAGGCTGAATCAGATCAACCTGAGGAAGTGCATGATGAGGCAGCCCAATCAACTCCTATTCAAGTGGCTCCTCTAACTAGTGAGACACCCATCTTGTCCTGGACTTACTCTACCAATCCAGAGAGATGGACTGTTATCAGAGATCAAGGTGTTGAGAATGTCTACTCATGGCAAGACATAATCAACTTACCTCTGCATGATCTCTTTGAGATGAGAAGATACTATGAAAGTCTTGATGATCCTGACCATCTCATGAAGAAAGGAATGGTCCTGATTGTACTGAAGACTACCAACATTTGAAGATCTTCCAAGTGTTTTGGTAGCATCAGCCTAGGGGGAGTTTGTAAGGATTCCTGAAGTCTGATGCAACCCAAAACAGCCTAAGTGTCTCAGCAACATGCACTAAGTACTGAAGTGAAGAATGCTTCGGAAGTTTTACACAAAGCATTAGAAAATACTCTAAGTGTAAAATCTTCCGAAGCCAAGACCAATATCTTCCGAAGCCAAACATGAAGTCTTCCGAAGCTTCAGAGACAAAGTCTTCCGAAGCCTCATCCTATGAAGACAGATTTCTTCCGAAGACTTTTAGTACACATGCTTTATCTGATGTACTGTTCCATAAAGCACCTTTTCCGCTGCATCTCTGTAAAGTCACCAACTTACATGAGTTGGTGAAAAGGGTCTTGCTTTTGGTAACTGTACATTGAGGTCTTGAGTATTCAACTTTCCACTTTATGTACTTTATCCTTTTTGTATTGTATAAGGATGTGAGCTATGGCATGTCATAGTCACAAGGTCAAAAGGCAGATATGCCTTTTGATCCTACAATTGATTTTGTTAGTGTCTAGTCAATTGTATCCAGCTGGCTTTCAAAGTATAGCCGGCTGTAGGTTGTAGTATAAGTATTTCAAGTTCTTGTATCTTTTCTTTATGCTTTGTAACACTTGTAAAAGAACTTGAGAAAGCAATATACTGCCTCCTTGAAACCCATATCTCTTGTTCTGTCTCTTGCTTTACTTGTGTTCTTTGTATCACCTTTGGTTACCCAGTTCACTGTTTGATTAGAGCTTAGTTATTCTCCTTATTGTGTTGTTGTGTTGTAATTGTGCTTAAGCCCTTAAACGGTCCTGCAATATTGGATCAGAAGCAAGTGCTACCAAAATGAAGACCGAGAACCTAGGTAATGTGACCGTAGAAGTAGCTCGAGAGCATATGGATCTTTTAGCTGCAGTGGTTCATTCTTATGATGGACTTGTTGCCGAGAAGATTGGAAACTGCCATCTGGCAAATGAGGACTACGAGCAGGTGGACGAAATGGAGCTTGAGAGGATGGATATAATGTGGGCCTTAGCTAGTGCTGTCCGAAGGGCGAAGAAGTTTGTTAAAAAGACTGGACAGAACTTGGTAGCTACTAAGGATACCACATTTGGCTTTGACAAGAGCAAAGTGACCTGCTTCAACTGTGGAGAGAAGGGGCACTTCAAAAGAGAATGTGTCAAGCCAAAGAAGATGGGTAATGGGAACCCGTTCTCGTCCTTTACTCGCCAAGACAAGCAAGCTTCTAGTTCTACTTCATCAAATAAGGATCCAAAAGCCTTGACTGCTCATGATGATGAAGGACAGGATTGGAGTTTTAGGTTTGTCTCACCAGGAGAATCAAACATTGCCAGTGTAGAGGATATTGATGATGATACTGCGAGTGAAGGTGATCTAGCAGTTGAGATAGCAATGTCACATAGTGAAGAAGCAACTGCAGCCGAGGTCAGTTACAAGCCAAAGGAGGAGACTTCCACGTCAGAGACAGAAAAGATAGAATCACCAGAACCAGAGACATCTGATGCTGCGTTGATGGCTAGCTCTTCTGAACCAACTCGGGTAAGTACTACTGACCAAATGTTTAATAATCATGCTTGTTCTGATTGTGATACTTTTAGGAATAGCATAGATGAAAAATTTGCTTGGTTATTAGATCATAATGATAACTTAGTAAAAGATTTACAACTGTGCACTGAGGCTAATAGAGTACTAAAACAAAATGAGCATAGTTATAAAGAAAAGATAGACCTATTGACTAAACAGCTTAGGGAAACCGAAGTAGTTGCCTTTAACCAAGCAAATGACATTAGGTACTATCTAAACTCCCTAGAAGACACTAAGAAGCAAAAGGCAGTTCTAGAAGTAGAAGTTAATTCATTAAAACGAAAACTGCATAGTTGGACTAGTTCTTCACACATAGTTCAACACTTAGTGAGAGAAAGGAATAACGGGGAGGGATTGGGTTACAAAGTGGTTCCACCACCACCTGAGACCTTGATGAACACTAAGACTAGACCAGTAAATAATAACCCCATCAAGGATCACGTGGTGTTTACTCCTCTTGTTAGTGATCCAGATACCTCATGTTCATCTACTGAATCTGGACACAAACAAAAGGAGGCCACTTCAAAGGCAAAGGGTAAATTGCCTTGTGTTAATCTGGAAAATGAATTTGAAAAAGTTAACTTAAAGTCAGGGCCAAACAGAGTCAAATCAGAACCTAAAAGGACTTCAAATGTTAATTTCACTTGCTTCAAGTCAAAAACCAGTTAACCAAAAAGAGAAAGATGTTAAACAGGTTAAAACAGTAAATTTTGTTAAACCAGAGAAAACATCAAACGCACAAGAGTCAAAACCTAAAGTGATTGATGTTACTAGAGTGTCACGCACTTCTCCACAAAGAAAGTCTACTCGTAAAGTTGATAGCCGGTCATGCTACAACTGTGGAGAATGTGGACACATTGCTTCCTATTGTCCTTTCTATCAGACACCTAGGAAGAAGATTGATCTTCAGGACTCTAAACCTAAGTCTTCTAAGAGGAGTTCTCTGACTCCACCTAGAAGAGCTAGTGAACCTAAAGTCCAACCTGTAAGCCAGACGACTGTTTATCATAAACAGGCCTTGCACAAATCTGGCTTATGGAAAGAGAAGTCATCCTGCGTGTCTGATACTGATGACAAGAAGGGACCTGAGCTACCCTCACCCTCTAAGGGTCAATGGGTGGAGTTTATGATGTGTGATGCCTCTGGGAAACCCAAGCCAGTAAAGGCTTGGGTTCCTAACCTAAACTAATTCATTTACTTTGTATGTGCAGGGTGTTCGATACAGCGTTGAGACTAACACGTGGATTGTAGACAGCGGAGCATCCAGGCACATGACAGGAAATAGAGCCCTTTTATCCAACGTCAAGCAAATAAAAGGAGGGCATGTTTCCTTTGCTGGAAACAAGGGAGGCTATATCACAGCTCAGGGAGAAGTGGGAAATCAGAAAGTTAAGTTTGATAAGGTGAACTACGTTCAACAACTTCAGAATAACTTACTTTCTGTTTCCCAAATCTGTGATAAAGGATTTAAGGTCATCTTCGACAACAAGAAGTGTTACATGCTGAAGAAAGACTACGTGATCCCAGAGGACCAAGTTCTGATGACTGCTTCAAGACATAAAGACCTTTATGTCTTGGATCTGTCAACAGCTGCTACAACGGATCATGAGGTTTAGTGCTTTCTATCTAAAGCTACTGAGAAGGATTCCATCTCCTGGCATAGGAGAATGGGACACATTAGTCAAAGGAAGATGAATCATTTGATTCAGAAGGATTTGATGAGAGGAGTTAATGTCAAGAACTTCCAACTTCCTGACTTTTGTGTAGCTTGCAAGAAAGGCAAACAGACAAAGAAGTCTCATAAGGAGAAGAAAGTTCATTCAATAGAACTTCCTTGTTGATGCATGTATGTCCCTAGATCATGATTTGTAATGTAATGAATCTTGTTTGTCTGATTATGATATAATTTTATTGATTAATGAAATGACATGAATTGGTTATTACTTGTGATGTTTAATATTTCATTAATGAGTCGTGATTGAATTGATTGGGTTTATGATTGTTTGAATGGTTACACATTACGTTATACTAGTTAAAACATTCAAACTTAACTTAATGAAGTACTCATGCGAATGGCCCATGCGAATGGACCACACGCATGAATAACTTCATACGATTGACTCAATCGCACGACTGAACCAGGAGACTGAATCAGTCGTATGATTGACACATAAGATTGACTCAATCGCACGACTGAACACTCAGTCGTGCGTATGAATCAACCGCATGGTTCAATCGCACGACTGAACCATACTTATGGCCCAGTCGCACGATTGAACAATACTAACCTATAAATAGACCCAATTCGTGGAAAAACGGGAGCATTCATCCCATTACGATTCCAGACGTATCCTAGCCGTCCAGAGACCTCCCAAATCGTTCTCCAAGTTCACAGAACACATTAGATCGATTCCTAATCGATTTCTAACGTTGGATTCAATTCTTGATTGATTCTTCGTGTGTTCTCACTGATTGGATCGCCAATCAAATAGGATTCCGCACTATTTGAGTTGGTTTAACACGCTAATCACTAGGTATTTCGTTCAAATACCAGGTCCTAACAAGTGGTATCAGAGCTTTGGCTCTTGATTACGTGTTGATTCAATCAAGATTGCATAAAAGTTTGAGGTTTTGCACTAAAAACGCAATCTTTGGCATCAAAAGTGATCTTGGACGTTCCCTGCTCATCGAAGTTTGGTTTCTACGGACTTAGGCGATTAGGACTTGTGAAATTTCGAATTTTTACGGCTGAAACCCGTCAAACCTAGATAATTTCGCAAAACAGCAGCTTCAGTCGCACGAGTGACTCATTCGCACGACTGGACTCCATTCGCATTGCTCATTCGCACGATTGGACCTAGTCGCACCCTCATTCGGCCGACTGAACCGTTCGTTCGCATAGCTCATACGCACCAGTTTCATTCGCACGACTGAACCAATCGCCCAGTTCAGCCGCACGATTGAACCAGTCGCAGAGTTCATACGCACGATTAGACCATTCGCATCCTTCAGTCGCATCAGTGAAAGTTTGTTTGATTAGATTCTAAGTTTATTAGCCATGGAAGATCAGATGTCAGCCTTTACTGCTGGGAAGGACTCGAGGATTCAGAACCTGCTGTTGCTTGAGAGTGAGGTGGGTAATCACAATAAACCACCAAAGCTCTTGACTTTAGATGAGTTTCCCCACTGGAAACAACGTTTTGAGATCTACCTCAATGGAGTAGATCCTAATTTGTGGGAAGCCATTGAGATCGGTTATAGTACACCGGTGGGAGCTGATGGAGTTAAGTTAACATTAAGCGGGATGACAGACGCACAGAAAGTAAAGTACAATGCAGAGAAAAGGGTTTATGCATTGATCACTCAGTCTATCCCCAAAGACATATTCCACCAGTATTCAAAGAACAAGCAGTCCAAGAAACTGTGGGATGAGCTAGAGAAGAGGTATGATGGGAATGCGTCATTGAAGGCAATCAAGGCAAAGGAGTTAAAGAAAGAATTCGATAACTTCTCATCTATTGGTAACGAGAGTTTAGACGAAGTCATAGACAGATTTTACCACTTGATGAGCGAATTGCATACACATAGAGTGGAAACGACTATGGAAGAGAAAGTAAGCAACTTCGCAGACGGATTGCCTGATAAGTGGGATTCATTCGTGTCTAACCTGAGACAGAATGGAATGCTTGTGAAGCTGGATATTAATGACTTCATTCTTAAGTTGCGAGAAGAAGCGCTAAGGATGAAGTATAGAGCTCAGAAGTCTTCATACACATAAAATCCAGCTTTATACAACGCCACGCCTCAAGCTAAGACATCTGGAGCACCTCTCCAGACTTCATTTGTGTCTAGCTCATCAAGTCCTTCACATGCTTCTCCTTCTGGATCAGACACGTCAGGGTCATCATGTACCCACTATATTGGATCAGAAGCAAGTGCTACCAAATTGAAGACCGAGAACCTCGGTAATGTGACTGTAGAAGTAGCACGAGAACATATGGATCTTTTAGCTGCAGTGGTCCATTCATATGATGGACTTGTTGCCGGAAAGATTGGAAACTGCCATCTTGCAGATGAGGACTACGAGCAGGTGGACGAAATGAAGCTTGAGAGGATGGATATTATGTGGGCCTTAGCTAGCGCTGTCCGAAGGGCGAAGAAGTTTGTTAAGAAGACTGGACAGAACCTGGTAGCTACTAAGGATACCACATTTGGTTTTGACAAGAGCAAAGTGACCTGCTTCAACTGTGGAGAGAAGGGGCACTTCAAGAGAGAATGTGTCAAGTCAAAGAAGACGGGTAATGGGAACCCGTTCTCATCCTTTACTCGCCAAGACAAGCAAGCCTCCAGTTCTACTTCATCAAACAAGGATCCAAAAGCCTTGACTGCTCATGATGATGAAGGACAGGATTGGAGTTTTAGGTTTGTCTCACCAGGAGAATCTAACATTGCCAGTGTTGAGGATTTTGATGATGATTCTGCGAGTGAAGGTGATCTAGCAGTTGAGATAGCAATGTCACATAGTGAAGAAACAACTGCAGCCGAGGTCAGTTACAAGCCAAAGGAGGAGACTTCCACGTCAGAGACAGAAAAGATAGAATCTCCAGAACCAGAGACATCTGATGCTGCGTTGATGGCTAGCTCTTCTGAACCAACTCGGGTAAGTACTACTGACCAAATGTTTAATAATCATGATTGTTCTGATTGTGATACTTTTAGAAATAGCATAGATGAAAAATTTGCTAGGTTATTAGATCATAATGATAACTTAGTAAAAGATTTACAACTGTGCACTGAGGCTAATAGAGTACTAAAACAAAATGAGCATAGTTATAAAGAAAAGATAGACCTATTGACAAAACAGCTTAGAGAAACCGAAGTAGTTGCCTTTAACCAAGCAAATGACATTAGGTACTATCTAAACTCCCTAGAAGAAACTAAGAAGCAAAAGGCAGTTCTAGAAGTAGAAGTTAATTCATTAAAACAGAAACTGCATAGTTGGACTAGTTCTTCACACATAGTTCAACACTTAGTGAGAGAAAGAAATAACGGGGAGGGATTAGGCTACAAAGTGGTCCCACCACCACCTGAGACCTTGATGAATACTAAGTCTAGACCAGTAAATAATAACCCCATCAAGGATCATGTGGTGACTACTCCTCTTGTTACTGATCCAGACACATCATTTTCATCTAATGAATCTGGAAAGAAACAAAAGGAGGCCACTTCAAAGGCAAAGGGTAAATTGCCTTGTGTTAATCTGGAAAATGAATTTGAAAAAATTAACTTAAAGTCAGGGTCAAACAGAGTCAAATCAGAACCTAAAAGGACTTCAAATGTTACTTTTTCACATGCTTCAAGTCAAAACCAGTTAACCAAAAAATGGAACATGTTAAACAGGTTAAAACAGTTAATTTTCTTAAACCAGAGAAAACATCAAACATACAAGAGTCAAAACCTAAAGTGATTGATGTTACTAGAGTGTCACGCACTTCTTCACAAAGAAAGTCTACTCATAAAGTTGATAGAAGGTCATGCTACAACTGTGGAGAATGTGGACACATTGCTTCCTATTGTCCTTTCTATCAGACACCTAGGAAGAAGATTGATCTTCAGGACTCTAGGCCTAGGTCTTCTAAGAGGAGTTCTTTGACTCCACCTAGAAGATCTAGTGAACCTAAAGTCCAACCTGTAAGCCAGACGACTGTTTATCATAAACAGGCATTGCACAAATCTGGCTTATGGAAAGAGAAGTCATCCTGCGTGTCTGATACTGATGACAAGAAGGAACCTGAGCTATCCTCACCCTCTAAGGGTCAATGGGTGGAGTTTATGATGTGTGATGCCTCTGGGAAACCCAAGACAGTAAAAGCTTGGGTTCCTAACCTAAACTAATTCATTTACTTTGTATGTGCAGGGTGTTCGATATAGCGCTGAGACTAACACGTGGATTATAGACAGCGGAGCATCCAGGCACATGACAGGAAATGGAGCCCTTTTATCAAACGTCAAACAAATAAAAGGAGGGCATGTTTCCTTTGAAGGAAACAAGGGAGGCTACATCACAGCTCAGGGAGAAGTGGGAAATCAGAAAGTTAAGTTTGATAAGGTGAACTACGTTCAACAACTTCAGAATAACTTACTTTCTGTTTCCCAAATCTGCGATAAAGGATTTAAAGTCATCTTCGACAACAAGAAGTGTTACGTGCTGAAGAAAGACTACATGATCCCAGAGGACCAAGTTCTGATGACTGCTTCAAGATATAAAGACCTTTATGTCTTGGATCTGTCAACAGCTGCTACAACGGATCATGAGGTTCAGTGCTTTCTATCTAAAGCTACTGAGAAGGATTCCATCTCCTGGCATAGGAGAATGGGACACATTAGTCAAAGGAAGATGAATCATTTGATTCAGAAGGATTTAGTGAGAGGAGTAAATGTCAAGAATTTCCAACTTCCTGACTTTTGTGTAGCTTGCAAGAAAGGCAAACAGACAAAGAAGTCTCATAAGGAAAAAAAAGTTCATTCCATAGAACTTCCTCTTGAACTTCTTCACATGAATCTGTTTGGTCCAGTCAGTACAAGGAGCATTGCAGGCGACTTGTATTGTTTTGTGGTCACTGATGACTACTCAAGGTTCACTTGGGTAATGTTTCTGAAATCCAAATCAGAAACATTTGATTCATTCAAGGAATTAGTAACCACACTGGAATCTCTCTATAAGCTAAAAGTTAGACAAGTACGCTCAGACAACGGGACAGAATTCAAGAATCAATGGATGGAGGCATACTGCAAGGAAAAGGGAATTGTGCATCAATTCACGTCTGCCTACACGCCTCAGATGAATGGTGTTGCTGAGAGGAAGAACAGAAGCTTGATAGAGACTGCACGGACTATGCTGGCTGACTCGAAACTGCCTATCCAATTCTGGAATGAAGCAGTGGCAAATGCATGTTATACACTGAATCGAGTCCTAATAGTCAAGCGCCACGGAAAGACATATTATGAGCTACTACAAAGACGCAAACCGAATTTGGAGTATCTTGAACCTTTTGGCGCGCCGTGTACACTTCTGAAGAAGACACAAGAAGGCAAATTCAGCGAGAAGGCAGATAAAGGAATTTTTCTAGGATACAACATACCGAACAAACGAGTTTACAATAACTCAACGGGTCTTGTAGAAGTGTGGTGTAATGTCGACGTTCAGAGATATACCACACCACCTACAGGCAAAGGACCTGCATACTTCTTCGATTATGATGGATTCTTCAAGTCCTTCAACATTCCTCTCTCTCCCTCGGATGATGAGTTAGTTACTAGGATGATGTATGATATTCTGAATACACCATCTAGCACACAGGGAGAATCATCTACTCAGTCAGGGGGAGTAGTCAATGACAGTGACTCCTCCTCTGAAGATGAAGCTGAAGCAGATGACCAGAACAGTCAGGAGGAACAGGTTCCAGTTCCTGAAAGTCCACAAGCATCTACGAGGTGGCTGTTCCAAATGTTCATAATCTCGGTTCTGAGGTGGCTGTTCCTACTACTCCTGGATCACGACTAAACGTCTATCATCCCCTTGACAATGTTATTGGGGATGTCAGATCAGGAGTACAAACCCGAAATCAGCTATACTCAGCTGATTACGCCTCAGTTATGGAGAAAGGTTACATTCATGATGGTGCTTTCCGATGTTTTGTTTCGCAGGTTGAGCCAAAATATGTCAGTGAAGCACTAAATGATGAGGCGGGGGTGAGTGCTATGCAAGAAGAACTTCTGCAGTTTAAGAAGTTAGGTGTATGGACTCTGGTTGATAGACCTAAAGGTGCTAAAGTCATTGGCACCAAATGGGTCTGAAATGCAAGAAGGATGACCAAGGAGTCATTATCAGGAACAAAGCTCGATTGGTGGTTCAAGGTTTTCGCCAAGTCGAGGGGATTGACTACAATGAGGTGTTTGCACCCGTGGCAAGGATGGAAGCAATTCGTATCTTCCTTGCCTATGCATCGTACATGAAGATTAAAGTCTACCAATTAGATGTGAAGAGTGCATTCCTTCATGGGAAAATCAGGGAAACAGTCTATGTAAGTCAACCCGAGGGATTTGAAGATCCTTATCATCGGGATAGAGTTTACAAGCTCGACAAAGCTTTGTACGGGCTTCATCAAGCTCCTCGAGCTTGGTATGAGAAACTCTCGACTCATCTTGTGAAACACGGCTTTCGCAGGGGAGTCATTGACTGTACACTGTTTATTAAAGAAAAGGATGGCGACCTACTGCTTGTACAGATATATGTTGATGACATAATCTTCGGGTCCAAGAACGAAGAGTTATGCAAAGAGTTTGAAGCAGTGATGAAGAAAGAGTTTGAGATGAGTGCTATGGGGGAGATGAAGTTCTTTCTTGGGTTACAGGTGGATCAAACACCTAATGGGATCTTTCTACATCAGACCAAGTATGTAGGAGACATTCTCAGTCGTTTTGACATGGAGAATGCTTCTGCTGCTGGGACTCCACTTGCTACGAATCATGATATAGCACCTGATGAGAATGGAGATTTTGTAGATGCCACTATGTACCGAGGAATGATTGGATCCCTCATGTATCTCACTGCCTCAAGACCTGATATTATGTATGCTACATGTCTATGTTCTAGATATCAGGCTAAACCAAAGGTCAACCATCTGATCGGGGTCAAGAGGATTTTTCATTATCTGAAGGGTACACCCACACTTGGCTTGTGGTATCCTCATGATGATGACTTTGAGCTTACCGCGTATAGTGACTCGGATTACGGGGGCTGCAAGATGAACTACAAGTCTACATCAGCGGGGTGTCAATTCTTTGGGAGAAGATTAGTTACCTGGCAGTGTAAGAAGCAGACATCGGTTGCATTGTCAACCTGTGAAGCCGAATATGTTGCTGCTGCAAGTTGCTGTTCACAAATCATCTGGATTCAACAGCAAATGCGGGATTACAGTTTAAAATTCTCATCTACTCCTATTTTTGTTGATAACTCTGCTGCAATTGCAGTAACTAAAAATCCGGTTCAACATCCTAAGACCAAACACATCGGTATTAAATACCATTTCATAAGAGATTGCTTTGAAAAGAACTTAATTGATGTGGTTAAAATTAATACTGATTTTCAACGCGCTGACCTCTATACTAAGCCTTTGATAAACCACGTTTTCAATATTTGCTAGAGGTCAACGGCGTTAAAAAGAAAAGTGAGGTAATTCCTGATGATGATAATGTGTAGTCCGATGTAGTTTAGTTAAAGTTTATTTTATTTTATTTTATTTATTTTATTTGTGTCTGTTTTATTTAAGCTCATGTTATTTTGCTGTTTATTAAAATCCTAAAATAATTAAACCAGAAATGATTTTAGTATTTTAGGGGGAGAATATGTCAGCAAGTTAACATTAAAAAAAAAATTGAGGGAGAAGGAGTAACTAGCTGAAATAAGGTAGATTGTGTCTGTGATATCGATTCAATACCTTTGGAAAATGATAGTACACAGGAACAAATCAAGAGGGATTTTAAAAATTTTAAGTTTTGAAAAGATGCAAAAGTTCAAAGTATAAGTCTGTGTAGTCTAAGCAATATAAAAAGGGAAGATGATAGAAAATTGGCAACTCCTAAGGTGACACAAAGAAAGTAGACTTAGAGGCTGCTAGACCACAAATGATATGTTGGTAGATTCAACACAATAGACAATTAGACTTGATTGGTGATCTCAAGATCAAACTAAGTTGTTCAACTGACTGTGGGCTTCCATCTTATCACTGGTTAACACAATCAAATATATTCCAATAAGGGGTAATGAGCATCTAAACGCCACAAATGTGTGCGGATGACCATTATTAGAGCAAAGCAAGAAAAAAATGAAAGACAAATGCAATAAAGCTAATGACTTATGTTGTTGGTGCATTTTGTGTAAAATAAAATAAGCTGCTCTAACAAGGAGATAGGTTGTGTGCCTCTCTGCTGTGCGATGGCACTGACCTGAGGATAAGCATAACCTAGATATTCTAGAATTCATTGTTGTTTGCCGCCTCTCTGCTGTGCGATGGCACTGACCTGAGGACATGCTTCTCTTTGAAAGCTCTAAGAATAGTCTCTTCTTGTAATAATACCCGTAGACCACTCAAAAGCTTCTGAGGAATGTTGATTATCATATAAGTGTGGGATCCACAAATGTTAGTTGAAATAATTAAACCTAAATCAGTCACCAGTCTACGTCAAAAGTCTGTGTATGGATTTAAGTGGACAAACATACTGACAATCATTGTGGCTACATGCTCAAAAGTTCAAATCAATGTGAAAATCTAAGAGTTTCAGTATGAGTTCCTTAAGTTGCTAACGACTCTGGATGAACACCAAGAACTTAAGTATCAAAAGGTTTTAATAACAAGTCCCAAATGATTTGACTTACCTGTATGATTCCAAAATTGAATTGGTCCAGATATGATCAATCTAAGTTGAAGCTGTCTACTCCCGAACCGAATCCAGTAGATATCAATCTCTGGATTTATCTCTCACAAAAAGCCAAAAATAAGTTTGTTTATGTAATTAGTTTAAGTTTTTAAATTAGTTAGTCGTTTTTATTTTAATTTTAGTCGTGTGTCGGGCTACATCAGGAAAATCAGAAGGAATCAACTCACTAAAAGGGTCATGTCTGAGATGACCATATGTGCTTTGAAAGTTTAATATAGTCACGTCTGAGGTGACAAAGTGTTTTTAAAAGGATCACGTCTGAGGTGATCAAAATGTTTTCAAGATAAAATTGGTCACGTCTGAGGTGATCAAAATGTTTTCCAGATAAGATGATCATGTCTAAGATGATCAAAGGTTCATAACGTTAATTTCAGAAAGTTAAAAGGGGTTTTAAATGTAAATTGGTCAAAATGGCAGAAAATTAACTAAGTATGACCCATTCGCACGAATGGACCATACGTATGGACTAACCATACGAATGGAATCCATTCGCACGAATGAACTATGAGTATGGACCATCAAACCGAATGGCCCATACGATTAGCCCAGTCGGAGGCTTAAGTGCGAACGAGTGAGTCAGTCGCACGACTGAAATCCAATCGGACGACTGGAGAAGGGCAACTGACTCAATCGCACGACTGAGTCCCACTCGCACGACTGAAAGGTGCGTATGAACTCAGTCGCACGATTGGATTTAGGGTTAGTATAAATAGAGGAGGAGTCGGTCGCAGAGACTCATCACCCTCAAAGAAACCCTAAATCGCACGACTTAACCAAACTCTGCCAAAATTTCCTTTGATTCCTAATACACCCGATTCTTGAGTACTGATCATCTTCATCGACTTTACAGGTAAATTGAAGTGGAAAGGAACCAAAATAGTGTTCATTGTGACTCCAGATCTGTGAAATTTGAACAGAAAGCAAACCGTGACGTGTGTGACAAAATGACCTAACTAAATGGCTCAAACTAATGAAATTAAAGATGTTAGGTGTTACACGAATGGGTTGCGAGTCTAATGAACCAGAACACGAAGTCTAAACCTCAAAATTGGTGAAAAAGTTAATTTGAATTGAACGGACAGGATGTCATACGATTGGACAGGCGGATGAACTTCAGTCGCACGACTGAAGGGGGCGATTCACTTAACCGCACGACTGAACCATGCGTATGAGACTCAGTCGCACGACTGGTGTAACCGCATAAGAGTACATGCGCATGAGTCCAGTCGCACACTCAGTCGTACGCATGAGATCATTCGCACGTCTGAACCTCAATCGCACTGCTCAGTCGCACGACTGATTTCAGTCGCACAACCTCAATCGCATGACAGAAACATTCTATTCAAGTTTAAGTATTTCATTATGCTCTTAGCCAAAGGTACTAATGGTTATATTGTTATGTGTTACAGATGGCGAGTCGATGGACCATGAGCACAAAGCATAACATATGTGCTCATCTGGATTTGACATCCAGGAACGCAGCTGACTTCTCAGGCATTATTACGTTTCTGTTGAGATCCAGGATTGCTCATGCTATCTCTACACCATGCACGCCGTATAGATCAGTGCAGCAGGCCTTCTGGGAAGGCGCGACTGTTGATAGATCCTCTGAGCCTCATTGCATCAGGAGTACGATCTTTGGTGAGGCTATTACCATCTCAGAGGAGGATTTGAGGATTGTTCTACAGTTAGGGGATGATGCTGATTGTCCTACTCGTCTACACCCCCTCACGGTCAGAGGATGTTTTATGAGAGCCAAGTACTCTGGGGACATCAATGCTGGGGTACTCAACAAGAGTAACCTCTGTCCCCAGTTCAAGTATCTTGCGCATGTTCTACTGAAGTGCATAGCGTCAAGGAAGGGAGGATTTGATGAGTTGTCGGATCAGATCCAGAACGCTTATGCTGCATTGGTGCTGAACCACCCGTTCAGCTTCTCCAAAATGATCTTCACCTACCTGGTGGAGAACATTGAGGGGAAAGGGAAGGAAGGCTTCTGCATGTATCCGAGGTTTATGCAGATGATTATCGATCAGAAGCTTCCCTCCCTGCCGAAGGAGAAGGAGGATGCTGTAGTGCTGGAGGTCATGGATGACACTACGTCAGGCAGGATTATTGCATGGGCTTATTTTGATGACCTTAACGCGTATGCAGTTAAGAGGGAACAGGGCATAGAGTACTTCAGGTTTCCACATGATCTGAAGACTCCACCTGGTTTTGAGCTCAACCAGCTGGCTAAGCTAAAGCTGCTGTATGCTGATCCAAGAAAGATGTCAGGCTGGTTCGAGGCTGCCCTGAAGAAGGAGTACCATACCAGATGGGTTAACTTCAGACCACAACAGCCTACTAGGTATATAAGAAGGTCTGAGGTTGATGCCATTACTGGCAAACCCAAGATTGTGTTGAAGTGGAGTCCTCCGCGCACTATGTCGAGAATCCCTCTCAGGGAAATGCCACAGGACTTCACTCCACACTTCAAATGGTGGTACTGTGATTGGAGAACTGCTGAAGCTGTCATAGTTCTGAATAAAGAGGGCCAAATGGATACTATCAGGGTATTCGACCCGATGTGGCTAACCAACTTGTCTGCTAATGATGTCTATACATTATACAAGTGGCCACTGTTCTATGACACACAAGACATTGTACAAGCCCTCCAGTTCCAGAATGTTATACGACTTTGCTTTGCGTTTGAGATTCACGCAGGAGTCACTAAAGAGGAGAAGTACAAGAAGTATAAGGAGGTTATGCAGAAGACAAGAGATTAGATAGATCTAGGTCCAAGGGGGAGTTTGTTGATGCATGTATGTCCCTAGATCATGATTTGTAATGTAATGAATCTTGTCTGTCTGATTATGATGTAATTGTATTGATTAATGAAATGACATGAATTGGTTGTTACTTGTGATGTTTAATATTTCATTAATGAGTCGTGATTGAATTGATTGGGTTTATGATTGTTTGAATGGTTACACATTACGTTATACTAGTTAAAACATTCAAACTTAACTTAATGAAGTTCTCATGCGAATGGCCCATGCGAATGGACCACACGCATGAATAACTTCATACGATTGACTCAATCGCACGACTGAACCAGGAGACTGAATCAGTCGTATGATTGACACATAAGATTGACTCAATCGCACGACTGAACACTCAGTCGTGCGTATGAATCAACCGCATGGTTCAATCGCACGACTGAACCATACTTATGGCCCAGTCGCACGATTGAACAATACTAACCTATAAATAGACCCAATTCGTGGAAAAACGGGAGCATTCATCCCATTACGATTCCAGACGTATCCTAGCCGTCCAGAGACCTCCCAAATCGTTCTCCAAGTTCACAGAACACATTAGATCGATTCCTAATCGATTTCTAACGTTGGATTCAATTCTTGATTGATTCTTCGTGTGTTCTCACTGATTGGATCGCCAATCAAATAGGATTCCGCACTATTTGAGTTGGTTTAACACGCTAATCACTAGGTATTTCGTTCAAATACCAGGTCCTAACATTCCTCTTGAACTTCTTCACATGGATCTGTTTGGTCCAGTCAGTACAAAGAGCATCGCAGGCGACTTGTGCTATTTTGTGGTCACTGATGACTACTCAAGGTTCACTTGGGTAATGTTTTTGAAATCCAAATCAGAAAAATTTGAGTCATTCAAGGAGTTAGTAACCACACTGGAGTCTCTCTACAAGCTAAAAGTTAGACAAGTACGCTCAGACAACGGGACAGAATTCAAGAATCAATGGATGGAGGCATACTGCAAGGAAAAGGGAATTGTGCATCAATTCACTTCTGCCTACACGCCTCAGATGAATGGTGTTGCTGAGAGGAAGAACAGAAGCTTGATAGAGACAGCACGGACTATGCTGGCGGACTCGAAACTGCCTATCCAATTCTGGAATGAGGCAGTGGCAAATGCATGTTATACACTGAATCGAGTCCTGATAGTCAAACGCCATGGAAAGACATGTTACGAGCTACTACAAAGACGCAAACCGAATTTGGAGTATCTTGAACCTTTTGGCGCGCCGTGCACACTTCTGAAGAAGACACAAGAAGGAAAATTCAGCGAGAAGGCAGATGAAGGAATCTTTCTAGGATACAACATACCGAACAAGCGAGTTTACAACAACTCAACGGGTCTTGTAGAAGTGTGGTGTAATGTTGACGTTCAGCGATATACCACACCACCTACAGGCAAAGGACCCGCCTACTTCTTCGACTATGATGGATTCTTCAAGTCCTTCAACATCCCTCTCTCCCCCTCGGATGATGAGTTAGCTACTAGGATGATGTATGATATCCTGAATACACCATCTAGCTCACAAGGAGAATCATCTACTCAGTCAGGGGGAGTAGTCAATGACAGTGACTCCTCCTCTGAAGATGAAGCTGAAGCAGATGACCAGAACAGTCAGGAGGAACAGGTTCCAGTTCCTGAAAGTCCACAAGCATCTACCAGTGATGCACCTTCGACTTCGGAACCTCAAACTCCAACTACCTCAGATGCAGAACCAAATGTTCATAATCTCGGTTCTGAGGTGACTGTTCCTACTACTCCAGGATCACGACTAAACGTCTATCATCTCCTTGACAATGTTATTGGGGATGTCAGATCAGGAGTACAAACCCGAAATCAGCTATACTCAGCTGATTACGCCTCGGTTATGGAGAAGGGTTACATTCATGATGGTGCTTATCGATGTTTTGTCTCGCATGTAGAGCCAAAATATGTCAGTGAGGCACTAAATGATGAGGCGTGGGTGAGTGCCATGCAAGAAGAACTTCTGCAAGTCAAGAAGTTAGGTGTATGGACTCTGGTTGATAGACCTAAAGGTGCTAAAGTCATTGGCACCAAATGGGTACTAAAATGCAAGAAGGATGACCAAGGGGTCATTATCAGGAACAAAGCTCGATTGGTGGTTCAAGGTTTTCGTCAAGTCGAGGGGATTGACTACAATGAGGTGTTTGCACCCGTGGCAAGGATGGAAGCCATTCGTATCTTCCTTGCCTATGCACCGTACATGAAGATTAAAGTCTACCAATTAGATGTGAAGAGTGCATTCCTTCATGGGGAAATCAGGGAAATAGTCTATGTAAGTCAACCCGAGGGATTTGAAGATCCTTATCATCGGGATAGAGTTTACAAGCTCGACAAGGCTTTATACGGGCTACATCAAGCTCCTCGAGCTTGGTATGAGAAACTCTCGACTCATCTTGTGAAACACGGCTTTCGCAGGGGAGTCATTAACTGCACACTGTTTATTAAAGAAAAGGATGGCGACTGAACCAATCGCCCAGTTCAGCCGCACGATTGAACCAATCGCAGAGTTCTTACGCACGATTAGACCATTCGCATCCTTCAGTCGCATCAGTGAAAGTTTGTTTGATTAGATTCTAAGTTTATTAGCCATGGAAGATCAGATGTCAGCCTTTACTGATGGGAAGGACTCAAGGATACAGAACCTGCTGTTGCTTGAGAGTGAGGTGGGTAATCACAATAAACCATTAAAGCTCTTGACTTTAGATGAGTTTCCCCACTGGAAACAACGTTTTGAGATCTACCTTAATGGAGTAGATCCTAATCTGTGGGAAGCCATTGAGATCGGTTATAGTACACCGGTGGGAGCTGATGGAGTTAAGTTAACGTTAAGCGGGATGACAGACGCACAGAAAGTAAAATACAATGCAGAGAAAAGGGTTTATGCATTGATCACTCAGTCTATCCCCAAAGATATATTCCACCAATATTCAGAGAACAAACAGTCCAAGAAACTGTGGGATGAGCTAGAGAAGAGATATGATGGGAATGCGTCATTGAAGGCAATCAAGGCAAAGGAGTTAAAGAAGGAATTTGATAACTTCTCATCTATTGGTAACGAGAGTTTAGACGAAGTCATAGACAGATTTTACCACTTGATGAGCGAATTGCATACACATGGAGTTCAAACAACCATGGAAGAGAAAGTGAGCAACTTCGCAGACGGATTGCCTGATAAGTGGGCTTCATTTGTGTCTAACCTTAGACAGAATGAAATGCTTATAAAGCTGGATATAAATGACTTCATTCTTAAGTTGCGAGAAGAAGCACTAAGGATGAAGTATAGAGCTCAGAAGTCTGCGTACACACAAAATCCAGCTTTATACAACGCCACGCCTCAATCTAAGACATCTGGAGTACCTCTCCAGACTGCATTTGTGTCTAGCTCGTCAGGTCCTTCACATGCTTCTCCTTCTGGATCAGACACGTCAGGGTCATCATGTACCCACTATATTGGATCAGAAGCAAGTGCTACCAAATTGAAGACCGAGAACCTCGGTAATGTGACCGTAGAAGTAGCACGAGAGCATATGGATCTTTTAGCCGCAGTGGTTCATTCATATGATGGACTTGTTGCTGGGAAGATTGGAAACTGCCATCTGGCAGATGAGGACTACGAGCAGGTGGATGAAATGGAGCTTGAGAGGATGGATATAATGTGGGCCTTAGCTAGCGCTGTCCGAAGGGCGAAGAAGTTTGTTAAGAAGACAGGACAGAACTTGGTAGCTACTAAGGATACCACATTTGGCTTTGACAAGAGCAAAGTGACCTGCTTCAACTGTGGAGAGAAGGGGCACTTCAAGAGAGAATGTGTCAAGCCAAAGAAGACGGGTAATGGGAACCCGTTCTCGTCTTTTACTCGCCAAGACAAGCAAGCCTCCAGTTCTACTTCATCAAACAAGGACCCAAAAGCCTTGACTGCTCATGATGATGAAGGACAGGATTGGAGTTTTAGGTTTGTCTCACCAGGAGAATCTAACATTGCCAGTGTTGAGGATATTGATGATGATTCTGCGAGTGAAGGTGATCTAGCAGTTGAGATAGCAATGTCACATAGTGAAGAAACAACTGCAGCTGAGGTCAGTTACAAGCCAAAGGAGGAGACTTCCACGTCAGAGACAGAAAAGTCAGAATCACCAGAACCAGAGACGTCTGATGCTGCGTTGATGGCTAACTCTTCTGAACCAACATAGGTAAGTACAACTGACAAAATGTTTGATAATCATGCTTGTTCTGATTGTGATACGTTTAGGAATAGCATTGATGAAAAATTTGCTAGGTTATTAGATCACAATGATAACTTAGTAAAAGATTTACAACTGTGCACTGAGGCTAATAGAGTACTAAAACAAAATGAGCATAGTTATAAAGAAAAGATAGACCTATTGACTAAACAACTTAGGGAAACCGAAGTAGTTGCCTTTAACCAAGCAAATGACATTAGGTACTATCTAAACTCCCTAGAGGACACTAAGAAGCAAAAGGCAGTTCTAGAAGTAGAAGTTAATTCATTAAAACAGAAACTGCACAGTTGGACTAGTTCTTCACATATAGTTCAACACTTAGTGAGAGAAAGGAATAACGGGGAGGGATTAGGCTACAAAGTGGTTCCACCTCCACCTGAGACCTTGATGAACACTAAGTCTAGACCAGTAAACAACAACCCCATCAAGGATCATGTGGTGACTACTCCTCTTGTTACTGATCCAGACACATCATGTTCATCTACTGAATCTGGACAGAAACAAAAGGAGGCCAAAGGCAAAGGGTAAATTGCCTTGTGTTAATCTGGAAAATGAATTTGAAAAAGTTAACTTAAAGTCAGGGTCAAACAGAGTCAAATCAGAACCTAAAAGGACTTCAAACGTTAATTTTTCACATGCTTCAAGTCAAAAATCAGTTAACCAAAAAGTGGAACATGTTAAACAGGTTAAAACAGTAAATTTTGTTAAACCAGAGAAAACATCAAACATACAAGAGTCAAAACCTAAAGTGATTGATGTTACTAGAGTGTCATGCACTTCTCCACAAAGAAAGTCTACTTATAAAGTTGATAGCAGGTCATGGTACAACTGTGGAGAATGTGGACACATTGCTTCCTATTGTCCTTTCTATCAGATACCTAGGAAGAAGATTGATCTTCAGGACTCTAGACCTAGGTCTTCTAAGAGGAGTTCTCTAACTCCACCAAGAAGATCTAGTGAATCTAAAGTCCAACCTGTAAGCCAGACGACTGTTTATCATAAACAGGCATTGCACAAATCTGGCTTATGGAAAGAGAAGTCATCCTGCGTGTCTGATACTGATGACAAGAAGGAACCTGAGCTACCCTCACCCTCTAAGGGTCAATGGGTAGAGTTTATGATGTGTGATGCCTCTGGGAAACCCAAGACAGTAAAGGCTTGGGTTCCTAACCTAAACTAATACATTTACTTTGTATGTGCAGGGTGTTCGATACAGCGCTAAGACTAACACGTGGATTATAGACAGCGGAGCATCCAGGCACATGACAGGAAATAGAGCCCTTTTATCAAACGTCAAACAAATAAAAGGAGGGCATGTTTCCTTTGCAGGAAACAAGGGAGGATGCATCACAGCTCAGGGAGAAGTGGGAAATCAGAAAGTTAAGTTTGATAAGGTGAACTACGTTCAACAACTTCAAAATAACTTACTTTCTGTTTCCCAAATCTGTGATAAAGGATTTAAAGTCATCTTCGACAACAAGAAGTGTTACGTGCTGAAGAAAGAATACATGATCCCAGAGGACCAAGTTCTGATGACTGCCTCAAGATATAAAGACCTTTATGTCTTGGATCTGTCAACAGCTACTGCAACGGATCATGAGGTTCAATGCTTTCTATCTAAAGCTACTGAGAAGGACTCAATCTCCTGGCATAGGAGAATGGGACACATTAGTCAAAGGAAGATGAATCATTTGATTCAGAAGGATTTAGTGAGAGGAGTAAATGTCAAGAACTTCCAACTTCCTGACTTTTGTGTAGCTTGCAAGAAAGGCAAACAGACAAAGAAGTCCCATAAGGAAAAAAAAGTTCATTCAATAGAACTTCCTCTTGAACTTCTTCACATGGATCTGTTTGGTCCAGTCAGTACAAGGAGCATTGCAGGCGATTTGTACTGTTTTGTGGTCACTGATGACTACTCAAGGTTCACTTGGGTAATGTTTCTGAAATCCAAATCAGAAACATTTGAGTCATTCAAGGAATTAGTAACCACACTGGAATCTCTCTACAAGCTAAAAGTTAGACAAGTACGTTCAGACAACGGGACAGAATTCAAGAATCAATGGATGGAGGCATACTGCAAGGAAAAGGGAATTGTTCATCAATTCACTTCTGCCTACACGCCTCAGATGAATGGTGTTGCTGAGAGAAAGAACAGAAGCTTGATAGAGACTGCACGGACTATGCTGGCAGACTCGAAACTGCCTATCCAATTCTGGAATGAGGCAGTGGCAAATGCATGTTATACACTGAATCGAGTCCTAATAGTCAAGCGCCACGGAAAGACATGTTATGAGCTACTACAAAGACGCAAACCAAATTTGGAGTATCTTGAACCTTTTGGCGCGCCGTGTACACTTCTGAAGAAGACACAAGAAGGAAAATTCAGCGAGAAGGCAGATGAAGGAATTTTTCTAGGATACAACATACCGAACAAGCGAGTTTACAATAACTCAACGGGTCTTGTAGAAGTGTGGTGTAATGTCGACGTTCAGAGATATACCACACCACCTACAGGCAAAGGACATGCATACTTCTTCGGTTATGATGGATTCTTCAAGTCCTTCAACATTCCTCTCTCTCCCTCGGATGATGAGTTAGCTACTAGGATGATGTATGATATTCTGAATACACCATCTAGCACACAGGGAGAATCATCTACTCAGTCAAGGGGAGTAGTCGATGACAGTGACTCCTCCTCTGAAGATGAAACTGAAGCAGATGACCAGAACAGTCAGGAGGAACAGGTTCCAGTTCCTGAAAGTCCACAAGCATCTACGAGTGATGCTCCTTCGACTTCGGAACCTCAAACTCCAACTACCTCAGATGTAGAACAAAATGTTCATAATCTCGGTTCTGAGGTGGCTGTTCCTACTACTCCAGGATCACGACTAAACGTCTATCATCCCCTTGACAATGTTATTGGGGATGTCAGATCAGGAGTACAAACCCGAAATCAGCTATACTCAGCTGATTACGCCTCGTTATGGAGAAAGGTTACATTCATGATGGTGCTTATCGATGTTTTGTCTCGCAGGTTGAGCCAAAATATGTCAGTGAGGCACTAAATGATGAGGCGTGGGTGAGTGCCATGCAAGAAGAACTTTGCAGTTTAAGAAGTTAGGTGTATGGACTCTGGTTGATAGACCTAAAGGTGCTAAAGTCATTGGCACCAAATGGGTACTAAAATGCAAGAAGGATGACCAAGGAGTCATTATCAGGAACAAAGCTCGACTGGTGGTTCAAGGTTTTCGCCAAGTCGAGGGGATTGACTATAATGAGGTGTTTGCACCCGTGGCAAGGATGGAAGCTATTCGTATCTTCCTTGCCTATGCATCGTACATGAAGATTAAAGTCTACCAATTAGATGTGAAGAGTGCATTCCTTCATGGGGAAATCAGGGAAACAGTCTATGTAAGTCAACCCGAGGGATTTGAAGATCCTTATCATCGGGATAGAGTTTACAAGCTCGACAAAGCTTTATATGGGCTTCATCAAGCTCCTCGAGCTTGGTATGAGAAACTCTCGACTCATCTTGTGAAACACGGCTTTCGCAGGGGAGTCATTGACTGTACACTGTTTATTAAAGAAAAGGATGGCGACCTACTGCTTGTACAGATATATGTTGATGACATAATCTTCGGGTCAAAGAACGAAGAGTTATGCAAAGAGTTTGAAGCAGTGATGAAGAAAGAGTTTGAGATGAGTGCTATGGGGGAGATGAAGTTCTTTCTCGGGTTACAGGTGGATCAAACACCTAATGGAATCTTTCTACATCAGACCAAGTATGTAGGAGACATTCTCAGTCGCTTTGACATGGAGAATGTTTCTGCTGCTGGGACTCCACTTGCTACGAATCATGATATAGCACCTGATGAGAATGGAGATCTAGTAGATGCCACTATGTACCGAGGAATGATTGGATCCCTCATGTATCTCACTGCCTCAAGACCTGATATTATGTATGCTACATGTCTATGTTCTAGATATCAGGCTAAACCAAAGGTCAACCATCTGATCGGGGTCAAGAGGATTTTTCGTTATCTGAAGGGTACACCCACACTTGGATTGTGGTATCCTCATGATGATGACTTTGAGCTTACCGCGTATAGTGACTCGGATTACGGGGGCTGCAAGATGAACTACAAGTCTACATCAGCGGGGTGTCAATTCTTTGGGAGAAGATTAGTTACCTGGCAGTGTAAGAAGCAGACATCGGTTGCATTGTCAACCTGTGAAGCCGAATATGTTGCTGCTGCAAGTTGCTGTTCACAAATCATTGGATTCAACAGCAAATG
Organism: Flaveria ramosissima; assembly: GCA_025215565.1. NCBI lineage: Eukaryota > Viridiplantae > Streptophyta > Magnoliopsida > Asterales > Asteraceae > Flaveria > Flaveria ramosissima. The sequence continues at coordinate 49,519,648 of CM046034.1, read as the reverse complement.
CGGGATTACGGTTTAAAATTCTCATCTACTCCTATTTTTGTTGATAACTCTGCTGCAATTGCAGTAACTAAAAATCCGGTTCAACATCCTAAGACCAAACACATCGGTATTAAATACCATTTCATAAGAGATTGCTTTGAAAAGAACTTAATTGATGTGGTCAAAATTAATACTGATTTTCAACGCGCTGACCTCTATACTGAAGCCTTTGATAAACCACGTTTTCAATATTTGCTAGAGGTAACGGCGTTAAAAAGAAAAGTGAGGTAATTCCTGATGATGATAAGGTGTAGTCCGATGTTGTTTAGTTAAAGTTTATTTTATTTTATTTTATTTGTTTTATTCTCGTCTGTTTTATTTAAACTCATGTTATTTTGCTGTTTATTAAAATCCTAAAATAATTAAACCAGAAATGATTTTAGTATTTTAGGGGGAGAATATGTCAGCAAGTTAACATTAAAAAAAAAAAAATTGAGGGAGAAGGAGTAACTAGCTGAAATAAGGTAGATTGTGTCTGTGATACCGATTCAATACCTTTGGAAAATGATAGTACACAGGAACAAATCAAGAGGGACTTTAAAATTTAAGTTTTGGAAAGATGCAAAAGTTCAAAGTATAAGTCTGTGTAGTCTAAGCAATATAAAAAGGGAAGATGATAGAAAACTGGCTACTCCTAAGGTGACACAAAGAAAGTAGACTTAGAGGCTGCTAGACCACAAATGATATGTTGGTAGATTCAACACAATAGACAATTAGACCTGATTGGTGATCTCAAGATCAAACTAAGTTGTTCAACTGACTATGGGCTTCCATCTTATCACTGGTTAACACAATCAAATATACTCCAATAAGGGGAAATGAGCAATTAAACGCCACAAATGTGTGCGGATGACCATAATTAGAGCAAAGCAAGAAAAAAAATGAAAGACAAATGCAATAAAGCTAATGACTTATGTTGTTGGTGCATTTTGTGTAAAATAAAATAAGCTGCTCTAACAAGGAGATAGGTTATGTGCCTCTCTGCTGTGCGATGGCACTGACCTGAGGATAAGCATAACCTAGATATTCTAGAATTCATTGTTGTTTGCCGCCTCTCTGCTGTGCGATGGCACTGACCTGAGGACAGGCTTCTCTTTGAAAGCTCTAAGAATAGTCTCTTCTTGTAAAAAATACCCGTAGACCGCTCAAAAGCTCCTGAGGAATGTTGATTACCATATAAGTGTGGGATCCACAAATGTTAGTTGAAATAATTAAACCTAAATAAGTCACCAGTCTGTGTCAAAAGTCTGTGTATGGATTTAAGTGGACAAACATACTTACAATCATCGTGGCTACATGCTCAAAGGTTCAAATCAATGTGAAAATCTAAGAGTTTCAGTATGATTTCCTTAAGTTGCTAACGACTCTGGATGAACACCGAGAATTTGAGTATCAAAAGGTTTAATAACTAGTCCCAAATGATTTGACTTACCTGTATGATTCCAAAATTGAATTGGTCCAGATATGATCAATCTAAGTTGAAGCTATCTACTCCCGAACCAAATCCCGTAGATATCAATCTCTGGATTTATCTCTCACAAAAAGCCAAAAATAAGTTTGTTTATGTAATTAGTTAAAGATTTTTAAATTAGTTAGTCGTTTTAAATTTTAATTTTAGTCGTGTGTCGGGCTACATCAGGAAAATCAGAAGGGAATCAACTCACTAAAAGAGTCATGTCTGAGATGACCATATGTGCTTTGAAAATTTAAAACAGTCACGTCTGAGGTGACAAAGTGTTTTTAAAAGGGTCACGTCTGAGGTGACTAAAGTGTTTAAAAGGATCACGTCTGAGGTGATCAAAATGTTTTCAAGATAAAAGGATCATGTCTGAGATGATCAAAGGCTCATAACGTTAATTTAAATTAATTTAAAAGGGTTTAAAAGTAAATTGGTAAAAATGGCAGAAAATTAACTAAGTGTGACCCATTCGCACGATTGGACCATGAGAATGGACCAACCATGCGAATGGCTTCCACTCGCACGAATGGCTCACCAGAATAGCCCATTCGACCGATTGGAAGAGGGCGAATGAGTCAGTCGACCGATTGAAACTCATTCGGTCAACTGAACATGCGAATGAAAGGCACGACTGAGCCAGTCGACCGACTGAATCTCAGTCGGTCAGTTGCATGCGACTGGTTGGGCCAATCGTACGATTGAGATTGAGTCACCCGAATGAACGGGGCGACTGAGGCCAGTTGGCCGACTGAGCCCAGCTTCAGTATTTAAAGGGCTCTGTCGATCGCATTTCATTCATCACTCCCAAATCTCCCCTAAATCGCACTCCCTACCGTTACGCTGCCAAAATTCTATTAGCCCTAGGTTTATCGTTGATTGTGATTCACTGACGTTCGCCATTCATTATACAGGTAGATTGAAGTCTTGTTTCATTGAAATCAGAAGAATGGAACCCTAAGTTTGATTATTCGACTGTGAAACTTGAACCGAGACAAGAAAGCCCTAATAACCTATTAAAACTAAGCAAAACGTTAAAATTAAGTCAAATAGGTTATTAGTAACGAGAATGCGAGTCTACTGAACCGGTTAATTGGGTTAAAAGACTTAGTTGTTGAAGTTTCGAACGATTGGCGACTGAACAACTGAGACAGGCGATTGGTCATCCGGATGAACCTCAATCGCACGATTGAATCTTGCGATTGGGTCACTCGGCCGAATGAACCATACGATTGAGCTCAGTCGGCCGACTGAACCATTCGCAGACTCAGTCAGCAGACTGAACCCAATCGCATGTCACAGTGACCAGAATGAGTCCAGTCGTATGAAAGAACAGACGACTGACTTTAGTCGCATGATTCATTCGCACGAATGAATCAGAATGATTTTCAACTTTACACTTAGAACAGAATTTTTCATGTCTTATGTGCTAATCGTTCTATGTCTTGTGTGTTTCAGGAAAATGGCAGAAAGGTGGTCCATAAATCCAAAGCACAACATCTGTGCTCATTTGGATCACACCACCAGGAACGGGGCCGAGTTTACTGACATTATAGCCTTTCTGAGACGGTCCCGGATTCATAAGGCTATCTCTACGCCTTGCACGCCATATAGATCACTCCATCAGGCTTTCTGGGAGAATGCCTCGGTGGACCGCTCCCGTGAACCGTACTGCATTAGGAGCTCCATATTAGGCCATGATATTGAGATCTCTGCTGCCGACATTCAGAGGGTCCTAGAGTTTAGGGACGACACTGATCATCCTACTAGACTACATCCGTTGACAGTGAGAGGATGCTTCTTGAGGATAAAGTACGCTGGGGACATCAACTCAGGTGTGCTCAACAAGAGCAACCTGAGCCCCCAGTATAAGTACTTAGCACACGTGATCCTCAAGTGTGTGGCATCGAGGAGGGGTGGGTTTGACGACCTCTCAGACCAGATTCAAAATGCCTACGTGGCACTGGTTCTGAACCACCCCTTCAGTTTTTCCAGCATGATATTCTCCTACTTGGTGGAGAACTTGGAGGCCAAGGGTAAAGAGGGGTTTTGTATGTACCCCAGATTCTTACAGCTCGTCTTCAACGAGAAGCTGCCATAGTTGCCCAAAGAGAGTCATGACGCAGTGGCCTTGGAGATTATGGATGATACCACTCTGGGCAGGATGAGAGTTTACAGGGGGAAGCAGGTAAAGCCCCAAGTGAAGAGACTGATTGGCCACCTGGCCAACGAGCAGTATGTGGCGCCTGGTAGACGCAAATGGCGTCATGATGACAGCGACTCCGATGATGAGAGGTTACTTCTACCAGATATGGATTCTGATGATGATGATAGCGGCGACGCCGGGGATGACATGCCTGCTCCACATAGAGTCACTGATTCTGATGTTATTCCCCCGGGGTCTGCCACTGCCGGAGAGGTTGCTGAGACGGCCGGTTTCCATCAGGAGTTCGTAGTTGGTGATCAAGAGGAGGAGGAGTCGGATGAGGAGCCCCTCACTAGGACTGTGGGAAGCAAAGTTGTTCCCACAGACCACGGGCTTAGGGTGGTTGGTGAACACCCTCGGGACTCCTCAGAGAGAGAGACTGACCCGAGCTATGTTCCGGGTTCAGTGGGCAGAGCTGCAGGGGGAGCATCCACTTCCACCGGGACTAGGAGGAAGAGGATGGCTCAACCCCACGGACTGAAGAAGAAGAAGCGTCGCCTGACCTTCGTTACCACTGCTGCCACTACTTCCACCACCACAGCCACCACTACCACCACCACTGACATACCACCCATCACCACAGCCACCACATCCAGTACAGCTAACACAACCACCACCTTACCTACCACCACTGTATCCTTCCCATCCACCACCATACCATTCACACCTACATCACCAGCACCAGCCTACCGGCCTATTTTCACCACTGCCACTACCACCACCACCTCACATCATGCCGGACCTTCAGCCCAGCCATCACATTCTTATGGATCTACTCTACCTCACATAGGGGTAGAGGAGCAGCTGTCGGCGCTTAACCGTATGGTAATGCGCCTGCTTGCTGCAGATGAGGAGAAAGCAGCGCAGATTCGCCAGCTGACCGACCTGACTGCTGCCCAGTCTCAGCAGATGGCAGAGCAGGCTCGGGTGATAGATCAGCAGACCCAGCTAATCGATGCTCAGAGAGTCGAGATGTCCCAACTCCAGGACCTGCAGGTCCAATCAGCCAAACGTATAGAGGAGTTGGAGACTACCAACAAGACGATTATGCTGAGGTTAAAGGGGTCAAAGGATGAGCCCTTGAAGATAAAGGAGGGTGATGGGGATGACGGAGATGGTGATGATGAAGATGATGATGATGATGAGGAAGATGATGAGGATGAGGAAGAGACTGAGGAAGAAAGGACAGAAGGTAAAGATGATGATGACGAAGCAGAAGGAGGGGATGCGGCTGCATCGGCCTCTGCTTCTGGTCAAGAACGAAGATCTAAGCATCGACAAGACCAGTCATCTACCACTTCTGCTCCTCCGAGTGACACGCCCATGATTCAAGACAAAAGTACAGATTAGATGTCTTATGTATTTATTTATTTTGTATTTGAATCATGTAATGAAAACAAGTGTGTTGAATGTTTATATATTAAGTTGATATAATTCTGTTTGATTACTTCCTAATGATTTATGTGTTGAATGTTTAAATCAAACAGATCCAAACTTTCAAAGGGATGAGTTTGACATTGCTCCCCTTCAACAGGTCAAGACTCAACTAACCATGATTCTTGATCTGCAAGGGATTGTAAGAAGGTCTGTGAGTTATACCCCTGAAGAAGGGGAAATAATTCATGACCTATCTGACGAGCAACTGGCAGAGATATTCAGACTCAATCCTGATGAAATTGTCAAGGATGCTCCAACAGTTGATTCAACCAGTGATGAAGAACTAAATGACGTTGATGAAGTTGAGGTTGAAGATATTACTGCAGAAGAGTACCCTCAGTATGCTGACACCGAGGGTAATGTGGTCCCCAATCTGGGTGAGTCCCTAGTCACTGATACGTTTGAGGTACTAGACAAGATGGAGCAGGAAACCGAAAAGACTGAAGGAATAGCTCAAGCCTCCAATGATGACGTAGACATTCGCAAGGCTGAGTGGGCTGCCTGTTTTGAAGAAGTGAGAGCCCAGCGTGCTGCACCAAAGAAAGATGCCTACACCAAGCTCTACAGAGTCAAGAAACACCATAAGGTGTCAGGCAGGATTATTGCATGGGCTTATTTTGATGACCTTAACGCGTATGCAGTTAAGAGGTAACAGGGCATAGAGTACTTCAGGTTCCCACATGATCTGAAGACTCTACCTGGTTTTGAGCTCAACCAGCTGGCTAAGCTAAAGCTGCTGTATGCTGGCCCAAGAAAGATGTCAGGCTGGTTTGAGGCTGCCCTGAAGAAGGAGTACCACACCAGATGGGTTAACTTCAGACCACAACAGCCTACGAGGTACATAAGAAGGTCTGAGGTTGATGCCATTACTGGCAAGCCCAAGATTGTGTTGAAGTGGAGTCCTCCGCGCACTATGTCGAGAATCCCTCTCAGGGAAATGCCACAGGACTTCACTCCACACTTCAAATGGTGGTACTATGATTGGAGAACTGCTGAAGCTGTCATAGTTCTGAATAAAGAGGGACAAATGGATACTATCAGGGTATTCGACCCAATGTGGCTAACCAACTTGTCTGCTAATGATGTCTATACATTATACAAGTGGCCACTGTTCTATGACACACAAGACATTGTACAAGCCCTCCAGTTCCAAAACGTTATACGACTTTGCTTTGCGTTTGAGATTCACGCAGGAGTCACCAAAGAGGAGAAGTACAAGAAGTATAAGGAGATAATGCAGAAGACAAGAGATTAGATAGATCTAGGTCCAAGGGGGAGTTTGTTGATGCATGTATGTCCCTAGATCATGATTTGTAATGTAATAAATCTTGTCTGTCTGATTATGATGTAAGTTGTATTGATTAATGAAATGATATGAATTGTTTGTTTAATATTTCATTAATGAGTCGTGATTGAATTGAGTGGGTTAGATTGCTTGAATGGTTGCACATTATGTTATATTAATTAAAACATTCAAACTTAACTTAATGAAGTTCTCATGCGAATGGCCCATGCGAATGGGCCACACGCATGAATAACTTCATACGATTGACTCAATCGCACGACTGAACCAGGAGACTGGATCAGTCGTATGATTGACACATAAGATTGACTCAATCGCACGACTGAACACTCAGTCGTGCGGATGAATCAACCGCATGGTTCAATCGCACGACTGAACTATACTTATGGCCCAGTCGCACGATTGAACAATACTAACCTATAAATAGACCCAATTCGTGGAAAAACAAAAGCATTCATCCCATTACGATTCCAGACGTACCCTAGCCGTCCAAAAGCCTCCCAAATCGTTCTCCAAGTTCACAGAACACATCAGATCGATTCCTAATCGATTTCTGACGTTAGATTCAATTCTTGATTGATTCTTCGTGTGTTCTCACTGATTGGATCGCCAATCAAATAGGATTCCGCACTATTTGAGTTGGTTTAACACGCTAATCACTAGGTATTTCATTCAAATACCAGGTCCTAACAAAACCTAAGGTCAACCATCTGATCGGGGTCAAGAGGATTTTTCGTTATCTGAAGGGTACACCCACACTTGGATTGTGGTATCCTCATGATGATGACTTTGAGCTTACCGCGTATAGTGACTCGGATTACGGGGGCTGCAAGATGAACTACAAGTCTACATCAGCAGGGTGTCAATTCTTTGGGAGAAGATTAGTTACCTGGCAGTGTAAGAAGCAGACATCGGTTGCATTGTCAACATGTGAAGCCGAATATGTTGCTACTGCAAGTTGCTGTTCACAAATCATCTGGATTCAACAGCAAATGCGGGATTACGGTTTAAAATTCTCGTCTACTCCTATTTTTGTTGATAACTCTGCTGCAATTGCAGTAACTAAAAATCCGGTTCAACATCCTAAGACCAAACATATCGGTATTAAATACCATTTCATAAGAGATTGTTTTGAAAAGAACTTAATTGATGTGGTTAAAATTAATACTGATTTTCAACGCGCTGACCTCTATACTAAAGCCTTTGATAAACCACGTTTTCAATATTTTCTAGAGGTCAACGGCGTTAAAAAGAAAAGTGAGGTAATTCCTGATAATGATAATGTGTAGTCCGATGTAGTTTAGTTAAAGTTTTTTTTATTTTATTTTCGTCTGTTAAATTTAAACTCATGTTCTTTTGCTGTTTATTAAAATCCTAAAATAATTAAACCAGTAATGATTTTAGTATTTTAGGGGGAGAATATGTCAGCAAGTTAACATAAAAAAAACGAGGGAGAAGGAGTGAATAGCTGATATAAGGTAGATCGTATCTGTGATACCGAGTCAATACCTTGGAAAATGATAGTACACAGGAACAAATCAAGAGGGACTTTAAAAATTTAAGTTTTGAAAAGATGCAAAAATTTAAAGTATAAGTCTGTGTAGTCTAGGCAATACAAAAGGGAAGATGATAGAAAACTGGTAACTTCTAAGGTAACACAAAGAAAGTAGACCTAGAGGTTGATAGACCACGAATGATATGTCGGTAGATTCAACACAATAGATGACTAGACCTGACTGGTGAACTCAAGATCAAACTAAGTTGTTCAACTGAATGTGGGCTTCCATCTTATCACTGGTTAACACAATCAACAATATTCCAATAAGGGGTAATGAGCATTTAAACGCCACAAATGTGTGCGGATGACCATAATTAGAGAAAAGCAAAGAAAAATGAAAGACAAATGCTATATAGCTAATGACTTATGTTGTTGGTGCATTTTGTGCAAAATAAAATAAGCTGCTCTAACAAGGAGATATGTTGTGTGCCTCTCTGCTGTGCGATGGCACTGACCTGAGGATAAGCATAACCTAGATATTCTAGAATTCATTGTTGTTTGCCGCCTCTCTGCTGTGCGATGGCACTGACCTGAGGACAGGCTTCTCTTTGAATGCTCTAAGAATAGTCTCTTCTTGTAATAATAGCCGTAGACCGCTCAAAAGCTCCTGAGGAATGTTGATTACCATATAAATGTGGGATCCACAAATGTTAGTTGAAATATTTAAACCTAAATCAGTCACCAGTCTGTGTCAAAAGTTTGTGTATGGATTTAAGTGGACAAACATATTGACAATCATTTTGGCTACAATTCTCAAAAGTTCAAATCAATGTGACAATCTAAGAGTTTCAATATGATTTCCTTAAGTTGCTAACGACTCTGGATGAACACCAAGAATTGAGCATCAAAAGATTTTGATAACAAGTCCCAAATGATTTGACTTGCCTGTATGATTTCAAAATTGAATTGTTCCAGGTGTGGTCAATCCAAGTTGAAGCTGTCTATTCCGGAACCAAATCCCGTAGATGTCTATCTTAGGATTTATCTCTCACAAAAAGCCAAAAACAAGTTTGTTTGAGCAATTAGTTTAAATTTGCTAAGTTAGTTAGTAGTTTTAATTTTAATCTTATTAGTTTGTCGGACTACATCAGGAAAATCAGAAAGGAATCAACTCACTAAAAGGGTCATGCCTGAGATGACCACATGTGCTTTGAAAGTTTAAAACAGTCACATTTGAGGTGACAAAGTGTTTAAAAGGGTCACGTCTGAGGTGACTAAATTGGTTAAAAGGATCACGTCTGAGGTGATCAAAATGTTTTCAAGATAAAATGATCATGTCTGAGATGATCAAAGGCTCATAACGTTAATTTCAAGAGATAAAAGGGTTTTAAATGTAAATTGGTAAAAATTGCAGAAAATTAACTAAGTGTGACCCATTCGCACGATTGGACCATGCTAATGGACCAACCATGCGAATGGCTTTCACTCGCACGAATGGACATAAGTATGAGCCATTCACACGAATGGCTTATCAGAATGGCCCATTCGACCGATTGGAAGGGGGCGAATGAGTCAGTCGACCGACTGAGACTCATTCGGTCAACTGAACATGCGAATGAAAGGCACGACTGAGTCAGTCGACCGACTGAACCTCAGTCGGTCAACAGCATGCGACTGACTGGGCCAATCGCACGATTGAGCCTGAGTCGCCCGAATGAACTGAACGACTGAGGCCAGTCGGCCAACTGAACTCCGCTTCAGTATTTAAAGGGAACAATCGATCGCATTTCATTCACCACACCCCAATCGCTCTCAAATCGCATACCCTACCGTTACGCTGCCAAATTTTCATCAGACTTTGTTTTCGTCTTGATCTTCATTCACTGACGCTTGCTATTGATTATCCAGGTAGTTTGAAGACTCATCTTTCAAAAACATGAAAGATTCAAACCCTAATTCTGACTACTCGACTGTGAAACAAGAACCGAGACTAGGAAGACCTAATAACCTATCAAAACTAAGCAAAATGTTAAAATTAAGTCTAATAGGTTATTAGTAACAAGAATGCGAGTCTATTGAACCAGTTATCTTAGTTAAAACACATGTTTTGTTGAAGATTCGAACGATTGACGACTGAACTACAGGACAGGCGACTGGTCGCCCGAATGAACTCCAATCGCATGATTGAAACTTGCGATTGGGCAAATCGCCCGAATGAAACATGCGATTGAGCTCAGTCGGCCGACTGAACCATTCGCAGACTCAGTCAGCAGACTGAACCCAATCGCATGTCACATTGACCAGAATGAGTTCAGTCGCATGAAAGAACAGACGACTGAATTCAGTCGCATGACTCATTCGCACGAATGAATCAGAATGAGTTTCAACATTACACTTAGAACAGAATTTTCATGTGTTATGTACTAATGGTTCTATGTCATGTGTGTTTCAGGAAAATGGCTGAGAGATGGTCCATAAATCCAAAGCACAACATCTGTGCTCATTTGGATCACACTACCAGGAACGGGGCCGAGTTTACCGACATTATAGCCTTTCTTAGACGGTCCAGGATTCATAAGGCTATCTCCACTCCTTGCACGCCATACAGATCACTGCATCAGGCATTCTGGGAGAATGCCTCTGTGGACCGCTCCCGTGAGCCCTACTGCATTAGGAGCTCTATACTGGGCCATGATATTGAGATCACTGCTGCCGACATCCAGAGGGTCCTAGAGTTTGGGGATGATACTGATCATCCTACTAGATTACATCCAATGACAGTGCGAGGATGCTTTCTGAGGATAAAGTACGCTGGGGACATCAACTCAGGTGTGCTCAACAAGAGCAACCTGAGCCCCTAGTACAAGTACTTAGCACACGTGATCCTCAAGTGTGTTGCATCGAGGAGGGGTGGGTTCGACGACCTCTCAGACCAGATCCAAAATGCCTACGTGGCACTGGTGCTGAACCACCCCTTCAGCTTTTCTAGCATGATATTCTCCTACCTGGTGGAGAACTTGGAGGCCAAGGAAAAGGAGGGGTTTTGTATGTACCACAGGTTCTTACAGCTCATCTTCAATGAGAAGCTGCCACATCTGTCCAAAGAGAGTCATGATGCAGTGTGTAAGGATTCCTGAAGTCTGATGCAACCCAAAACAGCCTAAGTGTCTCAGCAACATGCACTAAGTACTGGAGTGAAGAATGCTTCGGAAGTTTTACACAAAGCATTAGAAAATACTCTAAGTGTAAAATCTTCCCAAGCCAAGACCAATATCTTCCGAAGCCAAACATGAAGTCTTCCGAAGCTTCAGAGACAAAGTCTTCCGAAGCTTCAACCTATGAAGACAGATTTCTTCCGAAGACTTTTAGTACATATGCTTTATCTGATGTACTGTTCCATAAAGCACCTTTTCCGCTGCATCTCTGTAAAGTCACCAACTTACATGAGTTGGTGAAAAGGGCCTTGCTTTTGGTAACTGTACATTGAGGTCTTGAGTCTTCAACTTTCCACTTTATGTACTTTATCCTTTTTGTATTGTATAAGGATGTGAGCTATGGCATGTCATAGTCACAAGGTCAAAAAGGCAGATATGCCTTTTGATCCTACAATTGATTTTGTTAGTGTCTAGTCAATTGTATCCAGCTGGCTTTCAAAGTATAGCCGGCTGTAGGTTGTAGTATAAGTATTTCAAGTTCTTGTATCTTTTCTTTATGCTTTGTAACACTTGTAAAAGAACTTGAGAAAGCAATATACTGCCTCCTTGAAACCCATACTCTCTTGTTCTGTCTCTTGCTTTACTTGTGTTCTTTGTATCACCCTTGGTTACCCAGTTCACTGTTTGATTAGAGCTTAGTTAATCTCCTCATTGTGTTGTTGTGTTGTAATTGTGTTTAAGCCCTTAAACGGTCCTGCAATTGGTATCAGAGCTTTCCAGGCTCTTGATATAAGATCTAACCATCTTAAGATCCCTCACACACACAAAAGCTAAACTCTTTAAATGGCTTCCATCTCAAAGACTGATATGGAGACTGGAACCATGAACAAATCCCCACTGATCACTCTTGATGATTTTGACACCTGGTGCATGAGGATGGAAGGCTTCATCAGGTCTCTTGATTCAAGAATGTGGGAATCTGTTGAGAATGGACCTTTCATACCCAGCACCCCCTCTGCTACTGGTGCTGGTATGATTCCTAAAGATGTGGCCAACTACTCAGATGAAGATAGAAAAAGAGTAGAGATTGACAGGAAGGCCATGACTGCTCTTCAGACTGCTCTCCCAAACTCTGTATACAGAGGTTTTAAGAAGTGCAAGACAGCCAAACAGCTGTGGGATGCACTGAAGCTGATGTATGAAGGCTCCTCTGAAGCCAAGGAGAACAAGAAAGATCTTCTGAAGCAGCAGTTTGAAAATTTCACCTTCAAAGCAGGTGAGACCATGACGCAACAATACTTCAGGTATGTTGAGATTGTGGATACCCTAGTGGATGGAGGAGTTCCTCTTGAGAACAGGGACATTATAAGGAAGTTCATGTCCTCACTTCCTAGGCAATGGACACACTATTGTGTGGTGATCAAGAGGACTGAGAACCTTAAGACTCTTACTCTTACAGAGTTGTATGGGATTCTCAGTGGATACCAGATGGAGATGAACATGCAAGGTTCATCTGGCAACTCCAACAATCAAATGGGTTCAGCCCTCCATGTGGTTGAAAGGGACAACATAGAACCCTAACATCATCTCTTATGCTACCCTGACAACTCACAAAAGGGTCCTTTCATCACCTTTCCGGAGACACCAAGGGAGAACTTTACTCAAGGAAGCCCATTCCAAGAGACAAGTTCTTCTCAAGCCTTTGTGTCTGCAGATGAAAGCTGTGGGAATTATCTTTTCACTCTTGAAGACCTAGACTGTATCCATCCAGATGACCTGGAATACATGGAGATAGTTCAGCAGATGGCTCTCCTCACTCACAGAGCCAAGAAGTTCTACAAGAGGACAGGAAAAAGATTTCCAAGCAATGCTACCAGTAGTAAGTTTGGGCTGGATAAAAGCAAAGTTAAGTGTTACAACTGTAACCTTATGGGTCACTTTGCCAGGGAGTGTAAGGCACCTAAAGCAAATGGGGGCCAAACACAACCAAGACCAAACTTTACTGACAAAGCTCCTCAGGCTGAGAAGACAAAGCAACATGCTGCTGTTGCTGTTGAAGAAGGAGGTTTGACTGGAGTTTTCAGGTGGAGGATGCTTCTCCAAACCAAGCATTGATGGCTGACCATGATGAAGCCAAGGTATTGGAACATCTTTGCTCCCCTGAATGCATTGCTAAAGTAAATAGATACAGCTCCTATAACCTAGAGATGAGATCTGATCTTGAGTCATTAAATATATTAAAATCTGATTTTAGAAAGTCTGAAAATGATTACAAGTTAAAGATAGAGGACTTGGAGAAAACCATTTCAGTACTAAAACATGAACATACAGATTTCAGAACTCAGATCCAAGATCTCATCACTAAGTTAACTGAGTGCCAGGCTGAGCTTGTGATCAGCAAAGCCAAGGCAGAGAAGAGTGTTCTTGAAGAAGAGACCTTCAAGAACATGATATCCTCATCCCTGCACAACAAGGTTTGTTATCAAAATAGACAGGGACTGGGATCAAATGAGATAGCTCCTCCACACACAATCTTGTCTGTAAGATCTCCTAGGTGTGGAACTTGTGAAGATGAGCTTCCTCTCATAGATCCTATAAGTGAGGATGATGAAGAAGTGATAGTGAAGAATTCCTCTGAGAAGAGTGAAGAAGAGGATTCTTCCAAGGGCCACTATCCTTCTGAGGAGAAGAAATCAACTGTGATGACCAAGTCCAAAAGAAAGAACTTGATCAGAAAGAGCAAAAGGAAGGCAAAGAAGGCTCAAGAAATCAAGGCTACTTTTGATGCTAAGCAGAAACAAGTTTTTATCTCTGCAGGTTTCAAAGTAGTAAGGACTGAAGACATCAACCAAGACTCCTCAGCTAAGAGTCATGGTTCTTGTTCAAATCATCTCAGTGCCAAGAAGAAGACTGAGCTGCTGTGTACCACTGCTGCACAGCCTGGACCATCAAACTCCAAGAACAGTTCACAGCCCAAAGGAACTGTCTCAGCATCTACCAAGATGAAGGTGGAGAAGGGATGTGACCAAAGCCAGTCTTGCTCTCAAAGGGAGACTTCTTTGAAGAAGAAAATGTTGTGTGTTATGTGTGAAAGTACTTCTCACATTGCTAAGGATTGCCCATACAATCCTAAAAGTACTGTCCACATGACTAAAACAAAGGCTTCAAAGAGTCTCAAGAAGTCTCAAGCTTCGGAAGGAAAGTCTGTTTCCTTCGGAAGCTCCAAATCAAAGAAGAAGGTAAATGGAAAATTACCTTCGGAAGCAAAGTTGGTCTCGGAAGAAAGGAGTTCTTCCGAAGCACTGAAGTCTGCTGCAGTGACTGTAGATTCTTCCGAAGGATCAGTCATCAAAACTTGTGAAGTTCCAAAAGCTTCTAAGGTTTTGAAGGTCAAGTCCAAGACTCCAAAGGTGGTGTGGAAGTCTAAGAAAGACCAAATGACTGAGGTTTCTCCATCAACAACAGCTGAAGATCCCCATAGTACAACCATAGGATCTATCACTGTTGCATTACCTTCTATTACTATTAATGAGCCCAAGACAAGTAATGCTTGGGTTTCCAAATGTAACTAATCATTTTCTTTGTGCAGGAACAGCTCAAGACAAACAGGAATGTCTGGATAATTGACAGTGGCTGTTCCAGGCACATGACAGGCAATAGGTCTCTACTCCATAATTTTGAGAGAATTGATGGAGGACCAGTTGTTTTGGAGGAGATGAAGGTGGTTACATTTCTGGAAGGGGCAAGGTCACAAATGGTAAGCTCAGCATTGAGAAGGTAAACTTTGTTAAGGAGCTTGGGTACAATCTTCTGAGTGTATCCCAATTTTGTGATCAGAGTCATAACATGCTCTTTACTGAGCATGAGTGCATTGTTCTCAAGCCTGGTGTGGTCATTCCTCATGAGCATATCCTGCTCAGAGCCCCCAGAAAAGGGAACATGTACAAGATGGATTTGCAAGAAACATCTCCCTCAGGAGAAGTTTCATGCTTTCTATCTAAAGCAAATAGTGATGAGTCTTTCCTATGGCATAAAAGAATGTGCCATGTAAACTTTAAGAACATGAATAAATTAATTAAACATGATCTGGTAACTGGAATGCCAAAGAAAGAGTTTACTAGTGATGATCATTGTGTTGCATGCCTGAAAGGGAAGCAACACAAGGTATCTCACAAGCCTAAGGAAAAGAACTCCATCACTACTCCCCTACACTTGTTACATATGGATCTCTTTGGCCCCACCAGTGTAATGAGTTTAGGAGGGACCTCTTACTGTCTGGTGATCACAGATGATTTTACAAGATTCACTTGGGTCTTCTTCCTTAGAACTAAGGATGAAACCCCTGAGATTCTGAAGAATTTCATCTTAAAAGTTGAGAATCAATGTGATCACAAGGTCAAAACCATAAGATGTGATCAGGGAACTGAATTCAAGAACCAAATCCTTGATACATTTTGTGATGAAAAAGGTATTACAAGACAATATAGTGCTCCCAGGACTCCTCAGCAAAACGGAGTTGCTGAGAGGAGAAACAGGACACTTATTGAAGCTGCAAGAACTATGTTGTCTGACTCTAAACTGCCTATCACCTTCTGGGCAGAGGCAGTTAATACTGCTTGCTATGTGCAAAACAGAGTTTTAGTAGTTAAGACACATGGTAAGACTCCTTATGAACTTTGGCACAAGAGAAAACCTTTCATTGGTTTTCTCAGGTCATTTGGATGTCCCTGCACCATCTTGAATACCAAAGATCAAATTGCCAAGTTTGCTGAGAAATCAGATGATGGACATTTCATTGGATACTCTTCTCAAGCTAAAGCTTATAGAGTATACAATCTCAGAACTAGAATTGTTGAGGAGTCAGCCAATGTGACTTTCAATGAGCACACTCCTTGTGTGGCTGGTTCTGGTCCGGATTGGCTGTTTGATCTTGATTTAGTTACCAACTGTTTTAACAAATCTTGTGAGCATGTTTCAGGATCTGCAGAAAATCTAAATACAGGTGATCCTGATCCAAGATTTGAGCTAGGAAGACCTTCAACTCATACATCTTCAGCTCCAGTTGGAACTACTTCAGCAAATGAGGTTTCTATCAGCACAACAATGACAAATTCAGCTGATACATCTGGCATGCCTTCAAATTCCAGCTCAGAGGCCTCTCAACCAGATAAAGACACCTCACTTGTAGAAGACAACAATGGTGATGGTGATAGTGATCAGGAATTTCTTGATGCTAATAACCATACCATAGATGACAACATCAATGATGTCTCACACTCATTGGATCAAGTTAATCTTGATAAGTGTGATAATGTGGAGGGTGAATCTTCCAGACCAGATTTAAATTTCTCAAATTTAGATCTTTCTCAACAACTTGCTGTGATCCCTCAGCTAAGGATCCACAAGTCTCACCCCACCACAAACATCATTGGAGATGTTGTCACAGGGGTAAGAACAAGAGGACAAACCCATGAAGCAAATGTTTGTCTTCACTCTTGTTTCTTATCTCAGATAGAGCCCAAGAAAGTTGATGAAGCTCTAAAGGATGGAAGTTGGGTTGAAGCTATGCAACAAGAGCTGCTTCAATTCAAAAGGCAGAAAGTTTGGAACCTTTGTCCTCTTCCTCATGGGAAGACTACCATTGGAACCAAATGGGTTTTTAGAAACAAGAAGGATGATAGAGGAATCATCATCAAGAACAAGGCAAGACTAGTTGTTCAAGGATACACACAAGAAGAAGGGATTGACTACACTGATGTCTTTGCTCCTGTAGCAAGACTAGAAGCTGTTAGGATATTCCTGGCATTTGCTGCATCCAAGAACTTCAAGGTCTACCAACTTGATGTAAAGTGTGCTTTCTTATATGGAGTGATTGATGAGGAGGTTTATGTCAAACAGCCACCTGGTTTTGTAGACCCTGATCATCCTGATTATGTCTGCAAGCTTGACAAAGCTCTTTATGGGCTGCATCAGGCACCCAGGAAGTGGTATGAGACACTATCTGAGTATCTCTGTAAGCATACAGAAGAGGTACTATAGATGGAACTCTCTTCATCAAAGGACAGGGAAATGACTTATTGCTGGTTCAAGTATATGTTGATGACATCATCTTTGGTTCAACTAATCCAAAGCTCTGCAAAGACTTTGAGAAGCTGATGAAAGACAGATTTGAGATGAGTTCAATGGGAGAACTCAACTTCTTTCTGGGAATTCAAGTGAAGCAGATAAGTCAGTCAAAGTATGTTCAAGACATACTCAAGAGGTTCAATATGACTGATTGTAAGATTGCTAAGACACCCATAGCCAGAAACCACTCCCTTGGTCCAGATCTTGAGGGGGAGTGTGTAGATGAGCACTTATACAGGGCTATGATTGGGTCTCTTATGTATCTTACAGCTAGCAGGCCTGATATCATGTTTGCTACATGTATTTGTGCAAGATATCAAGCCAACCCTAAGATGTCTCACTTAATCACTGTGAAAAGGATTTTAAGATACCTCAAAGGTGCTTCAACACTTGGTCTATGGTATCCAAAGAATCCAAATTTCAATCTGTATGCCTATACAGATAGTGATTATGGTGGTTGCAATATGACTGCAAAGTCTACATCTGGGGGATGTCAATTCCTTGGTGGAAGGGTGGTCTCATGGCAATGCAAGAAACAATCCTGTGTGTCTGCATCAACTGCTGAGGCTGAATACATTGCTGCTGCAAGCTGCTGTGCTCAAGTGCTTTGGATTCAAAATCAGATGCTGGACTATGGATTTAACTTCAAAGAGACTCCTATCCACATAGACAACAATAGTGCTATCTCTATCACTGAGAACCCTGTGCAGCACTCAAGGACCAAACACATCAACATCAGGTATCATTTAATAAGAGATAACTATGAAAAAGGATTAATTAAACTAGTCAAAGTTCATACAGATGAACAATATGCTGATCTGTTCACAAAAGCTTTTGATGAACAGAGATTTAAGTATCTGATATCAGCTATTGGGAATGATTAACTTTGAGTAGACTTTTTATTAAAACTAATTCTAATTATTTCTTCTTAAAATATGTGTGTCCTAAGTTGTCTAGTTCATCACTTTCATAAGCTCATGTTTTCTTTGGATGTAAAATTCTTTTTGAAGACTTTCCTTAGATTCTTGAAAATTTCTAATACTTCGGAAGATAAAATTTTATCTTCGGAAGAAACACATGTCTTCAAAATACATAACTGTCTAAGAGATTTTACCTTCGGAAGAAGTCAAATTCATCTTCCGAAGCTTAAAATTCTTATCTCAGACACTTATTTATTTTTAAGAACCTTTTCCTTCCGAAGCAAAATTAACCTTCGGAAGCTTTGTTTATTTCTATACAAAGCATTCAAAGGTTTATTTCTCTTCCGAAGCATAAATTATCAAGACTCTCAGGAAAATCTTCCGAAGCCATTTTAGCTTCGGAAGCTTTTTCCATCAAAACTTCCGAAGACAAATAAACTTCGGAAGCTTTTCGAATTCCAAGAAAACTACTTTTTGAGCAAAAGTAAACTACCTTTTCAGAGGTGGGACCGACTTTCGGATTTCAAAGTTTATCCTCTTTCATTAACTTTGGTTCAAATCCCTTTTCATATAAATACCCAACGGTTCCCCCTCTTTCCCACTATCTTCCTCAATTCTACTGTTTCTCTAACCTAATTCTCTAAACCGCCTTTGCTTTCTACCTTTCTTCACCCTTAAGCTTCTGAAATGGCCAACCTTAACCGCAGAAACAACCCTGATTTCTCCATGCAACTACACAGGCAACATAATCAAGTTGCTCTGTTAAGCTCTGAGAAAGATGCAAGTTTCTCAGAGATTTGCCAATTCTTGACTCTGTCAAATTATTTCACCTCCCTGACCATTGATCCTACTCTATATGAGGATCACTTGCTTGAATTCTGGAAGACCTGCCAAGAGGTCATTATGGATGGGGAGAAGGCACTGTCTGCCACAGTGCAAGGGAGGACAATCTTCATCACTCCGGCCATCATTAACCAACATCTACAGCTGGATGATGAAGAAGGTGAGGTGTCCTTCCCAAAAGAAGCTGTTAATCATTCTTTTGAGCAGATGGGCTATGAGGGAGATTTCTCTGTAAAGACCTTTAGGAAAGGGAAGGTCTCATCCCAATGGAAATTCCTGCTCCATGTGGTTATCCACAGCTTGTCAAACAAGCATGGTGGATGGGACCAGATTCCTGAGGATCTCTCCTTTATAGTTCATGGAATGGTTCAGGGGGTCAAGTTCAGGTATTCACAATTTGTCTATACTAATTTACTTGCAAACTTAGACTCCTTAGAGTATTACATGTTTCCTAGATATGTTCAACACATTCTCAACTGTGAACTGGGCTCACAGTTGAGGGAAACAGGTAATATTCTTAAATTGGGACAGATGAAGCCCGACATCTTTAAAATAATGAAGAAGCCAACTGTAGGCTTCTCTGGGGTAGAAACAGCCCTAGTCCCAAAAATGTTAGAGCTCATTGCTCAAGGTGACAACCTAGCAACACAAGCTAGTGTTGAACCCACACCTCTTTTGTCCTTACCATTAAAAAGACCAAAATTACCCTCACCTACCAAAGAAAATCCAAACGAACCCCTGCTCAGGCTATTGAGTCTGTGCAGGCCCCCAAATACTCAACCTTACAGGAAGAAGTGGACACTAGAGCTCCCACTTCTCCTGAGGAGCAAACCACTCCCATTACTTCACCTATCAGGGCTGAGGTTCCTCAAGCTCACCCTGATGAGCTCAATAGCCCAACAACCTTAAGCCTTCACTCTGAGTCTCAACACTCAAGTGGACAACCTTCAGGGGACAGCTACCATCCCCAGCCTTTGGATCTCAACCAACCAATTCCCAACCTATCCTTTTACACTGATGAAGACTTAGGATTCAGTGAGTACCATGAGTCTCTCTTCTCCTCCCCTACTCAAAGAGAGATGAGTACCTCTGACTCTCCTCAGTCTATCCCCCATCAGTCACCTATTACTGAGGTGGACACTTCTGAACCTGTTCAGGATGTCCATATGGAAGAGGCTCTCACTTTTGAAAGTGATTACATCATTAAGACCTCAACCATGGCAACTCAGCCCATTGGCATCTCAACTGAGGCTGCCAGTGAGCAGAGGAAAACCAGCAGCCAAGAAACTCAAGCTGGTGGTGAGAGAGAGGACTTTGGTCCAATCATCTCATCCCCCAATGAATCTTCTGATGAAGATGAGGGGAATTTGAGACTAAAGGTGCAAAAACTGTCAAAAACATGCACCTACTTAGTCTCTAAGGTTAGTCACTTGGAATCTCAGGTGACTACCCTGCAAAACAGGGTCAATGATCAGCAACTCCAGATTTCATATCTGCAGGAAAAACTAGCTGGGAGACCTTTAAGGAGAGCTCAACCAGGAACACAAGAACCTGTGGAAGTGATTGACTTATCCTCCAGCTCACCTATGCAAGTGGGTGATGCTACCAAAAAGGGGGAGAAAGTTGTTACAACCACAGAACCTGGGAGTTCTTCAGAGAGAATGGACATAGAGGACTCACCATCCTCACTTGCTGTTGTGCATTCTCAGCAACTTCCTCAAGTTCACATTAATGTGGACTCTATAGACTCTCTCATCAGGAGTCTCTTTGAGGAAGGCATACCAAGGGCTGTCTCATCTCCACCACTAGGAACTGGCAATCACATCATAAGGTGGAGGTATGATGATGACAGGAGAGCCCTCATACTTCAAAGAGTTCAAGGCCAACAAGAAGTTTTTCAATTCCAAAGCCTGAGCTTTTATGAAAGACTGGATTTAGTCAACTTGCCACTTGTCAATCCAAGCAATTCAAGACAAGCTGACAGGCTGGCTCAAAGAATCCAAGACAGGATCCTTGCAGAGTTTACTCTAAGAAGGAGACTTAGGGAATCAGGCAATGTCATCGGTCAACTGGATGTTGAGGTGGACCCTAAGATTAGTTTCATAGGGGAAACCTTGACTGAAGGCCCAGTGACAGAACCTGAGACCCCTGTCTCATCATCAACAACTGCTGCTGAGGTCCAAACTCCATCTGAGACACCTGCTGGTGAAGGTGTTTCTCAGCCTCTCTCTGGCCAGAGCATGGAAGCTACTCCAAGCAATGAAGGCCAAGCCTCAATCCACCCTGAGTCACAAAGGTCTGTTGGTGACAAAGGGAAAAGGATAATGACTCCTGAGGAAATTGAGGAGGAAGAGAGAGAGAGGAAAAGGAGACTAAGGGGAGAAAGTTCCACTGGGTCATCTAGCTTCATGCAAGCTGCAATCAGGGCTGCTCCCAGACCAAATACTCAAGATGATGAGTTAAGGGCAGTCAGGATTACCTACTTACAGACCAGGAACTATGACATTGATGAGATCATCTCCCTCCCCTTAGAAGAACTAAATGAACTGGCTGACAGGGAAGTGTCAAGAGAGTTGAAGGAGAAAGAGGATGCAATGATACTTCTCCAACTCAAAGAGGAGAAGAGACAGAAAAGACTTTACAAGCATGCTCCTACTCTCTCACCAGTTCAAGAAAGTCCTGCACAGGAAGATGTGGCTCCACAAGAACCTCAGGTAGATAAAGAGGAAGATAGGATCAAGATGATCAACTACCTGAGTGCCACAGGCTTCTATCAGGCAGATGCACTTCTCCCTTTGTCCTATGACTTCATTGAGTTCGAGTATCTAAAGCAACTTGAGCTTGAGCTAGTCAAGGAAAGAAAGACAACTAAAAGGAAACTAAGGGAAGAAGCTGCAAAGTCAAGGGCCATCATTCAAAAGAATGCAAAGAAGTCTGCTGACAGACAAAGAATGGTGAGCTTCTTGAAGCTGTATGGATTCTCCGGAAGGAGACTTGGCCCCATGTCTCTATCCACCATGGATGAGCATATTAGGGTGATCAAGCAGAAGATTAAAAGTGGAGAACTCATTGACTTGCACTCTCTTCCAAGTCAAGTCCCACCTGAAGTGGAGGTCAAGTTTGAACAACCAGAGACACCTCAACCAGCACCTCCAGCTGAGCCTCAGCAAGCTTCATCTTCTGATCCTAGGCAGGGTCAAACTCCCTCTCCTTCTGAACCTGTGAGGGAGAACACCCAACTGAGAAAGACACTGATGATCAACATGGTGCTGCAACCAGTCTTCTCAGTTAAAGACATCCAAGAGGAAGAAAGGATGGCTTCTAAACCAAAGACTAAGAAAAAGAAGCCAAAGTCATCTACCTCTGCACCTCAGGCTGAATCAGATCAACCTGAGGAAGTGCATGATGAGGCAGCCCAATCAACTCCTATTCAAGTGGCTCCTCTAACTAGTGAGACACCCATCTTGTCCTGGACTTACTCTACCAATCCAGAGAGATGGACTGTTATCAGAGATCAAGGTGTTGAGAATGTCTACTCATGGCAAGACATAATCAACTTACCTCTGCATGATCTCTTTGAGATGAGAAGATACTATGAAAGTCTTGATGATCCTGACCATCTCATGAAGAAAGGAATGGTCCTGATTGTACTGAAGACTACCAACATTTGAAGATCTTCCAAGTGTTTTGGTAGCATCAGCCTAGGGGGAGTTTGTAAGGATTCCTGAAGTCTGATGCAACCCAAAACAGCCTAAGTGTCTCAGCAACATGCACTAAGTACTGAAGTGAAGAATGCTTCGGAAGTTTTACACAAAGCATTAGAAAATACTCTAAGTGTAAAATCTTCCGAAGCCAAGACCAATATCTTCCGAAGCCAAACATGAAGTCTTCCGAAGCTTCAGAGACAAAGTCTTCCGAAGCTTCAACCTATGAAGACAGATTTCTTCCGAAGACTTTTAGTACACATGCTTTATCTGATGTACTGTTCCATAAAGCACCTTTTCCGCTGCATCTCTGTAAAGTCACCAACTTACATGAGTTGGTGAAAAGGGCCTTGCTTTTGGTAACTGTACATTGAGGTCTTGAGTCTTCAACTTTCCACTTTATGTACTTTATCCTTTTTGTATTGTATAAGGATGTGAGCTATGGCATGTCATAGTCACAAGGTCAAAAAGGCAGATATGCCTTTTGATCCTACAATTGATTTTGTTAGTGTCTAGTCAATTGTATCCAGCTGGCTTTCAAAGTATAGCCGGCTGTAGGTTGTAGTATAAGTATTTCAAGTTCTTGTATCTTTTCTTTATGCTTTGTAACACTTGTAAAAGAACTTGAGAAAGCAATATACTGCCTCCTTGAAACCCATACTCTCTTGTTCTGTCTCTTGCTTTACTTGTGTTCTTTGTATCACCCTTGGTTACCCAGTTCACTGTTTGATTAGAGCTTAGTTAATCTCCTCATTGTGTTGTTGTGTTGTAATTGTGTTTAAGCCCTTAAACGGTCCTGCACAGTGGCTCTAGAGATCATGGATGATACGACTCTGGGCCGGAGATGAGTTTATAGGGGGAAGCAGGTGAAGCCCCAAGTTAAGAGACTGATTGGCCACCTGGCCAACGAGAGGTATGTGGCTCTAGGCAGACGCAAATGGCGTCATGAGGACAGTGACTCTGATGATGAGAGGCTGCTCCTCCCAGAGATTGATTCAGATGATGATGATAGCGGAGACGCCGGAGATGATATGCCTGCTCCATCTAGAGGCACTGATTCTGATGTTATTCCCCCGGGGTCTGCCCCTGCCGGAGATGTTGCTGAGACGGCCGGTTTTCATCAGGAGTTCATTGTTGGTGCTGAGGAGGAGGAGGAGTCTGATGAGGAGCCCCTCACGAGAACTGTGGGAAGCAAGGTTGTTCCCACAGAACACGGGCTAAGGGTGGTTGGTGAACACCCTCGAGACTACAGAGAGACAGAGACTGACCCGAGCTATGCTCCGGGTTCAGCGGGCAGAGCTGTAGGGGGAGCATCCACTTCCACTGGGACCAGGAGGAAGAGGATGGCTCAGCCCCATGGACTGAAGAAGAAGAAGCGTCGACTGACCTTCGTTACCACTGTAGCCTCTACTTCCACCACCACAGCCACCACTACCACCTACACTGATATACCACCCACCACCACAGCCACCACATCCACCACTGCTACCACAGCCACCACCTTACCTACCACCACTGTACATTTACCATCCACCACCATACCATTTACACCTACATCACCTTCACCATTTTACCGACCCATATTCACCACAGCCACCACCACCACCACCTCACATCATGCAGGACCGTCAGCCCAGTCCTCACACATGTATGGAGCACCTCTACCGCCAATCGGGGTAGAGGAACAGCTGTCGGCGCTGAACCGTATGGTAATGCGTCTACTAGCTGCTGACGAGGAGAAAGCTGCACAAATACGCCAGCTGACCGACCTGACTGCTACCCAGTCTCAACAGATGGCAGAGCAGGCTCGGGTTATAGAGCAGCAGACCCAGCTGATGGATGCACAGAGAGTGGAGATGTCCCAACTCCAAGAGCTGCATGCCCAATCAACTAAACGTATAGAGGAGTTGGAGACTACCAACAAGACCATCATGCTGAGGTTAAAGGGATCAAAGGATGAGCCCTTAAAGATAAAGGAAGGGGATGGAGATGGTGATGATGATGATGAAGATGATGATGAGGATGAGGAGGATGATGAGGATGAGGAGGAAACAGATGAAGAAAGGACAGAGGGAAAGGATGATGATGACGAAGCAGAAGGAGGGGATGCGGCTGCATCGGCCACTGCTTCAGGTCAAGAACGAAGATCGAAGAATCGACAGGACCAGTCATCTACCACCTCTGCTCCTCCGAGCGATGAGACCATGATTCAAGACAAAAGTACAGATTAGATGTTTTATGTATTTATTTATTTTTGTGTATGAATCATGTACTGAAAACAAATGTTTTGAATGTTTATATATTCAGTTAATGTAATTCTGTTTGATTACTTACTAATGATTTATGTGTTGAATGTTTAAATCAAACAGATCCAAATTTTCAAAGAGATGAGTTTGATATTGCTCCCCTTCAACAGGTCAAGACTCAACTAACCATGATTCTTGATCTGCAAGGGATTGTAAGAAGGTCTGTGAGTTATACCCCTAAAGAAGGGGAAATAATTCATGACCTATCTAACGAGCAACTGACAGAGATGTTCAGACTCAATCCGGATGAAATCGTCAAAGATGCTCCAACAGTTGATTCGACTAGTGATGAAGAGCTAAATGATGTTGATGAAGTCGAGGTCGAAGATATCACTGCAGAAGAGTATCCTCAGTATGCTGACAACGAGGGTAATGTGGTTCCCAATCTGGGTGAGTCCCTAGTCAGTGATACGTTTGAGGTACTGAACAAGATGGAGCAAGAACCTGAAAAGGCAGAAGGAACAGCCCAAGCCTCAAATGATGACGTAGACATTCGAAAGGCTGAGTGGGCTGCCTGTTTTGAAGAAGTGAGAGCCCAACGTGCTGCACCAAAGAAAGATGCCTACACCAAGCTCTATAGAGTCAAGAAACACCACAAGGTGTCAGGCAGGATTATAGCATGGGCTTATTTTGATGATCTTAACGCGTATGCAGTTAAGAGGGAACATGGCATAGAGTACTTCAGATTTCCACATGATCTGAAGACTCTACCTGATTTTGAGCTCAACCAGCTGGCTAAGCTAAAGCTTTTGTATGCTGACCCAAGGAAAATGTCAGGCTGGTTCGAGGCTGCCCTTAAGAAGGAGTACCACACCAGATGGGTTAACTTCAGACCCCAACAGCCTACTAGGTACATAAGAATGTCTGAGGTTGATGCCATTACTGGCAAGCCCAAGATTGTGTTGAAGTGGAGTCCTCCGCGCACTATGTCGAGAATCCCTCTCAGGGAAATGCCACAGGACTTCACTCCACACTTCAAATGGTGGTACTATGATTGGAGAACAGCTGAAGCTGTCATAGTTCTAAATAAAGAGGGCCAAATGGATACAATCAGGGTATTCGACCCGATGTGGCTAACAAACTTGTCTGCTAATGATGTCTATACATTATACAAGTGGCCACTGTTCTATGACACGCAAGATATTGTACAAGCCCTCCAGTTCCAAAATGTTATACGACTCTGCTTTGCGTTTGAGATTCACGCGGGAGTCACCAAAGAGGAGAAGTACAAGAAGTACAAGGAGGTTATGCAGAAGACAAGAGATTAGATAGATCTAAGTCCAAGGGAGAGTTTGTTGATGCATGTATGTCCCTAGATCATGATTTGTAATGTAATAGATCTTGTCTGTCTGATTATGATGTAATCTGTATTGATTAATGAAATGACATGGATTGTTTGTTATTTGTAATGTTTAATATTTCATTAATGAGTCGTGATTGAATTGATTGGGTTTATGATTGTTTGAATGGTTACATATAATGTTATATTAATTAAAACATTCAAACTTAACTTAATGAAGTTCTCATGCGAATGGCCCATGCGAATGGACCACACGCATGAATAACTTCATACGATTGACTCAATCGCACGACTGAACCAGGAGACTGGATCAGTCGTATGATTGACACATAAGATTGGCTCAGTCGCACGACTGAACACTCAGTCGTGCGGATGAATCAACCGCATGGTTCAATCGCACGACTGAACCATACTTATGGCCCAGTCGCACGATTGAACAATACTAACCTATAAATAGACCCATTTCGTGGAAAAACGTAAGCATTCATACCATTACGATTCCAGACGTACCCTAGCCGTCCAGAGACCTCCCAAATCGTTCTCCAAGTTCACAGAACACATTAGATCGATTCCTAATTGACTTCTAACGTTAGATTCAATTCTTGATTGATTCTTCGTGTGTTCTCACTGATTGGATCGCCAATCAAATAGGATTCCGCACTATTTGAGTTGGTTTAACACGCTAATCACTAGGTATTTCGTTCAAATACCAGGTCCTAACACAAACTCAATAAAGTTTGTCAAGCAATCCAACACTTCAAAAAAGAAACCAAAAGAGTTAAGTTTGTCTTTTGGCCTTTAAAATTAGGCAATATCTTTCTTAAACGCATGAACGTAAACCTCTCACGAAAAATCACTCAACATTTAGTTATTTATATGTGTAAATGTAGAAATGAATCACTAAGCCAATCGATGAAGCAATAAAATTATAAGCTCGACTATGACTCAACTCTCCACCAATTAACAATTAGAAAATGTATGACTCAAGAGAACTATGAAGGGTTTTAACGCGGCTTGGGTTTAAGGTGTCATAGAAAGGGATATAAAGTGGCTTAATGGTCAAAAATCTAGATAAGCTTGATACTAATCATAAATTAAACAAAACAAGGAAATATAAGAGTAGAAATAATATATGCAAACACACCAATAGTCCTTAATCCAAGTGGTTGGGAGTGCGGTCTCGGCTAGGAAATGGATATATGGGCTAGATTAAGATAACACATATCATCCGAAGGACGGTCATACATTTTTTCTTTCCAAAAAAATATAAATACAAACACATTAATGTATCTTGATGAGCTATGAACATAATTTTAACATTTGATACATCAAGAATTGTTCAATTATTTATCATTAAACTAATCGTATTTACTTTTCTCACTTTATTTTCTTCTTTCTACATAATTTTTTCTAACGTACAAGATTTAATAAACAAACCAAAAAAAAACAAATTAGACAACTAGAATATACCATATTTTTAACAACAAAAGGGTTTAAAAATTAAAAGAATAATTTGACTAAATGGGTTTAACATATGGGTAAAGACAACAAAATGAAATGGGAATAAGGATCAACAAGGTGATTAGCAGTAGGTAAGGTATAAGAAAAAAATACCTGAAATGGGCTATCCTAATTCCTTTCTATCATTTTCATACAAAAGCTTAGTTCATGATCCTGAAATGTAAATCACATGCAAGTTCAAACATGAAAGCAACATCTAGGACAGTTAAGAGTGACAAAAACGTGAGCATACAACGTAATAACATGTACACAAGCAATCAAAACTCAATAATTATAGGTGAATACACAGGCATAAATGTAATATGTTTCAACTTGCTATGCTCAAATGATATCTTAAAGTGGTTTAGTAAAGTACTTGATAGAACTAGAAGGGCGTGAGTTTAACCAAGTCTTTGCTCGGTCTCTAAGGGAGAATGGGAAAAGTCTTAGCTTACTTGCATCATCGGACAACCTGTTCATCTTGAAAGTGTTATAAATTTCCAAGAAATTTGCTATGTGGGTATTCTTGTCTTCATCCAATAAACTATAGAAATGAACATTGCTTTGAATCATTTGAATCAATTGTGAAAGGATTTTAAAGTTTTTGATATCAATAACTAGCTTAATTATGCTTAATGCTAAACCACCCAATTATGTTCTTGAATAATCACAAATTGTTTTCCACTCATTGTTACAGTCCCCCATGTCTTTCAAGTTCGTGTCCTTAAAATTGTATTCCTTTCTGTCGATTTCTTTGTTGTTTTCATCTTCGCTTTCGGTTTCCTTGATAATTTGTAACCTAGTAGCTACACCATCAATTTCCTTTGCTATATGAAGAGATTTTACCCTCAATTTCTTTGTCTTTAGTATTTTCGCTGGATTCAAATTAGGCTTAGTAAGGTCCTCAGCAGGTGAAGATGAAAAAGCTTCCTAAAAACAAACTAAAATACGAAGCACTATAAAAAAGGAACAAAAGATATGAATTCACTACAAATTGCGAATAGTGATTACACATAAGAAATTATAGGACAACTTGGATCTTTCTAAAAATCATCGTGTCCCGGGTAACGATGCCTAAAATTTGATGGGTGTTGGTGTTAATAGATCTTTAGTAGGGATTTTCACATATTGAGTGTTGTTTTAAGAAACAATTATCCCTTGTAGACTAACTACACATACAATGGCAAGTGCACATGTTGCATAGTTGTATATATTATGTAAGAACCGAGTATCAATCCACAGACATAATGGCTCCTAATACTAAACCGTCAGTACTTTCTAACCAATCAGTTCAGTTTGAATTTATTAATATTGACATTAACTAAGAAAACAATTAGCAAGTTAAACTGACAAAGAAAGAAAATAAGGACGAAGAAACACAAATAATTAAAAACACCACTTGCACTTTCACTCCATTTAACATAGCAATAACAAGTAGCACATACATAGAAGTTTCCTAAACCCTGTCAAGTATATCTATACATATAACTATTTGGAAAGCTAGAACGATAAACATATAATATCTACCTAAAGTTATGCCATGAGAAATAAATGATACAATTACATCAATACGAAAGATGAGCTAAACTCCGCCCGTCATCGTTTTCTAATTCCAAACTTTTTTGAAAAGTTAACATGATAAACACAGGAGACCAACCTCAACTTGTATAAAATATTCAAAACTATTATTACCCTTTAATTCATGAACATCAAATCATGATTACAAAACCAATTCAAACTAATGACAAGAGAGATTTATGACATATAACATATTTTTTCTCAAACATAAGCACAATGATGCACATTTATCTAATTTTACTAAAAATTCAACCTTCATTCACCGTTTCTAGTCAAATATCATAAATTACACACAAAAGATGCAATCATATACTTTAATGTTGTAAAAAACATGGGGTTTTCAAACATAACATGCTTACAATACCTACAAGATTGAACATTTTATGACACTAGAACAAACACCCATAATCAATAAAGAATAATCAAGTTTTATCATGACATCAACATAAATAACACCAAGAATTATATATAAATTTTAAATCATGCTAAGTTTCATCTAATACAAGTAGATTTTAATCCGTGAGGCTTATAAAAGACACACTCAATCTCAAGAACATAAAAGAACTCATAGTAAATCTAAAAGAATTCGAACCACATCGAGTGGAAATGAGTTGGATGATTATAGATCCTCCTTAAAAGTTTGATATATTCAATATTACTATGTAGATCTCAAAAATTATTAAAAAAGACCTAAAATCATCTGAAGGCTTTAAGAAGACTAGGGTTTATAAAGAAAAGTAAAGTTATGTTAGAAATAAGGTGCATTGGGGTTTATTGGAAAATATCAAACTTTCAAGGAGGATAAATCACCCTAGTCTTCTAAATCAATTACAACACAATTAAGTGTCTAAATAAAATCACCATCAAATACAAAATTTAAGGGGAGACTTGGAAGTTTAGAGGTTGTATAGCCATGACTGATTTTGTTAGGACCATAACATGCATCAGGTCCCTTATTCCTATGCATTATGGTCATGACTGATTCTTTCATGGCTATAACACGCATTAGGCCCCCTTTTAAACCCCTCTTCTTCTTCATTTTGGGGGAGATGAATTTGGAATCTTTCAAGAGTTCAAGCAAGATTGGAGATCAGACATTTCAAAGGAAGATTCAACTCCACACAACCCGCCTCTACTCATTTCTGGTTTGAAAATCTCTAGATTTATCATGTTTTCTTCCATTGTTATGAGCTTGGTTGTGGCTTTTGTAAGCCTCATAGGCTAAACACTCTTTATCACTTAGATTAGATCAAGCTTAGCATACTTTGATATTTTACATGTAACTTTTGGTAATGATTAGGTTAATGCTTATTACAAGGTTATGAATGTTCTTCAATAATTATGTATGCTTTTTGAACTTGATGAAATGATAAATCTTATGGGTGTTATAATCATATATTATTAGAAAACCTTGTGTTTTAGAACCTCTATTCATGACATGCATACATTAGTGTGTGATTTATGACATTTGACTAGGAATGGTAAATGATGGTTGATTATTTAGTCAAGTTGAACAAGTGTGCATCCAAATACTTATGTTTGTGAAAACCATTAGGTTTGTTATGAATATCTCCTAACATTATGTATGTGTAACCATATATAATGCGCATATGTATGATTCGTGTATTCCTGTCAGGACATTCATAAAGTGAAGGGTTTAAATAGCTATTGTTACATTATGCAAATTGAGGTGGTTACCATGTGTTCATCTTGTTAACTTTCCAAAGATTTATGGGTTTGGTGTTCTTGATGGGAGTCCTAACCATCTTTAACTTTGGCTTAATATATCATTAGGTCTTCATGGCATAACTTTAGGTGGCTATTATGTGTTTATCGTTTTAGCTTTCCAACAAGTTATAGTTAGATAACCTTGACAGGAGTCTAGTTTACATCCATGTTTCATGCGTAGAGGATGATCTCGCCATAGGTTCATGTATTTTCTCATTGTTTTGCTAAGCTAATTCAAAGTGTAAGTGATATCTTCCTCTAATTGATTATCTTCATCTTCGTCTACTTTCTTCAATTAGTTTAATTGTTAGCTAAATCAGTTAATCATATTATTCACGAATCATATCATCGGATAGGTAATGACAAAGGCTTAGTATCAGGAGCTCTCGTGTCCATGGATCGATACTTGGTTCTTACCAAAAGCTATACTACTATCCGACAGGTACACTTGCCTATTGTGTGTGTAGTTAGTCATAAGGTGAAAATCATTTTAATAAATTTAAAGCTTAATTATGTAAAATCCATTATTGAAAACATACACACACACACACACACACACATATATATATATATATATATATATATATATATATATATATGTATATATATATATATATATGTATATATATATATGTGTGACTCAGAGAGGAGAGAGCTTTGGGCTTCTTGAGCTGGTTCTACACTTGAGCTCTAGCAAGGGAGAGGCTGTAAGACACCTTCACCTGCTAGTGTCTCACTAAGGGTAGTGGGTGCTACAGGAGCTATAGTCTTAAGGTTCACAGGTTCTTCAGTTGGTCCTTCAACTGAGGTTTCCCCTTCAAAGCTAATCTTATGGTCTGCCTCAGTATCCAGTTGACCAACTGTTTTTCATGCTAGCCTCTATTTATAAAAACTAGTTATACTTTTGAACCCCTCAGACACCCTCAACTGAATCCTCTAAGCTAACCTATCAGTTTTCCTATTTTTCCTTGGGTTGGCAAGTGAAAGGTCAACCAGAGGAAAGATTTTATAGAATCTCAGGGTATGGAAGTTGAACACTTCTTGTTGACCCTAATATCTAGAAAGCACTAGGGTTGTCATACCTCCATCCTATAATTGGATTGTCAGCAAGATGGGATGGAGGTGACATGGCCCTTGGTACACCCTCCTCAAATAGACTTTGAACAATGGCATCCATATTGATATGAGCCTAAGGAGGTTGTTGAGTCAGGACAATTGCAAGTGAGGGTGGTGAATCCTTAATGTCCATACTTTGGACATTTCCCCCAAGTTTTATGGATGTGGTGATTGTCTCCCCATTTTTGGTAGCACCACCTACTTGCACAGGTGATCTAGAGGTTACATCCACCACATCCACAGGTTCTTGTGGACTTGGTTGAGCACGCTGGTAGGCCTCTCAGCTAAACTTGCCCTTGAGATCGGTGATCTCAAGTTGTTGATTAAGGACCTGCCTTTGTAAGGTAGCCACCTGAGATTCCAGGTGACTGACCTTAGAAACCAAATAGGTGTAGGTTTTGGTCAGCTTGTGCACCTTTAGTTGCATACTCCCCTCATCTTTATTAGAAGAATCATAAGGGGATGAGAGTACATGACCAAAGTTATCTCCCTCACCACCAGATATTGTGTCTTGGTCTCTGGATTTCCCTTGCTCAATGACAGCTTCATAAGAAGTGCCAAGGAGTTAGGTTGTCGTGGTTGAAGTCTTAGAGATGTAATCACTTGCAAAAATGAGAGCCTCTTCCTCCTAAACTTGTTTAGAAAGATCCACCTCAGTCATAGGTGGATGATGTGGGCTAGATATGGGAGTAGAAGGAGTACTCATCTCTCCTTGAACAGGGGAGGAAAAGAGAGACTCATGATACTCATTGAATCCCACATCCTCATCATCATAGAATTGTAGGTTAGGGATTGGTTGATTGAGGTCCAACGGCTAGGGATAGTAACTATCACCTGAAGGTTGTTCATCTGAGTTTTGAGACTCAGAATGAATGCTTACAGCTTGGGTTATGAGCTCATCAGGCTGAGCTTGAGAAACCTCAACACTGATCTTTGAAGGAATGGGACTGGTCTGCTCCTTAGGGGAAGTGGGAGCTCTTGGTTCCACTTCCTCCTGCATGGGTGAGTGTATAGGGGCATGCTCAATCTGAATACACAGATTAGGGATTCGTTTGGATTTTCTCTAGTAGGTGATAGCTATTTAAGGCTATTGGGGTGTTGAAGATGAAGAAGGTATGGATTCAATATTGGGTGGTGTTGCCAAGTTGTCACCTTGAGCAGTGAGCTCTAACATTTTGGGACAAGGGTTGTTTCTATCCCGGAAAAACCAACAATGGTTTTTCTCATTATTTTGAAGATGTCGGGCTTCATCCATCCCAATTTACGAATATTACCTGTTCCCCACAACGGAACTGTGAGCCCAGTTCATAGTTGAGAATGTGCTGGACATACCTAGGGAACATGTAATACTTTAAGGAATCCAAGTTAGCAAGTAAGTTCGTATATACAAACTGTGAGTACTTGAACTTGATCCCCTATACCATTCCATGGACTATATAAGATAGGTCTTCTAGAACTTGGTCCCATCCTCCATGTTTGTTTAATAATGAATAGATTACAACATGAAGGAGGTATTTCCATTAAAAAGGGATCTTACCCTTTTTGTAGGTTCTCACAGAATAGTCACCTTCATAGCCCATCAGCCAGAATGAGTCGTTGACTGCCTCTTTTGGGAAAGACAACTCACCTTCTTTATCATTCAGCCTTAGATAGTGCCTTCTCACCATCGAAGATGACCTCCTGGCAGGTCCTCCAAAACTCCAGAAGTTGTTCTACATAAAGAGGAGGATCTATTATGAGTGTGGTGACGTAGGATGAGCGGGAAAGATAGTTGCAAACCCTAAGAAACCAGTATCTTTATCGGATGACAACAGAGCAACCTGGTTATGTTGCCTGTGTAGGTGCATGATAAAGGGTGGTTGGTTTTGGGGTTCAGGTTTGTCCATTTTCTGTAGCTTTATGTGAAAGAAAGTAGAAGAACAAAAAGGGTTTGCGGGTGATTTAGGGCTAGAAGATTTTAGATGAAGAAGAAGAAGAAGAGGGGGAACCGTTGTAAAGTCTATTTATATGCTTGGATGTGAGACAAAGTAATTGCAAAATGATAAACTTTAAAATCCGTATGCCAATCCAACTTTTGAAAAAATGCCCAAAAAGGTAGTTATCTTAGAAGTTAAAAACCTTCCGAAGGTAATTTGCCTTCAGAAGTTGTAAAGAAAGCTTCTGAAGCAAAATTTATTTCGGAAGATATTCCTTAGTTCTGGAAGAATTACTTCGGAAGAAAATGTACTTAGAGTAATTTGGCTTCCGAGACAGATTTGGTTTCGGAAGATATTAAACTTCAGATGTTTTACTCAAGAAGAGGATAAAGCTTCCAAGACTTAATTGTTTTCGGAAAAAAATTGTCCTTTAAAACATATAAGTACTTAGAAGCAGATTTAAGCTTCGAAAGATATTTCAGAAATCTTCTGATGTTAAATTTCTTAGTAAGTAGTTATTAGTTTTGAAGACATAATGTTCTTTCGAAGTCAATTTAATGTCTTCTGAAAGAAAATATGTCGAAAATTCTTAGAATTCTAAGAAACATTTACTTTAAAAGATTTCTTACAAGATAAACAGGGCTTATATGATTGATAATTTAGATAACTTTAAAGACACACATGTTTGAAAAGCAATTTTGAAATTAATTTAAGAAAATCTACTCAAAGTTAATCATCCAATAGCTTATACAAGATATTTAAATCTACGTTAATCAAATGCCTTTGTGAACAGATCAACATATTGTTTATTTGTGTTAACTTTAACTAGTTTTATCAATCCTTTTTCAAAATTTTCATTGATCAAATGATAAATGATGTTGATGTGCTTTGTCTTTGAGTGCTGCATAGGATTCTCTGTAATAGAGATAACACTGTTGTTGACTATGTGGATAGGAATATTCTTGAAGTTGAATACGTAATCTAGCATCTGATTTCAAATACAAAGCACTTGAGCATAGTAGCTTGCAGCAGCAATGTATTTAGCTTCAGCTGTTGATGCAGATACACAAGATTGTTTTTTGCATTGCCATGAGACTATCCTTCCACCAAGGAATTGACATCCCCCTGATGTAGACTTTGCAATCATTTTGCAACCACCATAATCACTATCTGAAATAAGTTGGATGACTATAGATTAAAGTCCTTGTGTGGGAGCTCCTTTGGGATATTTAAGAATTCTCTTGACAGCAACTAGGTGTGACATCTTGGGGTTGGCTTGATATCTTGCACATATGCATGTGGCGAACATGATATCAGGCATGCTGGTTCTAAGGTACATAAGAGACCCAATCATAGCCCTATAAAGATGTTCATCAACACACTCCCCCTCAAGATCAGGTCCTAGGGAGTAGTTTCTGGCTATCGGAGTCTTAGCAACCTTATAATCAATCAGATGAAATCTGGTTAGTATGTCTTGGACATACTTTGACTGGTTTATCAAGATGCCATTGTTAACTTGCTTCACTTGAATTTCTAGAAAGAAATTGAGTTCCACCATGGCACTCATTTCAAACATATTCTTCATCAGCCTTTCAAACTCTTTGCAGATTCTTTCATTAGTTGACCCAAAGATGATGTCACCAATATAAACTTGAACCAACATCAAGTTATTTCCTGTTCTCTTGATGAAAAGTGTGTTGTCAATAGTACCTCTTTTGTAACCATGTTAAACAAGGTATTGTGACAGTGTCTCATACCACTTCCTTGGAGCTTGATGCAACCCATAGAGAGCTTTGTCAAGCTTGCAGACATAATCAGAATGATCAGGGTCTACAAAGCCAAGTGGTTGCTTGACATACACTTCTTCATCTATCACCCCATATAAAAATGCACACTTGACATCAAGTTGGTAGACCTTAAAATCCTCAGATGCAGCAAAAGCAAGGAATATCCTTACAGCTTCAAGTCTTGCTACAGGAGCAAAAACATCTATATAGTCAATCCTTTATTCTTGAGTGTACCCATGGACTACCAGTCTTGCCTTGTTCTTGATGACAAGCCCTCTATCATCTTTCTTGTTACTAAAACCCACTTGGTACCTATTGGCATCTTCCCAGGGGGAAGAGGACATAGGTTCCATACACCTTGTGTTTTGAATTGTAGCAGTTCCTCCTTATTGCTTCAATCCAGCTTCCATCTTTCAAAGCCTTATCAACTTTCTTTGGTTCAATTTGGGACAAGAAGCAAGAGTGCAGACAAACATTTTTATCATAGGTTTGTCCTCTTGTTCTCACCATAGTCTCAATATCTCTAATGATATTTGTGGTAGGATGGGACTTGTGGATTCTCAGTTGAGGAATCACAACAAGCTGATTTGATAGATCTAAATTAGTGAAATTTAGATCTGGTGATTGAGTATCACCCACCATATCAGCACACTTATCAAGTGTAACTTGATCCAGAGAGTGTGTGACATCTTTGATTTTGTCTTAAGTGGAGTGGTTGTCAGCATCATGAAATTCTTGATCGTCACCATCTCCATCTCTTCCTACATTGGAAATCCTTTCATTTGAGTTTTGTTCCTCATTGCTGGAATTAGTTGGCACTACAGATGTATCAGCTGAAAAATTTGTCATGGTTGTGCTGACAAGATTTCCATTTGTAGGGTTTGTTACCACTGAAGCTGAAGGTATACTATTATTTGGTCTTCTCAGCTCAAATCATGGATTAGGATCTCCTGCAGATGTACTACCTATTGTTCCTGAAACATCTTTACCAGATTTGTTAAAACAGTTGGTAACTAAATCAAGATCAAATAGCCAATTAAAACCAGAACCTTTTACACAAGGAGTGTGTTCATTGAAGGTAACATTGGCTGACTCCTCAACTACTCTAGTTCTGAGATTGTATACTATATAAGCCTTAGCTTGGGAAGAGTATCCAATGAAATGTCCATCAACTTCTTTCTCAGCAAATTTGGCTATATGATCTTTGGTATTCAAGATGGTGCATGGACACCCAAATGACCTGAGGAAACCAATGAAAGGTCTCTTTTTGTACCACAATTCATAAGGAGTCTTACCATGAGTTTTGACTACTAAAACTTTGTTCTGCACATAACAGGCACTGTTGACTGCCTCTACCCAGAAGGTGATGGCCAGTTTAGAGTCAAAGAGCATGGTTCTTGCAGCCTCAATAAGTGTCATATTTCTCCTTTCAGCAACACCATTTTGTTGAGGAGTTCTAGGAGCACTATATTGTGTTGAAATACCCTTTCATCATATAATTTATCAAGGATTTAGTTCTTGAATTTAGTTCCTTGATCACATCTTATGATCTTGACCTTGTGATCACATTGATTCTTAATTTTCAAAATGAAGGATCTCAAGATTTCAGGGGTCTTATCCTTACTTCTAAGAAAGAAGACCCAAGTATATCTTGTGAAGTCATCTGTGATCACAAGACAGTATGAAGTTCTTCCTAAACTCATTACACTGGTGGGGCCAAAGAGATACATATGTAATAAGTGTAGGGGAGTAGTGATGGAGTTCATTTCCTTTGGCTTGAGAGACATTTTGTGTTGCTTTCCTTTCAGACATGCAACACAATGGTCGTCACTTGTAAACTCTTTCTTTGGCATTCTAGTTACCAAATCATCTTTAATTAATTTATTCATGTTCTTAAAGTTTACTTGGCACATAATTTTATGCCAAAGGAAAGACTCATCACCATTGGCTTCAAATAGAAAGCAAGAAACTTCTCCTAAAGGGGAGGTTTCCTGCAAATCTATCGTGTACATGTTCCTTTTCGTGAGGGCTCTAAGCAGGATGTGCTCTTGAGGAATGATCACCCCGGTCTTGAGAACAATGCACTCATGCTTAGTGAAGAGCAAGTTATGTCTCTGGTCATAAAATTGAGATACACTCAAGAGATTATACTCAAGCTATTTGACAAAGTTTACCTTCTCAATGTTGAGTTACCATTTGTGGCCATGCCCATTCCAGTAATGTAACCACCTAATTCACCTTCAAAGCAACTGGCCCTCCATCAATTTTCTAAAAGTTCTGAAGCAAAGAGCCATTACATGTCATGTGTCTTGAACAGCCACTATCAATGATCCATACATTTCTCTTGGTCTTCAGCTAACCCTACACATGAAAAAGAGATGGTTAGTTATATTTAGAAACCCAAGCCTTGATAGTCTTGGGCTTATCAAGATGAACAGAAGATAGTTCAATAGTTATTGATCCTATATGTAAGCTTTGAGGATCCTTGACTGTTGTTGATGAAGAAACTCCAGTCACATGGACTTCCTTCATCTTTCATACCATCTTTGGAAGATTAGACTTGGCCTTTAAAACTTCAGAAGTTTTGATTACTTCAGAAGTTATGGTGACTGAACCTTCGAAAGCTTTTGCATCTACCACAGCAGACTTCAGTGCTTCAGAAGCATTCCTTTCTTCCGAGACCAAACTTGCTTCCGAAGACAGTTTTCCGATCTTCTTTTTGTTCACCTTGGAGCTTTCAAAGGAAAGTGATTTTCCTTCCGAAACTATTTTCTTCTTCCTCTTAGAAGTCTTCTTCTTGTTCATATGGATGGTACTCTTAGGATTTTAGATGCAATCCCGAGCATAATGAGTTGTACCACCACACATGATGCATTCTACAGACATACTTTTGAGGGTCTTCTTCTAAGGAGAAGGTTGATCTTGATCTCTTTCCAGCTCCATCTTCACCTTCTTAGATGATGCAGCAGGCTTTTGAGGGTGAGGCTTGCTCTTAGAGTTGGATGGTTCAGGCTATGCAGTAGTGGTGCATATTTGTTCAACCTTCTTCTCTTGAAAAGGATGGTTTGAACTTGAACTAGTACTCTTGGTACTAAAGTCCTTAGTTAAGTCTTCAGTCTTCACCACCTCAAACCCAGCAGAGATAAAGACTTGTTTTTGTTTGCAGTTAAAGGTGGGCTTGATCTCTTGGACTTTGTTTGATTTTCATTTAGCAACACTGATCAAATTCTTTCTAGCTGACTTGGCCATCCTTGGTTCCTTCTTTTCTCCGGGAGTATAGTGACCTTTCTTAGGATGAACCTCCACACTCATTTTTGGTTCATCCTTCATTATATCCTCTTTATCTTCATCCTCTTCGTGGATAAGATCACTGATATGTGTAAAGTGTATATATATATATGTATATATATATATATATATATATATATATATATATATATATATATATATATATATATATATATATATATATATATATATATATATATATACACATACATACATATATATATGTATGTATATATATATATATGTATATATATATATATATATATATATGTATGTATATATATATATATATGTATGTATCTATATATATATATGTGTATATATATATATATATATATATATATATATATATATATATATATATATATATATATATATATATATATATATATATATGAAAATTCACACAAATTGTTTTAATTTTAAAGAAATGATTATCACCTTTAGACTAATTACACACAATAGGCAAGCGCACCTATCGTATAGTAGTATAGCTTGAGGTTAGAATCGAGTATCGATCCATGGACACAATGGCTCCCAATACTAAATCATCATCACTATTTAACCAATCAATTGAGTTTGAATTTGTGAATATTATAATAAACCAAAAGGATTAGCAAATTAAACTGATAAATTAAGGAAGTAAAGACGAAAATTACACAATGAATTAAAGATACCACTTGGACTTTAATTTCACTTAGAATAGAATTAACAACTAGCACAAACACGAGGTGAGATCATTTTTTACACATGATACATGGAAGTAGCCTAAACCCCTGTCAAGGATATCCAGACATATAATAATTCGGAAAGCTATAACGATACACACATAATAGCCACCTAAAGTTATGCCATGAAGAACTAATGATACAATTATATCAATGCTAATGATGAATTAAACTCCCGTTAGGGTTACCTAATTCCATAAATTTTTGGAAAGATAACATGATAAACACATAAAACCACCTCAACTTGCATAAAATAGACAAAACTATAACTACCCTTCAACTCATGAACATCAAACCATGATTACAAAATCAATCCATAACCAATAACAAGAGAGATTCATGACATACATCATGTTAATTTTCATCTAATTCAAGTGATAATAAGAGTTTAGCCCATAAGGCATACAAAAAAACACTCAAACTCAAGAACATAAAAGAACTCATATTAGATCTAGAGGAATTCAAACCAATTTTTGAGTGGAAATGGGGTGGATGATGTTACATACTTCTTAAAAGTGTGAAATAGTTAATCTTGGCCATCAAATCTCCTAAAAACTCTTAAGAAATGCTCAAAAACACCTAAGGGTTTGAGGGAGGCTAGGGTTTTGAAAGAAATGAAAGATATCTTGGAAATAAGGTGTAGTAGGGTTGTAACCCATTTTTTGCCCGAATATAGCTATATCTGAAGAAATATGACCATATTCAGCTTCAAAAATGAATTATTCAAAGTTCGACTGCTTATATGGGCATATTCAGCTTCAATATGGTCATATCAGAAGCATTTTTCCTCTTGAACTTCTTCAAATCTTGGGTTTTCTTCACAAAAATCACCGAGCTTCATCCGATAACTACAAAATTCAAATGAAACACAAATAAGTGTATAAATTATGAATTTTACGTCAAAAATTACTTAAAATGCAAAGATATATATATTATAAACATGTATAATTATTATCATATCAATCAATGAGGAGCAACTCATCTTCACTAGTTTCACACCTTAGAACTCTAACAGATAATAATGTGTGTGGAAGAGCTATCTCACTTGATCCCAGTCCTTGCATATTTTAATAACAAATCTTTGTATGCAAGGATGAAGATCTGATGTTCTTGAAAGTTTTCTCTTTAAGAACATATTTTTCTACCCTGGCTTTGTTGATCACAAGCTCAGCCTGACATTTAGTTAACTTGGTAACAAGATCTTTGATCTGAGTCCTGTAATTTATGTGCTCATGTTTACGCGTAGAAATTATTTTCTTTAGATCTTCTATTTTAAGTCATAGTCATTTTCTGCTTTTTTGAAATCAACTTTTAAAATATTGAATGACTTAAGATCAGATCTCACTTCCAAGTTATAAGACCTATACATGTTTACTTGGCTTCTTCAACAATACCTTGGCTTCATCATGGTCAGCCATTCGTGCTTGTTTTGGAGAGACATCCTCTACCTGAAAGCTCTAGTCAAAGCCTCCCTCTTCAACAACAACAGCAGCTTGTTGCTTTGGTTTGCTTGGCTTCTTAGTTCTGGGAGCTGCATCAGTGTAGTTTGGCCTGGATTGTGTTTGGCCACCATTTGTCCTTGGTGCCTTACACTCCCTAGCAAAGTGGCCCATTTGTTTACAGTTGTAACACTTCACTTTGCTTTTATCTAGTCCAAACTTTCCACTGGTTACATTTCTTGGGAACTTTTTTCCTGTTCTTTTGTAG
The DNA here is from genome assembly GCA_025215565.1 of Flaveria ramosissima. NCBI lineage: Eukaryota > Viridiplantae > Streptophyta > Magnoliopsida > Asterales > Asteraceae > Flaveria > Flaveria ramosissima. The sequence continues at coordinate 49,478,007 of CM046034.1, read as the reverse complement.
AACTTTTTGGTTCTATAAGTGAGAAGAGTCATCTGCTCGACTATCTCCATATACTCCAGGTCATCTGGATGGATGTAGTCCAAGTCTTTAAGAGTGAATAGAAAGTTGCCATAACTTTCATCTAAAGACACAAAGGCTTGAGATGATTTGGGCTCTTAGAATGGGCCATCTATTGAACTATCTCTATGTACTCTAGATCATCTGGATGGATGCAATCTAAGTCTTCAAGGGTGAAGAGGAAGTTGCCACTACTTTCATCAGCAGACACAAAGGCTTGTGATGAGCTTGTCTCTTAGAATGGGCTTCCTTGGATGCAGCTCTCCCTTGGTGTCTCCGAAAAGGTGATGAAAGGGTCCTTTTGTGAGTTGTCAGGGTAGTAAATAAGATAATGTTGTGGTTTTCTGCTATCGCTTTCAACCACATGAAGGGCTGAACTCTGTTGATTGTTGGAAGAGCTGTTGGATGGATTTTGCATGTTTATCTCCATCTAGTAACCGCTCAGGATACCATACAGCTCTGTGAGAGTAAGAGTAGAGATGTTTTTATTTCTCTTAATGGCCACACAATAGTGTGTCCATTGTCTGGGAAGAGAGAACATGAACTTCCTCATAGTGTCCCTATTCTCATGTTTAACTCCAACATCCATCAAAATATCTACAATCTCAACATACCTGAAGTATTGTTGAGTCATAGTTTTACCTATTTTGAAGGTGAAGTTCTCAAACTGTTGCTTCATGATATCCTTCTTGTTTTCCTTGGCTTCCTCAGACCCTTCATACATAAGCTTTAGTGCATCCTAGAGTTCCTTTACAGTCTTGCACTTTTTAAAGCCTCTATAGATAGAGTACGGAATAGTAGTTTGAAGAGCAGTCATGGCCATTTGTTAATCGTGTTAACTTTCCAAAGATTTGTGGGTTGGTATCCTTGACGGGAGTCCTAACCATCTTTAACTTTGGCTTAATAATATCATTGGGTCTTCATGGCATAACTTTAGGTGGCTATTATGTGTTTATCATTTTAACTTTCAAACGAGTTCGGTTATTTTAATTCATGTAAATTGAAATTAGCTAGTTTTACAAAATAAAGTGTGCTCCTATTATTTTGACTCGCTTGAATTTAAACTAGATAGTGTTATATTAGTAGAGTGGGTGCAGGACCGTTGAAGGGTATGCAGTTACAACACAACAACACAATGAGGAGAGTTACTTAGAATACTTAACAGATCAAATAGGGAACTGGTTAACTTTACTGAAAGATGCTAAGAACACAAGTAAGAATGAGACAGAACAAGATAGCAAACAACACAGGTAATTGGTTTTCAATAATGTTGTATATTGCTTCTCAAGTTCTATTACAAATGTTACAAAGCATAAAGGAAAGTTACAAGTACTTGAGATACATATACTACATCCTACAGCCGGCCATACTTTGAAGGCCAGCTGGATACATAAGACTAGACAACACATAAAATCAAATGTAGAGTCAAAAGACAGATTGCCTTTTGATTAGTGACTATGACATGCCATAGCTCACATCCTAATATATTACAAAAAGTATAAAAGTACATAAAGTAGAAAGCACAGACTCAAGACCTTAATGTACAGTACCAAAAGCATGGACCTTTTCACCAACTCATGTAAGTTGGTGACTATATAGAGTTGCAGCGGAAAGGTGGTCCAGCTTTATGGTAAAGTACATCAGATAAAGGCATGTCTTTAAAAGTCTTCGGAAGAAATCTGTCTTCACTCTTTGGCTTCGGAAGACTTTGTCTTTGAAGCTTCGGAAGACTTCATTTTTGGCTTCAGAAGATGTTGGTCTTGGCTTCGGAAGATTTTACACTTAGAATATTTCTAGTGCAAGGTGCAAAACTTCTGAAGCATTTCTACTTATGTTCTTCAGTGCATGCATGCAGAGAGACTTTGGATGTTTTGGTTGCATCAGACTTATAGGAATCCTTACAAACTCCCCTTAGGCTGATGCTACCAAAACATTTGAAGATCTTCAGCTGTTGACAGTCCTCATAATGATGATGACCATGCCCTTCTTCATTAGATGGTCAGGATCACTCAGACTCTCATAATATCTTCTCATCTCAAAGAGATCATGCAGAGGTAGGTTGAATAAGTCTTGCCATGTGTAGACATTTTCACCACCTTGATCTCTGATCACATGCCATCTCTCTGGATTAGTTGTGAAGGTCCAGGATAAGATGGGTCTCTCAGCTGCAAGAGGAGCCACTTGAATTGGAGTTGATTGGGCTGCCTCTTCATGCACTTCCTCAGGTTGATTTAACTCAGCATGAGATGTAGAGGTGGATGATTTAGGCTTTATCTTCTTCTTTGACTTTGGTTTGGAAGCCATCCTCTTCTTTCTCTTTGAAGACTTTAACTGAGAAGACTGGTTTGCAGCACCTTGTTGATCAGTCTTGTCTTGCTCAGTTAGGTGTTCCTCCCTTACAGGTTCAGAAGGAGAGGGAGTTTGACCCTGCTGTGGATCAGAAGATGAAGCTTGCTGAGGCTCAGCAGGAGGTCCAGGTTGTGTTGTATCAAATTGTTCAACCTTAACCTCCACTTCATATGGAGCTTGACTTGGAGGGGAGTGTAAGTCAATTAGCTCTCCACTCTTGATCTTCTGCTTGATTATCCTGATGTGCTCATCCATTGTAGATAGAGACATAGGGCCAAGTCTCCTTCCAGAGAATCCATACAGCTTCAAAAAGCTCATCATCCTTTGTTTGTCAGCAGACTTCTTCATACTCTTTTGGATGATGGCTCTTGACTTTGCAGCCTCTCCCCTTATCTTTCTCTTTGTTTCCTTCTGTTCTTTGAGCACTTGAAGTTCAAGCTGTTTGAGATACTCAATCTCAATGTACTCAAAGGACAAGGGAAGAAGTGCAGATGCCTGGTAGAGACCTGTGGCACTCAGGTAGTTGATCATGTTTTGCCTATCTGTTTCCTTGTCTACCTGAGGTTCTTGTGTAGCTGCCACAGCCTCTTACACAGGGCTTTCTTGAACTGGGGAGAGAGTAGGAACATGCTTGTATAATCTTTTCTGTCTCTTCTCCTCTTTGAATTGGAGAAGTAGCCTTGTATCCTCTACTTCCTACATCTCTCTTGACACTTCCACGTCAGCCAATTCATTTAGTTCCTCTAAGGGGAGAGATATAATCTCATCTATATCATAGTTCCTGGTCTGTAGGTAAGTAATCCTGACTGCCCTCAACTCATCATCTTGCGTGTTTGGTCTGGGAGCAGCCCTGATTGCAGCTTGCATAAAGCCTGAAGACCCAATGGAACTTTCTCCCCTTAGCTTCCTCTTCATCTCGCTCTCCTCCTCCTCAATCTCCTCAGGAGTTAGAATCTTTTTCCCTTTGTAACCCACAGACCTTTGTGACACAAGGTGGAAAGAGTTTTGGCTTTCATTGCTTGGTGTAGCATCCAAGCTCTGGCTAGAGAGAGGTTGTGAGACACCTTCACCAGCAGGTGTTTCATTGAGGGGATGAATTTCTGAAGTAGTTGTTGGTGTGACATGGCTCTCAGGCTCTATCACTGGGCCTTCAGCCAAGGTTTTCCCTTTGAAAGATAATCTCAGGGTCTGCCTCAACATCCAGTTGACCAATGACATTACCTGATTACCTTTGTCTCCTTCTTAGACTGAACTCTTTAGTAATTTTGTCTTGAATCCTTTGTGCTAACCTGTCAGTTTTTCTAGATTGACTTAGGTTGACAAGTGGCATGTTGATCAGGTCAAGACCTTCATAGTAGTTCAAGGTCTGAAAATTGAACACCTCTTGCTACCCTTGAACTCTTTGAAGAATAAGGGCTCTTCTATCAGCATCATACCTCCACCCAATAATGTAGTTTGAAGTTCCTTGAGGTGGGGATGATATAGCCCTTGGAATGCCTTTCTCAAAGAGATTCCTAATGAAAGAGTCTATAGTCTCCACATCAATGTGAACTTGAGGAAGTTGCTGAGTATGCACAATTGCAAGTGAGGATGGTGAGTCCTCAATGTCCATACTCCCTGAAGAACTCCCAGGTTCTGTGACTGTAATGACTTTCTCCTCCTTTTTGGTAGCATCACCCTCTTACATAGGTGAGCTAGGAGTTAGGTTAATCACATTCATAGGTTCTCGTGTTCCTGGTTGAGCTCTCCTTAAAGGTCTCCCAGCTAGTTTTTCCCTGAGATAAGATATCTCAAATTGCTGATCATTGACCCTGTTTTGCAGGGTAGTCACCTGAGATTCAAGGTGACTAACCTTAGAGACTAAATAGGAGCATGTTTTGACAGTTTTTGCACCTTTAGTCTCAAATTCCCCTCATCTTCATCAGAAGAATCATTGGGGGATGAGATGATTGGACCAAAGTCCTCTCTCTCACCACCAGCTTCAGGTTCTTGACTGCTGGATTTCCTCTGCACATTGACAGCCTCAGTTGAAGTGTCAATGGGCTGAGTTGCCATGGTTGAGGTCTTAATGATGTAATCACTTGCAGAAGTGAGAGCCTCTTCCATATGGACCTCCTGAACAGGTTCAGAGAGATCCACCTCAGTGATAGGTGACTGATGTGGGCTAGATAACGGAGACTCAGGAGTACTCATCTCTTTTGGAGTAGGGAAAGAGTAGAGAGACTCATGGTACTCACTGAAACCTAAGTCTTCGTCAGTATAGAATAAGAGGTTGGGAATGGGTTGATTTAAGTCTAAAGGCTGGGGATGGTAACTGTCCCCTGAAGGTTGTTCACTTCAGTGTTGAGACTCAGAGTGAAGGCTTAAGGCAGTTGGTCTTGTGAGCTCATCAGGGTGAGCATAAGGAACCTCACTAATGATTCTTAAAGAGATGGGAGTGGTTTGCTCCTCAGGGGAAGTGGGAGCTCTAGTGTCCACTTCCTTATATATGAGTGAGTGTATGGGGCCTACACAAACTCAATAGCTTGAGCAGGGGTTCGTTTGGATTTTCTTTGGTAGGTGAGGGTGATTTGTGATCTTTTTGATGGTTGGGAGGTAGAAGGTGTGGGTTCAACACTAGCTTGTGTTGCTAGGTTGTCACCTTGAGCAATTAGCTCTAACATTTTTGGGACAAGGGATGTTTCTACACATGAGAAGCCTACAGTTGGCTTCTTCATAATTTTAAAGATGTCAGGCTTCATGTGTCCCAATTTAAGAATATTATCTGTTTCCCTCAACTGTGAGCCCAGTTCACAGTTGAGAATGTGTTGAACATATCTAGGAAACATATAATACTCTAAGGAGTCCAAGTTAGCAAGCAAATTTGTGTAAACAAACTGAGAGTACCTGAACTTGACCCCTTGAACCATTCCATGCACTATGAAGGAGAGATCCTCGGGAATCTGGTCCCACCCTCTATGCTTGTTTGACAAGTTGTGGATAACCACATGAAGCAGGTATTTCCACTGGGATGAGACCTTCCCTTTCCTGAAGGTCTTCACAGAGAAATTTCCCTCATAGCCCATATGCTCAAAGGAATGATTTACAACTTATTTTGGGAAGGACAACTCACCTTCTTCATCATCCAGCTGCAAGTGAGTGTTGATGATGGCCGGAGTGATGAAGATTGTCCTCCCCTGCACTGTGGCAGACAATGCCTTCTCCTTATCCATAATGACCTCTTGGCAGGTCTTCCAGAAATCAAGCAGATGATCTTCATAGAGAGTAGGATCAATGGTTAGGGAGGTGAAGTAGTTGGATAGAGCCAGAAAACAGCAAACCTCAGAGAAACTTTCATCTTTCTCAGAGCTCAACAAAGCAACCTGGTTGTGTTGCCTGTGAAGTTTCATGGAGAAATCTGGGTTGTTTCTGCGGTTTAGGCTGGCTATTTTGAGAAGCTTAGGGGTGAAGGAAGATGAAGAACAAAGATAGTTTGGGAGAATTTAGGTTTAAGGAATAGTGTAATTAAAGAAAATAGTGAAAGAGGGGGGAACCGTTGGGTATTTATGTGAAAAGGATTTGAGACAAAGTTAATAAAAGAGGATAAACTTTGAAATCCGAATGTCGGTCCCACCTCTAAAAAGTAGTTTACTTTTGCCCAAAAAGTAGTTTTCTTAGAAGTTGAGAAATCTTCCGAAGGTTATTTGCTTCGGAAGTTCTGAAGAAAAAGCTTCCGAAGTCAAATTGGCTTCGGAAGATATTTCAAAGGTTTTTGAGAATTTTGCTTTGGAAGAGAATTTACACTCAGAGTTTTTATTCTAAAAAGAATGAAAACTTCCGAAGGTAAATTGCTTTCGGAAGAAACTTGTTCTTTTAAAACATAAAATTACTTAAGTTGATTTTAAGCTTCGGAAGACATTTCAAAAATTTCTTCCGAAAGTAAATTACTGAAGTAGTTATTTGTTTACCAAGACATAAACTTCTTCCGAAGGTAATTTTAAATCTTCCGAAAGAAAAAGAGATCAAAATTTTCAAAAATCTAAGAAATGTCTTTTGAAAAGATTTTCTTCCAAAGAAAACATGGGCTTATGAAGATAATGAAATAGACAACTTAGGACACATAGGTTTTTAGCCTCAGCAGCAATGTATTCAGCCTCAGCAGTTGATGCAGACACACAGGATGTTTTCTTATATTGCCAAGAGACTACTCTTCCACCAAGAAATTGACATCCCCCTGATGTAGACTTTGCAGTCATGTTGCAACCACCATAGTCACTATCTGTATAAGCATACAGATTAAAGTCAGAATTCTTTGGATACCAAAGGCCAAGTGATGGAGCACCTTTGAGATGTCTTAAAATTCTTTTGACAGTGACCAGGTGTGACATCTTGGGGTTGGCTTGATATCTTGCACAAATACATGTAGCAAACATGATATCTGGCTTGCTAGCTGTGAGGTACATAAGAGACCCAATCATTACCCTGAAGAGATGTTCATCAACACACTCCCCCTCAAGATCAGGTCCAAGGGAGTGATTTCTGGCTATGGGTGTCTTAGCAACCTTACAATCAGTCATGTTGAATCTCTTAAGTATTTCTTGTACATACTTTGACTGACTTATGAAGGTGCCATTGTCAACTTGCTTCACTTGACTTCCTAGAAAGAAATTGAGTTCCCCCATGGCACTCATTTCAAACATGTCCTTCATCAGCTTCTTAAAGTCTTTGCAGAGCTTTGGATTAGTTGATCCAAAGATAATGTCATCTACATACACTTGAACTAGCATTATGTCCTTTCCTATTCCTTTGATGAAAAGAGTTCCAATAGTACCCTTTTTGTAGCCATGCTGACAGAGATACTGAGATAGACTCTCATACCACTTCCTTGGTGCTTGGTGCAGCCCATAAAGAGCTTTATCAAGCCTGCAGACATAATCAGGATGATCAGGATCTGCAAACCCAGGTGGTTGTCTGACATACACCTCTTCATCAATCACCCTATAGAGAAAAGCGCACTTGACATCATGTTGGTAGACCTTGAAGTTCTTAGATGCAGCAAAAGCTAGGAATATCCTAACAGCTTCAAGTCTTGCTACAAGAGCAAAAACATTTGTGTAGTCAATTCCTTCTTCTTGAGTATACCATTGAACAACTAGTCTTGCCTTGTTCTTGATGACAAGTCCTCTATCATCCTTCTTATTCCTGAACACCCATTTGGTTCCTATGGTAGTCTTCTCTTGAGGAGAGGACATAGGTTCCAAACCTTTTGCTTTTTGAATTGAAGCAGCTCCTCTTTCATAGCTTCAACCCAACTTCCATCCTTTAGAGCCTCATTAATTTTATTTGGCTCTATCTGGGACAAGAAACAACAGTGAAGAAAAACATTTGCATCATGGGTTTGTCCTCTTGTTCTCACATCTGAATCAACATCTCCATTGATGTTTGTGGTAGGATGAGACTTGTGGATCCTTAGCTGAGGGATCAAAGCAAGTTACTTAGACAGATCTAAATTTGAGAAATTTTTATCTGGTAAGGAAGATTCACCCTCTACATCAGCACACTTATCAAGATTGACTTGATCCAATGAGTGTGTGACATCATTGATGTTATCTTCAATGAAGTGGTTATCAGGATCAATAAATTCCTGATCACTTTCACCACTACCATTTTCTCCAACATTTGAAGCTCCCTCATCTGAGTTTTGTGCCTCTAAACTGGAATTTGAAGGCACCCCAGAAGTATTAACAGGATTTGTCATTGATGTGCTGGTAGAAGCTTCATTTGTAGGATTGGTTACCACTGGGGCTGAAGATGTGTAGCTTGAAGGTCTTCTTAGCTAAAATCTTGGGTCAAGATCACCTGTAGGTAGTATATCTGTGGACCCTGAAACATTCTCACAAGATTTGTTAAAACAGTTGGTAACTAAATCAAGATCAAATAGCCAATCCGGACCAGAACCTTTTACACTGGGAGTGTGCTCATTTAAAGTCATATTGGCTGACTCCTCAACTACTCTAGTTCTGAGATTGTATACTCTATAAGCTTTAGCTTGAGAAGAGTATCCAATGAAGTGTCCATCATCTGATTTCTCAGCAAACTTGGTAATTTGATCGTTGGTATTCAAGATGGTGCAAGGACATCCAAATGACCTGAGAAAACCAGTGAAAGGTTTTCTCTTGTGCCAAAGTTCATAAGGAGTCTTACCATGTATCTTAACCAGTAAAATCTGTTTTGCACATAGCAAGCAGTGTTCACTACCTCTGCCCAGAAGGTGATGGGCAGTTTAGAGTCAGAAAACATAGTTCTTGCAGCTTCAATTACTGTCCTATTTCTCCTCTCAGCAACACCATTTTGTTGAGGAGTCTTGGGAGCACTATATTGTCTTGTAATACCTTTTTCATCACAAAATGTATCAAGGATTTGATTCTTGAATTCAGTTTCTTGATCACATCTTATGGTTTTGACCTTGTGATCACATTGATTCTCAATTGTTAAGATGAAATTCTACAGAATCTTAGGGGTCTCATCCTTAGTTCTAAGAAAAAAGACCCAAGTGAATCTTGTAAAGTCATCTGTGATCACCAAACAATAAGAGGTCCTTTCTAGACTCATTATACTGGTGGCGCCAAAGAGATCCATATGTAATAAGTGTAGGGGATTAATGATGGAATTTCTTTCCTTTGGCTTGTGAGATACCTTGTGTTGCTTCCCCATCAGGCATGCAAAACAATGGTCATCACTTGTAAACTATTTCTTTGGTATTCTAGTTACCAAATCATTCTTAATTAGTTTATTCATGCTTTTAAAGTTTACATGGCATATTCTTTTATGCCAGATGAATGACTCATCATTATTTGCTTTAGACCGAAAGCATGAAACTTCTCCTGAGGGAGATGTTTCTTGCAAATCCATCTTTTACATGTTCCCTTTCTTGGGGGCTCTGAGCAGGATGTGCTCATAAGGAATGACCAACCCAGGCCTGAGAACAATGCACTCATGCTCAGTGAAGAGCATGTTATGACTCTGATCACAAAATTCGAATACACTCAGAAGATTGTACCCAAGCTCTTTGACAAAATTTACCTTCTTAATGCTGAGCTTACCATTTGTGACTTTGCCCCTTCCTGTAATGTAACCTCTTGCATCTCCTCCAAAAGCAACTGGTCCTCCATCGGTTCTTTCAAAATTTTGGAGTACTGATCTATTGCTTGTCATGTGCCTGGAACAGCCACTGTCAATGATCCATACATTTCTGTTTGTCTTGAGCTGTTCCTGCACAAAAGAGATGGTTAGTTACATTTGGAAACCCAAGCCTCATTGGTCTTGGACTCATCAAAAGAAGTTGAAGATAATGCAACAATAATTGATCCTATAGTCATGCTAGAAGGATTATTTTGCTAATGTTGATGAAGAACTTTCAGCCACTTGGTCTTTCTTTGACTTCCACACCACCTTTGGAAGCTTAGACCTAACCTTCAATACTTCGGAAGTTTTGATGACTTCGGAAGTTTTGATGACTGTTTTAGGACCGTTTTCGTACGGAGTACTAATGGATTCTGCGTGAGACCAGATCAAATAGTGCGGAATTCTATTTGATTGGTGATCCAATCAGTGAGAACGACAACCTGATCGATCCAACGATAAAACAAACGTTAAGAATTGATTGGAACTCGATCAGGAACGAACTTTGAAGTTGGATATGCTATTTAGGACACTCTGGATGGCTATGGTCTAATAATCTTTGAAGTCTCTATTTTTCCACGAATTATGTGGTATTTATAGGTTTCTAGTGTTCATTCGTACGACTGAACCATTAGTCGTGCGACTGACTCATGCGGTTGATTCATACGCACGACTGAAGGTTCAGTCATGCGACTGAGTCAATCTTGTGTCTCAGTCATACGACTGATCCAGTCTCCTGGTTCAGTCGTGCGACTGGTCCATAAGTATGATTCATTCATGCGTATGACCCATAAGTATGGTCCATTAGCATGAATAACCACCAATAATATGAAATATTTAAAGATAAATAAACATCAAGAACATATCATATTTCATTAAATAGTTACATTACACATGTGTAAGAAATGAAAGACTTTTACATTAAGAACATAAACTAGGAACATGATGTATCAACAAACTCCCCCTTGGACATAGTTTATGCTATTGTCTAACATGCTTTTCTCCAAGTTCTTCTGTCTTTCTTTTGTTGTTGCTCTCGTGGCATGCAATTGCTCCAATATTGAAACCAAATCAGGCTCCAGTTCTATTTTTTCTTCAATTTGCTTCCTCTTTTCTTGGTCTTTAGCTCTTGCCAAACGTGTATACCACACAATCTTCAATTTGTTCCTTAAAAGATACTTAGTTTCAACTTCATGGTCATCACCTTCTTCTAGGATCTTTAGTACTTCTTCAGCAAGCTTTTGGCTCTGTTGTGGATCAATCTGCTGTTCATAAGCTTGGGAGATCTTCCTCTGAAGCCAATACGCTTAGCCTATTTTCTAACCTTCTTCACATGCTCTAAAAATTTCTTGTACTTCTCTTCTCTGGTGACTCCTGCGTGTATCTCGAATTCAAAGCAGTGTCGTATAACATGTTGGAACTGTAGAGCTTGTATAATATCTTGCGTGTCATAGAACAGTGGCCACTTGTATAAAGTGTAGACATCTTCAGCAGACAAGTTGGTAAGCCACATTGGGTCAAATACCCTGATTGTCTATATCTTTCCTTCTCTGTTCAGAACTATGACCGCTTCCACCGTCCTCCAGTCATAATACCACCATTTGAAGTTTGGAGTGAAGTCCTGAGGCATCTCCCGTAAAGGAATCTTAGACATTGTGCGTGGGGGACTCCACTTTAACACCACCTTAGGTCTTCCAAATATAGGATCAACTTTAGTCTTATGAATGAACTGCTTAGGTTGTTGAGGTCTGAAGTTGACCCATCTGGTGTGGTATTCTTTCTTCAGCGCTGTCTCAAACCATCCCGACATCTTCCTCGGGTTGGCATACAAAAGTTCTAAACATGCCAATCTGTTAGCTCAAAACCAGGAAGAGTCTTCAGATCATGTGGATATCTGAAGTACTCAATTCCCTTCTCTCTCTTGACAGCATAGACATCCAAATCTTCAAAATAGGCCCACGCTATAATCTTGCCTGACACTTTCTGATGTCTCTTGACTCGGTAAAGTCTTGTGTAGGCATTCAGCTTTGGAGGTGCACGTTGGGCTTTCATTTCTGCAAAGCAAGCTGCCCATTCTACTTTCTTGATATCAACATTAGCATCCGAAGCTTGGGTTGTACTTTCATCCTTTTCTTTTTCTTTCTTTATCTCTTCCAACTTCTCAAAAGTATCACTGCCAAGAGTTTCACCCAAGTTGGGGATATCGTTGCCCTCAGGGTCAGTGTACTGTGGATAGTGATTAGATGTGACATCTTCAACTTCGATCTCATCCACTCCTTGAAGCTCCTCATCACTCAAAACATCAAATTCTGGAGCATCTTTAACCAGCTCATCTGGATTCAGTCTGAACATCTCAGTGAACTGCTCGTCAGTCAGATCATGTATGATTTCTCCTTCTTCGGGAGTGTAGCTCACTGACCTTCTCACAATCCCTTGCAAATCAAGAATCATAGTTAGCTGAGTCTTGACTTGCTGAAGGGGAACGACATCATACTCATCAGCTTGTGGAGTTTTGCCTTTTCCCTGATCCCGTGTCTCCTCAACTGGAGCTGCAGAGGACGCAGCTCTTTCGGATCACCTCTCCTAGTGAGCTGCTTGAGTTGAGGCTGATTATGATGCATCACCTTCTTGAGCATCATCATCATCCTCATCATCTTCCTTACCCTTTCCACTTCCTCCAGCTTCCTCGTCATCATCATCTTCTTCTGATTAATCATCTGACGTATCCTCATCATCATCATCTCCACCATCATCTCCATCACCTTTGATCTTTAGGGGCTCACCCTTGGTTCCCTTCAGCCTTAGCATCAACTTTTTGTTCTTCTTCTCCAACCCCTCAATCCTCTTGACGGATTCCTTTACAAGCTCATTTTGAGCCGTTAGTGCATGGTGAGCTCGAACTAATGCTCTCTCATGAGCAGTGTTCTTCTCTATCAGCTGTGCAATCTGCTTGCCTTGGGCGTTGTTGACCGCTATCGCTGGTTCATCTGATTTGCTCTCAACTCATCTGTAGCTAACAGCTTTAGCACCAGTCTGTTGAGGTTTTCCAGCTGTTCCTCTAACCCGGCAGTGGGTAGAGTAGAGGCCGATGTAGGTGGGAAGTGGGTGGATGTTCCAGCTTGGGGAGTAGTGGATGTAGTGGTGGATGTGGTGAAGATGGGAGTAGGTAAGGAAGTGGGTTGTGGTGGAGCTGTGTTGGATATTGTAGGTGAGGTGGATGTGAATGTATGAGTGGTGGTGGGAGTGTTAGTGGCTGTGGTAGTGGTGGTGGCTGTGGTAGTGGCTGTGGTAGTGGTGGTGGCTGGGGCAGTGGTGGTGGTGGTGGAAGGACTGATCAAGATAATCTTTGTCCTCTTTCCCTTCTTTCCATGGGGTTGGGTCATCCTCTTCTTCCTGGAGCCCTTGGCTATCTGGGCTCCCCCTGAGCTGATTGGCTGGTCGGGTGTGTATGTTGGATCACTGACATCAGTCTCATCACCCTTAGAACCAGCTTGGCATCCACCAACCGCCTCTTTCCCCTTCTCGGTAGCCACAACCCGGCTACCGACTCGCGTGACAAGAGGCTCATCATCAGACCCTTCTTCTTCATCTAACTTGAAATCCTGGTGGAAAGCAGCCTGCTCAGATCCACCAGGTGCATCAGAAGTACCATGTGGAGATGGTGGAGATATAGTAGACGTGTCAGTGGCCCTTGATTGACTGCGACCAGTATCTCCACCCCCTTGAGCGTCATCAGGGTCATCATCATCATCGTCTTCTTCTTCAGTGGGAACCACAATGGGCTCCACATCAGAATCACTATCATCATGATGCCACTTCTTCCGTGAAGGCGCCACATAATCCTCATTAGCCAGATGGCCAAACAATCTCCTGACCGGGGGTTTCCCCTGCTTCCCCCGGTATACCTTCATCCTGCCCAATGTGGTGTCACCCATCACCTCTAATACCACCGCATCATCCTTCTCCTTTGGCAGCAAAGGAAGCTTCTCGTCTATAATCATCTGTAAGAAACGTGGATATATACAGAAGCCTTCCTTGCCCTTGGCCTCTGTTCTCGATCAAGTAAGAGAATAGCATGCGGCAGAAACTGAACGGGTGGTTCAGTACCAGTGCAACATATGCATTCTGGATTTGGTCAGACATCTCATCAAATCCTCCCTGCCTGGAGGCTATGCACTTTAGGATCACATGTGCCAATTAATTGAACGGGGGCACATGTTGCTCTTGTTCAGCACGCCGGCATTGATGTCCCCAGTGTACTTTATCCTCAAAAAGCAACCTCGAACTGTCAGTGGATGTAGCTTGGTTGGGTAGTCTCCGTCCTCACCCGGATCTAAGACCCTCCTCAGGTCACTTTCAGTGATCTCTATGTCTTGTCCGAAGATAGAGCTCCGTATATAGTGTGGCTCAACCGACTGGTAAATTGAGGCACTTTCCCAGAAGGCCTGCTGAATAGATCTGTAGGGTGTGCATGGAGTAGAGATAGCCTTGTAGATCCTCGATCTACGTAGGAAGGCTATGATCCCAGCAAACTCAGAAGCATTCCGGGATGTAGCATCCAGATGAGCACAGATGTTGTGCTTGGTGCTCATCGTCCATCTTTCAGCCATGTTGCTGCAACATAAAAAACATATACATTAGATTTGTGCAATGGAGATAAAAATTGAATTTTTGCTGATTTTAATCCACTGGTTCAATCGTGCGATTGAACCATACGACTGAGTTCAGTCGTACCATTGAGCATGCGACTGAGTTCAGTCGTGTGATTGAGCCTGCAACTGAACTTAGGCGTATGCTAAGTCATGCGGTTGAGTCAGTCGTGCGACTGAGTCACCGATTGATTCATTCGTGCGATTGACTCATGCACTTGGCTCAATCGTACGACTGAGGTTCATATTGAGTGTCCATTCGTATCTTGCTCTGTTCGTCACTCTAACTCAGAATCTTTGTCAAAACATTATATTAAACTTTATGTTTACACTCATTCGATTCGCAGGAACTCGATATAGCACTTACTATCATTTAGATCAACATTTTCATTCATATAAGTGGTTTATTTTAGATTATAGTCCCGGTTATTGATTTTAACCCTTTCGGTCATATAGGGTTCGATTAAACCTCTCATTTGAACTGATTTCAGTCACAAAGTACCTGTAGATGAGTGAGAAATCAGTCAGTAAAATAATCGGAGATCAATCACAGTAAATGAAAATTTGGCAGAGTGTCTGGGTATGAGCGGTTTTTGAGAGTTTTGAAGGGTGGTAGAGCATCCGACCGACTAACCCCCTTATTTATAATCTTTTTAAGTTTCAGTCGTGCGACTGGACCCATACGCATGATTCATGCGTGCGACTGGGGTTCAGTTGTGCGACTGGCTCAGACTGCTTCATCCAGTCGTACGATTGGTTCATTCTTGTGATCCAATCGTGCGATTGGCTCATACTTATGATTCAATCGTGCGATTGGCTCACACTTATGAGTTTGACCTCAAATATTTCCCTACACTCAAAATCTAACCTTTGATTTATGACATTATGACCAATGATCATCTCAGACATGACCCTTTTTAACAGAACATCATTTGATCACCTCAGACATGATCCTTTTAAAAGAAAATCATTTGATCACCTCAGAAATGATCCTTTTAATTTGGAACCGATTGGTCACCTCAGATGTGACCCTTTTACTTTGTGATTCACAGAGTTCATCTAGTTATATAGTCCGACATCGATGCCAAAAGATAACGAAAACAGAAAACAACTTGAATTGAAACAAAAAAAGACATATTTTTGAGTTTTTGGTTTGAGGTGAATTAAAACCTTTTAGAAATCTTCTAACTGATTTTACTTCCTTAGCAGACCAGCTTCCATTTAGTTTTATCATATCAGGAAAGATTCATATAGAATCATACAGGTATATCATAATCATTTGGGACCTCTATGATATGTATTTGGATACTTGATCCTTATTTGTCTGAGAGTCAATAGCACTTTCAGGAAATCATACTAGAGCTATAAGATGCACACAATGATTTTGACTGTCGAGAGTTGCAGTCACGATGATTGTCAGTATGTTTGTCCACTTAAATCCATGCTCAGATTTTTTACGCATATTGGTGATGAGTTAGGTTATATTATTTTCACAAGCATTTGTGGATCCCACACTTATATGGTAATTAAAATTCCTCAGGAGATTTTTGAGCGGTCTACGGGTATTTGACAAGAAGAAACTATTCTAAGAGCTTTCAGAGAGATGCCAAGCCTCAGGTCAGTGCCATCGCACAGCAGAGAGGCGCAAACAACAATGAATTCTAGAATTTTTAGGTTATGCTTATCCTCAGGTCAGTGTCATCGCACATCAGAGAGGCACACAACCTATCTTCTTGTTAGAGGACCTTTATTTCTTTTGCACATAACGCACCAACAACATTAGTCATTAGCTTGATTGCGCTTAACATTTTTTTCATGTGCTTTGCTCATTTTTATGGTCATTCGCATACATTTATGGCGTTTATTTTGCTCGTCACCCCTTATTGGAAATGTGTTAATTGTGTTAATCAGGGATAAGATGAGAACCCACAGCAAGTTGAACAACTTAGTTTGAATTTGATTCACCAATGAAGTCAACTCGTCTATAGTGTTGAATCTACCTACACATCATATAATGAACTAGAAACCTCTAGGTCTACTTTCTCTATGTTATCTCAGTAGCAGACTAGTTTACTATCATTTTTCCTCTATTTTGCTTAGACTTCTCAGACTTGTAATTTGAATATAGCAATTTTATCATTTAAATCCTTTTGATGTCCCAAATAATTAGTTCCCTGTGTACTATCATTTTCCATAATTGTTGAATCAATCTTACAGATTTGATTTCTTAACTTTCAGCAAATCTGCACGGCCTCGTTTCTTTTAAGTAATTAAATACTGAAACTAAACTATTCTCCCCCTAAAATTCTAAAACCGAAAATATTTTTGTGTTTTTGGATTTTTAAAGACAGGAAAATAAAATTAAAAAATAAGAAATATATGGCGGACTACGAACTCGACTCTTCTGGAATCACAACACTTTTCTTTTTCACGCCATTGACCTCCAAAAGATATAAAAACCGAGGTTTGTCAAAAGGTTTTGTGTAGAGCTCGGCGCGTTGAAAATCCGTATTAATTTTAACAACATCGATTAATTGCTTTTCAAAACAGTCACGTATAAAGTGATATTTAATACCGATGTGTTTAGTTTTCGGGTGTTGGACCGGATTTTTAGTGACAACTATTGCAGCAGAATTATCAACAAAGACAGGGGTGTTCGAAAATTGCAAACCGTAGTCCCGCATTTGCTGTTGAATCCAAATGATTTGTGAACAGCAACTTGCAGCAGCAACATATTCAACTTCACATGTTGACAGAGCAACAGATGTCTGCTTCTTACACTGCCAGGTGACTAATCGTCTTCCAAAGAACTGACATCCCGCTGATGTTG
Organism: Flaveria ramosissima; assembly: GCA_025215565.1. NCBI lineage: Eukaryota > Viridiplantae > Streptophyta > Magnoliopsida > Asterales > Asteraceae > Flaveria > Flaveria ramosissima. Next base: position 49,460,961 of record CM046034.1, on the reverse strand, counting down.
ACTTGTAATTCATCTTGCACCCACCATAGTCCGAGTCACTATACGCTGTAAGCTCAAAGTCATCATCATGAGGATACCACAACCCTAGTGTTGGAGTACCCTTCAGATAACGAAAGATCCTTTTCACCCCAATGAGATGATTGACTTTAGGTTTAGCCTAGTATCTAGAACAGAGACACGTGGCGTACATAATATCGGGACAAGAAGATGTGAGGTACATCAGAGATCCGATCATTCCTCGGTACATCGTGGCATCTACCTGATCACTATTTTCGTCGGGTTCCACATCGTGGTTCGTGGCAAGTGGAGTCCCAGCAGCCGTTGCATTCTCCATGTCGAACTGACTAAGGATATCTCCTACATATTTGGACTGATGCAGGAAGATTCCATTTGGTGTCTGATCCACCTGTAACCCAAGAAAGAACTTCATCTCTCCCATGGCACTCATCTCAAACTCAGCTTTCATCACAGAATCGAATTCTTTACATAATTCTTCATTTTTGGAACCAAAGATTATGTCATCCACATATATCTGTACCAGTAGTAAATCACCATCTTTCTCTTTGATGAACAACGTGAAGTCAATAACCCCTCTGCGAAAACCATGTTTCACCAGATGAGTAGAGTTTCTCATACCAGGCTCGAGGGGCTTGATGAAGCCCATAGAGAGCCTTGTCTAGTTTATAAACTCTATCCCGATAATAAGGATCCTCAAATCTTTCAGGTTGACTGACGTACACAGTTTCACGGATTTCACCATGAAGGAAGGCACTTTTCACATCCAATTGATAAACTTTGATCTTCATGTAGGATGCATAGGCTAAGAAGATACGAATTGCTTCCATCCTTGCCACAGGTTCAAACACTTCGTTGTAATCAATGCCTTTGACTTGTCTAAAACCTTGAACAACAAGTCGAGCCTTGTTTCTGATTATCACCCCTTGTTCATCTTTCTTACACTTAAGGACCCATTTAATTCCAATCACCTTAGCACCTTTTGGTCTGTCCACAAGGGTCCATACTCCTAACTTCTTGAACTGAAGGAGTTCTTCTTGCATTGCACTAACCCATGCCTTATCGTTTAAAGCTTCACTTACATATTTTGGCTCAAATTGAGACACGAAACATCGATAAGCACATAACCTTTTTCCATGACTGCGGCATAATCAGCTGAGTATAGCTGATTTCGTGTCTGAACTCCCGATAGAATATCCCGATGATGTTGTCCAGGGGATGATGCATATTAACTCGAGTTCCGGGAGTGGTGGGAAAAACTACCTCATTATCCAGAGTGTGGGGTTCAGAAGTTCTAGAGGCATCAAGATCAGATGCTTGTGTACTTTCGGTAGCGGGAACCTGTTCCTCCTGGTCTACATTTGCAGTCTCACCTGCTTCATCATCAGTGGAAGATTCACTTACTTCAAGCTCTCCCACTGAAGGGCTAGAAGTATCGTCTAATGGAACCGATTATGTGGGGTCTAGTGGATGAGTATTCAGAACATCATACATCATTCGAGCAGATAACTCATCATCAGGATGAGAAGGAGGTAGATTAAAGGACTTGAAAAATCCATCATAGTCAAAAAAGAAGGAAGGTCCTTTGCCAACAAGGGGGGTGGTGTATCTTTGGACATTAACATTGCACCACATTTCTACCTGACCCGTTGAGTTGTTATAAACTCTCTTATCTGGTATACTATATCCAAGAAAGATACCTTCTTGTGCCTTCTCACAAAACTTCCCAGTCTGAGTTTTCTTTAAGAGCATGCACGGTGCTCCAAATGGTTCTAGATACTCCAAGTTGGGTTTACGTCGCTGGAGCAATTCATAACATGTTTTTCCATGACGTTTGACCACTAAGACTCAATTAAGAGTATAGCATGCATTAGCCACTACCTCGTTCCAGAATTGAATAGGCAGTTTAGAGTCGGCTAACATTGTCCTAGTTGTCTCTATAAAGCTCCGATTCTTTCTTTCAGCAACCCCATTCATCTGTGGAGTGTAGGCAGAAGAAAATTGATGAACAATTCCTTTTTCTCGACAGAATTCGTCCATCCACTGATTCTTGAACTCTATTCCGTTGTCTCATCGAATCTTTCTGACTTTCAGCTTGTAGAGTGATTCTAATGTAGTGACTAGATGCTTGAATGATTCAAATGTCTCTGACTTTTCTTTCAGAAACATCACCCAAGAGAATCTTGAGTAATCATCAGTTACTACAAAGCAGTACAAATCACTAGCAATGCTTTTTGTACTGACTGGGCCAAACAGATCCATATGTAGAAGCTCGAGAAGAAAGTCAATAGAATTAACTTTCTTTGCTTTGTGAGACTTCTTGGTCTGTTTTCCTTTCTTACATGCTACGCAAAAATCTGGAATTTGGAAATTCTTGACTGTAACTCCTTTCACCAAATCATTTTGAACCAGATTTCATCTTTCTAGGATTAATGTGTCCCATTCTTCTATGCCAGGAGACAGAATCCCTCTCTGTTGCCTTTGATAAGAAACACTACGCAGTAGACTCAGTTGTGGAGGCTTTTGATAGATCCAAAACATACAGATCGTTATATCTTGAAGCAGACATTAGAATTTTATCATCCTTGACAACATACTCCTTCTTCAACACGTAGCACTTCTTGTTGTCAAACATAACTTTGAATCCTTTATCACAAATTTGGGAGATAGAAAGCAAGTTGTTCTGCAATTGTTGAACGTACTTGACCTTGTCAAACTTCACTTTCTCATTTCCCACTTCGCCTTGAACTGTGATGTAACCTCCTTTATTCCTAGCGAATGATACGTGTCCCCCTTTAATTTGCTTGACGTCGAAAAGGAGAGATGAATTCCCGGTCATGTGCCTGGAAGCCCCACTATCAATAATCTAGGTATTAGTGATAGCGTTGTAGCGGACACCCTGCACATACAAAGAAAATGATTAATTTAGGTTTGGGACCCAAGCCTTAACTGGCTTGGGTGTCCTAGAGGTATCACACATCATGAACTCAACCCATTGTCCTTCAGAGGATGAGGGCACATCTTTCTCCTTCTTATTCTCACTATCAGATACATTACTTGTTTTGATCTTCCATAAACCAGTTTTGTGTAAGGCCTGTTTGTGGTAAACAGACGACTAGCTTATGGTTTGAACTTTAAGTTCACTAATAATCTTAGGTGTAACATTAAGTGACACGTTAGATCTAGTTTCAGCAAATCTTGGTTTTTCATCAAAAAGTTCAATTTTCTTTTTAGGTGTCTGATAATAAGGACAATTTGGAGAGATATGTCCTCGTCTTTCACAACTGTAGCAGGATCTCCCTTCAACAGTTTGAGGAATGTTGTGAAGTGGGGTTGAGTTTGGTCGGGGTTTTATTGAAGACTCTTCCTTTTTAGATGTTTCACTTTCTTCAACAAATTTAATTGTTTTGACATTTTAAACATCTTTTATTTTCATTTTATTTGGATTTTGATGATTAACTCGTTTAAGGTTCATTGGATTAGGCCTCTTAGGTGCTGAAATAGACGTTTGTGAACCTGACCCTAATTTAACCTTTTCACTTTTAGCATCCAAATTTTCAACAGGTATCTTATCTATTGATTCCAAAGAAGAATCCTTCTGTTTAGTGACATATTTCACAGGTTGACCCATAGAATCTGGATCACTAACCAGAGGAGTAGACACCACATGATCATTTACAGGGTTATTATTAATTGGTCTACATTTAGTGTTCAAAAGGATTTCATGTGGTGGCGGTACAACCTTATAACCCAGACCTTCCCTTGCATTTCATTCTTTTACAAGGTTCTCAACAATGTGAGAAGAACTTGCCAAACTGTGCAGTTTTTGTTTTAAAGAATCAACTTCCACTTGTAAAACTGCTTTTTCTTTCTTAGTTCACTCCAAAGAATTTAGAGAGAATTTGATGTCATTTGATTGATTTAAGGCAACAACCTCGGTTTCCCTTAGTTGTTTCCCTAACAGTTCTATCTTTTCTTTGAAGCTGAACTCATTTTGTTTTAAAATATGATTTGCTTCAGTGCAAAGTTGTAAATCATTTACTAGATTATCATTATGTTCTAATAACCTAGTAAATTTTAAATCAATGCTTTCTCTAAATTTATCACATTCAGTACAAGCATGGTTTTCAAATAATTCTTCTTTAGAACATACCTGTGTAGAACTAGACGAATCAGCCATCAAAGCAGTGTTAGAATCTTCGGTGACTGGAGATTCTGAGTTTGTAGCACTGAGCTCTTCTTCAACCAAATGATCAACAACATCCATAGCTTCTTCAATATCGGAAAGTGAATGCTCAGCTATGATGTCTCCTTCACTTGCAGATCCATCATCCAATGTATCAACTAAGGCAATGTTTGATTTACCTTGACAAACAAATAGAAAGGACCAGTCTTGTCCTTCATCACCTTGAGCAACCAACGCCTTAGACTCTTGACTTGAAGATGAAGCTCCAATCTTATCCCTTGTCTTGTCAGTTGAATATAGGAAAAGGATTTCCATATCTAGTCTTCTTTGGCTTCACGCACTCACGTTTGAAGTGCCCTTTTTCACAACAATTGAAACATGTGACTTTTGTTTTGTCAAATCCAAATGTCGTATCTTTCGTTTCAACCAAATTGTGCCCTATCTTTTTTACAAACTTATTGGCTCTTCTAACAGCACTAGCCAAGGCCCACATTATGTCCATGCGTTCTAGCTCATTTTCATCAACTTGCTCGTAGTCCTCATCAGCAAGATGACAGTTTCCAATCTTACCAGCAACTAATCCATCATAAGATTAAACAAGAGCAGCTAGAAGATCCATGTGCTCTTTGGCAACTTCCACGGTGACATTTCCGATATTCTCGGTCTTCAACTTGGTAGTATTTGCCTCAGGAACTATGTATTGGGTTCCAGATGACCCTAACGTTACAGTTCCTGATGCACTGCTTTGGGAAGGAGCAAAAGATCTAGACATAAATGTCATTTGTAGTGGTGCACCTGAAGCAGTCGGAGTTGGAACTGAATTGTATAGTGCAGGATTCTGAACATAGGATCTTTTCTTTGACTTGTATTTCATACGTAGTTCTTCCTCCCTTAACTTCAAAATGAAATCATTTATGTCTATAGTAGCAAAAATGTCGTTTTGTCTCAAATTAGACACCAATGGATCCCATTTGTCTGGCATACCATAAGCAAAACTAGAGACTTTATCTTCCATGGATGTGGTCACGCCATGAGTGTGCAACTCACTCATCAGATGACAGAATCTATCAGTGATATCATCCAAGCTCTCATTCCCAATCGGAGAGAAATTGTCAAATTCCTTCTTAAGAGCTTTTCCCTCAGTGCTTTCAGACTGTATTCACTTTGTATCTCTTTTCCAATGCATCCCATAACTTCTTAGACTGCTTGTTCTTAGAGAACTGATGAAATATGTCCTTAGGTATAGACTGAGTCAACAAGGCATATGCTTTCTTTTCAGCATTATGCAGAGTCTTCTGGGATTCACTCATTCCTCCCAAAGTCAATTTGACTCCATTTGCACTGACTGGTACCGTGTAACCAGACTTAATGGATGTCCAAAGGTTTGGGTCAACTCCATTCAAGTAGATTTCAAACCGTTGTTTCCACTGTGGGTATTCATCCAAGCTTAACAACTTTGGCGGTTTGTTGTGGTTTCCTATCTCATTCTCCAGAAGTAGAAGGTTCTAGATACGTGAGTCCTTTCCAGCAGTGAATACAGCAAACTGGTCTTCCATTGCTATAGACTTGGTAAACTTAGAACAGGACAGATTCACTCATGCGAATGAGCTATGCGAATGGGTCACTCGTGCGAATGAAAGATGCGAATGAATTCAATCGTGCGATTGGATTCAGTCGTGTGAATGAGCAGGACGAATGAAAGCAAGCGACTGGAGTTGTTTAACTGTGCGAATGAGAGACACGACTGAGTTCAGTCGTGCGAATGAGTGAATACAAATGAGTTCAGTCGTACGAATGGTCCAATCGTGCGACTGAAGGCTGCTGTGTTTGAAAAATCGAATATTTTGAATACTTTGACACAAAATACAAATTTTCGGGAAACCCTAATCTGCTGTTTGATGAAAAATCAAAACTTTAACACATGCAAACGTAAAAAAACACCTTTTGAAGCAAAACTATGACTCTTTTGATTGAAAAAGTAGGTTTTAACACCAAAACCAATTGAATCCACGCAAAATCACGAGCCAAGGCTCTGATACCACTTGTTAGGACCGTTTTCGTACGGAGTACTAACGGATTCTACATGAGACCAGATCAAATAGCGCGAAATTCTATTTGATAGGAGATCCAATAAGTGAGAACGACTACCTGATCGATCTAACGATAAAACAAACGTTAAGAATTGATTAGAACTCGATCAGGAACGAACTTTGAAGTTGGATATGCTATTTAGGACGCTCTGGACAGCTAGGGTTTAATAATCTTTGAAGTCTCCATTTTTCCACGAATTATGTGGTATTTATAGGTTTCTAGTGTTCATTCGTATGACTGAACCATTAGCATGGTTCAGTCGTGCGACTGACTCATGCGGTTGATTCATACGCACGACTGAAGGTTCAGTCGTGCGACTGAGTCAATCTTATGTCTCAGTCATACGACTGATCTAGTCTCCTGGTCCAGTCGTGCGACTGGTTCATAAGTATGATTCATTCATGCGTATGACCCATAAGTATGGTTCATTAGCATGAATAACCACCAATAATATGAAATATATTAGAGATAAATAAACATCAAGAACATATCATATTTCATCAAGTAGTTACATTACACATGTGTAAGGAATGAAAGACTTTTACATTAAGAACATAAACTAGGAACACGATGTATCAACAGACTGGACCTTCGGAAGATCTTGCTTTCGTTGCAGCAGGCTTCAGTGCTTCGGGAGTATTCCTTTCTTCCGATACCAAATTTTCTTCCGAAGGCAAGTTTCCACTTGTCTTCTTTTTCATTTTGGAGCTTCCAAAGGAAACATATTTTCCTTATGAAGCTTGCTTCTTCTTCTTCAAACTCTTAGAAGTTTCTTCCTTGGTCATGTGGAGAGTATTCTTTGGATTGTAAACACAATCCTTAGCAAGATGAGAAGTGCTCCCACACATAACACAGTCCATTTTCTTCCTTCTAGGAGTTTTTTTTTTGTGAACAAGGCTGAACTTGATCACTTTCCTTCTCCATCTTCATCTTTGCAGATGTTGTGGCAATTCTGGTGGGGATAGAACTACCTTTGGAGCTGGATGGTTCAGGTTGTATAGCAGTGGTGCACAACTGATCAGCCTTCTTCTTGATGATGGAATGATTTGAACATGAACCAGAACTCTTGTTGATGGAGTTCAAGTTGGTGTCTTCAGCCTTCACCACTTCAAATCCTGTAGAGATGAAGACTTGTTTCTGTGCAGAATTGAAGGTGGCCTTGATCTCTTGAGCCTTTTTGGACTTTTTTTTGGCCTTCCTGATCAAGTTCTTTCTCCTTGACATGGTCATCCCAACAGCTTTGCTCTCTTCAGAGGGATGGTGACCCTTCTTAGAATACTCCTCTTCACTCTTCTCAGAGCCATTCTCCACCATCTTCTCTTCATCCTCTTCAGTCATAGGATCTATAAGAGGAAGCTCATCTTCACAAGTTCCACACCTAGGAGATCTTACAGACAAGATTGTGTGTGGAGTAGCTATCTCACAAGATCCCAGTCCCCGCTTATTTTGATAACAAACTTTTGCATGCAAGGATGAGGATATTATGTTCTTGAAGGTCTTTTCTTCAAGAACACATTTTTCTGCCTTGGCTTTGCTGACCACAAGCTCAGCTTGGCATTCAGTTAACTTAGTAATGAGATCTTTGATCTGAGTCATGTAGTTTGTGTGCTCATGTTTAAGAGTTGAAATGGTTTTCTCTAAGTCCTCTATCTTTAGTTTATAATCATTTTCAGCTCTTTTAAAATCAGCTTTTAAGATATTTAAGGACTCAAGATCAGATCTCATTTCTAAGTTATAGGACCTGTATCTATTAACTTTAGCAATGCATTCAGGAGTACAAAGATGTTCCAATACCTTGGCTTCATCGTGGTCTGCCATGAGTGCTTAGTTTTGAGATGCATCTTCTACCTAAAAGCTCCAGTCAAAGCCTCCTTCTTCAACAGCAACTGCAGCTTGCTGCTTTGGCTTCTCATTCTAGGGGGCTTTCTCAGTGTAGTTTGGTCTGGTTTGTGCTTGGACACCATTTGTCCTTGGTGCCTTACACTCCCTTGCAAAGTGTTCCATCTGGTTACAGTTGTAATACTTTACTTTGCTTTTATCCAGCCCAAACTTTCCACTGATTGTATTGCTTGGAAACTTTCTCCATGTCCTCTTGTAGAACTTCTTGGCTCTATGAGTGAGAAGATCCATCTGCTGGACTATCTCCATGTACTCCAGATCATCTGGATGGATACAATCCAAATCTTCAAGGGTGAAGAGAAAGTTGCATGTGGTTTCATCAGCAGAGACAAAAGCATGAGAAGAACTTTTCTCTTGGAAAAGACTTCCTTGAGTGTAGCTTTCCCTTGGACTCTCTGGGAAGGTGATGAAAGGGCCCTTTTGTGAGTTGTCAGGGTAGCATATAAGATGATGTTGTGGTTCAATGCTTTCCCTTTCAACCACATGGAAGGCTGAACTCAGTTGATTGCTGGAGTTACCAGATGAGTTTTGCATGTTCATCTCCATCTGGTAGCCACTAAGAATACCATACAACTCTGTAAGAGTAAGAGTCTTAAGGTTCTCAGTCTTCTTGATAACAACACAGTACTATGTCCATTGTCTAGGAAGAGAGGACATAAACTTCCTTACAATGTCTCTGTTCTCAAGAGTTACTCCTACATCCATTAGAGTATCCACAATCTCAACATACCTGAAGTATTGTTGAGTCATGGTTTCACCTACCTTAAAGGTGAAGTTTTCAAACTGCTACTTCAGGAGATCCTTTTTGTTCTCCTTTGCTTCAGTAAACCCCTCATACATCAGCCCAATGCTTCCCATAGTTGTTTGGCAGTTTTGCACTTCTTGAAACCTCTGTAGATGGAGTTTGGAAGAGCAGTTTGAAGGGCTGTCATGGCTTTCTGATCAATCTCCATTCTCTTCCTGTCTTCTTCAGAGTAATCAGCCACAGCCTTTGGAATCATACCACCACTAGTAGCAGAAGTGGTTCTTGGTATGTAAGGTCCTTCAATAACAAAGTCCCACATCCTGGAGTCTTGAGACTTGATGAAGCCTTCCATTCTTTGACACCAAGTTTCAAAGTCTTCATGAGTGATTAGTGGAGACTTTGTCATAGTTCCAGTTTCCATATCTGCTTTGGTAAAGTGATCAGGAATTTCTTGATGCTGATAACAACTCCATTAAAGACAACATCAATGATGTCACACACTCTTTGGATCAAGTCAATCTTGATAACTTTGAAAAGTAGTCTCTTGGCAATGCAAGAAACAATCCTGTGTGTCTGCATCAACTGCTGAGGCTGAATACATTGCTGCTGCAAGTTGCTGTGCTCAAGTGCTTTGGATTCAAAATCAGATGCTGGACTATGGATTTAACTTCAAAGAGACTCCCATCCACATAGACAACAATAGTCCTATCTCCATCACAGAGAATCCTGTGCAGCACTCAAGGACAAAGCATATTAATATCAGGTATCATTTGATTAGAGATAACTTTGAAAAAGGATTAATCAAACTAGTCAAAGTTAACACAAATGAACAATATGCTGGTCTGTTCACCAAAGCTTTTGATGAGCAGAGATTTAAATATCTTATATCAGCTATTGGGATGATTAACTTTTAATAGCTTTTCTTAAAACTTAATCATATTTATTTCTAAAACCTGTGTGTCCTAAGTTGTATATTTCATCACCTTCATAAGCCCTTGTTTTCTTTGGAAGAAAATCTTTTTAAAAAGACTTTTCTTAGATTTTTGAAAATTTTGATCTCTTCAGAAGATTTAAAATTACCTTCGGAAGAAATTTATGTCTTAGTAAACAAATAACTACTTCAGTAATTTTACTTTCGGAAGAAATTTCTGAAATATCTTCCGAAGCTTAAAATCAACTTAAGTACTCTGTATGTTTTCAAAGAACAAGTTTCTTCCGAAAGCAATTTACCTTCGGAAGTTTTTATTCTCCTTAGAATAAAAATCTCTGAGTGTAAATTCTCTTCCGAAGCAAAATTCTCAAAAACCTTTGAAATATCTTCCGAAGCCAATTTGCCTTCGGAAGCTTTTTCTTCAGAACTTCCGAAGCAAATAACCTTCGGAAGATTTTTCGACTTTCAAGAAAACTACTTCTTGGGCAAAAGTAAACTACTTTTCAGAGGTGGGACCGACATCCGGATTTCAAAGTTTATCCTCTTTCATTAACTTTGTCTCAAATTCTTTTCACATAAATGCCTAACGGTTCCTCCCTCTTTCACTATCTTCTTCAAATTACACTATTCCTTAAACCTAAATTCTCCCAAACCGCCTTTGTTCTTCATCTTTCTTCATCCTTAAGCTTCTCAAATGGCCAACCTAAACCGCAGAAACAACCCAGATTTCTCCATGCAACTTCACAGGCAACACAACCAGGTTGCTCTGTTAAGCTCTGAGAAAGATAAAAGTTTCTCAAAGATTTGCCGTTTCTTAACTCTATCCAACTACTTCACTTCCTTTACCATTGATCCTACTCTCTATGAGGATCTAATTCTGGAAGACCTGCCAAGAGGTCATTATGGATGGGGAGAAGGCACTGTTTGCCACAGTGCAAGGGAGGACAATCTTCATCACTCCGCCATCATTAACACTCACTTGCAGCTGGATGATGAAGAAGGTGAGTTGTCCTTCCCAAAGGAAGCTGTAAATCATTCCTTTGAGCAGATGGGCTATGAGGGAGATTTCTCTGTAAAGACCTTCATGAAAGGAAAGGTCTCATCCCAGTGGAAATACCTGCTTCATGTGGTTAACCACTGCTTGTCAAACAAGCATGGAGGGTGGGACCAGATTCCTGAGGATCTCCCCTCATAGTACATGGAATGTTTCAAGAGGTCAAGTTCAGGTACTCTCAGTTTGTATATACCAATTTGCTTGCTAACTTGGACTCCTTAGAGTATTATATGTTTCCTAGATATGTTCAACACATTCTCAACTATGAACTGGGCTCACAATTGAGGGAAACAGATAATATTCTTAAATTGGGACAGATGAAGCCCGACATCTTTAAAATTATGAAGAAGGCAACTGTAGACTTCTAAGGGGTAGAAACAACCCTTGTCCCGAAAATGTTAGAGCTCATTGCTCAAGGTGACAACCTAGCAACACAAGCTAGTGTTGAACCCACACCTTCTACCTCCCAACCACCAAAAAGACCACAAATCACCCTCACCTACCAAAGAAAATTCAACCGAACCCCTGCTCAAGCTATTGAGTTTGTGCAGGCCCCCATATACTCACCCATACAGGAGGAAGTTGACACTAGAGCTCCCACTTCCCCTGAGGAGCAAACCACTCCCATCTCTTCAAGAATCAGTGGTGAGGTTCCTCATGCTCACCCTGATGAGCTCATAAGCCAAACTGCCTTAAGCCCTCACTCTGAGTCTCAACACTCAAGTGAACAACGTTCAGGGCCATCCCCATCCTTTAGACTTAAATCAACCCATTCCCAACCTCTCATTCTATACTGATGAAGACTTAGGTTTCAGTGGGTACCATGAGTCTCTCTACTCTTCCCCTACTCAAAAAGAGATGAGTACTCTTGAGTCTCCTTTCTCTAGCCCACATCAGTCACCCATCACTGAGGTGGATACTTCTGAACCTGTTCAGGATATCCATATGGAAGAGGCTTTCACTTCTGCAAGTGATTACATCATTAAGACCTCAACCATGTCAACTCAGCCCATTGACACTTCAACTAAGGCTGTCAATGTGCATAAGGAAATCTAACAGCCAAGAACCTAAAGTTGGTGGTGAGAGAGAGGACCTTAGTCCAATCATCTCATCCCCAATGATTCTTATGATGAAGATGAGGGGAATCTGAGACTAAAGGTGAAAAACTATCAAAAACATGCTCCTATTTAGTCTCTAAGGTTAGTCACCTTCAATCTTAGGTGACTACCTTGCAAAATAGGGTCAATGATCAGCAACTTGAGATATCTTATCTCTGGGAAAAACTAGCAGGGAGACTTTTAAGGGGAGCTCAACCAGGAACACAAGAACCTGTGAATGTGATTGACCTAGCTCCTAGCTCACCTATGCAAGAGGGTGATGCTACCAAAAAGGGGAAGAAAGTTATTACAGTCACAGAACCTAGGAGTTCTTCAAGCAGTATGGACATTGAGGACTCACCATCCTCACTTGCAATTGTGCATACTCAGCAACTTCCTCAAGTTCACATTAATGTGGACATTATAGACTCTATCATTAGGAGTCTCTTTGAGGAAGGCATTCCAAGGGCTATGTCATCCCCACCTCAAGGAACCTCAAACTATATTATTGGGTGGAGGTATGATGCTGATAGAAAAGCCCTCATTCTTCACAGAGTTCAAGGGCAGCAAGAAGTATTTAATTTTCAGACCTTGAACTACTATGAAGGTCTTGACATGATCAACATGCCACTTGTCAACCCAAGTCAATCAAGACAAGCTGATAGGTTAGCATTCAGGATTCAAGACAGAATTACTGAAGAGTTCAGCCTTAGAAGGAGACAAAGGCAATCAGGTAATGGTATTGGTCACCTGGATGTTGAGGCAGACCCTGAGATTAGTTGCAAAGGGAAAACCTTGGCTGAAGGCTCAGTGATAGAGCCTGAAAGCCCTGTCACGCCAACAACTGCTTCAGAATTTCATTCCCTCAGTGAAACACCTGCTGGTGAAGGTGTCTCACAACCTCTCTCTGGCCAGAGCTTAGATGCTACACCAAACAATGAAGGCCAAAGCTCTCTCCACCCTATGTCACAAAGGTCTGTGGGTGACAAAGGGAAAAGGATTTTAACTCCTGAGGAGATTGAGGAGGAGGAGAGAGAGGAAGAGGAAGCTAAGGAGAGAAAGTTCCTCTGGGTCTTTAGGCTTTATGCAAGCTGCAATCAGGGCTGCCCCCAGACCAAACACTCAAGATGATTAGTTGAGGGTAGTCAGGATTACTTACCTATAGACCAAAAACTATGACATAGATGAGATTATATCTCTCCCCTTAGAGCAATTAAATGAACTGGCTGACATGGAAGTATCAAGAGAGATGAAGGAAGCAGAGGATGCAAGGCTACTTCTCCAATTCAAAGAGGAGAAGAGACAGAAAAGGTTATACAAGCATGTTCCAACTCTCTCCCCAGTTCAAGAAAGCCCTATGCAAGAGGCTGTGGCAGCTACACAAGAACCTCAGGTAGACAAGGAAACAGATAGGCAAAATATGATCAACTACCTGAGTGCCACAGGTCTCTACCAGGCATCTGCACTTCTTCCCTTGTCCTTTGAGTACATTGAGTTTGAGTATCTCAAACAGCTTGAACTTCAAATGCTCAAAGAACAAAAGGCAACAAAGAAAAAGATGAGGGAAGATGCTACAAAGTCAAGAGCCATCATCCAAAAGAGTATGAAGAAGTCTGCTGACAGACAAAGGATGATGAGCTTCTTGAAGCTGTATGGATTCTCCGGAAGGAGACTTGGCCCTATGTCTCTATCCACAATGGATGAGCATATCAGGGTAATCAAGCAGAAGATCAAGAGTGGAGAGCTGATTGACTTACACTCCCCTCCAAGTCAAGTCCCACCTGAAGTGGAGGTTAAGGTTGAACAACCTGAGACAACACAACTTGGACCTCCTGCTGAGCCTCAACAAACGTCATCTTCTGATCCACAGCAAGGTCAAACTCCCTCTCCTTCTGAACATGTGAGGGAGGAACACCTAACTGAGAAAGACAAGGATGATCAACAAGGTGCTGCATACCAGTCTTCTCAGGTAAAGTCTTCAAAGAGGAGGAAAAGGATGGCTTCTAAGCCAAAGTCTAAGAAGAAGAAGAAGCCTGAATCATCCACCTCTACACCTCAGGCTGAGTCAGATCAACCTGAGGAAGTGCATGAAGAGGCAGCTCGATCAACTCCAATTCAAGTGGCTCCTCTTGTAGCTGAGAGACCTATCTTATCCTGGACCTTCACAACTAATCCAGAAAGATGACATGTGATCAGAGATCAAGATGTTAAGAATGTCTACACATGGCAAGACTTATTCAACCTACCTCTGCATGATATCTTTTAGATGAGAAGATATTATGAGAGTCTGAGTGATCCTGACCATTTGATGAAGAAGGGTATGGTCATCATCATCCTGAGGACTGTCAACATCTGAAGATCTTCTAAATGTTTTGGTAGCATCAGCCTAGGGGGAGTTTGTAAGGATACCTATAAGTCTGATGCAGCCAAAACATCCAAAGTCTCTCTGCATGCATGCACTGAAGAACAGAAGTAGAAATGCTTCGGAAGTTTTACACCATGCACTAGAAATATTCTAAGTGTAAAATCTTCCGAAGCCAAGACCAACATCTTCCGAAGTAAAAAATGAAGTCTTCCGAAGCTTCAAAGACAAAGTCTTCTGAAGCCAAAGAGTGAAGACAGATTTCTTCCGAAGACTTTTAGAGACATGCTTTTATCTGATGTACTTTTTCATAAAGTTGGACCACCTTTCCGCTGCAACTCTGTAAAGTCACCAACTTACATGAGTTGGTGAAAGGTTCATGCTTTTGGTAACTGTACATTGAGGTCTTGGGTCCATGCTGTCTACTTTATGTACTTTTATCCTTTTTGTAATATATTAGGATGTGAGCTATGGCATGTCATAGTCACTAGTCAAAAGGCAAATCTGCCTTTTGACTCTACATTTGATTTTGTAGTTGTCTAGTCAATTGTATCCAGCTGGCTTTCAAAGTATGGCCGCTTGTAGGATGTAGTATAAAGTTTCTCAAGTACTTGTAACTTTTTATCGTATGCTTTGTAACATTTGTAATAGAACTTAAGAAGCAATATACAACATTCTTGAAAACCAATTACTTGTGTTGTTTGTCATCTTGTTCTGTCTCATATTTACTTCTGTTCTTAGCATCTTTCACTAAAAGTTAACCAGTTCCCTATTTGATCTGTTAAGTGTTCTAAGCAACTCTTCTCATTGTGTTGTTGTGTTGTAAGTGCATACCCTTCACCGGTCCTGCAGGGTTCGAATCATTTTAGCTAAATTTCTTACTAAGCAGTATATTTTTTAGCCTAAATTTCAATATTTTTACAAAGATTTATATTAATTATATATGCATTAACAAATTATAGGTCCTAGGTGTTCGACTAGAGTTAGAAGAAGATCAAGAGGCCCGGGAAAACTTAAATAATTGTCTAAAACAGCTAGAGAAAGATCGGGAAGAAGAGCGCGAACAAGCTAATGTTAAATGGGATTATGAGCAAGAACTAGCTCGGGTTAAGTAGGAAAGAGAGCGGACCGAGCATGAGAAACTACAAAAACAAATGAAAGAAATTATAAGAAAATTAGACGATAAGTAATTCTTTGTTTGTTTTATATTTTCACGTTCTATATATATTTAATAATTAATTGTAATCGTTGAATATTTTTATTTAGTTTGATCGTTGTTAGGATTGAATGCTAATTTGTTAGTGGGTTTTTATAAAAAAAATCTAAAACTTAAGTTTTCTTTTTTAGATATAAATATAGTTTTGCTGCAAACGTGTGGATTTTATATTATATATTTATAATGTTTTATTATATATTGCGGTAAAATTGTAGCAAAAACCAAAATACAAATATTAAGCATGTAGCTAATTTGTTGCAAAAGAATTTTTTAAACTTTTAACTAATATGTCGCTAAACTTAAAATAAAAAATTTATATTATAATAATGTTTGTTCTATTGTTATTAATTAAAAAGATGATAATTAAATACATTACAGTTTGTGAAATATTGTAGTAAATTTGTACGCAAAAAATTTAGAAAATTCATTGTGGCACTTTTGTTGCAAATTTAGCGACGATAGACTTTTGTCAATGATCCAATACAAATATTATAATTTAATATTAAGAAATAGCTAAAAAATTATATTATATTCTTTAAAAATAAGCGAATGCAATGATATATGCTATATATATAAAAATAATATATATTAAAACTAAAATAATTCTAGCCGTACCGAGGCGCGTTAAACCGAGCCCGCTCCGCTAGTCATGAACCAAGCTGAATTCAGCTCGTTTTCATACCGAGCGGGCACGGTTCAGTTCAGTTTAAAATAGAACCATTTTGAGCGAGTTTTTTTCAAGTTTTTTTCCAAACAAGCTTCAAACGAGTTTCGAGCCACGAGCTATTTGGACGGCCCTAGTCCACCGATCCACACCACACTGCTTTTATAAAAACAAAAAAATATTTCTATTAAGATTTACAAGATTAATTAATATTATATACCCCCGTAAACAAGGTGAGACAAATACATACCCAATAGCAATAGTCATTTTATCCTAATTAGGCTTTTACCCGTCGCGCGTTGCAGTGACATCATACGAGGCGTGATAAAATATATAGACTAACAATCGACCCGACTCGTTTACGGACTAAATATACGTCGAAATGTAAAATAACTTGAATTTATACCACTAAAAAGATGTATCATACTTGACCCTAGTCTCTTTGAAACAAAATTATGTTAAAACGTATACAACTCAAAAAGTACATAAAAAAGAACGTGACGTTGTGCTATATGCGGTGTAACAAAATATAGATTACAATCGTCTTAACTTGTTACCGAACTAAGTTTACATTGAAACGTATAGTAACTCGGATTTATACCGTCGAATAAAAATGTTTTACATTTGACGTGTTCTCAACAAAATTTATATAAAAACATAGACGAACATCAAAGTATAAATTGTTGATACATGTATGTCCCTAGATCATGATTTGAATGTAATAGATCTTGTTTGTTCTTACACTGATGTAATATTTGGGATGATTAATGAAATGATATTGATTGTTTGTGATTTATAATGTTTAATATTTCATTAATGAGTCGATGTTGAATTGGTTAATTAGGTTTGTGGTTGTTTGAATTGTTACACATAATGTTATATTAATTAATACATTCAAACTTAACAAAATGAAGTTCTCATGCGAATGGCCCATGCGAATGGACCATACGCATGAATAACTTCATACGAATGACTCAGTCGCACGACTGAACCAGGAGACTGGATCAGTCGTATGATTGTAACATAAGATTGGGTCAGTCGCACGACTGAACACTCAGTCGTGCGGATGAATCAACCGCATGGTTCAATCGCACGACTGAACCATACTAATGGTTCAGTCGCACGAATGAACAACACTAACCTATAAATACAACCCAATTCGTGAAAAAACGTAAGCATTCATTCTATTTCGACTCCAGACGTACCCTAGCCGTCCAGAAGACTCCAAGTTGATACTCCAAGTTCATAGAACCCTGTAGATCGATTCTTAATCAATTCTTAACGTTTGATTCAATACTTTATTGATTCTACGTGCGTTCTCACTGATTGGATCGCCAATCAAATAGGATTCCGCACTATTTGGTTTGGTTTACACGTTAATCATTCGGTATTTCGTTCAAATACCAGGTCCTCACAATTGGTATTAGAGCCGGTTACTGCTGGAATGATCTAACAATCATTCTAGCAACCCGAGCTCTTGATTTCTGGATCAAATTTCAGATCTTGACGTTAAACCCACTTCGTGTTCTTCGTGTTTTGCTCAGATTTGGTAACGTGTGTTGGTTTTATGTTAAAATCGAACTAGAAACCACGTTCCTATCACCCTTGCGAATCTGATGATGCCTATCTTGTTTCGGTTCATGTAAAATTCGTCAGATTAGGGTTTTGGGCAGCACTGGCGGCTGCAGATCTGAAAATCTGCGTGCAGATGCAATCAAGCGACTGGGCCATGCGAATGGACCATTCGTACGACTGGATCATGCTAATGGACCAGTCGTGCGACTGGACCAGTCGTATGTTCAATCGTGCGACTGGACCAGTCATATGTTCAATCGCACGAATGAGCCATCCGCATTGACTCGTCCGCTTCTGTTCCAGACCCAAAAAAAAAAGAGTCTGGAACTGCATCTTGACAGATTTGAGGATGAGCAAAGCACATTCACCCTGAGATTCTTTTGTCAAACAAGTTCGATGTATACCCCATTATTCGTCGGACTTCCAGAATAAGTGAATGTATTTGGAACACGAAAGAGAGAAGAGAAGATGTCAGCAGTCAGTGATGATTTTGTGGGGTAGTCAGGAGCATCTGACTACTTATGGGCCAATCAAGTTATATCTATCCGCACAGAGAGGATTCTCATTCATAGGGGGAATCCATGTATAGAGAGATTGAAGACGCAATCAGAAAGTGATGATGTGAGCCGGTTTCCGATGAAGAATCTACATGCATGCTGATTTGGTTGAGATTGTCAGCTGTGGATTGGAACCTTCTACCTTTTGCCCAATACACTGTATGAAGACGCAAGAGAGAACGTTTATATATTAGGATATGTTGAATGTGAGGGGGAATTTCTGTAGGTGTTAATGTTAATCATGTTAGCCTGTGTGAAGATTGAAGCAATGGAAAACTGTTCATGTCATTATCTGGAAAAATCAGTCATATGGGGAATCTTGTTGCTGTGATGGTGTTCTACAAAGTAAACGAAAGCTACCAAACCAAACCAAATATTAACGTGTAAACCAAACCAAATAGTGCGGAATCCTATTTGATTGGCGATCCAATCAGTGAGAAAGCACGTAGAATCAACAAAGTATTGAATCAAACATTAAGAATCGATTAAGAATCGATCTACAGCGTTCTATGAACTTGGAGTATCAACTTGGAGTCTTCTGGACGGCTAGGGTACGTCTGGAGTCGAAATAGAACGAATGCTTACGTTTTCCACGAATTGGGTTGTATTTATAGGTTAGTGTTGTTCATTCGTGCGACTGAACCATTAGTATGGTTCAGTCGTGCGATTGAACCATGCGGTTGATTCATCCGCACGACTGAGTGTTCAGTCGTGCGACTGGCCCAATCTTATGTTACAATCATACGACTGATCCAGTCTCCTGGTTCAGTCGTGCGACTGAGTCATTCGTATGAAGTTATTCATGCGTATGGTCCATTCGCATGGGCCATTCGCATGAGAACTTCATTTTGTTAAGTTTGAATGTATTAATTAATATAACATTATGTGTAACAATTCAAACAACCACAAACCTAATTAACCAATTCAACATCGACTCATTAATGAAATATTAAACATTATAAATCACAAACAATCAATATCATTTCATTAATCATCCCAAATATTACATCAGTGTAAGAACAAACAAGATCTATTACATTCAAATCATGATCTAGGGACATACATGTATCAACAAACTCCCCCTTGGACCTAGATCTCTCTAATGTCTTGTTTTCTTCATTACCTCCTCATACTTCTTGTACTTATCCTCTTTTGTGACTCCTGCGTGAATCTCAAACGCAAATCAGAGTCTTATGACGTTCTGGAACTCGAGGGCTTGTACTATATCCTGCGTATCATAGAACAGTGGCCACTTGTATAGAGTATAGACATCATTAGCTGACAAGTTGGTAAGCCACATTGGGTCAAATACCCTGATAGTATCCATTTTGCCCTCTTTATTTAGGACTATGACCGCTTCTCCTGTCCTCCAATCATAGTACCACCACTTAAAGTGTGGAGTGAAGTCCTGTGGCATTTCCCTGAGCGGGATTCTTGACATCGTGCGCGGAGGACTCCACTTCAACACTATCTTTGGCTTTCCAGTAATGGCATCAACTTCAGACCTTCTGATATACCTTGTAGGCTGTTGGGGTCTGAAGTTAACCCACCTGGTGTGGTACTCCTTTCTTAGGGCAGTCTCAAATCAGCCTGACATCTTTCTCGGGTCAGCATACAACAGCTTCAGTTTGGCCAGCTGGTTGAGCTCAAAACCTGGTAGAGTCTTTAGATCATGTGGAAATCTAAAGTACTCTATGCCCTTCTCCCTCTTAACTGCATAGATGTTTAGGTCCTCAAAATATGCTCACGCTATAATCCTGCCAGACACCTTATGATGTTTCTTGACTCTGTAGAGTTTGGTGTAGGCGTCCTGTTTAGGTGCAGCGCGTTGGGCTCGAACTTCTTCAAAACAAGCAGCCCACTCAGCCTTTCGGATGTCAACATCGTCGTTTGAGGCTTGGGCCGTTCCCTCTGTCTTCTCTGACTCCTGCTCCATCTTATCTAACACCTCAAACGTATCACTGACAAGGGATTCACCCAGATTGGGGACCACATTTCCCTCATTGTCAGCATACTGAGGGTAGTGCTCTGCAGTGACATCTTCTATCTCTATTTCATCCACGTCGTTTAGCTCTTCGTCACTTGTAGAGTCGCACGTTGGAGCATCCTTTACAATCTCATCGGGATTTAGCTTGAAGATCTCAGCTAGTTGCTCATTTGATAAATCGTGGATTATTTCCCCTTCTTCAGGGGTATAACTCACCGACCTTCTAACGATCCCTTCAGATCAAGAATCATAGTTAACTGAGTCTTGACCTGCTGAAGGGGAGCAACATCGAATTCATCCCTCTGATAATTTGGATCTGTTTGATTTAAACATGCAACACATCAACTATTAGTTAATAATCAAAACAGAAATGCATTAATCTTAATATAAACATCAAATACATCAGTTTAAATACATGATTCAAATACAAAAGTAATCAAATACATAGACATCTAATCATTACTTTTGTCTTGGATCACTGGGTCATCACTTGGTGGAGCAGAGGATGAAGCTTGTTGGTCTTGTTTCTTCTTAGACCTCCTTTCCTGACCTTGAGCAGAGGCAGATGCAGCTGCATCTCCTTCTTCTTCATCATCATCCTCATTCCTCTCCTCTGTCCTCTCTTCCTCAATCCCCTCATCATCCTCAGTCTCATCATCATCATCCTCATCATCATCCTCATCATCATCCTCATCATCATCATCACCATCATCTCTGTCTCCCTCTTTAATCTTTAGCGGCTCATCTTTAGATCCCTTAAGCTTTAGCATGATGGTCTTCTTAGCCTCCTCCAACTCCTCAATCTTTTTAGCAGATGTGACACTGTGCTTTTGGAGTTGGGCGATCTCGTGGCTCTGAGCAGCCATTTGTTGGGCCTGCTCATCTATCAACCGAGCCTGCTCCGAGATCTGCTGAGACTGCGCCGCAGTAAGATCTGTCAGATGACGGATCTGCGCTGTCTTCTCCTCATCAGCAGCTAATAAACGCATCACCATCCGGTTCAGCGCAGAAAGCTGTTCCTCTACCCCAATTGGAGGTAGAGGTGATCCGTATATATGTGAGGGATGTGAAGAGGGTCCTGCTTGGTGGCTAGTGGTGGTGGTGGTGGCTGTGGTGAAGATGGGGTTTGGTCGGGATGATAGTGGAGGTGATGTAGGAGTGAAAGATATGGTGGTGGTTGGCATATGTACTGTGGTGGGAGGTGTGGTGATGGTAGTGGTAGCTGTGGTGGCTGTGGTGGTGGATGGTGTGGCTGTAGGGGTGGTAGTGGTGGTGGTAGCTGTGGTGGCTGTGGTGGTAACGAAGGTCAGTCTTCTCTTCTTCTTCTTCTGGCCGTGGGGCTGAGCCATCCTTTTCCTCCTCGATCCAGTCGAGGTGGATGCTCCCCCTAGAACACGGGTAGAAGGTTCAGGAGCATAGTTAGGATCTGTAGCTGTCTCTCCCGAATCCCTGGGGCGTTCACCAACCGACCTGAGTCCATGCTCTGTGGGAACCACCTTGCTTCCCACAGTCCTCGTCAAAGGCTCCTCATCCGACTCTTCTTCCTCCTCACCAGGTATGAAGTCCTGGTGGAATCCTGCTGACTCTGCTATGTCACCTGCTGGGGCAGATACTAGAGGTATAACATCTGTAGCTGTGCCCCTCGGTGGAATAGGCATATCATCTCTAGCATCCCCACTGTTATCATCGTCTGAATCATGAGTGGGTAGAGCGATCTGCTCCACATCAGAATCACTATCGTCGTGGCGCCACTTCCTCCTGGCTGGCACCACGTAGTCCTCCCGGGCCAGATGCCCAAACAACCTCCTGACAGGGGGTTTCACTTGCTTCCCCCTGTATACCTTCATCCTCCCCAATGTGGTGTCATCCATCACCTCAAGAATAACAACATCATCCTTCTCCTTTGGCAGGGAGGGGAGCTTCTGGTCTATGACCATCTACATAAATCTCGGGTACATACAGAAGCCCTCCTTCCCTTTCCCCTCGATGTTCTCCACAAGGTAGGTGAAGATCATCTTGGAGAAGCTGAACGGGTGGTCCAGCACCAACGCAACATACGCGTTCTGAATCTGATCGGATAACTCATCAAAACCTCCCTTCCTGGAAGCTATACACTTAAGCAGCACGTGCGCAAGATACTTAAACTGGGGACGGAGGTTGCTCTTGTTGAGCACCCCAGCATTGATGTCCCCAGAGTACTTGGCTTTAAGAAAGCATCCTCTGACAGTAAGGGGTGTAGTCTCATCTGACAATCAGCATCTTCCCCAACTGTAACACGATCCTAAGATCCTCCTCTGTGATAGCTATAGCCTCTCCAAATATGGTACTTCTGATGCAGTGAGGCTCAGAGGATCTATCAACTGTAGCACCTTCCTAGAAGGCCTGCTGAATGGACCGATAAGGAGTGCAAGGAGTAGATATGGCGTGTGCAATCCTAGACCTCTGTAGAAATGTGATAATGCCCGAGAAATCAGCAGCATTTCTGGATGTCAGATCCAGATGAGCACAGATATTGTGCTTCGTACTCATAGTCCATCGACTCGCCATCTGTTTCACAAACAAAGTAAACATTAGTACCATTGGCTAAGAATGTCATGCAACACTTGAACTTGAAGAAAAATTTCTCTCTGTCATGCGATTGAGGTTGTGCGACTGAGATCAGTCGTGCGACTGAACAGTGCGACTGGGATTCAGTCGTGCGAATGATCTCATGCGTACGACTGAGTGTGCGACTAGAATCATGCGTATGTAACCTCATGCGGTTACACCAGTCGTGCGACCGAACTCATACGCATGGTTCAGTCGTGCGGTTAAGCAGTTCGCACCCTTCAGTCGTGCGACTGAAGTTCATTAACCTGTCCATTCGCATGATGTACTGACTGTTCAATTCAAATTCAATTTTTTACCAATTTTGAGTTTTAGACTTCGTGTTCTGGTTCATTAGACTCGCAATCCATTCTTATAACACCTAACATCTTTAATTTCTTTTGTTTGAGTCATTTAGTTAGGTTATATAGTCACTTAAGTCTCGGTTGTTTAAACGAGTCCGATTGAACAGATTTGGTGTCAAATTGAACGTTATTGTAGTGCCTCTTCACCGCAAATTACCTGTAGAATCGATGTATATGGTCAGTATGCAAGAAACAGGGGTTTATTGAGATCAAATGAAATTTGGGCAGAGTGGCTTTAGTTCGTGCGATTTAGGGTTAATTTGAGAGTGGTGAGTCTCTGCGACCGACTCTCCCTCTATTTATACTGACCCTAAATTCAATCGTGCGACTGAGCTCATACGCACCTTTCAGTCGTGCGAGTGGGCCTCAGTCGTGCGATTGGTTCATTCGCCCTTCTTCAGTCGTCCGACTGGATCTCAGTCGTGCGACTTACTCATTCATTCGCTCTTAAGCATCCGACTGGGCCAATCGTATGGGCCATTCGTTTGGATGGTCCATACTCATGGTCCATTCGTACGAATGGCTCCCATTCGTATGATAAGTCCATACGAATGGTCCATTCGTGCGAATGGGTCATACTTGTGAAATTTTTCTGCCATTTTGAACATTTAACATTTAAACCCTTTTAACTGTTGAAATTAACATTATGAGCATTTGATCATCTCAGACATGATCATTTTAACTTGAAAACTTTTGATCACCTCAGACGTGATCCTTTTAAACACTTTGTCACCTCAGACGTGACCCTTTTAAACACTTTGAAAACACATGTGGTCATCTCAGACATGACCCTTTTAGGTGAGTTAATCCCATACTGATTTTCATGATGTAGTCCAACAAACAAACAAACTAAACTGACTAACTAACTAGAAAGTTAAAATAAAATACAAAATTAGACTTGTTTTTGACTTTTTGTGAGAGATCAATCCTAAGATAGAATCTACTGGATTTGGTTCCGGAATAGGCAGCTTCAATTTAGTTTGACCACACCTGGACCAATTCAATTTTGGAATCATACAGGCAAGTCAAATCATTTGGGACTTGTTATCAAAAACCTTTTGATGCTTAATTCTTGGTTTTCATCCAGAGTCGTTAGCAAGTTTAGGAAATCATACTGGTACTATTAGATTCCCACATTGATTTGAACTTTCAAGAATTGCAGCCACAATGATTGTCAGTATATTTGTCCTCTTAAATCCATACACAGACTTTTGACACAAACTGGTGATAGTTTTGGGTTTAATTATTTCAACTAACATTTGTGGATCCCACACTTGTATGGTAATCAACATTCCTCAAGAGCTTTTGAGCGGTCTACGGGTATTTTTACAAGAAGAGACTATTCTTAGAGCTTTCAAAGAGAAACCAATCCTCAGGTCAGTGCCATCGCACAGCAGAGAGGCGGCAAACAACAATGAATTCTAGAATATCTATGTTATGCTTATCCTCATGTCAGTGCCATCGCACAGCAGAGAGGCACACAACCTATCTTCTTGTTAGAGCAAGTTGCTTTTCTTTTGCACATAATGCACCAACAACGTAAGTCATTAGCTTGATAGCATTTGTCTTTCATTTTTTTCGTGCTTTGCTCTATTTATGGTCATCCGCACACATTTGTGGCGTTTACATGCTCATTACTCCTTATTGGAATATTGTTGATTGTGTTAACCAGTGACAAGATAGAAGCCCACAGTCAGTTGAGTAACTTAGTTTGATCTCGAGATCACCAGTCAGGTCTAATCATCTATTGTGTTGAATCCGCCGACATATCATTTGTGGTCTAGCAATCTCTAGGTCTACTTTCGCTGTGTTACCTTAGTAGTTACCAGTTTTCCTATCATCTTTCCTTTTATATTGCTTAGACTACACATACTTATACTTTGAATTTTGCATCTTTTCTAAATTAAATTTTAAAGTCCCTCTTGATTTGTTCCTGTGTACTATCATTTTCCAAAGAGTTTGAATCGGTATCACAGATACGATCTACCTTATATAAGCTATCCTCTCCTTCTCCCTCGTTTTTTATTTATTTTTATTTTTTTTAATGTTACTGGCTGACCTATTCTCCCCCTAAAATTCTAAAATCATAATTGATTTAATTATTTTAGGATTTTAATAGACAGCTATATAACATGAATTTAATTTAAACAAAATAAAATAAATAAAGAAAATAAAAACGAAAAAGTTAAATACACTGCATCGGACTACACATGATCATCTTCAGGGATAACATCATTTTTTTTAACGCCATTGACCTCTAACAAATATAGAAAACGTGGTTTATCAAAGGCTTTTGTATAGAGGTCAGCGCGTTGAAAATCAGTATTAATTTTTACCACATCGATTAAGTTCTTTTCAAAACAGTCTCTTATAAAATGGTATTTAATACCGATGTGTTTGGTCTTTGGATGTTGGACCGGATTTTTAGTTACTGCAATTGCAGCAGAGTTATCAACAAAGATAGGAGTAGAAGAAAACTTTAAACCGTAATCCCGCATTTGCTGTTGAATCCAGATGATTTGTGAATAGCAACTTGCAGCAGCAACGTATTCAGCTTCACAGGTTGACAATGCAACCGAGGTCTGCTTCTTAGGCTGTGTTTGATTGGTCTGACCCACGAGCTGACCACTGACTGGCTGACCCGGTCAGCCAGTCAGGGTGTTTGATTGGTCTGACTGGGTGGTCTGACCCGGTAAGTTAAGCTGACCCAGACTTTGATTTTTTAAGCTCTGACCCAAAAATCCTTCTCCCCTTGACCACAAAATCAGCACAATCCCTAAACACTCCAACCACCTCCACCTTCGCCCCCCCCCCCCCCCCCCGGTCGGCCGCCACCCTCCCCCCGACGCATCAACCCGCCGTCGACCGCTGCATCTCGGTCGCTGCAACCTTGGTCGCTCGCTGCATCTCGGTCGCTGCAACCTTGGTCGCTCGCTTGCATCTCGGTCGCTGCAACCTTCGGCCGCTCGCTCGCTGCATCTTGGTCGCTCGCTCGACCTCCACCTTCGCCCCCCCCTCCGGCCGGCCGCCTTCCCCCTGCTGCCACCTTCCCCCTGCGGCCTTCCCCCCCTGCTGCCTTCCCCCTGTCGCCTGCCCCCTCCCCCCGGCTGAACACAAGATTTCACACACAACCCAATTCTCTACCTCGGAGTCCCTCTACTAATCGCAGGTAACTTCTCTTCATCCTTGCGTAATCTTGATCCCTTTTGCTGAAAAATTGATGCATTTATGTGATCTTGATCACCAATTTCATTGTGATGACATTTAACTTGAGAGAATCCTATGTTGCAAAGCAGGATAGTTGCTGAAAAATTAGGGTTTGTTGATATGTTTCAGTTAAATGTGAATTTCTTTAATTCATATGAAAGGGGAATAAGTAGGAATTATGGGATTTAGATGAACTATATATAAATGGATGATTTGATATTGTTTAGATGTTGGTATTAGTTCTTCATGATTGGGTTCTTGATGTTGGTAATTTGATATTGTTTAGATGTTGGTATTAGTTCTTCATGATTGGGTTCTTGATGTTGGTAATTTGATATTGTTTAGATGTGTGTATTAGTTCTTCATGATTAGGTTCTTGATGTTGGTAATTTGATATTGTTTAGATGTGTGTATTAGTTCTTCATGATTGGGTTCTTGATGTTGGTAATTTGATATTGTTTAGATGTGTGTATTAGTTCTTCATGATTGGGTTCTTTAAATCGATTTTGATATTACTTCTTGATTACTTGTATATAGACATGGCAGAAAAAAAAGTAGAGTTATTTGGAAGTTAGAATGTGTAGACAAAACTTTTCTCGAAGCGTGTATACATGAGATAACAATCAATGGTCGAGAGGGTAGTAGCCTTAAAGGATCCTCATGGAAAGTTGTTGCGGAAAAGCTGAAAAATGAGCATAATTTCATTGTTGAACATAAACAAATGAAGAATCGATATGACTACTTGAGATCAAAGTACGGGGCTTGGGTGAAACTGAAAAACAAAACAGGGAATATTTATGATCCTATAACCAACACTTTCAATATGAGCGATGAAGAATGGGAAGCGGAGGCAAAGGTATTTTTTTAATATGAAAACCTTATTAATAAAAGATTATTTAGTAGCTTGATTATAACTATAAAAAATTTTCAAACAGTTGAACAAGTTTGTGGAAAAGTTGAGAAATGCACCCCTTCCTTGCCCTGATCTTTGTACGAAATTATTTGAGGGGGTGACCGCGACCGGCATTTTTAGTTGGGGGCCATCATCCACACTACCTCATCACGTTGAAGGTTCTTCTGAGTATGATGTGGATGATGTTCAGTACACTCAGATGGAAACAGATCTTCCACCTGTAAGTGAAGAATCTTCGGGTCGTTCAAAACGCAAGGCAAGTACTAAAAGTAGCAAAGAAGTTCGTAGAAAAACAACAGATGATGATTTAAGAGAAGTTGGGAATGAAATAATCAATCTTGCAAAGATGTTGGTGGAAAAAGATAATGTTGATAAAGAAATGGACGCATGCATGGAGAAGCTAGAACAAATGGAATGGGGGGAAGAAGATCCGAGATACAACACGGCTCTTTTGCTATTTGGTGAAAGTGCTGATATTAGAAAAGTTTGGTTACGTCTTAAGCCGGTGAGCTGCGAGTCATGGGTGAGAAATGCAGGGAGGAAGTTTGGATTACTTGGTTGACTTTTGTGTTATTTTTTTTGACTTGCGTATGACTTTTATAAAACATTCGTATGGCTTTTGTGTGACTTTTGGATGGATATCGTATGTCTCTATGTATGGTTTTTGTATGACTTTTGTAAAACATTCGTATGACTTTTGTTATGGATATTGTATGACTTTTGTTACGTATATTGTGTGACTTTTATAAATATTTTGAATCAATTTTAACAGGTATGTATACGGATGGTGAAATTTTATCATTCGTTCTACTTTCATGGTATTGGTTGATGTTGGCCCGGAAAAGAAAACGAGAGGAAAGAATTGAAAGAATAAGAGATAATGATTCTGCTTTAACCGGGCATGCATATACATATGAATTATTACATGGATCTTCTACACAATGTCAAGAAATGATGAGACTTTCACGTGAGGCATTTGTACTATTATGTGGTCATTTTTCACAACGAAATTGGTTGCGACCTAGTAAGACTATAAGCATTGAAGAGAAAATGGCTATGTTCCTACATATTATAGGGCATAATGAACGTTTTCGTGTGGTGAAACGACGATTTCAACACTCCAATCAAACAGTTCATAAATGTTTTCATGAGGTTTTACTTGCAATGATGTGTTTTGCTAAAGAAATTATAGTCCCAACATCTTCAGACGAAACTACAGATACCTCGGAGAGACTTCAAAGGCTAAGAAGCATATTTCCCGGAGCAATAGGTGCTTTAGATGGAACTCTTGTACATGCAGTTGTGCCCGCTAATCAACAAACTTGTTTTAGGGGAAGAGGAAAAGGTGAATGTTATCAAAATGTGCTAGGAATATGTGATTTTAATATGATATTCACCTTTGTATGGGCTGGATGGGAAGGCGTAGCACATGATTCACGAGTTTTGAAAGAAGTGGCATTTAATCCGACCTCTGGATTTCGATTTCCTCCTCCAGGTTTATAATATAACTATAACTTTTATTACTACATATATTATTTGTATTCTTGATATAACACATGTCACACTCACATTTGCAGATAAATATTATCTTTGTGACGCTGCATATACCAACACTCGTGGATTTATGACTCCGTACCGTAATACAAGGTATTGGTTAGCAGATTTTCGACGGCGAAGGGCGTTAACTAAAGAAGAAAGATTCAATCATGCTCATGCATGCCTTAGAAATGTTATTGAGCGTGCTTATGGTGTATTGAAGGCAAGATTCCCAATCTTAAAACAAATGGCTCCTTATCCTTTTCGAGTGCAAAGAGACGTAGTCATTGCTTGTTTTGCAGTCCATAACTTTATAAGGAAATACAATATTCAAGACGAATTATTTACAAACTTTGAACAAAACACTATGTTTACTCCTGATGGTGAAGGTGGAGGAAGCGATGGTGAAAACACACAAGGCATGGAGTGGGGTTCAGAAGGCGTTGAATATATGACTGCTTTGCGAGACCAAATTGCTAATCAACTACTTTCAAATGCTTCAAGTTGATTTGTATGCAAACTCTTGCAATATGTTTGAAATTCGGTGTGTTTTATTCGGATTATGTGTAATTTATGTTAACTTGATTTATGTTTAACTTGTATTTTGTATGACATTTTGAATTTTAAAGCTATTATGTTCTTTTGAAAGTTCGTTAATTTCTATTGATTACACATCACAAGTTAAAATACAAAGGCAAGTTTCAGTCAGCAGAGTCAGTCAGATACATAATCAAACACCCAAGTTTCAGTCAGCACAGTCAGTCAGATACATAATCAAACACTCAAGTTTCAGTCAGGTGTATGACTCAGTCAGATCTTCTGACTGGGTCAGCTTCTGACTCAGTCAGCTCATACTGGGTCAGCACAATCAAACAGCCCCTTACACTGCCAGGTAACTAATCTCCTCCCAAAGAATTGACAACCTGCTGATGTAGACTTGTAGTTCATCTTGCAGCCCCCGTAATCCGAGTCACTATACGCCGTGAGCTCAAAGTCATCATCATGAGGATACCACAACCCAAGTGTGGGTGTACCCTTCAGATAACGAAATATCCTCTTGACCCCGATCAGATGGTTCACCTTAGGCTTAGCGTGATATCTAGAACATAAACATGTAACATACATGATATCAGGTCTTGAGGCAGTGAGGTACATGAGGGATCCAATCATTCCTCGGTACATTGTGGCATCTACCAGATCTCTATTTTCGTCAGGTGCTATATCATGATTTGTAGCAAGTGGAGTCCCAGCAGCAGAAGCATTCTCCATGTCAAACCGACTGAGAATGTCTCCCACATACTTGGTCTGATGTAAAAATATCCCATTTGGTGTCTGATCCACCTGTAACCCGAGAAAGAATTTCATCTCCCCCATAGCACTCATCTCAAACTCTTTCTTCATAATTGCTTCAAACTCTTTGCATAAGTCTTCGTTCTTTGAACCGAAGATTATGTCATCGACATAGATCTGTACGAGCAGTAGGTCTCCATCCTTTTCTTTGATGAACAGCGTGCAATCAATGACTCCCCTGCGAAAGCCATGTTTCACAAGATGAGTCGAGAGTTTCTCATACCAGGCCCTAGGAGCTTGATGAAGCCCGTATAAGGCCTTGTCGAGTTTGTATACTCTGTCCCGATGATAAAGATCTTCAAATCCCTCGGGTTGACTGACATAGACTGTCTCTCTTATTTCCCCATGAAGGAATGCACTCTTCACATCTAATTGGTAGACTTTAATCTTCATGTAGGATGCATAGGCAAGGAAGATACGGATGGCTAGGTATTTCGTATGGACTTATCATACGAATGGGAGCCATTCGTACGAATGGACCATGAGTATGGACCATTCAAACGAATGGCCCATACGATTGGCCCAGTCGGATGCTTAAGAGCGAACGAATGAGTAAGTCGCACGAATGAGATCCAGTCGGACGATTGAAGAAGGGCGAATGAACCAATCGCACGACTGAGGCCCACTCGCACGACTGAAAGGTGCGTATGAGCTCAGTCGCACGATTGAATTTAGGGTCAGTATAAATAGAGGGAGAGTCGGTCGCAGAGACTCACCACTCTCAAATTAACCCTAAATCGCACGAACTAAAGCCACTCTGCCCAAATTTCATTTGATCTCAATAAACCCATGTTTCTTGCATACTGACCATATACATCGATTCTACAGGTAATTTGCGGTGAAGAGGCACTACAATAACGTTCAATTTGACACCAAATCCGTTCAATCGGACTCGTCTCGTTTAAACAACCGAGACTTAAGTGACTATATAACCTAACTAAATGACTCAAACAAAAGAAACTAAAGATGTTAGGTGTTATAAGAATGGATTGCGAGTCTAATGAACCAGAACACGAAGTCTAAAACTCAAAATTGGTAAAAAAATTGAATTTGAATTGAACTGTCAGTACATCATGCGAATGGACAGGTTGATGAACTTCAGTCGCACGACTGAAGGGTGCGAACTGCTTAACCGCACGACTGAACCATGCGTATGTGTTCAGTCGCACGACTGGTGTAACCGCATGAGGTTACATACGCATGAGTCCAGTCGCACACTCAGTCGTGCGCATGAGATCATTCGCACGACTGAATCCCAATCGCACGACTGATCTCAGTCGCACAACCTCAATCGCATGACAAAGAGAAATTTTTCTTCAAGTTCAAGTGTTGCATGACATTCTTAGCCAATGGTACTAATGTTTACTTTGTTTGTGAAACAGATGGCGAGTCGATGGACTATGAGTACGAAGCACAATATCTGTGCTCATCTGGATCTGACATCCAGAAATGCTGCTGATTTCTCGGGCATTATCACATTTCTACAAAGGTCTAGGATTGCACACGCCATATCTACTCCTTGCACTCCTTATCGGTCTATTCGGCAGGTCTTCTGGGGAGGTGCTACAGTTGATAGATCCTCTGAGCCTCACTGCATCAAAAGTACCATTTTTGGAAAGGCTATAGCTATCACGGAGGAGGATCTTAGGATCGTGTTACAGTTGGGGGAAGATGCTGATTGTCCGACGAGACTACACCCCCTCACTGTCAGAGGATGCTTTCTTAGAGCCAAGTACTCTGGGGACATCAATGCTGGGGTGCTCAACAAGAGCAACCTCTGTCCCCAGTTTAAGTATCTTGCGCACGTGCTGCTTAAGTGTATAGCTTCCAGGAAGAGAGGTTTTGATGAGTTATCCGATCAGATTCAGAACGCGTATGTTGCGTTGGTGCTGAACCACCCGTTCAGCTTCTCCAAGATGATCTTCACCTACCTGGTGGAGAACATCGAGGGGAAATGGAAGGAGGGCTTCTGTATGTACCCGAGATTTATGCAGATGATCATAGACCAGAAGCTCCCCTCCCTGCCAAAGGAGAAGGATGATGTTGTTATTCTTGAGGTGATGGATGACACCACATTGGGGAGGATGAAGGTATACAGGGGGAAGCAAGTGAAACCCCCTGTCAGGAGGTTGTTTGGGCATCTACCCCGAGAGGACTACGTGGTGCCAGCCAGGAGGAAGTGGTGCCACGACGATAGTGATTCTGATGTGGAGCAGATCGCTCTACCCACTCATGATTCAGACGATGATGACAGTGGGGATGCTGGAGATGATATGCCTATTCCACCGAGGGGCACAGCTACAGATGTTATACCTCCAGTATCTGCCCCAGCAGGTGACATAGCAGAGTCAGCAGGATTCCACCAGGACTTCATACCTGGTGAGGAGGAAGAAGAGTCGGATGAGGAGCCTTTGACGAGGACTGTGGGAAGCAAGGTGGTTCCCACAGAGCATGGACTCAGGGCGGTTGGTGAACGCCCCAGGGATTCGGGAGAGACAGCTACAGATCCTAACTATGCTCCTGAGCCTTCTAGCCGTGTTCTAGGGGGAGCATCCACCTCGACTGGATCGAGGAGGAAAAGGATGGCTCAGCCCCACGGCCAGAAGAAGAAGAAGAGAAGACTGACCTTCGTTACCACCACAGCCACCACAGCTACCACCACCACTACCACCCCCTACAGCCACACCATCCACCACCACAGCCACCACAGCTACCACTACCACCACCACACCTCCCACCACAGTACATATGCCAACCACCACCATATCTTTCACTCCTACATCACCTCCACTATCATCCTGACCAAACCCCATCTTCACCACAGCCACCACCACCACCACTAGCCACTAAGCAGGACCCTCTTCACATCCCTCATATATATACGGATCACCTCTACCTCCAATTGGGTAGAGGAACAGCTTTCTGCGCTGAACCGGATGGTGATGCGTTTATTAGCTGCTGATGAGGAGAAGACAGCGCAGATCCGTCATCTGACAGATCTTACTGCGGCGCAGTCTCAGCAGATCTCGGAGCAGGCTCGGTTGATAGATGAGCAGGCCCAACAAATGGCTGCTCAGAGCCACGAGATCGCCCAACTCCAAGAGCACAGTGTCACATCTGCTAAAAAGATTGAGGAGTTGGAGGAGGCTAAGAAGACCATCATGCTAAAGCTTAAGGGATCTAAAGATGAGCCACTAAAGATTAAAGAGGGAGACGGAGATGATGGTGATGATGATGATGAGGATGATGATGATGAGACTGAGGATGATGAGGGGATTGAGGAAGAGAGGACAGAGGAGAGGAATGAGGATGATGATGAAGAAGAAGGAGATGCAGCTGCATCTGCCTCTGCTCAAGGTCAGGAAAGGAGGTCTAAGAAGAAACAAGACCAACAAGCTTCATCCTCTGCTCCACCAAGTGATGACCCAGTGATCCAAGACAAAAGTAATGATTAGATGTCAATGTATTTGATTACTTTTGTATTTGAATCATGTATTTAAACTGATGTATTTGATGTTTATATTAAGATTAATGCATTTCTGTTTTGATTATTAACTAATGGTTGATGTGTTGCATTTTAAATCAAACAGATCCAAATTATCAGAGGAATGAATTCGATGTTGCTCCCCTTCAGCAGGTCAAGACTCAGTTAACTATGATTCTTGATCTGCAAGGGATCGTCAGAAGGTCGGTGAGTTATACCCCTGAAGAAGGGGAAATAATCCACGATCTATCAAATGAGCAACTGGCTGAGATCTTCAAGCTAAATCCCGATGAGATTGTAAAGGATGCTCCAATGTGCGACTCTACAAGTGACGAAGAACTAAACGACGTGGATGAAATAGAGATAGAAGATGTCACTGCAGAGCACTACCCTCGGTATGCTGACAATGAGGGAAATGTGGTCCCCAATATGGGTGAATCCCTTGTCAGTGATACGTTTGAGGTGTTAGATAAGATGGACCAGGAGTCAGAGAAGACAGAGGGAATGGCCCAAGCCTCAAACGACGATGTTGACATCCGAAAGGCTAAGTGGGCTGCTTGTTTTGAAGAAGTTCGAGCCCAACGCGCTGCACCTAAACAGGACGCCTACACCAAACTGTACAGAGTCAAGAAACATCATAAGGTGTCTGGCAGGATTATAGCGTGGGCATATTTTGAGGACCTAGATGTCTATGCAGTTAAGAGGGAGAAGGGCATAGAGTACTTTAGATTTCCACATGATCTAAAGACTCTACCAGGTTTTGAGCTCAACCAGCTGGCCAAACTGAAGCTGTTGTATGCTGACTCGAGAAAGATGTCAGGCTGATTTGAGACTTATCTAAGAAAGGAGTACCACACCAGGTGGGTTAACTTCAGACCCCAACAGCCTACAAGGTATATCAGAAGGTCTGAAGGTGATGCCATTACTGGAAAGCCAAAGATAGTGTTGAAGTGGAGTCCTCCGCGCACGATGTCAAGAATCCCGCTCAGGGAAATGCCACAGGACTTCACTCCACACTTTAAGTGGTGGTACTATGATTGGAGGACAGGAGAAGCGGTCATAGTCCTAAATAAAGAGGGCAAAATGGATACTATCAGGGTATTTGACCCAATGTGGCTTATCAACTTGTCAGCTAATGATGTCTATACTCTATACAAGTGGCTACTGTTCTATGATACGCAGGTTATAGTACAAGCCCTCCAATTCCAGAACGTCATAAGACTCTGCTTTGCGTTTGAGATTCACGCAGGAGTCACAAAAGAGGATAAGTACAAGAAGTATGAGGAGGTAATGAAGAAAACAAGACATTAGAGAGATCTAGGTCCAAGGGGGAGTTTGTTGATACATGTATGTCCCTAGATCATGATTTGAATGTAACAGATCTTGTTTGGGATGTTTAATGAAATGATATTGATTGTTTGTGATTTATAATGTTTAATATTTCATTAATGAGTCGATGTTGAATTGGTTAATTAGGTTTGTGGTTGTTTGAATTGTTACACATAATGTTATATTAATTAATACATTCAAACTTAACAAAATGAAGTTCTCATGCGAATGGCCCATGCGAATGGACCATACGCATGAATAACTTCATACGAATGACTCAGTCGCACGACTGAACCAGGAAACTAGATCAGTCGTATGATTGTAACATAAGATTGGGTCAGTCGCACGACTGAACACTCAGTCATGCGGATGAATCAACCGCATGGTTCAATCGCACGACTGGACCATACTAATGGTTCAGTCGCACGAATGAACAACACTAACTTATAAATACAACCCAATTCGTGAAAAAACGTAAGCATTCATTCTATTTCGACTCCAGACGTACCCTAGCCGTCCAGAAGACTCCAAGTTGATACTCCAAGTTCATAGAACGCTGTAGATCGATTCCTAATCGATTCTTAACGTTTGATTCAATACTTTATTGATTCTACGTGCGTTCTCACTGATTGGATCGCCAATCAAATAGGATTCCGCACTATTTGGTTTGGTTTACACGTTAATCATTCGGTATTTCGTTTAAATACCAGGTCCTAACATAAATAATCTCAAAGCATATATTAAAATAAACCCTGTACGTTAATTAGTTTTCTAAAGTAAATTGTACTATGAAAACCTAAAACTTTGAAAAACCTAAGGGAATAAAATGATATTTTACAAAGTATTTAAACAATGTAGGGATGTGAAGGTGTCAAAATTGACCCGTTAAATTTAAATTTAATAAACCAATATCATATTTAATAAAATGCAGGAATGAATTAAAAACAAAACCAAATGTGCAGTGGGCTTTGAACCAGCATACGTTGGGTTTGTCACCAAAGACTTAACCAAATCATCTAGCACACTAGGTACAAAATCAAATCTAATTATTTAAATGGGCAAAACTTGATAATAAAAAAAATAATTTTTCTAGTGTAGCTACAGACATGTTTCTTTAACACATATATAATGGTACTCTATTATGTAATAAACTAATAACGCTCCCTCTTATGTATTAGAGTTCAGATACTACGGTATACATTTTAAAATGTTAGAAGTTCATTAGAAAGCGGTTAAAAATACCTTTTGTAAACCCACTGTAAGTGTTATGGGTATGATTTTTTTTGAACGGTAAATGTACGATCCTTATTCGGATTATATGTGTTATCTTAATCGAGTCTATATATCTGTTTTCAGCCGGAAGCCAAGAAAACTCGTTGCTAAGAAAATGAGGTCTCATCAAACATTCTTATTTATTTCTGTCAGCATTCATCATCATTCACCATTGTCAATTTGTCACCAATCATATAATCAGCTCCGTAAGAAACCTCACGTCAAAACTAGTCGTCAATTCTGCAACCCACTTCCAATTTCATTGCGTAATTGGCGACCCATGATGTAAAATTGTCTAGTTGGATTGAATTCATAATGTCGGTTACCTGTTTGATAAAATGCATAGCTGAGTTATTCATGTTATTTGTCAATAATGATGAATCTACTCTTATTTCATGGATTTTAGAGTGGAAAAACATGGGTCATTTATGAGAAACTTTCAGTTAGTTGGTGGAGATATTGCATTCACATGGCATCTAAGTTCAATACATGTTTTGTTATGTGGGCATTTAGCAGCCAACCAACTGTTTGATGAAATGCCTAGCTGGGTTCATTTGATTATTTCCCTCTATTGTTAATAAATTGGTTGCTAAAAATCATTAATTTACTCATGTTAAAGTCCAATGAGACTGTGAAATTAAGGTATTTATGATTAACTTTAGTTAGTAGGTGGAGATATTGCCTTCACATGCATGCTAATTAACTAAGCTGAACATACATGTGGTGTAGTTGGGAGCTCATTCAATGTGTTGATGAAGCTTTTTTCATCAATCACCAATTCATCATCCTCTTACTGATACATGGGTGGGTCCCTTGGGTTCATGTGAGGTTATTTACTTCCCTATAGGTGAGCCAACCTCATAATTGAGCTCCACACTTATATATACAAGTAGAAGCTTGTTCAAGTACTCATTCCAGCTTCATCTTCATGTTATGCTCTTCTCATTGAGATTTTAAGTGTTTCTTTAACACGCCTCTCAATGACGCGGGGTCTTCTTCTTGGGTTTTTCTTCGTTTTGTTTGTTTCTGGGAGCTTTTGTTATGCCAATACTGTTGAGGTAGTTGGATTTGGAGAATGTGCAGATTGCAAAGAGAATAATATCAAGACAAGCCAAGCATTGTCAGGTACTATGATTTTCTTTGTCTCTTGTAGTAATAATATCTAGCTCAATGCAAGTATTTCTTTTTTTAGCACTGACATTGTGATCTAGCAGTCAGTAGATAACATTACCAAGATGATTGGGTAGTGTTTAAAATGAAAGAAATATGGTCCAAATCGACGTGCGTTTATCTTGACTATGATTGATCTTTTCAGGGTTAAAAGTGACCATTGACTGCAAGCTTGAAGATGGTAAATTCCAAACAAGAGGTGTAGGAAAGCTCAGTGAGGAAGGAGAGTTCAAGGTAAATCTTCCTCAAGAAATCTTGAAAGATGGGAAGTTGAGTGAGGAGTGCTATGTGCAACTCCACAATGCAGCAAATGCACCTTGTGCCTCTAAGATCACTTTCCTGTCAAAGTCAAGTGAAAAACACACCTTTGGCCCTGTCGGGAAACTCAAATTCTCGTCGGCAGTATGCAATTCCGCCACCTTTTTGCCACCGCTCCCAAAGTCCCACCCTTGGTTAAAGAAGTTTCACCACATGTTCCCTCTGCCACCTCTTCCACCTCTACCACCCAAGGTTCTCCCTCCCATTACATTACCACCAAAGATACCCTTTAAAAAGCCATGCCCGCCACCACCAGTTGTTGTTAAGCCAGAACCCAAGCCGGAGCCAAAGCCGGAACCCAAGCCAGAGCCCAAGCCGGAGCCCAAGCCAAAGCCAGAGCCCAAACCGGAGCCAAAGCCAAAGCCATGTCCCCAAAGAAGGAGCCAAAGCCTGAGCCCAAGCCTAAGCCAGAACCCAAGCCACAGCCTAAACCAAAGCCCGAGCCCAAACCAGAGCCAAAGCCCGAACCCAAGCCAAAGCCGGAGCCCAAGCCACAACCAAAACCAAAGCCATGTCCTCCAAAGATCTTACCACCACCTATTCCAATTTACAAACCACACCCGAAAATCTTGCCACCACCTATTCCAATCTACAAGCCGCACCCAAAAATCTTGCCACCACCCATTCCAATTTACAAACCACACCCGAAAATCTTACCACCACCCATTCCAATTTACAAGCCCCACCCGAAAATCTTGCCACCACCTATTCCAATCTATAAGCCGCATCCGAAAATCCTTCCACCAATCCCACCATTCTATAAGAAACCATGCCCACCATTTTCACTCCCTAAGCTTCCTCCTCTACCCACCCTTCCTCCTAAAGATTTCCATCATCCCCTCATACCCATGCCGCCGCACCCTTAAACTTCCCTCCCAAAGTGTTTAAATTTCTTGAGTCGCGATGAATGTAGGATTATTCGAGTACCACTTAATGTTTCAAGAAGTTAATAAAGATTTGAAAGAAGATGATGCATGTAGATGGATAGATTTGAGGTCTCGATCTTTTGTTTATGATATTAATATTGGTGTGTGAATTTTATGGAGTTTGTAAATGTTCAAGATTTGGTTTGTTTTTGTGGCAACTTGGATTGTATTATTTGTTGTCAATCTTTATATTTATGATTATAATAATGATTATTAGTATTTGTACTTGTTGAAGTAAAAAAAAAAAAGTCATCGTTGTTTTTCTTGTAAGTCATATATGTCCGGTTTCTTTTATTTAAAAATCATGTTTCTTTTATTTAATTGTACCACTCTTTGTATGAGACGTAACATGATATTTTTAATTGCTACTAAAATTATTGAACTTGCAAAAATCAATATAAACCAACTAACTTTCAATGTAATCAAATTTGAAATGTATAATGCTTTTATTGTTTTTGAATTATCTTCACTAGGACAGACTCTTAGCAACGAACAAAAACGTCACAAACCATCAACATTTTCGACAATTTTGCGACAGTTTTGGATGAGGGAACGAAATTTGACATTGGCACCTTTGTGATTGAAATAAACTTTGCCACTGTAGCGTTGAATATTTAGTAACAAGTTAGCTACATATTATGCGACATATTGTTAGTGACAGATGACGTATATTTGGACCGTATAGCGACGAATATTTGCCCCAAACAGCGAAGGATTTTAGTGTTCTTTACGAAATAGTGACAGAATTTTAGACTCAAGAGTGACAAACCATGAATTAAATAGCAATAGATTTTGAAAGGTTTTTTAAGTAAATGACGGATTTGCCATCGCTAATAGCTTAGATTTCAAATTTAAAAAGATATAACTTTTTTTTTTCTTTTCTGGATTTTTTTAACAAAATCAAGTTTCCCAATTTACAAACTAAACCAAAAATTTATAAAAAAATGAATAATTAAAATTCACAAACGTATACGAATTATACATATCTAATACAATAGACATCCAAAATATTTGTATTATAGTGTTAAAGATATAAAAAAATATATGCTTTCAACAACGGTGTTTTTTTTCCTTGGTGGCAAGTTTTGCAACAACCATCTTCTTGTTCATTTCAGCGTGTGATTTTATTATTTTTTGTAATTTCTTGCACCTAAATATAACTTGCTAAAATTATATCATCAAACATAAGATAAAACATTGCAATATGTCTATCTATTTGTTATGGACCCGTTACAACTAAATATGACCCATTAAGCTCCTCATAACAAATTTCATGTATATATAGCTACATATAAGTCATTGCAATCAAAATGGCCCATTGATACACCTTACGACCCTTTTAAGCAAAAATATGATTCATCATATCTAGATATTGCTATGTGTAAGACAATACACAAATATTACTCGTGCACACCTATTATGACAATTACAATCTAACATTACCCATTGAAACCTGTTATACACATTCACAAATACATAACCAAATACATGTGCAAATGACTTATATATACTTGTTATGACTCATTATAACTAAATTTACACAGTAAGACCTTTTATTATGAATTACAAGTATATATAACTAAACAAAATTAACAATTTATTCCTCGAGGTAGTTAATGCATTTATGGATGTGAAAACATTGATGAACCAATCGCACTCTTCGACCCTACTTGATCTAAAATTTATCTAACACATTTGTTCGATTACAAGTTATCGAACCTACACATCTATTCACTTTTTTATTTTGTTATTTATTGGTTTGTCACCTTAAGGGCTTTTTAAGAAAGTCATAAAAGGATGAAGAGGGGGGACCCTTTTTTTTCGTCTACAAGTTTACTTATATATGTAGGAACTAGGTGGTAAATAAAGTCTAAGAAACTTTTTTATTCATTATGATCCATTACATGGAAAAATAATAATATCTTAAACCATATTTCAGCCAGATATAATCTAGCATAAGTAATTCGACCCAAGTATAATTCCTACAACCAAATAAAAATAAATAAAACTATTCATCTCTCGTTGGTACATACATTGCATGACACATGACCATCATCACATTTAAAGCAATAAAAAGTGCAATTCTTAACATTTATATGCCACTCTATATTTGAAGCATATCCATCAAGAAATTTATATTTTTAGCCATTATATTCACTATATATTTCATGCAGTTAAAACCATTCGGTAACCCTCATCTTCTGGTATCAACCAATTTGTTTAAAATTTTCAAGTTACATGAATAAAAATTAAAACTTCTTATATTTCAGCATGTACAATAATTACAATTATTTTGTAATCATAATATTTATTTTTAATGTATAATGCTTTTATCGTTTTAGAATGATCTTCACTAAGATGGACTCGATAACAACCAGAAGTGTCCTAAAACTATCAACATTTGCAACACTAACCGACATTTGACACTAGCGCTTTGTAATCGAATAAACTTTGTTGTAGACTAGCTATGAATTATGATGGTTTTCTAAATCAAATAGCAACGAGATGTAGATAATAACAGCTTAAGGTTTCAGATGCGGATGTTAAAGATTAAACTGCAGATGAACAACTCTAGCTGCGGAAGAACAACTTATTGTAACATTTGACCCATTTTAAAATTATAAACTCAAACATGAATCCATTTGAGTCAATTCTAAAAATCCAATTTATTATTTAGCCATTTTATTAATTTTAATGTTTCAAATACAATAATTATGATAATTATTAAATTTAAATTGTATAAGAGTAAATTACACGGACAGTCCCTTGGGTATGCACGTATTGCAACTTTAGTCCCTACTTTCAATAAATTACAGAACGGGCCTGAACTTTGCATCGTATGCACATCGGCAGTCCCCGACACTAACTGAAGTTAAGTTTCATTGTTAGGTTTTTAAAAAAAAGACCAAAATACCTCTTATTTTATCTTCTCCACATTATAATTCTTCATATTCAACCCGCTACCACCACCACCGCTACATCGACCCACCACCAGCGTCGCTACTACACCCTTGACCCACTACCACCGCTCCTTCTACATTCTTGACCCACCACCACCGCCGTTGCTACACCATTGAACCATCACCGTCGCCGTTGGTACACCCTTGAACCACCGCCGCCGCCGCTACACCCTTGAACCACCACCGCCACTGCTACACCCTTGAACCACCACCGCCCCCGCTGCTACACCCTTGAACCACCACCGCCCCCGCTGCTACACCCTTGAACCACCACCGCCCCCGCTGCTACACCTTTGAACCACCACCGTCGCTGCTACACCCTTTGTAACCTTTCGTATTTTTGTTAAATAAAAAGTTAACGTCGTTATGTTCTTGTAAGGGTCTTCTGTCATTTATAAAACTGTGTGGGTTATTTATGATTGTTTCTTTTATTTCACGTTAATTCGTTAATTTAAGAGTTAATAATTTAATTTATTAAAATAAACATAACATTAATAATAATAATAATAATAATAATAATAATAATAATAATAATAATAATAATAATAATAATAATAATAATAATAATAATAATAATAATAATAATAATAATAATAATAATAATAATAATAATAATAATAATAATTACAATCTTTGATTATTTGTTATGAATTTTAACATAAATGATAATAATGCAAATAATTTATAAAAGTTATTAAATTTAAAATAAAGAAAAATATTTAAAACTTGGAATTGAGAAGTCCAGGGGGCCTTTATGTCAATTTAGAAACTTGGAATAGAAAAGTTTAAGCATAAAATAATAAAAAGTAAAACTACAGGGACTAAAGTGTAATGTTTTTAAACACAAACCCCCCCTCTTTTCCCCGATTCCCCTGCCGCCGGCCGGCGAGGCCCCGGCGCGGCTCCGGCGACGTCCCAACCACCTAAAACCCTCAAAATTTAACACCAAATTGGTGTCAACCGCTCCGTGGAACCGTTTCGAACTCAATAGTGGGTATTAATTCCAGTTTAGTTCGGTTATGGAGACGTTCGAGCTCGGTAACCGATCGCCATTAAACCTCAAAGTCGTTCGAGCATTAACACTCAATAATAATCAAATTAATTGCACCTACACGATCGTTTAACCGTTTCTAATCTTCTACCAAATACAATTTTGTCTGAAACACACACAAACATCGCATTTGATCATCATCTTCATCGTGACCAGCAACTTGGCCGAACCCTATCTTCTACACACTTTGAAACGCAATTGATTGTGGGTTTTCGAATATCACAACCCTTAGAAGCTTCACACGGATCAATTGGGGTATCATCATCGACAACACCTTGAATATTTGTTCTCCTCTCGCGCGACCCTGTTCACCTCGTCTTATCGAATCACCTTCAATCCAAGTAAGATTCAACCCGCTCACACACTCGTTTTTACATGGGAACAAAAACCCATGATTGGTAACGTTAATGGAATCGAATTGAGCTTCAATTTGATTCGAATCATTCTAGGGTTCTTGGTGATTTGGGGAAAACTTATCAGATGTTGTTTTAAAGATTAAAAACCATTATCTTGGCAGGCATAGGCGCCTAGCCTAATGGTAACACAACCACCCTGTCATTCTTGAGGTCCCGGGTTCAAACTGGGCAACCACATTATTTTTTTAAAGCTTTTTTCTTAACAAATTTAATTACAAAAAAATCTTAATAATTATAAAAATTATTTTTGTAAACTTTAATTATTTTTAAAGACACCAAATTATTTTCTGTAAATTTCTAAATTTAAATAATTAAATATTCTTTTAATAAAACATTTTAACAAAGGTCATTCTTAGATTATTTCTTATAAAATAAACTTAAATAATAGTTTAAATTAATATATTATTATTGGTCAATACGTTACTTTTAATTATTGTTTAATCATGTTTATTTAAAATAATTATAAAATTTATTTACATTTTATATTAAAACTTTACCCATTTATTATAAATGATTTAATTTCTTTTCTCTATATTAAATTACCTGAATGATATATATTTCTTTCATTAGATCAAAATAAAATTGATTGCATTATCTAATTTTATGATTTACCAAAATCCTCAAATTTTACTTGAAACCCTAGTTCACGTATGAAACTTTAATATTATCTTTAAACTTAACCTTGAAATATATACGTTAGGTATCTTGTTAAAAGAATCGTTGGAGCACCACTTAATTTCTTCTTATTCTCTTAAGAATCATCTTATATATCATGTGAGTTTTCATGCCTCTCTTTTACCTTATTTCATACCTTTTGGGGTGAAACATGTTAACGTATAAACTTGCACTTGTAAACGTCTTGATACTTGTAAATGCACTAGCAATTAATCTTTAATCTTGTCATGGTTATTTGTAATATTGTGAGACTTATATGTAAGACATTATGTGTTGACAATCATTAACTATTCATAGATCTATGGGCCTGA
The DNA here is from genome assembly GCA_025215565.1 of Flaveria ramosissima. NCBI lineage: Eukaryota > Viridiplantae > Streptophyta > Magnoliopsida > Asterales > Asteraceae > Flaveria > Flaveria ramosissima. Next base: position 49,416,713 of record CM046034.1, on the reverse strand, counting down.
TAAGCCTATTTGGTGCTAAAGCCGAGGTTATTGCCGGCTCTTGATGATGTATGACTTGTTCATCATGGGAACCAAGTACACTTAGCTAATCGTTATAAATTGTAATGGATATCTTTGTCAAGGTTTGATTGTATCGTTATGCTATCTATACTCTTGCATTATTCGTAACCGATGACTTGAATTGCTACTTTTAAAACTTTTATATATATGTATGTTTAACCAATGGAAACTCACCAAATTTCAAAGTTTATTTTATTTTTAACATGTTTCAGGAAATGTCCAAGGTTGATGATTAATATTGAAGTATGCTTACATCTAGGGTTGGACCTAGGAAATAAAAAGACATGCCTTGGAATCTTGGAATTTTGAACTTATGTTATGTTTAATTTTGTTTGAGACTTATTGGTTGAAATTTTCATTTTAAAACTTATGATTGATTATATTTACATTTAATGGTAGTGTTATGTGGCTGTGAATAATCTTAACCCTCACATCTCAACGTTTCCGCCGTTAAGGTTGGGGTGTGACAGATTGGTATCAAAGACCATAACTATAGGGATTTAGGTTATTAGAAATGATGACCTAGACTATAGTTGATGCATGAACCTTATATGAAAAATCTTTATGATCTTGTAAATATATTTGTTGCATGCTACATAATGCTACCTATTTAGGAAGGTCTCTTAATGTGCAACTTGATGCCTTTAGTTAGGATTGCCTTGTAATTGAGAAACCTGATTGCCTAGTCTCTCCTTAAACTTATTCTTAACCCTTAACCTCACGACGATGAAATCTCTTAAACTTGTTCTCGACGACACGTGGGATTGTACGCTTTATAACGAAAGGTTCAAATCTTTAGACTTTATGTCTAATTTATGAAAATCTCATCAAGGTTTTAATTTCATTAGCCTAAAGGAATGTTGTGTGACTCATAGACACCTGTATTCTGGATTTCCTGGCAAAAAGCCCTCGGGCTAAGGTAAGCATTTCGCATAAATCCCAATCAACCGTGGGACTAGTTATGCTTCCTGGGGATTTCTGGGATGAATGATAAACTATGGTCAATATACACAAGTTCCTAAGGCAAATTGGAGTTAAGTCACCTTGACGTGTCAACGTTTCCAAATGGTAATTTGTTACCAAATGGAATCAATCTGTGTATGTTTTATAAGTCTTGAAGTATCCTTGCTTGATTTACTATCTTTACCTCAAAATTCCTATGACTAACTTACTTTGTATCCAGCATGTCTCACCATCATGGAAAGCGTGGTAGCTCCGACCGCAAAATGGCCGCTATGATCGCCCGTCAAATGGCTGCCGTCCTTCCGACCATGGTTGCCAAACTGAACATCACTTTGATGACCAACGCTAGCAACAACACTAATGGCAATGGGCAATGAGAGAATAGTGCGAATCAAGGAAGAAACAACCAAACCTGCACGTTTAAGCACTTCAACTCGTGCAAACCCACCAGCTTTAGTGGGAAAGAAGGAGCCACTGGACTTCTTGAGTGGTTTGAAAGTATGGAGAACACTTTCATCAATTGTGAGTGTCCCGAGGCACTCAAGGTCCGTTACGCCACAAGTGTTCTTCAACAAAGAGCACTTACGTGGTGGAATAGTGAGAAAAGAAACTGAGGTGCTGATGCTGTGTTAGCACTAACTGGGATAAATTTAAGAACATAGCAATCCAAAAGTTCTGCCCAAGAAGTGAGCTGCAAAAGCTTGAGGAGGAGTTTTGGAATCTTAAACAGGATGGTGGAGATCATTTGGCCTACTCAACTAGGCATCATGAGTTGAGCATTCTGTTGCCTCATATGGTCGACACTGTTCCCCGAAACATTGAGAAGTTCATTAAGGGGGTGCCACTCCAAATTCAAGATGTTGTGGTGGGTAGTAGACCCACAACTCTGGAGGATGCAATTACCATCACCACTCAACTCACTGAAAACCATATTAGAGCGGGCACCTTGTCTGTTAAAGGTGCTAAGAAGACTGAGAAGGCGGTTCCTGAAGCAACCAAGGAGGGGAATAATGAACCGTTCTACAACAATAAGAAGCGTAAGTTCACACCAGCTCGAAACTATGTTGTGGCAACACCCAATGTACCTCAAAGGCAACCCGTTCCTGTTGCATAAAATCCTGCTGCTAGGGCCTATGTTGGTCCTCAACCATTGTGCAACATCTGCAAGTATCACCATGCAGGAAATATTCCATGTCGTATTTGTTCACTATGCGGTAAATATGGGCATTTGGTTGCTACTTGTCACCGTGCACCAAACAACGCCGCGTTAGTGGCTAACCGTGCTTGTTATAACTGTGGGGAACCCGGTCATTTTCGCCCACAATGCCCTCGTCTTGAGGGTAATGTTCCACAAGCTCGAGGATGTGCTTTCAACATCAACGCGAATCAAGCACAAGCAAATAACGACGTGGTGAACGGTACGTCGAATCCAACCTTAACCTTTATAATCTAAGTTCTTTTGTTGCTCTACCTGTATCGTTAAATATCTTTGAAACTTAACAGGTATGTTCCTTGTTAATAATACCTATGCTTACGTTCTGTTTGATTCGGGAGCCGATAAGAGTTTTCTCTCGTTAGAATTTGAGCCTATACTTGCTAAGACACATACGAAATTAGAAAGACCTCTCACCGTTGAAGTCGCCGATGGAGAACCCATCACCGTTGATGTCGCTATTCGTGATCTTGAGCCTAAACAAACACGATTTTCCTATCGATCTTATTCCTATGAAACTTGGAAGCTTTGACGTCATCATCGGCATGGATTGGTTAGCCAAACATCATGCGGAAATCATTTGTTTCGAGAAGTGCATTCGAATTCCTTTACCTTCGGGGGATACATTGAAAGTGTTCGGTGAAAAATCCTCCAAAGGACTCAAGCTTATGTCATGTACTCAAGCCCGAAAATGTTTAAGTAAGAATTACATGGCTTTCTTGGCCTACGTGGTCAACACGAAAGTCAAAGGGAAAGGCCTTAAGGAAGTTCCGATTGTACGAGACTTTCCGGAAGTGTTTCCCGATGACCTTAGTGGTCTACCTCCCGTACGTGAAGTTGAGTTTAAGATCGACTTGATTCCGGGAGCGAACCCCGTGGCTAAGTCACCTTATCGACTTGCACCATCGGAAATGCAAGAGCTAGCCAGTCAACTTCAAGAACTGTCTGACAAGGGCTTTATTCGTCCTAGCTCTTCGTCATGGGGTGCACCTGTTCTATTCGTGAAGAAGAAAGATGGATCGTTCCGTATGTGCATCGATTACCGTGAGCTCAACAAACTTACCATCAAGAACCGCTACCCTCTTCCTCGCATTGATGATCTTTTTGACCAACTTCAAGGAGCCGCTATATTCTCAAAGATCGATCTACGTTTTGGCTATCATCAACTACGAGTTCATGATGAAGATATCCAAAGAACTGCGTTCCGTACTCGATATGGACACTACGAGTTCATGGTAATGCCCTTTGGGTTAACAAATGCTCCTACTGTCTTCATGGATCTTATGAATAGAGTATGCAAACCGTATCTGGACAAGTTTGTGATTGTCTTTATAGACGACATATTTATCTATTCAAAGTCAAAAACCGATCATGAACTTCACTTGCGAAATGTTCTTGAGGTGTTCAAGAAAGGACAATTGTACGCAAAGTTTTCAAAGTACGAATTTTGGCTTGAGGAGGTCCAATTTCTAGGACATGTGGTGAATAGCCAAGGAATTCACGTTGATCCTGGAAAGGTTGAAGCTGTGAAAAATTGGTGTGTTCCTACAACCCCAACCGAAGTCCGTTCTTTCCTTGATCTAGCTGGCTATTACCGACGTTTCATTGCCAACTTCTCTAGAATTGCGAAGCCGCTTACTCCCTTGACTCAAAAGAATAAACCATTCGAGTGGGGGTCTGAACAAGAAGAAGCATTTAAAGCATTAAAGCACAAACTGTGTAATGCTCCTATCTTGACCCTTCCCGATGGAAACGATGATTTTACCGTATACTGTGATGCATCTAGACAAGGCCTTGGTTGTGTTATCATGCAACGAGGAAAGGTCATAGCATATGCATCGAGACAACTGAAGGTCCATGAGGTGAATTACACGACCCATGATCTTGAACTTGGTGTTGTTGTTTTTGCCTACATTACCTTTATGGGACACAATGTATAGTCTACACCGATCACAAAAGCCTTCAACACGTTTTCAATCAAAAGGATCTCAACATGAGACAACGTCGTTGGGTCGAGTTGATTAGTGATTACGACTGTGACATTCGTTACCACCCTGGAAAGGCAAATGTCATAGCCGATGCACTAAGTCGTAAGATTCATAACAAGATGGTCTCGTTCAAGAAATTCGCGATCGACAAAAATGGTTTGATACCTTAGGAGAATTTGATACTGAGATTCGTCTGGATGTTAACGAGACAACGGTGCTGCTGCAAAATTTGAGGATTGGGAATGACATCAAGACTTATATCTTGGAAGCTCAACAAGCGGTTCATGCGGAAGGAAAAATGGGAGAGGAATTGGAGTACAATCTTCGAGCTCAACTGGAAACAAAACCCAATGGATTGCTATACTTTTTGAATCGAGGGGTTCCAAATCGTGATAATCTTCGTACCTTCATCATGAATGAAGCTCATCAAACTCGTTACTCTATTCACCCTGGTTCTGATAAGATGTACATGGATCTGCGTGGACAATATTGGTGGCCTGAAATGAAGAAAGACATCGCAACTTACGTAGCTAAGTGTCTTGCGTGTACGAAGGTTAAAGCCGAACATCAATGTCCTAGTGGATTGCTTGAACAACCCGAGATTCCTATGTGGAAATGGGAACATATATCCATGGATTTCATAACTAAACTACCTCGCACCTCTCGTGGTCATGATAGCATATGGGTGCTCGTTGACCGTTTGACCAAATCGGCACATTTCATACCCATACGTGACACTTACAAAACATCAAAGTTGGCTCGTATATACATTGATGAAATTGTGAGTCGTCACGACGTACCTTTGCATATCATATCCGATCGAGACGCTCGTTTCACTTCGCACTTTTGGTCGTCTATGCAAGAACTCTTGGGTACTCAACTTGATTTAAGCACGGCTTACCATCCTCAAACGGACGGTCAAACCGAGCGAACCATTCAAACTCTGGAGGATTTTCTACGTCTTTGTGTCCTTGACTTTGGTGGTAACTGGGATACGCATTTACCTCTCGCGGAATTCTCTTATAATAATAGTTACCACTCGAGTATCAAGATGGCACCTTTCGAAACACTTTATGGTCGCAAATGTCGTTGCCCAATCTGTTCGACGGACATTGGTGAAAACTTCATCACTGGTCCTGAACTTATACAAGAAACGACCGATAAAGTCTCCACGATTCGTAAGAACCTTGAAGTGGCTAGAAGTCGACAAAAGAGTTATGCGGATAAAAGATGCAAGCCGTTGGAATTCCAAGTTGGGGATATGGTTCTTCTTAAAGTCTCACCATGGAAGGGAGTCGTTCGCTTTGGGAAGAAGGGTAAACTAGCTCCACGGTTTGTAGGACCTTTCAAGATCCTGAAAAGGATCGGGAAAGTGGCTTATAAACTGGAACTACCTTTCGATCTTAGTGGGGTTCATCCTGTTTTCCATGTCTCAAATTTGAAGAAATATTTGGCTGACGAAAGTCTGCATGTCCCGTTCGATGACATCCAGATCGACGAGTCCTTACATTTTGTTGAGAAGCCCGTTGAGGTCATGGATCGCATCATGAAGAAGACTAGAACCACTACCACCCCAATCGTCAAGGTTCGTTGAGAGAATAAGCGTGGACCTGAGTTTACTTGGAACCGAGGACCATATGAAGAAGAAATACCCGCATTTGTTCGTTTAGTTTTATTCTTAATTTCGGGACGAAATTCTTAAAAGTTGGGGAGACTGTAACCTTTCGTATTTTTGTTAAATAAAAAGTTAACGTCGTTATTTTCTTGTAAGGGCCTTTTGTCATTTATGAAACTATGTGGGTTATTTATGATTGTTTCTTTATTTCACGTTAATTCGTTAATTTAAGAGTTAAGAAGGGAATTTAGGAAAAAACAGAAGAAGAAGAAGCAGAAGCAGAAGAAGAAGAAGAAGAAGAAGAAGAAGAAGAAGAAGAAGAAGAAGAAGAAGAAGAAGAAGAAGAAGAAGAGAAGAAGAAGAAGAAGAAGAAGAAGAAGAAGAAGAAGAAGAAGAAGAAGAAGAAGAAGAAGAAGAAGAAGAAGAAGAAGAAGAAGAAGAAGAAGAAGAAGAAGAGGAAGAAGAAGAAGAAGAAGAAGAACAAGAAGAAGAAGAACAAGAAGAAGAAGAACAAGAAGAAGAACAAGAAGAAGAAGAAGAAGAAGAAGAAGAAGAAGAAGAAGAAGAAGAAGAAGAAGAAGAAGAAGAAGAAGAAGAAGAAGAAGAAGAAGAAGAAGGAGAAGAAGAAGAAGAAGAAGAAGAAGAAGAAGAATAAGAAGAAGAATAAGAAGAAAGAATAATAAGAAGAATAAGAAGAATAAGAAGAATAAGAATAAGAAGAAGAATAAGAATAATAATAATAATAATAATAATAATAATAATAATAATAATAATAATAATAATAATAATAATAATAATAATAATAATAATAATAATAATAATAATAATAATAATAATAATAATAATAATAATAATAATAATAATAATAATAATAATAATAATAATAATAATAATAATAATAATAATAATAATAATAATAATAATAATAATAATAATAATGAATTACAATCTTTGATTATTTGTTATGAAGTTTAACATAAATGATAATAATGTAAATAATTTATAAAAGTTATTAAATTTAAAATAAAGAAAAATATTTAAAACTTGGAATTGAGAAGTCCAAGGGGCCTTTATGTCAATTTAGAAACTTGGAATAGAAAAGTTTAAGCATAAAATAATAAAAAGTAAAACTATAGGGACTAAAGTGTAATGTTTTTAAAACACAAACCCCCCTCTTTTCCCCGATTCCCCGGCCGCCGGCCGGCTATGTCCCCGGCGCGCTCCGGCGACGTCCCAACCACCTAAAACCCTCAAAATTTAACACCAAATTGGTGCCAACCGCTCCGTGGAACCGTTTCGAACTCAATAGTGGGTATTAATTCCAGTTTAGTTCGGTTATGGAGACGTTCGAGCTCGGTAACCGATCGCCATTAAACCTCAAAGTCGTTCGAGCATTAACTCTCAATAATAATCAAATTAATTGCACCTACACGATCGTTTAACCGTTTATAATCTTCTACCAAATACAATTTTGTCTGAAACACACACAAACATCGCATTTGATCATCATCTTCATCGTGACCTGTAACTTGGCCGAACCCTATTATCTGCACACTTTGAAACGCAATTGATTGAGGGTTTTCGAAGATCACAACCCTTAGAAGTTTCACACGAGATCAATTGGGGTATCATCATCAACAACACCTTGAATCTTTGTTCTCCTCTCGCGCAACCCTGTTCACCTCGTCTTATCGAATCACCTTCAATCCAAGTAAGATTCAACCCGCGCACACACTCGTTTTTACATGGGGAACAAAAGCCCCATGATTGGTAATGTTAATGGAATCGAATTGAGCTTCAATTTGATTCGAATCATTCTACGGTTCTTGGTGATTTGGGGAAAACTTATCAGATGTCGTTTTAAAGATTAAAAACCATTATCTTGGCAGGCATAGGCGCCCAGCCTAATGGTAACACAACCACCCTGTCATTCTTGAGGTCCCGGGTTCGAACCCGGGCACCCACATTATTTTTTTAAAAGCCTTTTTCTTAACAAATTTAATTACATAAAAATCTTAATAATTATAAAAATTATTTTTGTAAACTTTAATTATTTTTAAAGACACCAAATTATTTTTTGTAAATTTCTAAATTTAAATAATTAAATATTCTTTTAATAAAACATTTTAACAAAGGGCATTCTTAGATTATTTCTTATAAAATGGACTTTAAATAATAGTTTAAATTAATAAATTATTATTGGTCAATACGTTACTTTTAATTATTGTTTAATCATGTTTATTTCAAATAATTATATAATTTATTTACATTTTATATTGAAACTTTACCCATTTATTATAAATGATTTAATTTCTTTTCTCTATATTAAATTACCTGAATGATATATATTTCTTTCATTAGATAAAATTTAAATTGATTGCATTATCTAATTTTATGTATTTACCAAAATCCCCAAATTTCACTTGAAACCCTAGTTCACGTATGAATCGTTAATATTATCTTTAAACTTAACCTTGAAATATATACGTTAGGTATCTTGTTAAAGGAATCGTTAGAGCACCACTTAATTTCTTGTTATTCTCTTAAGAATCATCTTATATATCATGTGAGTTTTCATGCCCCTCTTTTTCCTTATTTCACACCTTTTGGGGTGAAACATGTTAACGTATAAACTTGCACTTGTAAATGTCTTGATACTTGTAAATACACTAGCAATTCATCTTTAATCTTGTCATGGTTATTTGTAATATTATGAGACTTATATGATAGACATTATGTGTTGACAATCATTAACTATTGCTAGCCTAGCGACGTCATAGATCTATGGGCCTGACAAGCCTATTTGGTGCTAAAGCCGAGGTTATTGCCGGCTCCTGATGACGTATGACTTGTTCATCATGAGAACCAAGTACACTTAGCTAATCGTTATAACTTGTAATGGATATCTTTGTCAAGGTTTGATTGTATCGTTATGCTAGCTATACTCTTGCATTATTTGTAACCGATGACTTGAATTGCTAATTTTAAAACTTTTATATATATGTATATTTAACCCATGGAAACTCACCAACTTTCAAGTTGACTTTATTTTTAACATGTTTCAGGAAATGTCCAAGGTTGATGATTAATATTGAAGTATGCTTACATCTAGGGTTGGACCTAGGAAATAAAAACACATGCCTTGGAATCTTAGAATTTTGAACTTATGTTATGTTTAATTTTGTTTGAGACTTATTGGTTGAAATTTTCATTTTAAAACTTATGATTAATTATATTTACATTTAATGGTAGTGTTATGTGGCTGTGAACAATCTTAACCCTCACATCTCAACGTTTCCGCCGTTAAGGTTGGGGTGTGACACCCTTGAACCACCACCATCGTCGATGCTACATTGTTGAACCACCGTCGTCGCCGCTGCTACACCTTTGAACCACCACCGTCGTCACTGCTACACTCTTGAACCACCGCCGCTGCTACACCCTTGAACCACCACCGCCGCTGCTGCACCTTTGAACCACCACCACCGTCGCTTCTACACTCTTGACCCACTATCACGCAATCGAAAGAGAAGAGAGAGAGAGAGAGAGAGAGAGAGAGAGAGAGAGAGAGAGAGAGAGAGAGAGAGATACTTAAATAATGTCTTGATGGTGGTGACGATGGAGTGGTGCTAGTGCTTGAATTCTCAAATGGTGGTGAAAAGGTGGTGTTTTTAAAGATGAAGATGAACATGAAAATGATAGACGAAGATGGAGGGTTGGGTTGAGGTGAGATGGGTGGGGTTTGGGAGGGATAAGTTGGGTTTTATTACAAAAGTATTAGTTTTTAAATTTAAGGGTATATTGGTTATTTTACATTGACTTAACAGAGAAACTTAACTTATGTTAGTGTCTAGGACTTCCGTTGTGCATACCATACAAAGTTCAGGCCCGCATCTGTAATTTAATGAAAGTAGGGACTAAAGTTGCAATACGTGCATACCCTAGGGACTATTCGTGTAAGTTACTCTTTTATAATATATGAAATGAATTTTTATAAACTTATACGAGTTCATAAATAATTATAAGATTTAATCATTTAATTACAACAAATAATTTAATTTCAAAATTTTATAAAAAATTATAAAATTTTAATGTTTATAAGCTTTATTAAAACAATAATTAAATTTATTTTTAAAATTAGGCTTTTATATTTCCAGGGGTTAAGTTGTAATTTTTGAAACTTAACTTAAAAGTTCTTACATAAAATAATAGACTTATAAACCACAGAGACCAAAAGTGTAAATATGATTTTAAAACCCACCCACCCCCAACGTCGACACCCTCCATCTGCGGCCATTCTCTAGCCATCTCCAGCGACCCCGACTCAACCAAAATTCACTGATTTCAATTCCAATTAACCGCCCCTTACCTCTCGTGCATCAGTTTTGAACTCAGCACCTGCTTTAATTTGAGCATGCGACTGTTATGCGTGTTCAATTGAAACCAAAGCATTATATTCAAATCATAATCAGTTTCACCTCGATCACTAACCTAATCAACCAAATTCTTTGACCACAGATGTCCTTATGATCATTACAATCATAATCATGACCCATTTAACTTATAACCGTATAATCCTTTTTCAATTTGAGTAAAAATGGACAAATCAAATCTTTAACTTGATAAACTTGAAACTGATCAAATCGTGCCAATGTAATCGATGAGTGTGCTTCTTTGATTCCGTGAAATAAGTCTGCTTCTTCGATTTGGTGAAATAGCTTTGGTCGGCGAGTCTCCTTCTTCGAATTGATGGAAGAGCTTTAAGTCGACAGTTGATGGTCAGATGTTTTGGTGAAAGATCTTTAGGTTGGCGAGTTTTGGTTGTATGTTTCAAGGAAACTCAAGTGGTGGCTAGGTTTATTAGGTATAAATTTATGGATCTATGGTCCGGGTTTGAAAGTTATGCAACAAATTAAAGAATTTCATAATGAAACATTAAAACAGGATCGAATCATTTTAAAAAGGATTAAAGGACATAGTGCAAACTTTGAGGAAAACACCCTTGGTGTTAGAACTAGATACGAACATTTTTGGATTTCACATTATGGATATTTGAAAGAAAGGATTTTGGATGAAGCACATAAGACGTTGTATTTAAATTCATTTGGGTGCTATCAAGATGTATTATGATCTGGAGAAAGATTACTAGTGGACAGAATTGAAGAAAGATATAGTAGACTACGTAAGTAACTGTGTGACTACCTTACAAGTGAAGGCAGAACATCAGAATCCGGAAGAATCCAACCCATGGACATTGCCGAGTAGAAGTAGGAGCATATAACGATGGATTTTATTAATAAAGATATCTCGTACAACTAGAGGATTTGATACTATATTGGTTGTGGTCGATCGACTGACAAATAGTGCATAGTTCCTATTTATTTGGAAAATGTTTTCGTCTGACATATTGACATAATTGTTTATCAAAGAGATTGTGACTCTTCATCGTGTGTCGGTGTCCATTGTTTCCATTAGAGACACTCAGATTATATCTAAATTTTGGATAAGATTTCATGCAGCAATGGGAACAAGACTTCATATTAGTACAACTTACTACCCTCAAACAGACAAACAATCGGAATGAACCCTAGATGTTGGAAGACATGCTTCAAGCGTGTATTATTGACTTTGGTGGAAGTTGGGATGAGCACCTACCAATACAGAAATCTTTATAACAATAGTTAACATCCCAATATCGGCATGTAACCATTCGAGATACTTTATGGAGGGAGATGTAGAACCCTAGTGTGTTAAGGTGATTTTGGTTAGAAAGAGTTGGGAGGTATTGAATTATTAAGGCTAAATCAAAGAAGTTAGAGAAGATTAAGGCTTTCATGAAACAGCTAAGATACAAGCAAAAGTCTTATGCTGATAAGAGACGGAGACCGATTGAGTTTCAAATTGGTTATAGGGTAATGTTAAAGGTATTACTATCGAAAGAAATCATTTGTTTTTGCAAAGGGGAAAGTTTAAGTTTGAGGTTTATTAGGCCATTCAAAATCACCGCTAGGATTGGTGAAGTAACGTATAGATTGGAACTTTCTGATGAGTTATGTGGAATCATGTAAGGTTTCATGTAAGGCTGATGCACCTAAAACACTCAAAGTCTCTCCTGCATGTATGCACTTAAGTGCAAAGCAGAAATGCTTCAGAAGTTTTACACCCTGCATCAGAATTATTCTAAGTGTAAAATCTTCCAAAGCCAAGACCAACATCTTCCGAAGCCAAAAGTGAAGTCTTCTGAAACTTCAAAGACAAAGTCTTCCGAAGCCAAGAAGTGAAGACTGATTTCTTCTGAAGACTTTTGATACATGCTTTAGCTGATGTACTTTTCCATAAAGCTGGACCACTTTCCGCTGCAACTCTGTTGACTCACCAACTTTCACAAGTTGTGAAAAGGTCCATGCTTTTGGAAAATGTACATTGAGGTCTTGAGTCGGTTGCTTTCTACTTTGTGTACTTTTATCATTATTGTAATATATTAGGATGTGAGCTATGGCATGTCATAGTCACTAGTCAAAAGGCAATCTGCCTTTTGACTCTACATTTGATTTTGTTGTTGTCTAGATCAAATGTTTCCAGCTGGCTTTCTAAGCATGGCTGGATGTAGGATGTAGTATAAAGTATCTCAGGTTCTTGTATCTTTTCTTTATGCTTTAACACTTGTAAAAGAACTTGAGAGCAATATATAACATTCTTGAAAACCAATATCCTTGTGTTTGTTCTTGTTCTGTCTCATATTTACTTGTGTTCTAAGTATCATACCATATTGATTCCAGATCCCTATTTTGATCTGTTAAGTGTTCTATTACACTCTCCTCATTGTGTGTTGTGTTGTAAGTGACCATCCCTTAAACGTTCCTGCAATTGGTATCAGAGAATTCCAGGCTCTTGATTGTAAGATCTCACCATCTTAAGATCCCTCACACACACAAAATACTTAACATCTCAAAGGGCAGCTCTCATTAAAGCTAATACAGAAACTGGAACCATGACAAAGTCCCCACTGATCACTCCTGAAGACTTTGACACTTGGTGCCAACGAATGGAAGGGTTCATCAAGTCACAAGACTCCAGGATGTGGGAATCTGTTGTCTCAGGGCCTCACATACCAAACACCTCTTCAGTTGCTGCTGGGGGTGGTATGATTCCAAAAGATGTGGTTGACTATTCCGAAGAAGACAGGAAGAGAATAGAAATTGATCAGAAAGCCATGACAGCCCTTCAAACTGCTCTTCCTAACTCCATATACAGAGGCTTCAAGAAGTGCAAGACAGCTAAACAGCTATGGGATGCACTAAAGCTGATGTATGAGGGGTCAACTGAAGCCAAGGAGAACAAGAAGGACCTCCTAAGCAAAACAGGTGATGACTCAACAATACTTTAGGTATGTTGAGATTATGGACACTTTAATGGTGTTGGAGTGACTCTTGAGAACAGAGACATTGTAAGGAAGTTCATGTCCTCTCTTCCTAGACAATGGACACATTATTGTGTTGTTATCAAGAGAACTGAGAACCTTAAGACTCTTACTTTGACAGAGTTGTATGGTATTCTCAGTGGATACCAGATGGAGATGAACATGCAAAATTCATCTGGTAACTCCAGCAATCAACTGAGTTCAGCCCTCCATGTGGTTGAAAGGGATAGTAGAGAACCACAGCATCATCTCATCTGCTACCCTGACAACTCACAAAATGGTCCTTTCATCACCTTCCCAGAGACACCAAGAGAAAGCTACACTCAAGGAAGCCCATTCCAAGAGACAAGCTCTTCACAAGCCTTTGTGTCTTCTGATGAAAGCACATGCAACTTTCTCTTCACCCTTGAAGATCTAGATTGTATCCATCCAGATGACCTGGAATACATGGAGATAGTTCAGCAAATGGCTCTCCTCACTCATAGATCCAAGAAGTTCTACAAGAGGACATGGAGAAAGTTTCAAAGCAATGCAGCCAGTGGAAAGTTTGGGCTGGACAAAAGCAAAGTAAAGTGTACAACTGTAACCAAATGGGTCACTTTTCAAGGAGTGTAAGTCACCAAGGACAAATGGTGGCCAAACAACACTAAGAGAGCCACCCAGAATGACAAGCCAAAGCAGTAAGCTGCAGTTGCTATTGAAGAAGGAGGCTTTGACTGGAGCTTTCAAGTAGAAGATGCATCTCCAAACCAAGCACTTATGGCAGATCATGATGAAGCAAAGGTATTGGAACATCTCTATACACCTGATTGTATTGCTAAAGTTAATAGATACAAGTCCTACAACTTAGAGATGAGATCTGATCTTGAGTCTTTAAATATCCTAAAATATGATTTCAAAAGAGCTGAAAATGATTATAAACTAAAGATAGTGGACTTAGAGAAAACCATTTCAACTCTTAAACATGAACACACCAACTACAGGACTCAGATCAAATATCTCATAACTAAGTTGACTGAATGCCAGGCTGAGCTTGTGATCGAAAAAAATGTGTTCTTGAATAAGAGACCTTCAACAACATTATATCCTCATCCTTGCATGTAAAAGTTTGTTATCAGAATAAGCAGGGACTAGGATCCAGTGAGATAGCTCCTCCAGTGAGATCTCCTAGGTGTGGAACTTGTGAAGATGAGCTTCCTTTGATAGATCCCATGAGTGAAGAGGATGAAGAGAAAATAGTGAAGGATGCCTCTGAGAAGAGTGAAGAAGAGCATTCTAAGAAGGGTCATTATTTCTTTGAGGAGAATAAAAGAGTTGTGATGACCAAGTCAAGAAAGAAGAACTTGATCAGGAAGGCCAAGAGGAAGTACAAGAAGGGTTAAGAGATCAAGGCCACTTTCAACTCTGTGTAGAAACAAGTCTTTATCTCAGCAGGATTTGAGGTGGTTAAGGCTGAAGACACAAACTTTAACTCTAGTACCAGGAGTTCTAGTTCATGTTCAAATCATCCTAACATCAAGATGAAGGCTGATCAGTTGTGTACCACAGCTATACAACCTGAACCATCCAGCTCCAAAGGTAGTTCTCTCCCTAAAAGAATTACCACAACATCTGCAAAGATGAAGATAGAGAAGGAAAGTGATCAAGTTCAGCCTTGCTAACAGAAGAAGACTCTTAGGAAGAAGAAAATGGACTGTGTCATGTGTGGGAGTATTTCTCATCTTGCTAAGGATTGCCTCTACAATCCAAAGAATACTGACCACATGACCAAGAAGGAACCTTCTAAGAGTTTGAAGAAGAAGCAAGCTTCAGAAGGAAAATCTTTTCTTTTCGGAAGCTCCAAAATGAAAAAGAAAACAAGCGAAAAATTGCCATCGGAAGAAAATTTGGTCTCGGAAGAAAGGAATACTTCCGAAGTACTGAAGACTGTTGCAGTGTTAGAAAGATCTTCCGAAGGTGCAGTCATCAAAGCTTCCGAAGTCATCAAATCTTCCGAAGTGTTGAAGGTCAAGTCTAAGCTTCCAAAGATGGTATGGAAGATAAAGGAAGACCAAGTGACTGAAAGTTCTTCCTCAACATCAGCAAATGATCCACAAAACATGACAATAGGATCAATTACTGTTGCATTGTCTTCAACTTCTTTTGATGAGCCCAAGACTAAAAAGGCTTGGGTTTCCAAATGTAACTAACCATCTCTTTTGTGCAGGAACAACTCAAGACAAACATAAATGTATGGATCATTGATAGTGGCTGTTCCAGGCACATGACAGGTAATGGGTCACTACTCCAAAATTTTGAAAAGATTGATGGAGGACCAGTTGCTTTTGGAGGAGATGCTGGAGGTTACATAACTGGAAGGGGCAGGGTCACAAATGGTAAGCTCAGCATTGAAAAGGTAAACTTTGTCAAGGAGCTTGGGTACAATCTTTTGAGTGTATCCCAATTTTGTGATCAGAGTCATAACATGCTCTCTACTGAGCATGAGTGCATTGTTCTCAGGCCCGGGGTGGTCATTCCTCATGAGCACATCCTGCTCAGAGCCCCCAGGAAAGGGAACATGTACAAGATGGATTTGCAAGAAACATCTCCTTTAGGAGAAGTTTCATGCTTTCTATCTAAAGCAAACAATGATGAGTCTTTCCTCTGACATAAAAGAATATGCCATGTAAACTTTAAAAACATGAATAAATTAATTAAGAATGACTTGGTAACTGGAATGCCAAAGAAAGTGTTTACAAGTGATGACCACTGTGTTGCATGCCTTAAAAGGAAGAAACACAAGGTATCTCACAAGCCAAAGGAAAGAAACTCCATCACTACTCCCCTACACTAGTTACATATGGATCTCTTTGGCCCCACCAGTGTAATGAGTCTAGGAAGGACCTCTTACTGTTTAGTAATCACAGATGATTTTACAAGATTCACTTGTGTCTTCTTTCTTAGAACTAAGGATGAGACCCCTGAGATTCTGAAGAATTTCATCTTAAAGATTGAGAATCAATGTGATCACAAGGTCAAAACCATAAGATGTGATTAGGGAACTGAATTTAAGAACCAAATTTTGATACATTTTGTGATGAAAAGGGTATTAAAAGACAATACAATGCTCCCAGGACTCCTCAGCAAAATGGTTTTGCTGAGAGGAAAAACAGGACACTAATTGAAGCTGCAAGAACTATGTTGTCTGACTCTAAACTGCCCATCACCTTCTGGGCAGAAGCAGTGAACACTCTTGCTATGTGCAAAACAAAGTTTTAGTAGTTAAGACACATGGTAAGACTCCTTATGAACTTTGGCACAAGAGGAAACCTTTCATTGGTTTTCTCAGGTCATTTGGATGTCCTTGCACCATTTTGAATACCAAAGATCAAATATTCAAGTTTGATGAGAAATCAGATGATGGACACTTTATTGGATACTCCTCCCAAGCCAAGCCTTATAGAGTATACAATCTCAGTAGAGTAGTTGAGGAGTCAGCTAATGTGACTTTCAATGAGCACACTCCCAGTGTGAAAGGTTCTGGTCCTGATTGGCTATTTGATCTTGATTTAGTTACAAACTATTTTAACAAATCTTGTGAGAATGTTTCAGGATCTACATATATACTATCAGCAGGTGATCCTGATCCAAGATTTGAGCTGAGAAGACCATCAAGTTACACTACTTTAGCTCCAGTTGTAACTAACTCTGCAAATGAAGTTTCCATCAGCACAACAATGACAAATTCAGCTGATACATCTGAGATGCCTTCAAATTCCAGCCTAGAGGCACAACACTCAGATAAAGAAGCTTCAAATGTAGAAAATCATGGTGGTGGTGAAAGTGATCAAGAATTTCTTGATGCTGACAACCACTTCATTGAAGACAACATTAATGATGTCATACACTCATTAGATCAAGTTTCTCTTGATAAGTGTGCTGATATGGTAGGTGAAACCTCATTGCCTGATCTAAATTTATCTAATTTAGATCTCTCCAAGCAACTTGCTGTAATCCCTAAACTAAGGATTCACAAGTCTCATCCCACCACAAACATCATTGGAGATGTTGTCTCAGGGGTGAGAACAAGAGGACAAACCCATGATGCAAATGTTTGTCATCACTCTTGTTTCTTATCCCAGATAGAGCCAAAAAAAGTTGATGAGGCTTTTGTTGATACATGTATGTCCCTAGATCATGATATGAATGTAATAGATCTTGTTTGTCTGATATTGATGTAATGTTTGGAATGATTAATGAAATGATATTGGTTGTTTGTTATTTATAATGTTTAATATTTCATTAATGAGTCGATGTTGAATTGGTAATCAGGTTTGTGGTTGTTTGAATGGTTTCACATAATGTTATATTAATTAATGCATTCAAACTTAACACAATGAAGTTCTCATGCGAATGGCCCATGCGAATGGACCACACGCATGAATAACTTCATACGATTGACTCAGTCGCACGACTGAACTAGGAGACTGGATCAGTCGTATGATTGTAACATAAGATTGGCTCAGTCGCACGACTGAACACTCAGTCGTGCGGATGAATCAACCGCATGGTTCAATCGCACGACTGAACCATACTTATGGTTCAGTCGCACGAATGAACATTACTAACCTATAAATACAACCCAATTCGTGGAAAAACGTAAGCATTCATTCTATTTCGACTCCAGACGTACCCTAGCCGTCCAGAAGCCTCCTAGTTTCGTTCTCCAAGTTCATAGAACGCATTAGATCGATTCTTAACGTTAGATTCAATACTTTATTGATTCTTCGTGTGTTCTCACTGATTGGATCGCCAATCAAATAGGATTCCGCACTATTTGATCTGGTTTACACGCTAATCATTCGGTATTTCGTTCAAATACCAGGTCCTAACAAGTGGTGTCAGAGCTTTGGCTCTTGATTACGTGTGATTCAATCAAGATTGATAAAAAGTTTGTGTTTTTACACTAAAAACGCAATATTTTGTGTCAAAAGTGATCTTGGACGTTCCCTGCTCATCAAGTTTGAGTTTCTACGGACTTAGGCGATTAGAGTTTGCGAAATTTCAAATTTTTACGGCTAAAACACGTTTAACCTAGAAATTTTCGCAAAACAACAGCTTCAGTCACACGAGTGAGCCATTCGCACGACTGGACTTCATTCGCATTGCCCAGACGCACGATTGGACCTAGTCGCATCTCAATTCGTACAATTGAACCGTTCGTTCGCAGTGTTCATACGCATCAGCTTCATTCGCACGACTGAACCAATCGCTTAGTTCAGCCGCACGATTGAACCAGTCGCATAGTTCATTCGCACGGATAGCCCAATCGCATCCTTCAGTCGCACCAATTGACAGTTTGTTTTAGTAAACTTAAAGTTATTCGACATGGAAGATCAAATGTCAGCCTTTACTGCTGGGAAGGACTCAAGGATCCAGAATCTGCTGCTACTTGAGAGTGAGGTGGGTAATCATAATAAACCACCAAAGCTCTTAACGTTAGATGAGTTTCCCCACTGGAAACAACGTTTTGAGATCTACCTCAATGGAGTGGATCCAAATTGTGGGAAGCTATCGAGATTGGGTATAGTACGCCGGTGGGAGCAGATGGAGTAAAGCTTACTTTAAGAGGGATGACTGACGCGCAGAAGGTTAAGTATAATGCAGAGAAGAGAGTTTATGCATTGATTACACAGTCTATTCCTAAAGATATTTTCCACCAGTACTCGGAGAATAAGCAGGCCAAGAAACTATGGGATGAGCTGGAAAAGAGGTACGACGGGAATGCTTCGCTGAAGGCAATCAAGGCTAAGGAGTTAAAGAAGGAATTTGACAACTTCTCATCGATGGGAAACGAGAGTTTGGACGATGTTATAGATAGATTCTACCATCTGATGAGTGAACTGCATACACATGGGGCTGCTACTACCATGGAAGAAAAAGTGGCTAATTTTGCAGACGGATTGCCGGAAAAGTGGGCTTCATTCGTGTCTAACCTGAGACAGAATGAAATGCTGGCAAAGCTGGATATCAATGACTTCATTCTATAGCTGCGAGAAGAAGCACTTAGAATGAAGTACAGAGCTCAGAAGTCTTCGTACACTCAGAATCCAGCTTTGTACAATGCCACGCCTCAAGCTAAGACATCTGGAGCACCTCTCCAGACTGCATTTGTGTCTAGCTCATCGAGTCCTTCACATGCTTCTCCTTCAGGATCAGACACGTCGGGGTCTTCTTGTACCCATTATATTGGATCTGAAGTAAATGCTACTAGACTGAAGACCGAGAACCTCGGTAATGTGACTATGGAAGTAGCTCGAGAACACATGGATCTCTTGGCAGCAGTGGTTCAATCCTATGATGGACTGGTTGCTGGGAAGATTGGAAACTGCCATCTGGCAGATGAGGACTACGAGCAAGTAGATGAAATGGAGCTGGAGAGGATGGACATTATGTGGGCCTTAGCTAGTGCTGTCCGGAGGGCGAAGAAGTTTGTGAAAAAGACCGGACAGAACTTGGTAGCTACTAAGGATACCACATTTGGCTTTGACAAGAGTAAAGTGACCTGCTTTAACTGTGGAGAGAAGGGGCACTTCAAGAGAGAATGTGTAAAGCCAAAGAAGACGGGTAACGGGAACCCATTCTCGTCATTCACTCGTCAAGACAAGCAAGCTACTAGTTCTACTTCATCAAGCAAGGATCCAAAAGCCTTGACTGCTCATGATGATGAAGGACAGGACTGGAGCTTTAGGTTTGTCTCTCCAGGGGAATCAAACATTGCAAGTGTAGAAGACTTAGATGATGATTCCGCGAGTGAAGGAGATATTGCAGTTGAGATAGCGATGTCAAATATTGAAGAGACAACTGCAACTGAGGTCAGCTACAAGCCTGAAGAAGGGACTTCCACAGCAAAGATAGAATCGACAGAATCACAAGAACCAGAGACATCTGATGCTGCATTGATGGCTAACTCTTCTGAACCTCCTCAGGTAAGTACCACTGACCAAATGTTTAATAATCATGCTTGTTCTGATTGTGATACTTTTAGAAATAGCATAGATGAGAAATTTTCTAGGTTATTAGATCATAATGATAACTTAGTAAAAGATTTGCAACTGTGCACTGAGGCTAATAGAGTATTAAAACAAAATGAGCATAGTTACAAAGAAAAGATAGACCTTTTGACTAAACAGCTTAGGGAAACTGAAGTAGTTGCATTTAAACAAGCTAATGACATTAGGTACTATCTAAACTCCCTAGAAGACACTAAGAAGCAAAAGGCAGTTCTAGAAGTAGAAGTAAACTCATTAAAACAGAAACTGCACAGTTGGACAAGTTCATCACACATTGTCCAACACTTAGTGAGAGAAAGAAACAACGGGGAGGGTTTGGGTTACAAAGTGGTTCCACCACCACCTGAGACCTTGATGAACACTAAGACTAGACCAATAAATAATAACCCCATCAAGGATCATGTGGTGTCTACTCCTCTTGTTAGTGATCCAGATTCCTCATGTTCATCTATTGAATCTGGAACCAAACAAAAGGAGGCCACTTCCAAGGCAAAGGGTAAAATGCCTTGTGTTAATCTGGAAAAAGAATTCGAAAAGGTTAATATTAAGTCAGGGTCAAACAGAGTCAAATCAGAACCTAAAAAGACTTCTAATGTTAATCTTTCACAAGTTTCAAGTCAAAAACCAGTTAACCAAAAAGAAAAAGATGTTAAACATGTTAAAACAATTAATTTTGTTAAACAAGAGAAAACATCAAAAGAACCAGAGTCAAAACCTAAATTGAGTGATGTTACTAGAGTGTCACACACATCTCCACAAAGAAAGTTTAATCATAAAGTTGATAGCAGGTCGTGCTACAACTGTGGAGAGTGTGGACACATTGCTTCCTATTGTCCTTACTATCAGACACCTAGGAAGAAGATTGAACTTCAGGACTCAAAACCTAGGTCTTCTAAGAGGAGTTCTTTAACTCCACCTAGAAGAACTAGTGAACCTAAAGTTCAACCTGTTAGCCAGTCGACTGTTTATCACAAACAGGCCTTGCACAAATCTGGCTTATGGAAAGAGAAGTCATCCTCTGTGTCTGATAATGATGACAAGAAGGAACCTGAGCTACCCTCACCCTCTAAGGGTCAATGGGTTGAATTCATGATGTGTGATGCCTCTGGGAAACCCAAGCCAGTAAAGGCTTGGGTTCCTAACCTAAACTAATCTTTTACATTGTATGTGCAGGGTGTTCGCTACAGTGCTGAAACTAACACGTGGATTGTAGACAGCGGAGCATCCAGGCACATGACAGGAAACAGGGCTCTTTTATCAAACGTCAAGCAAATAAAAGGAGGGCATGTTTCATTTGCTGGAAACAAGGGAGGCTATATCACAGCTCAGGGAGAAGTTGGAATCAGAAAGTTAAGTTTGATAAGGTGAACTACGTTCAACAACTTCAAAACAACTTACTTTCTGTTTCCCAAATCTGTGATAAGGGATTTAAAGTCATATTCGACAACAAGAAGTGTTACGTGCTAAAGAAAGACTACGTGATCCCGGAGGACCAAGTTCTGATGACAGCTTCAAGATATAAAGACCTTTATGTCTTGGATCTGTCAACAGCTTCTACAACGGATCATGAGGTTCAGTGCTTTCTATCAAAAGCAACTGAGAAGGACTCCATCTCCTGGCATAGGAGAATGGGACACATTAATCAAAGGAAGATGAATCATTGATCCAGAAGGATCTCGTGAGAGGAGTCAACGTCAAGAATTTCCAACTTCCTGATTTTTGTGTAGCTTGCAAGAAAGGCAAACAGACGAAGAAGTCTCATAAGGAAAAGAAAGTTCATTCAATAGAACTTCCTCTTGAACTTCTTCACATGGATCTGTTTGGTCCAGTCAGTACAAAGAGCATTGCAGGCGACTTGTACTGTTTTGTGGTTACTGATGACTACTCAAGGTTCTCTTGGGTAATGTTTCTGAAGTCCAAATCAGAAACATTTGAGTCATTCAAGGAGTTAGTAACCACACTGGAATCTCTCTACAAGCTGAAGGTGAGACAAGTACGCTCAGACAACGGGACTGAATTCAAGAACCAGTGGATGGAGGCTTACTGCAAGGAAAAGGGAATTGTGCATCAATTCACTTCTGCCTACACGCCTCAGATGAATGGCGTTGCTGAGAGAAAGAACAGAAGCTTGATAGAGACAGCACGGACGATGCTGGCAGACTCGAAACTGCCTATCCAATTCTGGAATGAGGCAGTGGCTAATGCATGTTATACACTGAATCGAGTTCTGATAGTCAAGCGCCACGAAAGACATGTTACGAGCTACTACAAAGACGCAAACCGAATTTGGAGTATCTCGAACCATTTGGCGCGCCGTGCACACTTCTGAAGAAGACTCAAGAAGGTAAATTCAGCGAGAAGGCTGATGAAGGAATCTTCCTAGGATACAACATACCGAACAAGAGAGTTTACAACAACTCAACGGGTCTAGTAGAAGTGTGGTGTAATGTTGATGTTCAGAGATATACCACACCACCTACTGGCAAAGGACCCGCCTACTTTTTCGACTATGATGGATTCTTCAAGTCCTTCAACATCCCTATCTCTCCTTCGGATGATGAGTTAGCTACTAGAATGATGTATGATATCTTGAATACACCATCTCATGATTCAACATCATCTAGCTCACAAGGAGAATCATCTACTCAGTCAGGGGGAGTAGTCGACGACAGTGACTCCTCCTCAGAAGATGAAGCTGAAGAAGATGATCAGAACAGTCAGGAGGAACAGGTTCCAGTTCCTGAAAGTCCACAAGCATCTAACAGTGATGCACCTTCGACTTCGGAACCTCAAACTCCAACTACCTCAGATGCAGAACCAAATGTTCATAATCTTGGCTCTGAGGTAGCTGTTCCTACTACTCCAGGATCACGACTAAACGTCTATCATCCCTTAGACAATGTCATTGGGGATGTCAGATCAGGAGTACAAACCCGAAATCAGCTGTACTCAGCTGATTATGCCTCTGTTATGGAAAAAGGATATATTCATGATGGTGCTTATCGGTGTTTTGTCTCGCAGTTTGAGCCAAAATACGTCAGTGATGCACGATGAGGCGTGGGTGAGTGCCATGCAAGAAGAACTTCTTCAGTTCAAGAAGTTAGGTGTATGGACTCTGGTAGATAGACCTAAAGGTGCTAAGGTCATTGGCACCAAATGGGTCTTGAAATGCAAGAAGGATGACCAAGGGGTCATTATCAGGAACAAGGCTCGACTGGTGGTTCAGGGATTTCGCCAAGTCGAGGGGATTGACTACAATGAAGTGTTTGCACCCGTGGCAAGGATGGAAGCCATTCGTATCTTCTTGCCTATGCCTCGTACATGAAGATTAAAGTCTATCAATTAGATGTGAAGAGTGCATTCCTTCATGGGGAAATCAGAGAAACAGTCTATGTCAGTCAACCCGAGGGATTTGAAGATCCTTATCATCGGGACAGAGTTTACAAACTCGACAAGGCTTTATACGGGCTTCATCAAGCTCCAAGAGCCTGGTATGAGAAACTCTCGACTCATCTTGTGAAACACGGCTTTCGCAGGGGAGTCATTGACTGCACGCTGTTCATCAAAGAGAAAGATGGAGACCTACTGCTCGTACAGATCTATGTCGATGACATAATCTTCGGTTCAAAGAACGAAGACTTATGCAAAGAGTTTGAAGCAGTTATGAAGAAAGAGTTTGAGATGAGTGCTATGGGGGAGATGAAGTTCTTTCTCGGGTTACAGGTGGATCAGACACCAAATGGGATATTTCTACATCAGACCAAGTATGTGGGAGACATTCTCAGTCGTTTTGACATGGAGAATGCTTCTGCTGCTGGGACTCCACTTGCTACCAATCACGATATAGCACCTGACGAAAATGGAGATCTAGTGGATGCCACAATGTACCGAGGAATGATTGGATCCCTCATGTATCTCACAGCCTCAAGACCTGATATCATGTATGCTACATGTTTATGTTCTAGATATCAGGCTAAGCCTAAGGTGAACCATCTGATCGGGGTCAAGAGGATATTTCGTTATCTGAAGGGTACACCCACACTTGGGTTGTGGTATCCTCATGATGATGACTTTGAGCTCACGGCGTATAGTGACTCGGATTACGGGGGCTGCAAGATGAACTACAAGTCTACATCAGCAGGGTGTCAATTCTTTGGGAGGAGATTAGTTACCTGGCAGTGTAAGAAGCAGACATCGGTTGCATTGTCAACCTGTGAAGCCGAATACGTTGCTGCTGCAAGTTGCTGTTCACAAATCATCTGGATTCAACAGCAAATGCGGGATTACGGTTTTAAGTTTTCTTCTACTCCTATTTTTGTTGATAACTCTGCTGCAATTGCAGTAACTAAAAATCCGGTCCAACATCCAAAGACCAAACACATCGGTATTAAATACCATTTCATAAGAGACTGTTTTGAAAAAAACTTAATTGATGTGGTAAAAATTAATACTGATTTTCAACGCGCTGACCTCTATACTAAAGCTTTGATAAACCACTTTTCAATATTTGTTAGAGGTCAACGGCGTTAAAAAGAAAAGTGATGTTATTCCTGATGATGATCATGTGTAGTCCGATGTAGTTTAGTTAATTTTTCTTTTTTATTTTATTTTATTTGTTTATTTGAGTCTGTTTAAATTACTCATGTTATTTCGCTGTTTATTAAAATCCTAAAATAATTAAACCAGTTATGATTTTAGTATTTTAGGGGGAGAATAAGTCAGCCAGTAACATTAAAAAAAACGAGGGAGAAGGAGTGAATAGCTGATATAAGGTAGATCGTATCTGTGATACCGATTCAAAACCTTTGGAAAATGATAGTACACAGGAACAAATCAAGAGGGACTTTAAAATTTAATTTAGAAAAATGCAAAAATTCAAAGTATAAGTCTGTGTAGTCTAAGCAATATAAAAGGAAAGATGATAGAAAAACTGGTAACTACTAAGGTAACACAACGAAAGTAGACCTAGAGGTTGCTAGACCACAAATGATATGTCGGTAGATTCAACACAATAGATGACTAGACCTGACTGGTGATCTCAAGATCAAACTAAGTTGTTCAACTGACTGTGGGCTTCCATCTTATCACTGGTTAACACAATCAACAATATTCCAATAAGGGGTAATGAGCATGTAAACGCCACGAATGTGTGCGGATGACCATAAATAGAGCAAAGCACGAAAAAATGAAAGACAAATGCTATCAAGCTAATGACTTATGTTGTTGGTGCATTTTGTGCAAAATAAAATTAAGCTGCTCTAACAAGAAGATAGGTTGTGTGCCTCTCTGCTGTGCGATGGCACTGACCTGAGGATAAGCATAACCTAGATATTCTAGAATTCATTGTTGTTTGCCGCCTCTCTGTTGTGCGATGGCACTGACCTGAGGATTGGCTTCTCTTTGAAAGCTCTAAGAATAGTCTCTTCTTGTAAATATACCCGTAGACCGCTCAAAAGCTCCTGAGGAATGTTGATTACCATATAAGTGTGGGATCCACAAATGTTAGTTGAAATAATTAAACCTAAAACTATCACCAGTTTGTGTCAAAAGTCTGTGTATGGATTTAAGAGGACAAACATATTGACAATCATTGTGGCTGCAATTCTTGAAAGTTCAAATCAATGTGGGAATCTAATAGTACCAGTATGATTTCCTAAAGTTGCTAACGACTCTGGATGAAAACCAAGAATTGAGCATCAAAAGGTTTTGATAACAAGTCCCAAATGATTTGACTTGCCTGTATGATTCCAAAATTGAATTGGTCCAGGTGTGGTCAATCTAAGTTGAAGCTGCCTATTCCGGAACCAAATCCAGTAGATTTCTATCTTAGGATTTATCTCTCACAAAAAGCCAAAAACAAGTTTCATTTTTGTATTTTAGTTTAATCTTCTAATTTATTTAGTCTTTTAGTTTGTTTGTTTGTCGGACTACATCATGAAAATCAGTATGGGATCAACTCACTAAAAGGGTCATGTCTGAGATGACCACATGTGTTTTCAAAGTTTAAAAGGGTCACATCTGAGGTGACAAAGTGTTTAAAAGGGTCACGTCTGAGGTGACTAAATTGTTTAAAAGGATCACGTCTGAGGTGATCAAAAGTTTTCAAGTTAAAATGATCATGTCTGAGATGATCAAATGCTCATAATGTAAATTTCAACAATTAAAAGGGGTTTAAATGTAAAATGGTCAAAATGGCAGAAAAATTTCTAAGTCTAACCCATTCGCACGATTGGACCATAAGTATGGACCAACCATGCGAATGGGTCCCATTCGCACGACTGGACATGAGATTGAGCCATTCACCCGAATGGCTTATCAGACTGATCCATTCGACCGAATGGAAGGGTGCGAATGAGTCAGTCGACCGACTGAGACTCAGTCGGTCAACTGAAGGTGCGAATGAAAGGGTACGAATGAGTCAGTCGACCGACTGAACCTCAGTCGGCCAACTGAATGCGACTGACTGGGCCAATCGCACGACTGAACTTCAGTCGCCCGAATGAACTGAGCGAATGAGGCCAGTCGGCCGATTGAACTCAGCTTCAGTATTTAAAGGGCCACAGTCGATCGCATTTTACTCATCACCCTCAATCGCTCCTAAATCGCACTTCGTACCGTTACTCTGCCAAAATTTCTCTAGATCTTGTTTTCACACCATTATTGATCTTCTGACTTTCGTTGACGTTTATACAGGTAGATTGCAGTGAAATCTCACCGAAATCTGAAGAAAGGGAACCCTAATTTGCGATATTCGAATGAAAACAAGAAACGGACTGTTAATGACCTAATAACCTACATAAACTAAGCAAAATGTTAAAATTAAGTTTAATAGGTTATTAGTGACAAGATGGCGAGTCTATTGAACCGGTAACCCATGTTAAATCACTTGTTTTGGTCAAGATTCGAACAGCAGGCGACTGAACAGTGGGACAAGCGACTGGTCGTCCGGATGAACTCCAATCGCACGATTGAATCTTGCGATTGGGTCAATCGGCCGAATGAACCATGCGAATGAGCTCAGTCGGCCGACTGAACCAATCGCAGACTCAGTCAGCAGATTGAACTCAGTCGCATGTCTCATTCACCCGAATGAGCTCAGTCGCATGAAAGGACAACCGACTGACTTCAGTCGCATGATTCATTCGCACGAATGAATCAGATTGAATTTAAACTATACACTTAGAACTGAATTTTGATGTATTATTTACTAATGGTTCTGTGTTTGTGTTTCAGGCAAATGGCTGATAGATGGTCCATTAATCCAAAGCACAACATATGTGCTCATTTGGACCATACGACTCGGAATGGGGCCGAGTTTACAGAGATTATCGCGTTTCTTCGACGTTCTCGGATACATAAGGCCATTTCTACACCGTGTACGCCTTACAGGTCATTACATCAGGCATTCTGGGAGAATGCCTCCGTTGATCGTTCTCGTGAGCCTTACAGTATACGGAGCTCCATTCATGGTCATGATATTGAGGTTACAGCAGCTGATATCCAGAGAGTTCTTGAGTTTGGGGACGATACTGATCACCCCACCAGACTACATCCACTTACTGTTAGAGGCTGCTTTCTCAGGATTAAGTACGCTGGGGACATAAACTCAGGTGTGCTCAACAAGAGCAACCTGTGTCCCCAGTACAAGTACTTGGCGCATGTGATCCTGAAGTGTATTGCTTCAAGGAGGGGTGGGTTCGATGACCTATCAGACCAGATTCAGAATGCCTACGTGGCACTGGTGCTGAACCACCCCTTCAGCTTCTCGAGCATGATTTTCTCATATCTGGTTGAGAACCTGGAGGCTAAGGGGAAGGAGGGTTTTTGTATGTACCCCAGGTTTCTGCAGCTGATCTTCAACGAGAAGCTGCCTTCACTTCCCAAGGAGAGCCATGATGCGGTGGCCTTGGAGATTATGGATGACACGACCTTGGGTCGTATGAGAGTGTATAGGGGCAAGCAGGTAAAGCCCCAAGTGAAGAGGTTGATCGGCCATCTGGCCAATGAGAGATATGTGGCGCCAGGGAGACGAAAGTGGCGTCATGATGATAGTGATTCAGACGACGAGAGGCTATTGCTCCCAGAGCATGATTCCGATGATGACGACAGTGGGGATGCTGGGGATGATATGCCTACTCCACCAAGGGGCACAGCTTCAGATGTTATACCTCCAGTGTCTGCCCCAGCTGGTGACATAGCTGAGTCTGCTGGTTTCCATCAGGACTTTGTTCCTGGTGAGGAGGAAGAGGAGTCGGACGAGGAGCCCTTGACAAGAACTGTGGGAAGCAAGGTTGTTCCCACAGAGTATGGGCTAAGGGCGGTTGGTGAACGCCCAAGAGATTCAGGAGAGACAGCTACAGATCCCAGCTATGCACCTGAGTCAGCTAGCCGTGTTCCAGGGGGAGCATCCACCTCGACGGGAACGAGGAGGAAAAGGATGGCTCAGCCCCACGGCCAGAAGAAGAAGAAAAGAAGACTAACCTTCGTCACCACCACAGCCACTACATCTACCACCACCACTACTATCTCCACAGCCACACCATCCACCACCACAGCCACCACAGCTACTACTACTACCTCCACACCTCCCACCACTGTACATATGCCATCCACCACCATATCTTTCACTCCCACATCACCTCCACTATCTCACAGACCCAGCCCCATCTTCACTACAGCCACCACCACCACCACTAGCCACCAAGCAGGACCCTCAGCCCATCCCTCACATACATATGGATCACCTCTACCTCCAATTGGGGTAGAGGAACAGCTTTCTGCGCTTAACCGGATGGTGATGCGTTTATTAGCTGCTGACGAGGAGAAGACGGCTCAGATCCGTCAGCTGGCTGATCTTACTGCTTACAGTCACGCCAGATCTCAGAGCAGGCTCGATTGATTGAGGAGCAGGCCCAACAAATGGCTGCTCAGAGCCATGAGATCGCCCAACTCCAGGAGCACAGTGTCACATCTGCAAAGAAGATAGAGGAGTTGGAGGAGGCGAAGAAGACAATCATGTTAAAGCTAAAGGGATCTAAGGAGAGCCCCTGAAGATCAAAGAGGGAGACGGAGATGATGGTGATGATGATGATGAGGATGACGATGAGGATGATGAAGATGAGACTGAGGAGGATGAGGGGACTGAAGAAGAGAGGACAGAGGAGAAGGATGAGGATGATGATGCAGAAGGAGGAGATGCAGCTGCATCGGCCTCTGCTCAAGGTCAGGAGAGGAGATCCAAGAATAGACAAGACCAACAAGCTTCCTCCTCTGCTCCACCAAGCGACGATCCAGTGATTCAAGAGAAAAGTAAAGATTAGATGTCTATGTATTTAATTACTTTTGTATTTGAATCATGTATTTAAACCTATGTATTCAATGTTTATATTAAGTTTAATGCAGTTCTGTTTTGATTAATTACTAATGGTTGATGTGTTGAATGTTTAAATCAAACAGATCCAAACTATCAGAGGGATGAGTTCGATGTTGCTCCCCTTCAGCAGGTCAAGACTCAGTTGACTATGATTCTTGATCTGCAAGGGATCGTAAGGAGGTCGGTGAGTTATACCCCTGAAGAAGGGGAAATAATTCACGATCTATCAAACGAGCAACTAGCAGAGATCTTCAAGCTCAATCCTGATGAGATTGTGAAGGATGCTCCGACGTGCGACTCGACTAGTGACGAAGAGCTCAACGACGTTGATGAAATAGAGATTGAAGATGTCACTGCAGAGCACTACCCTCAGTATGCTGACAATGAGGGAAATGTGGTCCCCAATCTGGGTGAATCCCTTGTTAGCGATACTTTTGAGGTGTTAGACAAAATGGAGCAAGAATCAGAGAAAACAGAGGGAACGGCCCAAGCCTCTAATGATGATGTTGATATCCGAAAGGCTGAGTGGGCTGCGTGTTTTGAAGAAGTTAGAGCCCAACGCGCTGCACCTAAACAGGATGCCTACACCAAACTCTACAGAGTCAAGAAACATCATAAGGTGTCGGGCAGGATCATAGCGTGGGCATATTTTGAGGACCTTAACGTATATGTAGTTAAGAGGGAGAAGGGCATAGAGTACTTCAGATTCCCACATGATCTGAAGACTCTACCAGGTTTTGAGCTCAACCAGCTGGCCAAACTGAAGCTGTTGTATGCTGACCCGAGAAAGATGTCAGGCTGGTTTGAGGCTGCCCTAAGAAAGGAGTACCACACCAGGTGGGTTAACTTCAGACCCCAACAGCCTACAAGGTATATCAGAAGGTCTGAAGTTGATGCCATTACTGGAAAGCCAAAGATAGTGTTGAAGTGGAGTCCTCCGCGCACAATGTCAAGAATCCCACTCAGGGAAATGCCACAGGACTTCACTCCACACTTTAAGTGGTGGTACTACGATTGGAGGACAGGAGAAGCGGTCATAGTCCTAAACAAAGAGGGCCAAATGGATACTATCAGGGTATTCGACCCAATGTGGCTTACCAACTTGTCAGCTAATGATGTCTACACTCTATACAAGTGGCCACTGTTCTATGATACGCAGGATATTGTACAAGCCCTCCAGTTCCAGAACGTCATACGACTCTGCTTCGCGTTTGAGATTCACGCGGGAGTCACAAAAGAGGATAAGTACAAGAAATATGAGGAGGTGATGCAGAAAACAAGACATTAGAGAGATCTAGGTCCAAGGGGGAGTTTGTTGATACATGTATGTCCCTAGATCATGATATGAATGTAATAGATCTTGTTTGTCTGATATTGATGTAATGTTTGGAATGATTAATGAAATGATATTGGTTGTTTGTTATTTATAATGTTTAATATTTCATTAATGAGTCGATGTTGATTGGTAATTAGGTTTGTGGTTGTTTGAATGGTTTCACATAATGTTATATTAATTAATACATTCAAACTTAACACAATGAAGTTCTCATGCGAATGGCCCATGCGAATGGACCACACGCATGAATAACTTCATACGATTGACTCAGTCGCACGACTGAACCAGGAGACTGGATCAGTCGTATGATTGTAACATAAGATTGGCTCAGTCGCACGACTGAACACTCAGTCGTGCGGATGAATAAACCGCATGGTTCAATCGCACGACTGAACCATACTTATGGTTCAGTCGCACGAATGAACAATACTAACCTATAAATACAACCCAATTCGTGGAAAAACATAAGCATTCATTCTATTTCGACTCCAGACGTACCTAGCCGTCCAGAAGCCTCCTAGTTCGTTCTCCAAGTTCATAGAACGCATTAGATCGATTCCCAATCGATTCTTAACGTTAGATTCAATACTTTATTGATTCTTCGTGTGTTCTCACTGATTGGATCGCCAATAAAATAGGATTCCGCACTATTTGATTTGGTTAACATGCTAATCATTCGGTATTTCGTTCAAATACTAGGTCCTAACAGCTTTA
Organism: Flaveria ramosissima; assembly: GCA_025215565.1. Taxonomy (NCBI): domain Eukaryota; kingdom Viridiplantae; phylum Streptophyta; class Magnoliopsida; order Asterales; family Asteraceae; genus Flaveria; species Flaveria ramosissima. The sequence continues at coordinate 49,384,979 of CM046034.1, read as the reverse complement.
AAGATGGAAGTTGGGTTGAAGCTATGCAAGAGGAGCTGCTTCAATTCAAAAGACAAAAGGGTTGGAACCTATGCCCTCTTCCGCATGGGAAGACTACTATAGGAACCAAATGAGTGTTTAGGAATAAGAAAGATGATAGAGGACTTGTCATCAAGAATAATGCAAGACTAGTTGTTCAAGGATACACACAAGAAGAAGGAACTGACTACACAAATGTCTTTGCTCCTGTGGCAAGACTTGAAGCTGTTAGAATATTCTTAGCTTTTGTTGCATCCAAGGATTTCAAGGTCTACCAGCTTGATGTCAAGTGTGCTTTTCTCTATGGGGTGATTGATGAAGAGGTGTATGTCAAACAACCACCTAGCTTTGCAGACCCTGATCATCCTGATTATGTCTGCAGGCTTGATAAAGCTCAATATGGGCTTCACCAAGCTCCTAGGAAGTGCTATGAGACTCTATCTCAGTATCTCTGTCAGCATGGCTACAAAAGGGGTACTATAGATGGAACTCTCTTCATTAAAGGAATAGGAAATGACTTAATGCTAGTTCAAGTATATGTAGATGACATTATCTTCGGGTCAACTAATCTAAAGCTCTGCAAAGACTATGAGAAGCTGATTAAGAATAGATTTGAAATGAGTGCCATGGGGGAACTCAATTTCTTTCTAGGAATTCAAGTGAAGCAAGTTGACAGTGGCATCTTCATAAGTTAGTCAAAGTATGTACAAGATATACTTACAAGATTCAACATGACTGATTGTAAGGTTGCTAAGACACCTATAGCTAGAAATCACTCCCTTGGACCTGATCTTGAGGGGGAGTGTGTGGATGAACATCTTTACCGGGCTATGATTGGGTCTCTTATGTACCTCACTGCTAGCAGGCCTGATATCATGTTTGCCACATGTATTTGTGCAAAATATCAAGCCAACCCTAAGATGTCACACCTAGTCACCATCAAAAGGATTCTAAGATATCTCAAAGGTGCTCCAACACTTGGCCTTTGATATCCAAAAAATTCTGATTTCAATTTGTATGCATATACAGATAGTGACTATGGTGGCTGCAACATAACGGCAGAGTCTACATCAGGGGGATGTCAATTTCTTGGTGGAAGGATAGTCTCTTGGCAGTGCAAGAAACAATCATGTGTGTCTGCATCAACTGCTGAAGCTGAATACATTGATGCTGCAAGCTGCTGTGCTCAAGTTCTTTGGATTCAGAATCAGATGCTAGACTATGGATTTAACTTCAAGGAGACTCCCATCCACATAGACAACAACAGTGTTATCTCTATCACAGAAAATCTCGTACAGCACTAAAGGACAAAGCACATCAATATCAGGTATCATTTGATTAGAGATAACTTTGAAAAGGGATTAATCAAACTAGTCAAAGTTAACACAAATGAACAATATGTTCATCTGTTCATCAAAGCTTTTGATGAGCAGAGATTTAAATAGAAGACAAAAAAAATTTTAAAAGAAAAATATGCTGATCTGTTCACCAATTTACTCTGGAAGAAAAAAAATTTAAAAGACATTTCTTAGATTTTTGAAAATTTTTGATCTTTTTATTCTTTGGAAGATATGTATTCACCTTCTGAAGAAACTTATGTCTTAGAAAACAAATAACTACTTCAGTAGATTTACCTTCGGAAGAAATTTAAAATATCTTTCGAAGCTTAAAATTTTACCTGAGTACTTGTATGTTTTTGAAGAACAATTTTCTTTCGAAAGCAAATTTAGTCTTGGAAGTTTTATTCTTCTAAGAATAAAATTTTATGAGTAATTTTTTCTTCCGAAGCAAAATTTTCTAAACTCTTTAGAATATCTTTCGAAGTCATTTTGGCTTCGGAAGCTTTTCATCAAAACTTCCGAAGCAAAATTACCTTTGGAAGATTTTAGACTTCCAAGAAAATTATCTTTTTGGGCACTTTTTCAGAGGTGGGACCGACATCCGGATTTCAAAGTTTATCCTTTTTCATTAACTTTGTCTCAGATCCATTTCATATATATGCCCAACGGTTCCCCCCTCTTTCACTCTCTTCTTCATCTGAACTATTCCCAAAACCTAAATTCACCCACATACCGCCTTTGTTCTTATCTTCCTTCACCATTAAGCTTTCTAAATGGCCAACCTCAACCGCAGCTACAGCCTAGATTTTTCCATGCAACTCCACAAACAACATAATCAGGTTGCTCTGTTGGACTCTGAGAAAGATCCAAGTTTCTCAGAGGTCTGTCGTTTTCTTTCTTTATCAAACTATCTCACCTCCCTTACCATTGATCCTCCTCTCTATGAGGATCAATTGTTAAAATTCTGGAAGACCTGCCAAGAGGTCATTATGGATGGGGAGAAGGCACTGTCTGCCACAGTGCAAGGGAGGACAATCTTCATCACTCCAGCCATCATCAACACTCATCTTCAGCTGGATGATGAAGAAGGTGAGTTGTCTTTTCCAAAGGAAACTGTAAATCATTCCTTTGAGCAGATGGGATATGAGGGGGATTTCTTTGTAAAGACCTTCAGAAAGGGAAAGGTCTCATCCCAGTGGAAGTACCTACTTCATGTGGTCATCCACAGCTTATCTAACAAGCATGGGGGTAGGACCAGATTTCTGAAGATCTCTCCTTCATAGTCCATGAAATGGTCCAGGGGGTTAAAATTCAGGTACTCTCAATTTGTTTATACAAATTTACTTGCAAATTTGGACTCCTTAGAGTATTATATGTTCCCTAGATATGTTCAACACATTCTTAACTATGAACTGGGCTCACAGTTGAGGGGGACATGTAATATTCTTAAATTGGGACTGATAAAGCCCGAAATCTTTATGACTATGAAGAAGCCAACTGTAGGATTCTCTGGGAAAGAAACAACCCTTGTCCCAAAAATGTTAGAGCTCATTGCTCAAGGTGACAACCTAGCAACACAAGCTAGTGTTGAACCCACACCTTCTACCTTTCAACCATCTAAACAGCCACAAATCATCTTCCTACCAAAGAAAATCCAAACGAACCCCTGCTCAAGCTATTGAGCTTATGCAGGCACCCATATCATCACCCATACAGGAAGAAGTGGACTCTAGAGCTCCTACTTCTCCTGAGGAGCAAACCACTCCCATCTCATCAAGAATCAGTGTTGAGGTTCCTCATGCCAGCCTCATGAGCTCATTAGCCCATCAGCCTTTAGCCTTCACTCTGAGTCTCAACACTCAAGTGAACAACCTTCAGGGGAAAGTTACCATCCCCAGCCTCTAGATCTAAACCAGCCCATTCCTAACCTAGAATTCTATGATGATAAAGACATGGGATTCAATGAGTACCATGAGTCTCTTTACTCCTCCCCTACTCAAAGAGAGATGAGTGCTCCTGCCTCTCCTATGTCTAGCCCACATCATTCACCCATCACTGAGGTGGATCTCCTTGAACCTGTTCAGGAGGTCCATATGGAAGAGGCTCTCACTTTTGAAAGTGATTACATCTTTAAGACCTCAACCATGGCAACTCAGCCCATTGACACTTCAATTGAAGTTGTCAGTGAGCAGGGGAAATCCAGCAGCCAAGAACACTATGTTGGTGGTGAGAGAGAAGACTTTGGTCCAATTCTCTTATCCTCCAATGATTCTACTGATGAAGATGAGGGGAACATGAGACTAAAGGTGCAACAATTGTCACAAACATGCTCCTATTTAGTCTCTAAGGTTAGTCACCTTGAATCTCAGGTGACTACCTTACAAAACAGGCTCAATGATCAGCAACTTGAGATATCTTATCTTAAGGAAAAACTAGCTGGGAGACCTTTAAGAGGAACTCATCCAGGAACATAAGAACCTGTGAATGTAATTGACCTAACTCCTAGCTCACTTGTGCAAGTGGGTGATGCTACCAAAAAGGGGAAGAAAGTCATAGCAATCACAGAACCTGTGAGTTCTTCACAAAGTATGGACATTAAGGACTCACCATCCTCACTTACAGTTGTCCATGCTCAGCAACCTTCTTAAGTTCATATTGATGTGGACTCACTGGACTCACTCATTCAGAGTCTCTTTGAGGAAGGAATTCCAAGGGCCCAACTCCACCTCAAGGAGCTTCTAATTACATTATTGGGTGGAGGTATGATGCTGATAGAAGAGCCTTCATACTTCAAAGAGTCAAGGACAACAAGAAGTCTTTAATTTTCAGACCTTAAACTACTATAAAGGTCTTGACCTGGTCAACATGCCACTTGTCAATCCAAGCCAATCTAGGCAAGCTGACAGGATGGCTCAAAGGATTCAAGACTGGATTGCTGAAGTTTTTAAAGCAAGAAGACAAATGCAAGCAGGCAATGTCATTGGTCAACCGGATGTTGAGGTGGACCCTAAGATTAGCTTCAAAGGGAAAACCTTGACTGAAGACCCAATGATAGAACCTGTAAGCTCTGTCTCACAACCAGCAACTTCAACAATCCACCCCCTTTGTGAAACACCTGTTGGTGAAGGTGTATCACAACCTCTCTCTGGCCAGAGGCTGGATGCTACTCCAAGTAATGAAGGCTAAAACTCTCTCCACCCTGTGTCACAAATGTTTGTGGGTGACAAAGGGAAAAGGAAAATGACTCTTAAGGAGATTGAGGAGGAGGGGAGAGAGAGGAAGAGGAAGCTAAGGGGAGAAAGTTCCACCGGGTCTTCAGGCTTCATGCAAGCTGCAATCAGGGCTGCCCCCAGACCAAACACTCAAGATGATGAGTTAAGGGCAGTCAGGATTACTTACCTGCAGACAAGGAACTATGACATAGATGAAATCATTTCTCTCCCCTTAGAAGAACTAAATGAACTGGCAAACATGGAAATGTCTAAAGAGAGGAGGGAAGCAGAGGATGCAAGGTTGCTCCTCCAAACCAAAGAAGAAAGAAGACAGAAAAGACTGTACAAACATGTTTCTACCCTTTCTACAGTTCAAGAAAGCCCTGTGCAAGAGACTGTGTCAACTCCATAACCTCAAGTAGATAAAGAAGCTGATAGGCAAAACATGATCAGCTACCTCAGTGCCACAGGACTCTACCAAGCAGCTACACTTCTTCCCTTGCCCTTTGAGTATATTGAGTTTTAGTATCTCAAACAACTTGGGCTTCAAGTATTCAAAGAACAAAAGGCTACAAAGAGAATGATGATGGAAGAAGCAGCCAAGTCAAGAGCCATCATCCAAAAGAGTCAAAAGAAGTCCACTGATAGGCAGAGGATGATGAGCTTCTTGAAGCTGTATGGATTCTTTGGAAGGAGACTTGGCCTTATGTCTCTATCCACCATGGATGAGCACATAAGGGTGATCAAGCAGAAGATCAATAGAGGAGAGCTTATTGACTTACACTCCCCACCAAGTCAAGCCCCTCCTGAAGTGGAGGTTAAGGTTGAACAATTTGAGACAACACAACCTGGACCTCCTACTAAACCTCAGCAAGCTTCATCTTCTGATCCACAACAGGGTCAAACTCCCTCTCCTTCTGAACCTGTGAGGGAGGTAGACCCAACTGAGAAAGACAAGACTGAACAACCAGGTGCTGAAGGCCGTCTTCTCAGTTGAAATTTCCAAAGAGGGGGAAAATGATGGCCTCTAGCCCAAGTTAAAGAAAAAGAAGAAGTCAGAGTCATCCACCTCCAAGCCTCAGGATGAATCAGATCATCCTGAGAGACTGCATGAAGAGGCAGCTCAATCAACTCCAATTCAAGTAGCTCCTCTTACATCATGAAGACCCATCTTATCCTGCACCTTCACTACTAATCCAGAAAGATGGCATGTAATCAGAGATCAAGGTGGTGAAGATGTCTACACATGGCAGGACATGTTCAACCTACCTCTACATGATCTCTTTGATATGAGAAGACACTTTGAAAGTCTGAGTGATCCTGACCATCTTATGAAGAAGGGTATGGTCATCATCATGATGAGGACTGTCAACATCTAAGGTCTTTAAATGGTTTTGGTAGCATCAGCCTAGGGGGAGTTTGTAAGGTTTCATGTAAGGCTAATGCACCTAAAACATTCAAAGTCTCTCCTGCATGCATGCACTTAAGTGCAAAGTAGAAATGCTTTGGAAGTTTTACACCCTGCATCAGAATTATTCTAAGTGTAAAATCTTCCGAAGCCAAGACCAACATCTTCCGAAGCCAAAAGTGAAGTCTTCTGAAGCTTCAAAGACAAAGTCTTCCGAAGCCAAGAAGTGAAGACTGATTTCTTCCGAAGACTTTTGATACATGCTTTATCTGATGTACTTTTTCATAAAGCTGGACCACTTTCCGCTACAACTCTGTTGACTCACCAACTTTCATAAGTTAGTGAAAAGGTCCATGCTTTTGGTAACTGTACATTGAGGTCTTGAGTCTGTTGCTTTCTACTTTATGTACTTTTATCCTTATTGTAATATATTAGAATGTGAGCTATGACATGTCATAGTCACTAGTCAAAAGGCAATCTGCCATTTGACTCTACTTTTGATTTTGTTGTTGTCTAGATCAAATGTTTCCAGCTGGCTTTCTAAGCATGGCCGGCTGTAGGATGTAGTATAAAGTATCTCAGGTTCTTGTATCTTTTCTTTATGCTTTAACACTTGTAAAAGAACTTGAGAGCAATATACATCATTCGTGAAAACCAATATTCTTGTGTTTGTTCTTGTTCTGTCTCATATTTGCTTATGTTCTAAGTATCATACCATATTGATTCCAGTTCCCTATTTGATTTGTTAAGTGTTCTATTACACTCTCCTCATTGTGTGTTGTGTTGTAAGTGACCATCCCTTAAACGGTCTTGCACATCATACATTCCATGTATGTGCAGGACCGTTGAAGGGATGGTCACTTACAACACAACACACAATGAGGAGAGAGTTTAGAACACTTAACAGACCAAATAGGGAACTGGTAACTATATGGTTTGATATTTAGAACACAAGTAAATATGAGATAGAACAAGAAGCAAACAACACAAGTATTGGTTTTCAAGAATGTTGTATATTGCTCTCAAGTTCTTTACAAGTGTTACAAAGCATAAGAAAAGATACAAGGACCTGAGATACTTTATACTACATCCTACAGCCAGTCATACTTAGAAAGCCAGCTGGAAACATATGATCTAGACAACAACAAAATCAAAAGTAGAGTCAAAAGGCAGATTGCCTTTTGACTAGTGACTATGACATGCAATAGCTCACATCCTAATATATTACAAAAAGGATAAAAGTACATAAAGTAGAAAGCACAGACTCAAGACCTCAATGTACAGTTACCAAAAGCATGGACCTTTTCACCAACTTGTGAAAGTTGGTGAGTCAACAGAGTTGCAGCGGAAAGTGGTCCAGCTTTATGGTAAAGTACATCAGATAAAGCATGTGTTCAAAAGTCTTCAGAAGAAATCAGTCTTCATGTCTTGGCTTCAGAAGACTTTGTCTTTGAAGCTTCGGAAGACTTCACTTTTGGCTTTGGAAGATGTTGGTCTTGGCTTCGGAAGATTTTACACTTAGAATAATTCTGATGCATGGTGTAAAACTTCCAAAGCATTTCTACTTTGTACTTCAGTGCATGCATGCAGGAGAGACTTTGAATGTTTTAGGTGCATCAGCCTTACATGAAACCTTACAGTATGCCACTAATGCAAGTGTTTAGCGGAAGGTGATATTGTTATTATTCTTACTGATATTGAGATTGATGAAAAGTTGAACTATGTGAAACAACTTGTGGCCATCTTAGACTAGAAAGAGAAGTAGTTGCAGAATAAGCTAATTAGCCAGGTGAAAGTATATTGGAAACATCAAAAGAGATCATAAGCAACTTGGGAATCAGGAAAGAAATGAGACAACATTACCCAAATAAGATCAAGGAACAATAGATTTTGAGGCCGAAAACCTAAATAAGAGGGGTGGACTTGTAACACCTAAAACTGTAAAAGATGAGAAGAAAAGAAATAAAGGGACAATCCTAACTAAATGGAGGGGTCAAAGGTGGACAAAAGGAAAAGGTATACACATAGGGGATATAAAAAGGAAGGGCCACCCCCTTCTCTCACTTCCATGCACCCATATCGGCCCCATGCTAGAGAGAGAAGATTCGTGGTTTCTAAAGAGAGAAAGTTGAAGATTATGCCAAAGGTATGATTTCTATCATGCTTTTTTCATATATCTAAGCTATATCTAGGCTCTAATAGTGATATCAATATGTTCCCACGTGTAAAGTTTACAACTTTACGTGTGCATATGTGTAAATCTCAAGTTTTATCCTCGGCTCTAGGGTTTTGCTTGAAAGCTTCAAAATGTGAGTTCTAGATCCTCTTGCTCACATGTTTTATTTACTTTTGGTGCTGATATATATATATCCATTTGTTAACATTTGTTAAAACTATGGTTTCTTAAATAAAGGTGATAGTTTTACGAGGATAATGATATTTTAACATGTTTTATGAGGATATTTCGTGCGTGATATGTTCTAATGTCAAACCATAGCTATATGAGGTTTAGATCTATGAATTAGGATCATGTACGACTTGATATGGTACAGAATCACTAATAATGAAATTGGGAGAAGGTTTGACTCATCCGTATTTAAGCACTATTACTCGCATTTGTGGTTCGCTCTAAATTGTCACCATGTGTTTCGCCAAGAGTTAGACCAGATTTCCAAGTGATGTTTCTTTAAAATGAGTTCTCATATGTATGAATTATATAGAGGTGCTATCTAATGTTCCATGTTATCTGATGTTATAAAAGATATTTATGAAGTATTAGCTACATAAAATAGAATATTAATTAATGAAAGTAATGACAGTGAAACCTAATGAACATTACATGGGCCCTAATGATGAATAAAAGCCTTGCAAGCATAAAAAGGACTTCACTATTACGAGCAAAATATGAACTTCTATTCATGAGCATGCTATTTGCCTTACAATGTGGGTTATCTGTCAGGGGTTAACTATCATTTTATATGTATACTGGCAGGGGTTGTGGCATTTATTGTCAACCGTATGTGTGGGCTCTTACGGTTCCAAACCCAGTTTAATTTCAAAAAGAAAAGATAATAAATGAAAGAAAGATTATGAACACTAACTAGGATGAGATGAGAGTTAGTTTGACGAATATAAATGATTAATTTGTGTGTTGGGTGTAGGATGTCCAACTGTTAATTAAAGTCAAAATTAACGTTAACTAACTCGGTATGATCCAAAGAGTTACATGTTGTTAAAGAAATAAAGATTAAACGGTTTAATTGTAAAACGTTTAAGTTCATGTTTATGCAAAAATAATTATTTAATAATTAATTATTAAATATTATTAATAGGTGGATTATTGTTTGTGAAATAATAATAAAAGGAAATTTATTATAATATTAATGATAATAGTTATTATTAATAATTAAAGTTTTAGTTAACAGTTAATTAAACTTGAAGGTTAATAATAAAAGAGTTTATTATTAAAAGGGGAATCTGAGTCCAATACATTAAATACTAAAGTGTAATAATTTGTTGATACATATGTACCTAGATGTGGATCTTAATGTAATATGTCATGAATGTCTTACACTTATGTAATGCTTGGGTGATTAATAAAATGAGAATGTTTGGTTGTGATTTATAATGTTTAATATTTCATTAATGAGTTGTGGAATGTATATTGATTGATTATATAGGTTTGTGATTGTTTGAATTGATACACATAATGTTATAATAATGAATACATTCAAACTTGGTTAAGTGAAGTTCTCATGCGTCCGACTGGACCATGCGCCCCAACAGTGGTCATGCGTCCGAATGGCCATGCGACTGAGTGTCTATGCGCCTAAACAGTCCATACGCCTGAACAACTTCATGCGACTGACTCAGTCGCACGACTGAACACTCAGTCGTGCGAATGGATCAACCGCATGGCTCAATCGCACGAATGAACCATGCTAATGATTCAGTCGCCTGAATGAGCAACCCTAACCTATAAATACCACATAATTCGTGGAAAAACGTAACAATTGATATCACTTCGACTCCAGACGTACCCTAGCCGTCCAGAAACCTCCAAGAACCTGTTCCAAGTTCACAGATCGCACTAGATCAATTCCATATCGTTCTTAACGTTTAGATTCAATTCATAATTGATTCGACGTGCGTTCTCACTGATTGGATCACCAATCAAATAGGAGTCTGCACTATTTGAGTTGGTATACTCATTCGTACCTTCATTCGTACGACTGAGCAGACTGTTCGCATTGTTCAACCGCATCAGTTCATTCGCACGACTGGACCAACCGCATTAGTTCAGCCGCACGATTGAACCATTCGCATTGTTCAATCGCACGAATAGCCCAATCGCACAGCTCCATTCGCACTAGTAAAACAGTTTGTTTAAGAGACTAAAGTTAATCGCAATGGAGGACCAGTATTCAGCATTTACAGCAGGTAAAGACTCACGTATTCAAAATTTACTGCTATTGGAGAGTGAAGTAGGGAATCACAATAAACCCCCTAAGCTAATAACTTTAGATGAATTCCCACACTGGAAGCAATGTTTTGAGATCTACTTAAATAGAGTAGATCCCAATATGAGGGAAGCCATTGAGACGGGGTACAGTATGCCAGTAGGTGCTGATGGAGTCAAACTTACATTAGGTGACATGACTGGTGCACAGAAAGTCAAATACAATGCTGAAAAGAGAGTGTATGCGTTGCTTACTCATTCAATTCCTAAGGATATTTTCCATCAATTATCTGAGAACAAGCAAGCAAAGAAGCTATGGGATGAGCTGGAGAAAAGGTATGATGGGAATGCGTCATTGAAGGCTATAAAAGCTAAAGAGTTGAAGAAAGAGTTTGACAACTTCTCATCAATGGGTAATGAGAGTTTGGATGATGTCATCGATAGATTCTACCACTTGATGAGTGAGCTGCACACGCATGGTGTCACAACGACCATGGAAGACAAAGTGTCGAACTTTGCAGACGGGTTGCCAGAAAAATGGGCTTCTTTTGTCACAAATCTCAGACATAATGGAATGCTAGCGAAGTTGGACATAAATGATTTCATTCTAAAGCTGAGAGAGGAAGCACTAAGGATGAAGTACAGAGCTCAAAAGTCTTCGTATACTCAGAATCCAGCACTGTACAATGCGACTCCACAAGTGAAGACGTCTGGAGCACCACTTCAGACAACTTTTGTGTCAAGCTCATCTGGTCCAACACAAGCTTCTACTTCAGGGTCAGAAACGTCAAGGTCGTCTAGTACCCCATACATTGCATCTGAAGCAAATGCTACAAGACTGAAGACCGAGAATCTCGGTAATGTGACGGTAAAAGTAGCAAGAGAGCACATGGATCTCTTAGCAGCAGTAGTCCACTCCTATGATGGACTTGTCGCTGGGAAAATTAGAAACTGCCATCTGGCAGACGAGGACTATGAGCAGGTAGATGAGACAGAGTTGGAGAGGATGGATATAATGTGGGCCTTAGCACGGAGAGCTAAGAAGTTTGTGAAGAAGACCGGACAAAACTTGGTTGCTACTAAGGACACTACTTTTAGTTTTGACAAGAGCAAGGTGACCTGTTTCAACTGTGGAGAAAAGGGGCACTTCAAACGAGAGTGTGTGAAGCCCAAGAAAACTGGAAACGGGAATCCATTCTCGTCCTTCACTCGTCAAGATAAGCCAACTAGCAGTCCTACTTCATCAAGCAAGGATCCAAAAGCCTTGACTGCTCATGATGATGAGGGACAGGACTGGAGTTTTCGGTTTGTCTCTCCGGGAGAATCCAATATTGCTAGTGTGGAAGACTTAGCTGATGATTCCGCGAGTGAAGGAGATATTGCAGTGGAACTCGCGATGTCAAACATTGAAGAGACTGCAACTGAGATCAACTACAAGCCTGAAGAAGGGACAACTACAACAAAGTCAGAATCACCACAACCAGAAACATCAGACTCTGCTTTGATGGCTGATTCATCAGAACCTCCTCAGGTAAGTACTACTAACCAACTTTTTAATAATCATGCTTGTTCTGATTGTAATAAATTTAGGGAAAGCATAGATCTGAAATTTGCTAGGTTATTAGATCATAATGATAGCTTAGTAAAGGATTTGCAACTGTGCACTGAGGCAAACAGAGTTTTAAAACAAAATGAGCATAGTTTCAAAGAAAAGATAGACCTTTTGAATAAACAGCTTAGGGAAACATAATTAGTAGCCTTTAACCAAGCTAATGACATTATGTACTATCTTAACTCCCTAGAAGAAACAAAGAAACAAAAAGCAGTTTTAGAAATAGAAGTCAATTCATTAAAGCAAAAACTGCATAGTTGGACAAGTTCATCTCATATTGTCCAACACTTAGTGAGAGAGCGTAACAATGGGGAGGGTTTGGGATATAAAGTGGTTCCACCACCACCTGAGATCTTGATGAACACTAAGAGTAAACCAATAAATTACAATCCAATCAAGGATCATGTGGTGTCTACTCCTTTTGTAAGTGATCCAGATTCCTCATGTACTTCAAATGAATCTAGAACTAAACAAAAAGAGGCCACTTCAAAGGCAAAAGGTAAAATGCCTTGTGTTAATCTGGAAAAAGAGTTTGAAAAGGTTAATATAAAGTCAAGGTCAAACAAAGTCAAATCTGAACCTAAAAAGACTATTAATGTTAACCAATCACGAGTTTCATGTCAAAGTCCAGCTAACCAAAATGGAAAAGATGTTAAGAATGTTAAAACAAAATAAGTTTGTTAAAGAATATAAAACATCAAAAGAAGTAGAGTCAAAACCCAAACATAATAATGTGACTAGGGTGTCACACACGTCTTCACAAAGACAGTTCAATCATAAAGTTGATAGCAGGTCATTCTACAACTGTGGAGAGTATGGACACATTGCTTCTTACTGTCCTTACTATCAGACACCTAGGAAGAAAGTTGAACTTCAGGAATCAAAACCTAGGTCTTCTAAGAGGAGCTCATTGACTTCACCTAAAAGAACTAGTGAACCTAAAGTTCAACCCATTAGCCAGTCGTCTGTTTATCACAAACAGGCCTTACACAAATCTGGCTTATGGAAAGAAAAGTCAGCCTCTGTGTCTGATAATGAGGACAAGAAGACACATGAGCTACCCTCACCATCTAAAGGTCAATGGGTTGAATTCATGATGTGTGATGCCTCTGGGAAACCCAAGCCAGTAAAGGCTTGGGTTCCTAACCTGAACTAATGTTTTAAATTGAATGTGCAGGGTGTTCGCTACAGTGCTGAAACCAACACGTGGATTGTAGATAGCGGAGCATCCAGGCACATGACAGGGAACAGGGCACTTTTATCAAACGTCAAACAAATAAAAGGAGGGCATGTTTCCTTTGCTGGTAACAAAGGAGGTTATATCACAGCTCAAGGGGAAGTGGGAAATCAGAAAGTTAAGTTTGATAAAGTGAACTACGTTCAACAACTTCAAAACAACTTACTTTCTGTTTCCCAAATATGTGACAAAGGCTTTAAGGTGGTATTCGACAACAAGAAGTGTTATGTCTTGAAAAGGACTATGTGATTGCGGAGGACCAAGTTTTGATGACAGCTTCAAGATATAAAGATCTTTCTGTTTTGGATCTTTCAACGGCCTCCACAACGGATCATGAAGTTCAGTGCTTCTTATCAAAAGCTACTGAGAAGGACTCCATCTCCTGGCATAGGAGAATGGGACACATTAATCCACGAAAGATGAATCACTTGATCCAGAATGATCTAGTGAGAGGAGTTAACGTCAAAAATTTCCAACTTCTGGATTTTTGTGTGGCATGCAATAAAGGCAAACAGACGAAGAAGTCTCATAAGGAAAAGAAAGTTCATTCCATCAAGCTTCCTCTTGAACTTATTCACATGGATCTGTTTGGTCCAGTCAGTACAAAAAGCATTGCAGGCGACTTGTACTGCTATGTGGTTACTGATGACTACTCAAGATTCTCTTAGGTAATGTTTCTGAAATCCAAATCAGAAACATTTGAGTCTTTCAAGGAATTAGTAACTACACTGGAATCTCTCTACAAGCTGAAGGTAAGACAGGTACGCTCAGACAATGGAACCGAGTTCAAGAATATGTGGATGGAGGTGCAAGGAAAAGGGAATTATGCACCAGTTCACTTCTGCCTACACGCCTCAGATGAATGGCGTTGCTGAGAGAAAGAATCGCAGCTTGATAGAGACAGCCCGGACAACGCTAGCAGACTCGAAATTGCCTATCTAATTCTGGAGTGAGGCAGTAGCAAATGCGTGTTACACGTTAAATCGAGTTCTGGTAGTTAAACGCCATGGCAAGACATGTTATGAGTTACTACAACGACGTAAACCTAATCTAGCGTATCTCAAACCATTTGGCGCACTGTGCACCCTACTGAAGAAGACTCAAGAGGGAAAATTCAGCGAGAAGGCTGAAGAAGGTATCTTCCTAGGATACAACATACCGACCAAGAGAGTTTACAACAACTCAACGGGTCTAGTAGAAGTGTGGTGTAATGTTGATGTTCAGAGATACACCATTCCACCTACTGGAAAAGGACCCGCTTACTTTTTCGACTATGATGGATTCTTCAAGTCCTTCAACATACCTATCTCCACTTCTGACGAAGAGTTAGCAACAAGGATGATGTATGATGTATTGAACTCACTGTCACTAGATTCAACATCATCTGATTCACAAGGTGACTCGACTCACCACTCAGGGGGAGCACTAGAAGCAAGTGACTCCTCCTCAGAAGATGAAGCTGTGGAAAATGACCAGAACAATCAGGAGGGACAGGTTCCAATTCCTGCAAGTCCATAAGCATCTAACAGTGATGCCTCTTTGACTTCGGAACCTCAAACTCCTACTACCTCAGATACAGAACCAAATGTTCATAATCTTGACTCTGAAGTAGTTGTTCCCACCACTCCAGGATCATGTCTAAATGTCTATCATCCCCTAGACAATGTCATTGGGGATGTCAGATCAGGAGTGCAGACCAGAAATGAGCTGTACTTAGCCGATTATGCCTCGGTAATGGAAAAATGATACATTCACGATTGTGCGTATCGTTGTTTTGTCTCGCAGGTTGAGCCAAAATACGTCAGTGAAGCACTGAATGATGAGGCATGGGTGAGTGCCATGCAAGAAGAACTTCTTCAGTTCAAGAAGTTAGGCGTATGGACTCTGGTGGATAGACCTAAAGGGGCTAAGGTCATTGGCACCAAATGGGTTTTGAAATGCAAGAAGGATGACCAAGGCGTCATTATCAGGAACAAGGCTCGACTTGTAGTTCAAGGATTTCGACAAGTCGAGGGAATAGATTACAATGAAGTGTTTGCACCCGTGGCAAGAATGGAAGCCATCCGCATCTTCCTTGCCTATGCATTGTATATGAAGATTAAAGTTTATCAATTGGATGTGAAGAGTGCATTCCTTCATGGTGAAATCCGAGAGACAGTGTACGTCAGTCAACCCGAGGGATTTGAAGATCCATATCATCGGGACAGAGTTTACAAACTCGATAAGGCTTTATACGGGCTTCATCAAGCTCCAAGGGCCTGGTATGAGAAACTCTCAACTCACCTTGTGAAACATGGATTTTGCAAAGGTGTTATTGATTGCACACTGTTTATCAAAGAGAAAGATGGTGATTTGCTGCTTGTTCAAATCTATGTTGATGATATCATCTTCGGATCAAAGAATGAAGATTTATGTAAAGAGTTTGAAGCAGTAATGAAGGCTGAATTTGAGATGAGTGCCATGGGAGAGATGAAATTCTTTCTCGGGTTACAGGTGGATCAGACACCAAAAGAAATTTTCCTACATCAGACCAAGTATGTAGGAGACATTCTCAGTCGGTTTGACATGGAGAATGCTTCTGCAGCTGGGACTCCACTTGCTACAAACCATGATATAGCACCCGATGAAAATGGTGATCTGGTCGATGCAACCATGTACCGAGGAATGATTGGATCTCTCATGTACCTCACTGCCTCATGACCTGACATCAT
This sequence comes from Flaveria ramosissima, assembly GCA_025215565.1. Taxonomy (NCBI): domain Eukaryota; kingdom Viridiplantae; phylum Streptophyta; class Magnoliopsida; order Asterales; family Asteraceae; genus Flaveria; species Flaveria ramosissima. The sequence continues at coordinate 49,368,982 of CM046034.1, read as the reverse complement.
GTATGCTACATGTCTATGTTCAAGATATCAGGCTAAGCCAAAGGTTAACCATCTGATAGGGGTCAAAAGGATATTTCGGTATTTTGAAGGGTACTCTAACACTTGGGTTGTGGTATCCTCATGATGATGACTTTGAGCTCACGGCGTATAGTGACTCGGATTACGGTGGCTGCAAGATGAATTACAAGTCTACATCAGCAGGGTGTCAATTCTTTGGGAGGAGATTAGTGACATGGTAGTGTAAGAAGCAGACCTCGGTTGCATTGTCAACCTGTGAAGCCGAATACGTTGTTGCTGCAAGTTGTTGTTCACAAATCATTTGGATTCAACAGCAAATGCGGGACTACGGTTTAAATTTCTCTTCTACTCCTATTTTTGTTGATAACTCTACTGCAATTGTAGTAACTAAAAATCCGGTACAACATCCTAAGTTCAAACACATCGGCATAAAATATCATTTTATACGTGACTGTTTTGAAAAGAATTTAATCGATGTGGTAAAAATAAACACTGATTTTCAACGCGCTGACCTCTATACAAGGCTTTTGACAAACCACGTTTTCTATATTTGTTAGAGGTCAACGGTGTTAAAAGGAAAAGTGATGTCATTCCAGATGATGACCATGTGTAGTCTGATGCATTTAGTCTAATTTTTTTATTTTTTCTTTTTATTTCCTTTATTTATTTATCTTCTGTTTAAATTAAATACATGTTATTTAGCTGTCTATTAAAATCCTAAAAAACGTAAATCGGTTACGGTTTTAGAATTTTAGGGGGAGAATAGGTCAGCCAGTAACATTAAAAAAATAAAAAAAGGAGGGAGAAGGAGAGACTAGCTGACAGAAAGTAGATCGTATCTGTGATACCGATTCAAATACTTTGGAAAATGATAGTACACAGGAACAAATCAAGTGGGAATTTAAAAGTTTAAATTAGATAAGATTCCAAATTCAAAGTAGAAGTCTGTGTAGTATAAGCAATATAAAAGGAAAAATGATAGCAAAACTGGTAACTACTAAGGTAACACAAAGAAAGTAGACCTAGAGGTTGCTAGACCACAGATGATATGTCGGTAGATTCAACACAATAGATGATTAGACCTGGTTGGTGATCTCAAGATGAAACTAAGTTGTTCAACTAACTGTGGGTTCCCATCTTATCACTGGTTAACACAATCAACAATATTCCAATAAGGGGTGACGAGCAAATAAACGCCACAAATGTGAGCGGACGACCAAAAATAGAGCAAAGCACGAAAAAAAATGAAAAGCAAACGCTATCAAGCTACTAACTTATGTTGTTGGAGCGTTATGTGCAAAAGAAAAAATAAAGATGCTCTAACAAGAAGATAGGTTGTGTGCCTCTCTACTATGCGATGGCACTGACCTGAGGATAAGCATAACCTAGATATTCTAGAATTCATTGTTGTTTGCCGCCTCTCTGCTGTGCGATGGCACTGACCTGAGGATTGGCTTCTCTTTGAAAGCTCTAAGAATAGTCTCTTCTTGTCAAAATACCCGTAGACCGCTCAAAAGCTCCTGAGGAATGTTGATTACCACATAAGCATGGGATCCACAAATGTTGGTTGAAATAATTAAACCTTAAACTATCACCAGTCAGTGTCAAAAATCTGTGTATGGATTTAAGAGGACCAGCATACTGACAATCATTATGGCTACAATTCTTGAAAGTCCAAATCAATGTGGGGATCTAATAGTACCAGTATGATTTCCTAAATTTGCTAACGACTCTAGATGAAAAACAAGAAGTGTGCATCAAAAAGTTTTTGATAAGATGTCCCAACTGACTTGACTTGCCTGTATGATTCCAAATTGAATTGGTCCAGTTATGGTCAAAATAAATTGAAGCTGCCTATTCCAGAACCGAATCCAGTAGATTTCTATCTTAGGATTTACACCTCACAAAAAGTCAAAAACAAGTTTAGTTTTGTACTTCAGCTTAAGTCTTTTATTTTATTTAAATTTAGTCAATTCAGTTTGTTTATATCGGACTACATCATGGAATTCAGTAAGGGAGTAAATCACCTAAAAGGGTCATGTCTAAGGTGACCACATGTGTTTTCAAAAGGTAAAACGGTCACGTCTGAGGTGACAAAGTGTTTAAAAGGATCACGTCTGAAGTGATCAAAAGTTTTTCAAGTTAAAATGATCATATCTGAGATGATCAAATGTTCATAATGTTAATTCAACAGTTTAAAAGGGTTTAAATGTCAAATGGTCATAAAGTCAGAAAATTTCATGAGTATGACCCATTCGCACGACTGGACCATGAGTATGGACCAACCGTACGAATGGACCATACTCATGCCTTTTATAGCCGAATGGATATGAGTATGGACCATTCAACCGAATGGCTTATACGAATGAGCCATTCGGCCGATTGAGAGTGTGCGAATGAACAAGTCGCGCGAATGAACAAGTCGCACGACTGAACTCTAGTCGGACGACTGAAGGTGAGCGACTGATCCAATCGCACGACTGAGGTCCATTCGCCCGAATGAAATAAGCGAATGAGTCCAGTCGTACGATTGAATTCAGATTTAGTATAAATAGAGGGGGAGTCGGTCGCAGAGACTCATCACTCCCAAATTAGCCCTAAGTCGCACGACACATCGTTACTCTGCCAAATTTTCGGTTGATCATTATAAATCATTGATTGTTGTGTACTGACTATCTGCACTGATTATACAGGTATATTGCGGTGCAAATCCATCACTATTTCACTCAATTTGAGTCCAAATCTGGACAGTCGGACCTATCCAAGAACCGAAACCTGTTTGGACAAATAACCTAACAAAACTAAGTAAAATATTGAAATCAAAGTTGTTAGGTGCTAAATAGAGTGATTGCGAGTCTAATGAACTAGAACACGATGTCTAATCTTAAAAATTGGTCAAAAATTGAATTTGAATTGAACAGCCAGACTGTCATGCGAATGGACAGGTTGATGAACTTCAGTCGCACGACTGAGGTGTGCGAACGGCTAAACGCACAACTGAACCATGCGTATGAGTTCAGTCGCACGACTGGTGTAAACGCATGAGTTTGCATACGTATGAGCCTAGTCGCACGCTCAGTCGTACGTATGAGGTCATTCGCACGACTGGATCTCAGTCGCACTGCTCATTCGCACGACTTGATCTCAGTCGCACAGTCTCATTCGCATGACAGAAAAGAATGTTTTCAAGTCCAAGTGATTCAAGATATTATTAATAAACAGATACTAATGTTTATATTCATTGTGTAACAGATGGCGAGTCGGTGGACTATGAGCACTAAGCACAACATTTGTGCTCATCTGGATCTGACATCCAGAAATGCTTCAGACTTTTCTGGCATTATCTCATTTCTGAGGAGATCGAGGATCTCTCATGTATATCTACTTCGTGTACACCGTATCGCTCCATTCAGCAGGCCTTCTGGGAAGGCGCAGTTGTTGATAGATCTTCAGAGCCTCATCGCATCAGGAGTACTATTTTTGGAGAGGCCATTGAGATCACTGAGGATGATCTCAGGACGGTGTTGTAGTTTGGGGACGATGCTGACTGTCCCACTAGACTACACCCCCTTACTGTCTGAGGATGTTTCTTGCGAGCTAAGTACTCTGGGGACATCAACGCAGGGGTGCTCAACAAGAGCAACATGTGCCCCCAGTTCAAGTACCTCGCACATGTGCTGCTGAAGTGCATAGCGTCTCGGAAGGGAGGATTTGATGAGCTGTCAGATCAGATCCAGAACGCATATGCAGCGTTGGTGCTGAACCACCCGTTCAACTTCTCCAGGATGATCTTCACCTAGTTGGTGGAGAACATTGAGGGGAAAGGGAAGGAGGGCTTCTGCATGTACCCTCGATTCATGCAGATGATTATTGACCAGAAGCTCCCTTCCTTGCCAAATGAGAAGGAGGACGCGGTGGTACTCGAGGTGATGGACGATACCACCTTGGGTAGGATGAAGGTCTACAGGGGAAAGCAGGTGAAACCCCCTGTGAGACGACTATTTGGACATTTGAGTAGAGTTGACCACGTGGCGCCAACGAAGAGGAAGTGGCATCACGATGATAGTGACTCGGACTCTGAGCCGATTGTGCTCCTTTATGATGACTCGGACGACGATGACAGTGATGATGGTGGTGATACTAGTCCCACCAGTCTAGGGCCACTCCTTCAGATGTTATATCACCATCATCCACCCACGGAGGAGCAGAGATAGCGGGATTTCATCAGGATTTTCAAGCTAATGAAGATGACGAGTCGGACGAGGAGTCGGTGACTCGGACGGTGGGCAGCAAGGTGGTTGCCACTGAGAGAGGGATTAGGGCGGTAGGTGGACGCCACGGTGAGTCTAGGGAGGCTGTTACTGATCCATCTTACACCCTAGACCAGCCCAGCAGCCAAAGGGGAGCATCCTCCTCGAAGGGAACGAGGAAAAAGAGGATGGCTCAGCCTTATGGAATGAAGAGTAAGAAAAGAAGATTTACCTTGATCACCACCACAGCCACCACCACAGCTACCACCACCACTACCACACCCTCTACCACTATTACCACACCACCCACCACTACATACATCCCATCTACCACCATATCTACCACACCCACTCCACCACCACTATCATCTATACCAACCCCAATCTTCACCACTGCCACCACCACCACTACTAGCCACCAAGCCGGCCCATCATCACATCCCTCCAATACATCTGGATCACCTCTACCTCCCAGTGGGGTAGAGGAACAGATCTCAGCACTAAACTGTATGGTGCTGAAGCTGTTGGCAGCCGATGACGAGAAAACAGCTCAGATTCGTCAGTTGGTAGATCTTACAGCTGCACAATCTCAGCAGATTTCTCAGCAGGCTCAGCTAATTGAGCAGCAGGCACAGCAGATGGCTGCTTAGAGCCAAGAGATTACACAACTCCAGGAGCATAAAGTTCTATCAACAAAGAAGATAGAGGAGTTGGAGGATGCCAAAAAGACTATCATGCTCAAGCTCAAAGGAACTAAGGATGAGCCTCTGAAGATATAAGAAAGGGATGGTGATGACGATGGTGATGACGATGATGATGATGATGAGGATGAGGATGAGGATGAAGATGATGATAGTGATGATGATGAGGCAAATGATGAAGAAAAGACAGGGGAAAGGCGGAATGATGATGATGATGATGATGAAGGAGATGCAGCTGCATCTGCCTCAGCTCAGGGTCAAGAGAGACGTTCAAAGAGAAATCAAGACCAACGAGCCTCGTCGTCTGCCTCACCTACTGATGAGCCTGCGATTCAGGACAAAAGTAATGATTAGACATTTATGTATTTGATAGCTTTTTGTACTTGAATCATGTATTAAACTTCTGTACTTAATGTTTATATATATATTTAATGGGTTTCTGTTCTGATTATTAACTAATGATTGATGTGTTACATGTCTAAATCAAGTAGATCCAAACTTTCAGAGGGACGAATACGATGTTGCTCCCCTTCAGCAGGTCAAGACGCAACTAACCATGATTCTTGATCTGTAAGGGATTGTCAGGAGATCAGTGAGTTACATCCCTGAAGAGGGGGAAATAATTCCTGATCTTACAAATGAGCAACTGGCCAAAATGTTCAAGCTGAATCCTGATGAGATTATCAAGGACGCTCCAACCTTTGAATCCACCAGTGACGACGAGCTGAACGACATTGATGAGATAGAGATCGAGGATGTCACTGCAGAGCACTATCCAGAGTATGCTGACCAGGAGGGAAATGTGGTTCCCAACCTGGGTGATTCGCTGGTCAGTGATACGTTTGAGATACTGGATAAAATGGAGCAAGTGTCAGAGAAAATTAAGGAACAAGCCCAAGCCTCAAACGCCGAGGTTAAAATCCGAAAGGCAGAATGGGCTGCATGTTTTGAGGAGATCCGAGCCCAACGCGCTGCTCCTAAACTGATGTCTACACCAAGCTCTACAAAGTGAAGAAACATCACAAGGTGTCAGACAAGATTATCGCGTGGGCCCATTTTGAGGATCTTAACGTGTACGTGATAAAGAGAGAGAAGGGTATTGAGTACTTTAGATTCCCACATGATCTAAAGACTCTACCTGGTTTTGAGCTCAACCAGCTGGCCAGACTGAAGCTGCTATATGCTGACCCGAGAAAGATGTCAGGCTGGTTTGAGGCTGCATTAAAGAAAGAGTACCACACCAGATGGGTCAACTTCAAACCTCAACAACCTACGAGGTATATCCGAAGGTCTGAGGTTGATGCCATAACTGGAAAGCCTAGAATAGTGCTGAAGTGGAGTCCTCCACACACCATGTCCAAGATCCCACTACGGGAAATGCCACACGACTTCACTCCACACTTCAAATTGTGGTACTATGATTGGAGGGCAGGAAAGGCAGTCATAGTCTTAAACAAAGAAGGAAAATGGATACTATCAGGGTATTTGACCCGATGTGGCTCACAAACTTGTCTGCAAATGATGTCTACACATTATACAAATGGCCACTATTCTATGACTCTCAAGATATTGTACAAGCTCTACAGTTTCAGAACGTTATAAGACTCTGCTTTGCATTTGAGATACACGCAGGAGTCACAAAAGAAGAGAAGTACAAAAAGTATGAAGAGGTAATGAAGAAGGTAAGACATTAGATAGATCTAGGTCCAAGGGGGAGTTTGTTGATACATATGTACCTAGATGTGGATCTTAATGTAATATGTCATGAATGTCTTACACTTTTGTAGTGCTTGGGTGATTAATGAAATGAGAATGTTTGGTTGTGATTTATAATGTTTAATATTTCATTAATGAGTTGTGGAATGTATATTGACTTGATTATATAGGTTTGTGATTGTTTGAATTGATACACATAATGTTATAATAATGAATACATTCAAACTTGGTTAAGTGAAGTTCTCATGCGTCCGACTGGACCATGCGCCCCAACAGTGGTCATGCGTCCGAATGGCCATGCGACTGAGTGTCTATGCGCCTAAACAGTCCATACGCCTGAACAACTTCATGCGACTGACTCAGTCGCACGACTGAACACTCAGTCGTGCAAATGGATCAACCGCATGGCTCAATCGCACGAATGAACCATGCTAATGGTTCGTTGCCCGAATGAGCAACCCTAACCTATAAATACCACATAATTCGTGGAAAAACGTAACAATTGATATCACTTCGACTCCAGACGTACCCTAGCCGTCCAGAAACCTCCAAGAACCTGTTCCAAGTTCAGAGATCGCACTAGATCGATTCCATATCGTTCTTAACGTATAGATTCAATTCATAATTGATTCGTCGTGCGTTCTCACTGATTGGATCGCCAATCAAATAGGATTCTGCACTATTTGAGTTGGTATACACGTTAATCAGTTAGTATTTCGTGCAATACACAATCCTTACATAATTGTTATTATAAATATAGGGTTAAGGTTAAACCCTAAAAACACAATTATTATTCCCTAAAGAAAGAAACATGTTGATATCTCTCTCATTCTTCTCCCTATGTTGCGCCGATATTTGGAAACACTGGAACCGCCATTCGCGGCCACTACCAATCGCTGCCGCTGCTATCGATCGCCATCGCCACTTCCGATCGCCGCCGCTACGCCACCATCGTCGCAAAACCAAGCCGTGTGACGTTTTGGATTTGGACATCGTGAGCTAACCTACTTGCGAGTATTTCGTTGTAACCCGTGTGTTACAATTCTGTTCTTCAAGGTATAATCCTAAAACACCCTATGGTTGTGTTTTACTTGTTTATACACATTTAACTTGTGATCCTAATTAGGAATAAGTTTATTTATTTAGAAATAATACACTAGAGTTTCAATTAGATTAAAACTCTAAACCTAGAAAATATGATTTTATTATTTAATGTGGAAATTGCTTCCGCTCAATAAAGGTACTTTATTTAAATTATAATAGTTAACCGGGTTAGCTCACAACGGTTTAAACGTTAAAACTGATTTATGTTTCCTAACATTGGTATCAGAGTCATTGTTCTGCGCGTATTAATGGTAATTATTTATTTGATCTATGTTTTATTTGTGAAAACTTTAGTTTGACAAAAGATCAAAGCCTTTATTTGTTTGTGGATTGTGATTTTGAATCGAGTCCTAGAGTTTGACACTAGTCATGGTAGTAATTTTATGGGATCCTTTTATTTTATGTTTTAGATTATATTTGGTTTTGATTTGATTTGTATTTTATTATGGATAATGGATCAGGTGTAAAAGGTAGGTTTAAATTAAGTTCAAATTTGTAATTGTAAATCTACGGCTACAAGATCAAGATCAAGATGGTAAACAGGTTCCATGAAGATAGAGATCGCGGGTAAGTGGGAGTTTATCAAATTAGGATTTTGTAAACTCTTAGACTAGTTCGGTTTTCATTTATTGGCTCAAACGAAACTGGACAACCAACTTAGGGGCTCAGTTTGCTTTTATTTGTGTTTGTGGTTGTGTTTTATTTATTGTAAATAATTTAGATAATCTAAAACGAATAAGATTTTCACAATCATTAAAACAATAGTTTTATCAAAAATAGTTTTTGGATAAACCGTAAAAGGTACATTTAATAAAATATTTTTATTAAAAAGGATTAAACAGATTTATTCTCAATATACGACCAACCTATTTTATATAAGGTATTTAAAACTGAATCGTGTCGAGTGTTGAAAGGCGTTTCAATTTACATGAATAATATATAAAATTCGATTTTATAAAATTATATAACTTGCCTCGTGCTACGAGTTATTCAAAATATCTTGACCCTAAAACGGTAAATATTAAAATAAATCCCAATATTAGAAGATGTTTTCTATGCCGCCCCTAACAAGTTGACACTTCGATTCGATCTATCTGAACCCCCTAATGTTAGAGAAACACCCTGCATCTAGGCCATTGGTTTCAAAAGAAGGTAACAATCACGTTTCCTATGTTACATGGACCGGTGTTATAGTCAACAATTGAAGAATAAACATCACTTGAATTTTGAGTGGGCATAGTTGGGGTTAAACGTACAATGTCCAAACAACTCTCGTCCTGCGACCCCAAATGGAGAACTGTGTAGTTGACACAATTGGCTATTATTGCCTAACCACCTAATCATACCAGTGGAAAGTGCTAAAGCCTACCATAGCGGCTTGATGAACCGTGATCTCTTCCTAATTATATAAAATATGCAGTTGGGTCATAATTTGAATTAGGATATCTAAAGCATGTTATACTAAATTTTATATTATGAATTTTGTAGATGTAAAACAAAAACATTTCCAATGCCTTCCAATTCTCTCTTGTGAATCCAAGGATCATCAACAGGAATTATCAGTGTCAATCGATGTCAAGTCAACGTTTGCGGAATTAACGTTGATTTGGTTTAATTGTGTTTAACAAACAACTTTAAATATCAATGAAAGATCAAGAACATACGTAACAAAACACAATTAATGATTAATCAGTATTTTATTATAATGTGTTGATGATTACAAAAGAATTGAATGTACGATATCAAAGAATGCTATGATGTTGTGTATGCTAAAGTTGATTGAAAGACTTTGGTGATTGTTGTATTGCTATTGCTGTTCTCAATCAATCAATTGTCTAACTCAATCGTGTTTGAATCGAAACCTAGGATCCATATTTATAGACAGAGGTGTTTCAGTTATAGGAAACACCGGATCTCTTGGGATTTGAATTGTTTTTGTTAAGGAATCAACGGATTTCTTGGGATTCGCATAACCGCCTTGTTGACTTGTTGACTTGTTGACTTGTACCACTTGTATAATACAAGTGTTTGGACTCTGCAGGAATATTGTCTTCAGTAATAATTTGTTCTTCCGTAGGTAATGTTCTTCCGAAGTTAACTTGTTCTTCCGAAGGTGTCTTGTTCTTCTGAAGGTAACTTGTTCTTCCGAAGTTATCTTGTTCTTCCAAAGGTAACTGTTGTTCTTCTGAAGGTATCTTGTTGTTCATCCGCAGAAGATCTTTGGATGCATAATTACTTGTAAGAAATGTATCTACGGAAGAACAAAATGTTCATCCGTAGATGTTTCTTACACTTGGTCAATTTCACAAATTGACCAATTATAATGTTTGTTCTTGCAACCATACATAAACCAACACATATATAAATGGATTACCCTATATATTTAATGCATACACAATAATGAAATACAAAAGTTCATTACAGATATTAATTCAAGTACTAAGCCTATACATAATGACTAGATCTACTGATTCTAGACCTAACAATACTCCCCCTTAGGCTTAGATACTTGCAATCAGTTCTTCAAAACTGAAAGATCCTTGATTCTGGCAATCATTTTGTTGTAGAAGTAAGAAACAGCAGTCTTCTGATCATCATACTTGTAGTTGATCTTCATCTTGCTGATCTTCTTCAGAGTCTCATAACTGATTCCCAGAACATCTTCCTCCGTAGTGAGTGTGTCTAACACCTTGTTGTTATTCACCACTTCTAGCTCATCTTGTTCTGAGATTCTGAGTTCTGTTACTTCATCAAAAGTTGTTCCCTTCAGCAGTCCAGCATTAAATCTTCTTCTTTTGTATGCTTTGGCATGTAGTTTGTCAATTACTTGAATCACATGGACATGCAGGAACAGATCATTTTGTGCTTTTTCATCAGTCAGCTTGGGAAAGAATTTGTCATTAAGATATGAGGTGTAGCTGGGATGGAGTAGTTTGATTTCCACAGGATCAAAGATCCTGATCTTGTCAGCTTTCTTGTTCTCAGCATTTCTCAGCAGGACCAACTCTTTAGTCTTCTCAACATATCCCCATTCAGTGATTGGGTATGTGAATTGAGTCCCTTCAATGCATTTGAGTGCTGCTTTGTTTCTGTTGTTGTAGCCAACCCTCTTCAAGAATTCATCATCTACATGTTCTGAGGCATTAGACTTGTATCTTTTGAGCCATTTGATTCTCTTTTGATGTTCTATATCTTCTCTTTTAGCTTCTATCAGCACATCATCTTTAAATTTTGTCTTCAACTTTCCCACTAGGGTTGAGAAATCTCTTCCTTTAGGGTGAATTGGATAATTGTTGATGATTAAGCTTTGAAGATCTTTGATGTCATTCTCTGGCAGACTCACCACTGAGAGTACATCATGGAAGTATTCAACTCTTCCAGATGTTCTTTTAATAATGGCACAATCCCAGTCTGGATCATATTTCCAGGCCATGATCCTGTTTTCTTCCACAGAGCTGGGAGTTGTGAGGTGGTTTATCAACTGAATTAGAGTGGACTTTTGCTCAGTTATCTCTCTAACTGCAGTCCCAAGTGGTCATACTTTGCCAGGTATAACTTCTCTTGCTCTCTAATCAATTTCTCCTTTCCTTTGTGCTGAACTTTAGGTTTAACTGTTATAGGTTCAGCAGGAAGTTTGCTTTGTTGCTCATAAGATGGGTGTGGAGCTTCAGTTCTGAATTTTACACCAGTATCCAGCTCAACTTTCATCACATGCTCCATCATCCTTCTGAGTTCCCCTACTAATCTTCCTTTAAGCTAATGAGGTTTGTAATTATGTCCTTGTAACCAGCAAGTCATGTTGTATTTGCTCAGCTTGGCTGTGTCACAATGTCCTAACTCCTTCTTTGTTTTCTGAATGGATTGAAAGGTGCTGAAGGCTTCATAATCACAATTTGGAATCATAAAGCATGCAAGCTCAAATTCCTTTAACAGATTCTTCATCTCAGTCATGTTTAGTCTCTCAACCATGTCATAAGGGAAACCATGGTTTATAAGTGTCATGAACATGGTTGATTCAGGCCTCTCTTCAAATATGTCACTTGTAGTCAGAAGATCATCAGCCTTTGAGACTTTTTGTTCTGGTGGAGAGTCTCCTTTGATTAATTCTTCCCATTCTTCATCACTTTCATCTTCTTTCTGAGAAATAGGCTTCATAGTAGATAAATCTACTGAAGGGTGTGTTCAGGAGAAGACAGCTTTTGTTTCTTGGAGACACTTTCATCAATAGTTGGCTTCTTCTCAGCAGTACCAAGATACTTTCTTTTCCTTGAGTACAGGATCATTTCTTTTGATGCCTCAGGACATTGTTTTGTTTGTGCAGTTGAAGCCTTAGCATGAGATTCCAATGAACTGATCTTCAATTTAAGTTGCTCAATCTCTTCTTCTTTTCTCTTTATAATATTTGACTGAGCAGTCATAGTGCTAGATGCTTGTTTAAATTTCATCATGATCTTTTCCTTTTCTTTCTTCTTAGATTCTGCTGACTCTTTAAGCTCAGCTTCCTTGTCTAGCAAAGCATCAATGACTTCTTTATCACTTTGAGCATCTTCTCTCAGTCTTTTTATTCTAGCTTGCTGTCTTATCAATTCTTCATCCTTTTCTTTTATCATTCCCTTCAGCTCTTGTATTCTTTCCTTTCTTTTGTTTGATTTGAGTACCAGCTTGTTGTACTCAGCAACCAGATAGCTCTTGCTCACAGGAATGTCATCATCACTTAGATCATCTTCATTATAAGCAATAACATCAACATGATCTGCTGCTGCATCTACTTCCTGATGCTGAGACTCAATCTCATCTTCTTTAACTTCCTCATGATCAACACTTGCTGAGCTTGACCTTGGTTCAGTGGCTTGATCTACATGCTCTTGAGGAGTTTGTTGTTGTTGATGATCAGTCACTGGAGATACTTGTTCAGTTTCATTTGAATGCACAGGGGATTCAGTCTTGGATAATGACAGTTTAACTGTACTTGCTTCTGAGACTAATTCTATCTCCCCAGTGTAGATGCTCTCAGTAGCAGAATTTGTAGGTTGTTGGTAAAGTTGCATTTGAAGCTGATTTGGTGATTGGGGTTGAATAGGAGATATTGGTTCAGTATTTTGGCTGGCTGGTGATTGTGGTTGGGGTGTTTGTTGTTGTTGTGGTGATAGATGGAGGATTGGAGAGATAGGTTCTGTATTTTGGCTGTGAGGAGATTGTGGTTGAGGTGTTTGTTGTTGTTGAGGTGATTGTTGTTGTTGAGGTGATGTTTCTGGTGAGGGAGTGTCTTGAGCAGAGCTGGTAGCAGAGTTCTCTTCATCAATTTCCCAAACAAGCTCTTGAGGTATGTCTGCATTAGCATCAATCACATGAGCAAACATGTCTATGTCACCTCCTTCATATTTCCTTGACATTTTGTTCAGCACAGATCTGCCAAGGTGTGCTTGGATAAACACACCACCCTCCACAGATGTTCCAGGCAGGTCTACATTAATGATGAGCTGAATGAATCTTGGAAACATGTACATCTTATCAGCCTTCTGTACTCGAATGTGATCACACAAACAATTGAAGATGTACTTTGAGTAATTGTATGTTCTTCCCTCAAAGATGCCAATGATGCCAGATGATATATGTCTTGAAAATCTGTCAAGCCCACATTTTATGTTTGACATACACTTCAGATAAGTGTGACACAAAAATCTGTATGGCTTACAGAGTCTTCCCTTCTTAATTTCTCCCTTTTCAAAGTCTCCATCATACCCCATTAAGAGAAACACTTTTTCTATGTATTCATTTTCAAATACATCGGGGTGTCCAGCTTCAACATCTCCTAGTTCAAGAACCCTTCTTATTGTTTGTTCATCAATTCTCAGCCTCCGATTCTTAACTTCTGCAATAATGCCTTCACCATCTTCTTCTATGTATGCAGAATTCCAGAAATCACTGATATGAGTGCGATAAATCGTCGGCTCTGCTGATAGGGCATAGAATATCCTCGATCTTCTCAGATATCTCATAATTTCTTGGCATCCTTCTGACACAGGATCGTCAGGGTTTAAGAAAGCACACACATTATGTTCTTTTGCGAATCGTTGATCCATCTGTTCATAAGAAAAGACTTCGTTAAAATCACATTATTGATATGAGAATACGAACAGTTGTGAGATAAAACAAGAATCAAACGGTTCATTTTTGATGATTACGACATGTTTTACCTTAATAAACGCAGATTAAGAACACAACTATATGTTTGCTTAAGGTTTTGATTTGTTAAATTTTGAATGTTGAGGAAGTGGGAAAAGTTTTGTTGAGTGAGATTTTCTAGGTCTGAAAAAGTGAACTGAAAAAGTGAATAATGAATTTGACAAGTCAAACCTCATTATTTATACCCTCAGACACATTAATTTTCTCTGTTTTATTAAGTGGGTCCCTCAATGTATTCTTCCATAGAAGTAATTTCTCATTAATTAAGTGGGATCCACAATTTACTCTTCCGTAGAACATCTACGGATCAACAACTTCTGCTGATGTGAAATTGTAATCATTAAATTATTGATCTTTATTCATCCGTAGTTTACCAGTCTACGGATAAACATTAAGATTGATTTCCACACAGTATCTTCTGCTGATGCAATGAAAATATTGTTGTATGTATGGCCCAACTCCATTGGTTAGACCATTTATTGCTTTAGGACCTCGTTGGCTTTGTATACATGACAATTTAGTACAAGAAAATTTAAAATAGAGATTTTTACTAAAAAAAATTTCATGTAACCAACAGCTAAGATGATGCTCAGATTTCAATTTCTTCAAATTGATAATGATATAGACATTGCTGCTGCTGATTGAGATGCTTTTTCATGAATTCTACTCCCCCTAAATTTCTGATTAATGATGAACTTAAGCATTTATCATAAATTTCTTTAAGAGGAATAACATGAATTTTAACTATATGATAATGATCAGATACACATAGGATGGGATCATACTATAATGCTAAGCCTCTTCCTGATGAGTTATGTTGTTTTTGTGATACAAGAACAAGTTCTGATTGCAAGTATATTGTCCATATAAATCCATACAAGAGCTCATGTATCAACTAGGCATGCTGTTTATCATGTTTTCATATTGTTTTTGAAATAACTGTTATGGGCTTCACATTCAATTCACAAAGGTTTTGTCCTCCCTTTGCAAGTCAAATCATCACTTTTTCACACTTAAGACTATGTACTTTAAGTTATAATAGCTATCTTGAGATGTATTTGGCATCTCATTGATGCAATGTTGATAAAGCTCAAGATAATATACAGTTGATCACATCGGATTCTTTTGAGAGCTTTAGATATGATCATCATCAGGTCACCAGGTCTTTACTCACGTAAAACAGAGGTGCCTTTAACCCAGGTCTTTGTTCACACAAAACAGAGGGATGAGGAGGATCATGATCTTTTCACCTTTTGTAACTGATATTCAGTATGGTGATCATACACCCAGATCTTTGTTCACACAAAACAGAGGGAGTATGATTTGCAAAGATAGATAGTATAAAGTGTTTTACATAGTGTGTTTAGATGAATGATTTGATCACATTAGGATAAGACTCACTTTGTTTTCTCAAAATGAAGTTTTCCACAGACAATTATTTTAGTATTATGTTTTGCATGCACTCAGATTTGTTTCCACTCAAGATGAACCTACTCACATATCAAGAAACTTGCTGAGATATATTGTTATTTGTTTATTCAGGAATAGGCAAAGCTATAGTGTACTATCATTTCCCAATCAAATATCATATTGATGCATTATTACACACAGCATGTTGTTTGTTTGAACTTGATTAATCTAAGTTAATCATGCCTAGAGACTCAATCAGAAAATTAAATCTGACTGAATCAAAGGCTTTAGTGAATAAATCAGCAAGCTGATTTGATGTATCCACTTTGACTAACTTAATCAATCCTTTTTCTGAGCAATCTCTCAGAAAATGATATCTAATTTCAATATGTTTTGTTTTACTATGTTGCACAGGATTAGCAGTGATAAACATAGCAGCAGAATTGTCTATATATATTGAAGTTTGAAGAAAGTTGTAACCATAATCAAGCAATTGGTTTTGTAACCAAAGTACTTGAGAGCACCCAGATGAAGCAGCAATGTACTCAGCCTCAGCTGTGGATACAGAAACATTTGTTTGTTTCTTGCACTGCCATGACACTAGCCTTGGTCCAATGAATTGACATCCACCGGTTGTTGATTTTATGTTGCTGTTACATCCACCATAGTCACTGTCTGAGTATGAGTAAAGTGTAAAGTCTCCATCCTTAGGATACCATAGACCAAGTCCTGGTTTTCCCTTGAGGTATCTGAAAATTCTTTTTACAGCATTGAGATGTGACTCCTTTGGATCAGATTGGTACCTAGCACATACACACACAGCAAACATAATATCAGGTCTACCGGCAGTTAAGTACATAAGTGAACCTATCATAGATCTAAATAATTTTTGATCAATAGATTTTCCAGAGGGATCAGGAGCAATCTTATCAATTGCTGATGCTGGTGTTTTGCATGAGGATACTTCAGCAAGATTGTATTTCTTCAGTATTTGATGTATGTATTTTTCTTGATTGATGAATATTCCATCTGCTTTTTGATGAACCTGAAGCCCACGAAAGAATGTTAATTCACCCATTGAGCTCATCTGAAATTCAGATTTCATCAGCTCTTCAAAATTCACACACAATCTCTTATTAGTTGATCCAAATATAATGTCATCAACATATACTTGAACTACTAAGAGATCTTGATGTTCTTGTTTGAGAAAGAGTGTCTGATCAATAGTTCCTCTTTTGTAGCCATGCTTGAGTAAGAAAGATGATAGTGTTTCATACCATTTTCTTGGTGCTTGATGAAGACCATACAAGGCTTTATCTAGTTTGTATACCCTGTGAGGATAATGAGGATCTTCAAATCCTGGGGGTTGTGACACATAAACTTCCTCATCAATTTTCCCATATAAGAATGCACACTTGACATCCATCTGATACACAGTAAACTTCTTATATGATGCATATGCCAAGAACACTCTTATTGCCTCAATTCTTGCAACTGGTGCAAAAACTTCATCATAGTCTATTCCTTCTTCTTGAGTGTATCCTTGTGCTATCAACCTTGCTTTGTTTCGGACAATAATCCCTCTATCATCCAGTTTGTTTTTGTATAGCCATCTAGTTCCAATAGGATGTTGACCTTCAGGTAAATCAACAAGAGACCACACTTTTTGCTTTCTGAACTGTTGAAGCTTTTCTTGCATAGCTTCAATCCAGCTATTGTCTTTTAACGCAGCTGTAATGTTTGGAGGCACCACTTGAGAAAGAAAACAGTTGAAGAGACAAAGGTTTGCTGTACCACTTTGGCTCCTTGTAGTTCTCTTTTCAGGATTTCCAATGATATTGTCAAGTGGATGAGACTTATGAATTCTCATTGAGGGAGTTGACTCAACTGGAATAGATGATTCCAGGTTAGTCATTTCCATTGCCTCTGACTGATTCATCTCAATTTGAGAATTCAAGAAATAATCAAATTGAGTCTCTGTTGATTGAGCTACAGAAGTATCTGCAGTTGGATTTTGCTCTTCCGCAGGAACTTCTGCGGAAGCATGTTGCTCTTCCGTAGGAACTTCTGTGGAAGCATTTTGGTCTTCCGAAGGAATTTCTCCGGATGTATGCTGATCTTCCGAAGGAACTTCTCCGGATGCATGCTGGTCTTCCGAAGGAACTTCTCCGGATGTATGCTGGTCTTCCGAAGGAACTTCTCCGGATGCATTCTGGTCTTCCGAAGGAACTTCTCCGGATGCATTCTGGTCTTCCGAAGGAACTTCTCCGGATGCATGCTGTTCAATTCCACATGTAATATCTGCTTCTACTGAAGTATTGTTATCTGAAGATGGAATTATCCTTGGAGGATCAGCAGATAAAGTTACTTCAGTCATAATAGGTGGAACAAATGGATAGCATACTTCATCAGATCCTGCATTGGTCAAATGATCATAGTTAAAAGATTTAGACAAAGCATCAATGTCAAATAACCATGATGAACCTTTAACTGACTTAGTAAACACATTTTCATCAAAAGATACATTAGGGGTCTCTTCCATAATGTTATGTTGTGGAATATATACTCTATATGATTTTGATGTTGAAGAGTATCCAACAAAGAAACCATCATATGCTTTTTCTGAAAATTTTCCTAATGACTCTTTTATGTTCAAAACAGTTACTTGACATCCAAAGACTCTTAGATATCCTATGTAAGGTTTTCTTTTAAATAGGAGCTCATAAGGAGTTTTGTTATGTTCTTTGACAATTAATGTTCTGTTTTGAACATTACATGCAGTATTCACAGCCTCAGCCCAAAAGGTAATAGGTAGTTGTGAATCAGCTAGCATTGTTCTTGCTGCTTCAATGAGAGTTTTGTTTCTTCTTTCAGCAACTCCATTTTGTTGTGGAGTCCTTGGTGCACTGAATTTTCTTGCAATACCTTTGCTCCTGCAAAAAGAATCTAGTTCAAAGTTGACAAATTCAGTACCATTATCACTCCTAAAAATTTTGACCTTTGTATCAAGTTGATTCTCAATCTTGATGACAAAGTCCATTAATGTTTCTGATGTTTCACTCTTTTGTTTTAAGAAAAAGACCCATGTAAATCTAGTGAAATCATCAACTATCACCAAACAATATTGCCTTTTTCCAATGCTCATTACATTAGTTGGACCAAAAAGATCCATGTGAAGCAATTTGAGTGGTGTAGTGTTAGTATTGATTGTTTTGGATTTATGTGACACTCTGTGTTGTTTTCCTTTGTAACAAGAAGAACAATGAGTTGAGAAATGAAACTCTTTATTTGGCAATCCAATGACCAGGTCATGTTTCACCAATTTATTCATGTTCTTCATGTTAGAATGAACAAGCCTTCTATGCCATAATTGTGACAAATCTTCTGAAAGTTTAGATATAAGGCAAGTTTCATGTTTTGTGAGAGAATTGTTGTTCATATCCAAAACATAAGTGTTTCCTTTTCTTGCTGCTTTGAGGAAAATCCAATCTTCTGGGACAATAAATCCTGGCTTAAGAATGTAACAGATAGTGTCATCAAACAATGTAGTGTAGTTTTGATCACAGATTTGAGATACACTAAGTAAATTATACTGTAAGTTTTTACAGTAATTTACTTTATCAAATTTAAATACACCATTAGTTATCATTCCCTCACCAACAATTTTACCTCCCTTTTTATCCCCACCAAATGCCACATAAGAAGCATTTTTATGTTTGAAATCATGGAGAAGAGAACAGTTTCCTGTCATATGCCTGGAACAACCACTGTCAACATACCACATGTTGTCAGCTCTCCAATATTGTTCCTGCAATCAGAAAAGAAAATCAATTAGAAGTGACAACCCAAGTCTTAGTGATCTTGGGTTTGTCAACAGGATCTAAAACTGTTACTCTTTCATGAACATTTTTTGAAGTTTCAGTTTCAGATTTGATTGATTCATTCTGATTTGATTTGGATGAGGATGATTCTGCTGAATGGGATGTTGATGAAGTGGATTCATGATTCATATTTTCTGCTTTACTCAGAGTAACTTCATTTGTTTGAGTCTTTTGTTTTGATAATGAACCTTTAAATGTCTCACTATCTTTTGTTTTTGAAAGAGGTATATGAATGCCTTTTTCAAATTTATCAAAGAATAAATCATCATCCTTTGATTCCTTGTCTGACAAATCTACTCTTTTGTGAGGTGTTTTTGACTGCTGGAAAGATGGTCTTTTCCTCAGTATATGAACACTTGATGATGATTTGTCCTTTGGTTTTGCTTTTGATTTTTGTTCAAACTTCTTCAGTTTTGAGCTCTTTGCAGAATCAGTAGATTGAGAATCTGTTTCAGATTTGACTGATTCTTTCTTCTTTGAGCCTTTTGTCTTGTTCTTTTTGTTGAAATAACATTCCTGTGTGGAATGATTATTTTTATTGCAGATAGAACAATGTTTGTTGAAGTAGCAATCAGTGGTCATATGATTGTTCATATTGCAAATAGAGCAGTAGCTGCTGAAGTAACAGTCTTCAGTGTTGTGATTTTTCATGTCACACCATTTGCAATACTTTTCTTCTGATTCTTTCTCAGAATCATTCCTTTTGTTTGCTGATCTTTGTTGTAGCTCTTTCTTCTTCAGCTTTGGATGTGCTTCACCTTTTTCCACTTTGTGCACATTTTGATTGCTTGTTGCTGAATTTCTCTTCCGTAGATCAGCAGCTGAAGTTTTCTTGTTCAGTTGATGATCTGCTGATGCCTTTTTCTTTCCTTTGAATTTTCCTTTTTCCTCAGTGATGACAGATTCATCAGTCAATTTCTTGGAGGAGTCTTGCATACTTAATTCTTAAAGACCTTCATTCAATTGAGCTATCCTCTTGCAGATGGTCTTCAACATGTTTCTTTGTTTAGGAGGATATGGCAACTTTGTTTCTTCAAGCACTTTTGGGATATGAGTTTTCAGTTGAACATTCTTACCAGTGCTTGTTTGATCAACATCATATTCATCAGAATCATCCAAGTCATCACATTTATCATAATCAAATTCTGAATCATTTTGATCTAATGATTCTGATTCAGATGATTCAGTTTCACTCACCTCAGCTTTATCATTAATTTTAGTTTGAGTTGAATCTTTTTCAAACTTAGTGCCAGGCACAAAATGATTTGACAGAGTGTTTGTCATTGTTGTAGGTAAGGATGTGTAATTATCATTTATAGGTGGTGCAACCGCATTATATCCCAACCCAGACCTTTTCTTTGATTCAATATGAGAATTTAGTAATTTTTCATATTGCTGAGATGATAATTGAAACTTCTGAAGTTTCACTTCAGTTGGTGCATGATCAGCCATGGATTTTGTTAAGGAAGTGGTCAAATGCTCAACTTGGGCTTTTAGGCTATGGTTTTCAGAAACAAATTTTTCTAAATCCTTTTGCAAAGAATTTAGTTTTTATTTGATATAATTTATGTTCTCTAACATGAGATTCATTCAAAATCATTATTTCTTTTACTTATCGCAGACATTTCTGGAACACCTCTAACAGAGGGACAAATAGTCAATTTTGAAAGAACTTATTGTCAACCTCTTTCAGATATGAATCTATCTGATTCAGAAGGGAAGAACTTGTATCAGTATCTCAATTTCAATTCAAACATGGGTTTGATTCACACTCCATGTTCTGAGAAATATTTACCATCCGAAAAGAGGAAAAAACGGAGTCTTTGTCTAAAGAAATGCGTTGAGAAAGGGCAGATGTAACACTGCTTCAAATAGAAAGATATTGGTTTAATCTCAAAGCCTCGCCAGAAGACGTTCCACAAAAGCATTATTTCATCTTGTTCCTTGAGCAATTGAGGAAGCGAAGCGGGCTGCTTGTCTTGCCTCGAGCCCATAAGAGAAGTACTGCTCTGGACTAGGATGGTGCTGTTCTGCTTAAAACTAGGCTAGGAAATGGGCCTAACTCCACTCGGATGAGAGAGCTTCCTATAGGTTGAAAGGCCCTCAGCCAACTGTTGAGCATGGACTCTATATCGTCAACTTCCTCAACACAAGTTGATGAACACAATCTTTCTTTTACCTCTTTTGCCATTGGTGGAACTGTTTGGTCCATATGAGCCATCAATGCTTGATTCTCTTCCAAAACTTCCTTCTCATACAAACTCCAGTCACACGTTCCATCTTGAAGTATGATCAGCCCTGACTCCTTTGAGTTGCTAGGTCCAGCTGATTCTTTGGTGGCTGGTGGGGAAGCATTGATCAGTTGAGATTGTTTGTGCAGAGGTCTTTGAGAAGATTGTTGATTTGCTTGAATCTGATGTTGTTGATGATACTGGTGTTGTCTCATCTCTGGATATGACTGTTGATTGCATTCTCTTGAGAAATGTCCATAGAGATTGCATTTGTAGCATCTTACTTTTGATTTGTCAACACCAATCTTTGATGTTTTGCTTGCTGAAGCCAAGTTCTTATTTCTCCTGAGATATTGCTTAGCTCTATAAGCAATCATGGACATCTGCCATTGTAGATCCATCTCTTCCACTACATCAGGAGGCAGTTCTTCTAAGTCTTGTTGGCAAATATTGGCTGATGTTAGAGAGCTTCCCAGATATGCTTGAAAACTGGAGCTAAAAGCTGCAAAGGCTGCTCGTTGTTCTTCAGAGTCCAATATCACAGTTATTGGTTCTGACTGATTTGCTGAAAAGGAAGACTTAGCTGTTGCTGCAGTTGTGTCTTGTCTATCTGTAGTTCTTCCTTTATTCTTTTGCTGCTTGTCTTGAGATGATTTCTTTGAGGGTTTTGAAGCATAGAAGCTAACGTCCTCCTCATCATCACTCCTAGCACAAGAGTTATCACTTTCATTGTTTGAAATAAATGCACTTCCTACATTATTTGTTTCTTTGAAGTGATAGGGCGAGACATGAGTTCTCACACTCTTGTTTCTTGATTTTTCGTCCATTTCAAGAGCTTCCACTTTTGCAACCAGAGTATCTAAACCAGTTGCTTTCAGATCTATAGTGTTCTTGAACATGGACACAGTATGCTTCCAACTTTCTGGCAAAGTATGGAGCATTTTCTTGTTTAATTCCTCACTTGTATACTTCAACTCCAGAATATTCATCTCAGTGACTAACTGCATGAATCTATGGAGTTGCTGAGGAATTGACTCACCCTCAATATGATGAAAAGTTTCATATTGTGATCTGAGGGTGTCTCCCTTATACTTCTTATCTCATCACTCCTGTCACACCCCAACCTTAACGGCGGAAACGTCGAGGTGTGAGGGTTAAGATTGTTCACAGCCACATAACGCTATTATTAAATCCCAAGCATATTATTCATAAGCTTTCAAAATTACATTACAAGCATAAGTCTCAATAATGAAATAAGTTTCAACATGAAATAACAAACATAATCATTTTGTTTATTAACTAGGTCCAAGTCCTAGAATATGCCAGCAACATAAGTTCACTTCAAAACTTGGGGGTTTTCCTGAAACATGATAAAAATAAAAGGTCAACTATAAATAGTTGGTGAGTTTCCAAGGTTTTCATATATAATATGAAAAAGGTTACAAGTAGCAATTCATGTCATGGATTATAAGCTAGTAAGGTTATAGAACACATATCGTTACAACCAAACCTCGACTTGATTACAAATATAAAAGATTGGCTAAGTGTATTTGGTTCCCTAGTGCACAAGCGTACGGCCCCTAGGAGTCGGTAATACCTCGACTTTAGCACCAAATAGGCTTGTCAGGCCCAAAGATCTAAGACGTCGCCAGGCTAGCAATAGTTAATGATTGTAAACAAACTATGTATCTCATATAAACACTTACAATACACAAATAACCATGACAAATAATAAGTTGAATTGCATGTGATTTACAAGTCTCAAACGTGTATAAGTGTATCATGTATAAGCAATCATGTTTCACCCCAAAATAGTGTGAAAAATGTAAAAAAAAAGGGGACAAGGAAAACTCACATGGAAATAAGCATTTCAAGATGATATAAAAGATTACAAGATAAATCCCAAGTGTCCATTACAAGCACCTAAATATATAATTTACAAGATGAAGATTAAGGTTAATATATTGATTAACGTTTAAATAAGAATTAGGGTTTTGATGAGTAATTATGTTTATAATGATGATGATAATAATTTAAACGAGTTTCCAAATGGTTTCTTTTACAAGTTGTTTAAACGTATAGATTTCAAGATTAGGTTTAATAATAAGATTACAATTTTTAGACATGTACTAGGGTTCCCAATAGAACTTGGAAGTTTAAATAAGTAATTAAGTAAAATAATAAATCATTTAGGTTTAATAAAGATGATTTAAATCAATTAAACCAATAATATGTGGAAAGAAATAATTAATTTAAAAAAAATTAACTATTTAAAAGTTGATAAGGATATTACATATTAAAATCATATTATAAAGTTTTAAGCTTATTAAAATGATTTATTATAAAGGTTTTTAAAACCTTAAAATAAAGCAAATTATATTGTTTTATAATTTTCAAGAATTTAAACAAAAGTTAACGATTATATTCATTAAATGGTATAACATGCTCAAATGATTTGATGAATAATAAATTATTTAAATAGTCATTTTAACAACTACTTGAATAATTATTTATTATTTAGATTTATAATATTTTAATAATATTTGAACCATAATAAGTTTTATTACACAAAAGAATTTATAACTTTTTAAAATAAAACTCCATTTAAAATATCGTGATTTAAACGATAAAATCTAAGGGAAAGTTCGGATCACTACTATTTTGTTAATTATTTAAAATCTATGTTAATAATTCAAAAATAACCTTTAAAATGTTTTATTACAAAGGTTTTTAATTGTTTAGTATTTTAAAATATTACTAAAAATTATTTGACAACTTAAAATACATTTAAAGGTTATAAAATATTTTTTTATATTTATTAGAAATTTTCTAAAGTTGATTTAAGGCTTAAAAAAGCCATTTTAAAAAAATATGGGGGTGCCCGGGGTTCGAACCCGGGACCTCCAAGGTAGCATGAGAAGACTTAACCGGTGAACCAAGGCATACAGCCGCGGTATCACCCGGTTTTTAAATCTTAAAAACACACTCACAAATGAACCCCCAATTTACATAAGAACCCTAGATCAATTGGACCCAAAATTGAACATGAATCCGTTGCTTTTAATGTCGACTAACATAGGGCTTTTGATCCCTATGTAAAATCGATTATAATGATATGCTTAATTACCCATTTCGAAGAAAGATCACTGAAGAACAGATGGGAAACGGTCGCGGCTGTCGAAGCTTGTTCCAGTTGCAAATAACAATGACACTCGAATTCGTTTTACAGGAAGCTTCTAATGATGATGATGATCAATTGCCCTTTGTCAATTTTGAGTAATGGAACCGAGAAGTTGGAAAACGGCTAAGTTGCAGGTTCGGATATTGGTTATGATCGAAGATGTTGTTTTTTGTGTTTTACAGAACAAATTGAGGGTTGCAATCGATTAGAATTAGGTATACGATGGTTCATGTTCGATTAATTAGACTATTATTGAGAGTTAATGCCCGAACGGCTATGGACTTGAAGATGCTTCGGTTTTGCTTTCGTTTAGTCTAGTAACCGATGATTAAAGGTGATTATTGTGTGTGTTTAAGTTCGAGACACGTTCACGAGACGGTTAGGAATGAATTGGCATCAAAAATCGACGGTTTCGAATGGATTTGGGGCTGCCGGAGGGTTGGCCGGAGCTCTTCGCCGGAAATACGGGGGTGAAGGGCAAAGGGGGGTTGGGTTTTGGTTAATTACATCCTTGGTCCCTGTAGTTTGAAATGTTGTTATTTTATGTGAAAACTTAGGTTTAAGTTTCTAATTTGTCATAACAAACCCCTAGACTTATGTAACTCAAGTTTTTTTAAACATTTTTAAGTTTTAACAATTTTATAAATTGTTACAATGTTATAGTTAACAATAATATTATCACTAGTATTATCATTACTATTATGGTTAACATTATTATTATTATTACCATTAATCGTATTATTATTACTATTATTATTGCTATTAGTTATTATTATCATTATTAATAATATTATTAGTAATAATAACAATAACATAGTTATTATTATTTTAATCACAATTATTTTTAAGATTTTTATTACTTTAAGTTAAGTTTTATAATATTAAGTAAACATTATAACACTTATAATGTTATTGTTATTTATTAAATTAATTTGTTAACCACCAAATTAATTATGAAGCATAATAAACCCTCAATGTTTCACAAAAGACATAAAAGGTCCTTTTATAAACTTAACGAAGTTACCCTTTTACTTAACAAAAATACGAGATGTTACAGTCTCCCCAACTTAAAAGAATTTCGTCCCGAAATTAAGAATGAACTTAAATGAACAAAGGAATTGAAATGAAAAGTGAGTGTTCAACGAGCAGTGTTTGACGTTTGATTACAGGTGGAACGCTTCACCTTATGGAATCTTACAAGATTCTCAGCATAATAAACGCGAGACGTTTTGAGATAAAGCGTTGAAAACGATAACGAGCTACCGTGGTACCTTAGATTCAGAAGTCACGACTTCTAGAATGTAATTTCGTAGTAAATTGATATCTAGAAATCAATAAAGGACCAACAACGATAAGAAAGGTTAACCGTCAGGATTTAAGAATCCCAAACGTCACTATATGAAACGGTCTTAACGCATATCCTATGAATATGTATCTCTCTTTTGACCAATCATTGGTCTAAGAATTATACGATATGCGAAGATTTTGAAACAAGTTCACGACGATGGTTGGGAACATTATTGAAAGCAGAAAAGGAACCGGTCATCCAAAATAACGATCGATGTTTTAACGCCATACCACGGTATACGAATTCTTGAGTTAGATACAAGTCAATTTATTGACTCATTATCTCACATGAGTCAATATGGGATTAGTCAATTGGTCTATAATGCACCAATTTTCAGTATGACATCCAAAATAAGAGACATTCGGTGATGAGAAATAAAACAGGAGATTCACAGGAACACGAAGGTTAGGTGTTGTCCTATATGAATGTGAGACACTTGGACATATACCAAGTTATGTCTTTTCTTTCTATGCCAAACCCATGACTACAAATTACGAAATTTTATGAACCTTTATATCCACATCACAACGAGGATAATAACAAGTCTTGTTGTTCAAAACCAAGATAAAATTTCAATGACTTTCAAGGTTAAGGATTAAAGACGATTTAAGAAATGACGTGAACAATAGGAATTGTACTTATATTTTGCAAGGTAGCAAATTTCCAAGTATAGTTTGCATACACTGTTCATCAACCCATGAGTACAGTCGAGAACATTCGTATGACTAGAAAGACATAACCACAAGTTGATAATGTCTTTATTTAGTAGAAAGATTGTTTAAGAAGACTACCATCACACAATCATGTGTTGATGATATCTCAAAATGAAAGTTGATAAGTAGGAAATAAATGGTTCGATATAGCTAGATCAAATCAAAACATAAGGATAAAGGGAATGAAATCAATTTAAATGCTCCAAGCTCGGAATCCAAAATTAACCTAGAGTGATCGGGTCTCCTTTCAAGTTCAGAATTCATGCTTTGGCTTGATTGGTCCAAACACTGACATTGGTTCACCCTTCAAGTTACTACATGTTTCTTGTCACTTGATTAAAACCTTGGTAAGTTGGAGATCATGAAATGAGAATAGTCATCAAGGTGCGGTTTTCACTCCTAACTTGATGGTGCATTCCCAAGGTATGACCGTTAGCTTACCAATCAAAAAGTTTGATCCCAACTCCTTGTTGAGGATCCACAGAAATAAGACGAGGTAACTCACCATTAAGGTAAGGGAAATCACTCCTATCTTAACGGTGAAGTTTTACAAAAACAAAATATAACAAGATAAACTTCTTCATCAAAATCCAGAATTCACTCCTACTTTGATGAAGTCGTCTCATTTGAACAAGTACAATTCAATAAGATGATATTATCATCAAGGTATGGAATTCACGCCTATCTTGATGATTGAATTTCATAATAGCAAGAAAACAGTCGAAGATTGACATTTGTCACCAAAGTACGGGTTTCAATCCTATTTTGGTGAGATCATGTCATTTGTGAAATGCTAATTCAAAGAAAATAATTTAAGTCAATCCTCGGGATAAGGAAATCACCCCGATCCAGAGGATGAAATTTTATAGATCACAATTGGAAACCATTTATCGAAACGAATAGAGAATCATCAAAGTAAGGGAATCACCCCTGTTTTGATGAGTTAGAATCATTTAGGAGATACGTGTGTTCTTAGTCATAAACTGACTTGCAAACACTTGCATCTCTCACGGTGCAGACGGTACGGAGTTTGACTTAACGACGAGAGGAAAATAATATCAATTGGAAATTCGAAAAATTTCAAGTTACATCATTGTAACAAAAAGGAAAAATCATGCTTACAAAATTTAAGGTCAAAGTTCGAGGTAACAGGATTAGTTATGATGGTGTTCAAATCCTGAATGGTTTAAATCGGGAAGACTAAATCAATGACAAGAGTGATTCAACACCACGACGAGATGTGAACATTCGATTCACAATTGAAGGAATTACACGAACTTCTCAAGATGTGAGGTCAAACATAACCTTATTGAAGACACACGTACTTATAAGTGATCACTCATCTCAAGGGTTTCGGGTCAAATGAATGGATTCAATGATCGAGTCAAATCACCATTCACACTTTGCCTAGACAAAGTATCTCGAGATGTAGGAATTCCACCTATAGCATTGCATGTTCTCAGTTATGGGACGCATCCTTAAGAAGACTTGAGAACCATAAGTAACGGTTTAAAGTTTTTGAGGACCATTTGGTTTATATTCCCAATAGCTTTGGGTATATTAAGATCCATGTTCACGTTGGTCAAGATATAGAAATAGTTACATGAAACGCTCAACGTGTAACGGTGTTTAAACGTAAGAGTTGAAATGTCGGTTAGGTTCAATATTAACAGGAACATTATGTATGATAAGAATGAAGTGATACCAGTTCAAGGAATCAAGATTTTAAGATACGAAAAGGATGGTTCCATTTGGTAACGCATTACCATTTGGAATCGTTGACACGTCAAGGTAAATTGACCCATTTGCCATAGAGACTTGTGTATGTTGACCATAGTTTATCACTCATCCCAGAAATCCCCAGGTAAGCATAACTGGTCTCACAATGAGATTTATACGATATGCTTGCCTTAGCCCGAAGGCCTTTTGCCAGGAAATCCAGAATACAGGTGTCTATGTGCCACACAAATTTCTTTGGTTTATGAAATCAAAACCTTGATGAGATTTTCATAGATTAGACATAGAGTCTAAGGAATTGAACCCACGATGATAAGTGTAGATTCCACACGTCGTTGAGAATAGATTTAGGAAGTTCATTTGTCGGGGAGAATCAAAGAGTTAAAGTTAAGTTTATGGAGACAAGTAACTAAGTTTAAGCATACATAAGGCAATCCTATGCTAAGGCATCAAGTTGCACAAAAGGCATAGCATTATGTAACATGCAAACAACATATAAGCACAAAGGTATAAGAATCTTTCTATGAGGTTCATGCAACTATAGTCTAGGTCACCATTTCTAATAACCTAAATCCCTACAGTTATGGGCTCTGATACCAATCTGTCACACCCCAACCTTGACGGCGGAAACGTCGAGGTGTGAGGGTTAAGATTGTTCACAGCCACATAACGCTATTATTAAATCCCAAACATATTATTCATAAGCTTTCAAAATTACATTACAAGCATAAGTCTCAATAATGAAATAAGTTTCAACATGAAATAACAAACATAATCATTTTGTTTATTAACTAGGTCCAAGTCCTAGAATATGCCAGCAACATAAGTTCACTTCAAAACTTGGGGGTTTTCCTGAAACATGATAAAAATAAAAGGTCAACTATAAATAGTTGGTGAGTTTCCAAGGTTTTCATACATAATATGAAAAAGGTTACAAGTAGCAATTCATGTCATGGATTATAAGCTAGTAAGGTTATAGAACACATATCGTTACAACCAAACCTCGACTTGATTACAAGTATAAAAGATTGGCTAAGTGTATTTGGTTCCCTAGTGCACAAGCGTACGGCCCCTAGGAGTCGGCAATACCTCGACTTTAGCACCAAATAGGCTTGTCAGGCCCAAAGATCTAAGACGTCGCCAGGCTAGCAATAGTTAATGATTGTAAACAAACTATGTATCTCATATAAACACTTACAATACACAAATAACCATGAAAAATAATAAGTTGAATTGCATGTGATTTACAAGTCTCAAACGTGTATAAGTGTATCATGTATAAGCAATCATGTTTCACCCCAAAATAGTGTGAAAAATGTAAAAAAAAAGGGGACAAGGAAAACTCACATGGAAATAAGCATTTCAAGATGATATAAAAGATTACAAGATAAATCCCAAGTGTCCATTACAAGCACCTAAATATATAATTTACAAGATGAAGATTAAGGTTAATATATTGATTAACGTTTAAATAAGAATTAGGGTTTTGATGAGTAATTATGTTTATAATGATGATGATAATAATTTAAACGAGGTTCCAAATGGTTTCTTTTACAAGTTGTTTAAACGTATAGATTTCAAGATTAGGTTTAATAATAAGATTACAATTTTTAGACATGTACTAGGGTTCCCAGTAGAACTTGGAAGTTTAAATAAGTAATTAAGTAAAATAATAAATCATTTAGGTTTAATAAAGATGATTTAAATCAATTAAACCAATAATATGTGGAAAGAAATAATTAATTTAAAAAAAATTAACTATTTAAAAGTTGATAAGGATATTACATATTAAAATCATATTATAAAGTTTTAAGCTTATTAAAATGATTTATTATAAAGGTTTTTAAAACCTTAAAATAAAGCAAATTATATTGTTTTATAATTTTCAAGAATTTAAACAAAAGTTAACGATTATATTCATTAAATGGTATAACATGCTCAAATGATTTGATGAATAATAAATTATTTAAATAGTCATTTTAACAACTACTTGAATAATTATTTATTATTTAGATTTATAATATTTTAATAATATTTGAACCATAATAAGTTTTATTACACAAAAGAATTTATAACTTTTTAAAATAAAACTCCATTTAAAATATCGTGATTTAAACGATAAAATCTAAGGGAAAGTTCAGATCACTACTATTTTGTTAATTATTTAAAATCTATGTTAATAATTCAAAAATAACCTTTAAAATGTTTTATTACAAAGGTTTTTAATTGTTTAGTATTTTAAAATATTACTAAAAATTATTTGACAACTTAAAATACATTTAAAGGTTATAAAATATTTTTTTATATTTATTAGAAATTTTCTAAAGTTGATTTAAGGCTTAAAAAAGCCATTTTAAAAAAATATGGGGGTGCCCGGGGTTCGAACCCGGGACCTCCAAGGTAGCATGAGAAGACTTAACCGGTGAACCAAGGCATACAGCCGCGGTATCACCCGGTTTTTAAATCTTAAAAACACACTCACAAATGAACCCCCAATTTACATAAGAACCCTAGATCAATTGGACCCAAAATTGAACATGAATCCGTTGCTTTTAATGTCGACTAACATAGGGCTTTTGATCCCTATGTAAAATCGATTATAATGATATGCTTAATTACCCATTTCGAAGAAAGATCATTGAAGAACAGATGGGAAACGGTCGCGGCTGTCGAAGCTTGTTCCAGTTGCAAATAACAATGACACTCGAATTCGTTTTACAGGAAGCTTCTAATGATGATGATGATCAATTGCCCTTTGTCAATTTTGAGTAATGGAACCGAGAAGTTGGAAAACGGCTAAGTTGCAGGTTCGGATATTGGTTATGATCGAAGATGTTGTTTTTTGTGTTTTACAGAACAAATTGAGGGTTGCAATCGATTAGAATTAGGTATACGATGGTTCATGTTCGATTAATTAGACTATTATTGAGAGTTAATGCCCGAACGGCTATGGACTTGAAGATGCTTCGGTTTTGCTTTCGTTTAGTCTAGTAACCGATGATTAAAGGTGATTATTGTGTGTGTTTAAGTTCGAGACACGTTCACGAGACGGTTAGGAATGAATTGGCATCAAAAATCGACGGTTTCGAATGGATTTGGGGCTGCCGGAGGGTTGGCCGGAGCTCTTCGCCGGAAATACGGGGGTGAAGGGCAAAGGGGGGTTGGGTTTTGGTTAATTACATCCTTGGTCCCTGTAGTTTGAAATGTTGTTATTTTATGTGAAAACTTAGGTTTAAGTTTCTAATTTGTCATAACAAACCCCTAGACTTATGTAACTCAAGTTTTTTTAAACATTTTTAAGTTTTAACAATTTTATAAATTGTTACAATGTTATAGTTAACAATAATATTATCACTAGTATTATCATTACTATTATGGTTAACATTATTATTATTATTACCATTAATCGTATTATTATTACTATTATTATTGCTATTAGTTATTATTATCATTATTAATAATATTATTAGTAATAATAACAATAACATAGTTATTATTATTTTAATCACAATTATTTTTAAGATTTTTATTACTTTAAGTTAAGTTTTATAATATTAAGTAAACATTATAACACTTATAATGTTATTGTTATTTATTAAATTAATTTGTTAACCACCAAATTAATTATGAAGCATAATAAACCCTCAATGTTTCACAAAAGACATAAAAGGTCCTTTTATAAACTTAACGAAGTTACCCTTTTACTTAACAAAAATACGAGATGTTACAACTCCCTTCGCAGAGAGTGTGAAGTATCTTCCATAAGGAGTGTGCTGTTTTATAGTTCTCACACCTGATTAATATCTCTTAAGGTAAAGCCATACTAAGCAAACTGTATGCTTTTATATCAACTTTTACCTTTTTGACATCATCAGATGATAGATCTTTGGTACTGATTGGTTGATTTTTGTCATTATAATCCGACCCAAGAGTGGGTGGAATATAAGGACCTTCAGTGATGGAAATCCACAAGTCAGAATCAGTATAGTTTACATGATTCCTGAACTTGATTTTCCAAGACTTGAAGTCTGCTTTTGTTTCGAACTTCGGAGGTTGGTAAGATGAACCACTGAAGTTGCTCATGATGTTAACAAGTTCTGCTATTCAATTGATTTGAATATAGAAACAAGTTAATTAAAAACGATTGCAGTTAAACGAAATCAAACACAATTAAAACACAACTAACACTGATAGATCAATTGATCTATATCAATGAGCACTTGGCTCTGATACCACCTGTGAATCCAAGGATCGTCAACATGAATTATCAGTGTCAATCGATGTCAAGTCAACGTTTGCGGAATTAACGTTGATTTGGTTTAATTGTGTTTAACAAACAACTTTAAATATCAATGAAAGATCATGAACACACGTAACAAAACACAATTAATGATTAATCAGTATTTTATTATAATGGTGTTGATGATTACAAAAGAATTGAATGTACGATATCAAAGAATGCTATGATGTTGTGTATGCTAAAGTTGATTGAAAGACTTTGGTGATTGTTGTATTGCTATTGCTGTTCTCAATCAATCAATCGTCTAACTCAATCGTGTTTGAATCGAAACCTAGGATCCATATTTATAGACAGAGGTGTTTCAGTTATAGGAAACACCGGATCTCTTGGGATTTGAATTGTTTTTGTTAAGGAATCAACGGATTTCTTGGGATTCGCATAACCGCCTTGTTGACTTGTTGACTTGTACCACTTGTATAATACAAGTGTTTGGACTCCGCAGGAATATTGTCTTTAGTAATAATTTGTTCTTCCGTAGGTAATGTTCTTCCGAAGTTAACTTGTTCTTCCGAAGGTGTCTTGTTCTTCCGAAGGTAACTTGTTCTTCCGAAGTTATCTTGTTCTTCCGAAGGTAACTGTTGTTCTTCCGAAGGTATCTTGTTGTTCATCCGCAGAAGATCTTTGGATGCATAATTACTTGTAAGAAATGTATCTACGGAAGAACAAAATGTTCATCCGTAGATGTTTCTTACACTTGGTCAATTTCACAAATTGACCAATTATAATGTTTGTTCCTGCAACCATACACAAACCAACACATATATAAATGGGTTACCCTATATATTTAATGCATACACAATAATGAAATACAAAAGTTCATTACAGATATTAATTCAAGTACTAAGCCTATACATAATGACTAGATCTACTGATTCTAGACCTAACATCTCTCAAGTCCATCTTGGAGAAGGACAAACTTAACGACACCAACTATATGGATTGGCAACTTGAAAATTGTTCTCAAGGCGAAGAACAAATTGTATGTTCTAGATACACCAATCCTTGATGAGCCCTGATTATTGTTGCATAAAGAGCTTATACAAAGCATTTTGATAATTCTATGAAAGTCTCATGTTTGATGTTAGCATCTATGATTCCAAAACTTTAGAATACTATGGAATATATGATGGCATACGAGATGAATGAACATCTACTGGGAATGTTCCAACAGCAAAGTCTTCACGAGAGGTTTGAAGTGATGAGACCATTTATAACCACTAGTATGCAGAGGGATTCATTAATCCGCACACATGTGTTGAAGATGAAGGCATATGTTGATCACTTGGCTCGTCTAGATTTCCCTTTGAGTGATGAATTGGACGGTGATATTATCCTCAACATATTACCAAAGTCATATGATCAGTTCATACTGAATTATAATATGAACGGGTGGGAAAAGACACTTGCAGAGCTGCACTTGATGCTTAAAACAGCTGAGGTCACCAGTGCTAATGTAATAGTACTGTTATATAAGGATAAGACTTGAATTCTCTTTATACATCTTTATTCTCTACTATGTTTCTCATACTAAGGGGTTGTTTGATAATTTCTGATTGATTAAGTGCTAAACCAATAAGAGGTCTGAACCATTAAGTGCTGAACCGTTAAGAGGTCTGAACCATTAAGACCTAGTATATCGCTTAACTATTCAAAGGCGAATGTCTGACCAATTCAGATAAGAGGTCTTAACCATTCAGCATTAGACATCTTAACCATTCAGTATTAGTATAATGTTTAACTATTCAGAGGTAAATGTTAGAACCATTCAGACATTTGCTCGCAAAACAAACAGTCTGAACCATTAAGTGCTGAACCATTAAGATATCTAAACTATTAAGAGGCTGATTTAGGGGCTGTTTGGCAACATCTGATTGAATAAGTGCTGAACCAGTAAGAGGTCTGAACCAATAAGTGATCTGAACCAATAAGTGTGTTTGGTTGTAAAAAGAAAAATTAATAAAATAAAAACCCCCAAATCCTTACCACTTTAAAACAGCCACATCTACCAACTCAAACCCTTCAATTCAAAGGAAAAAGACTGTTGAGTTCTTTCTTCACCTCCTTAAAGGGTTCAAACACAACCCCATCAAGCTAGCTATGGTTGGAAGAACCACCCTTCACCGCCGCACACACGAAGGTCGCCGGCGACGACAAATGAGACGATGAAACCAGAGGCCGATTGAAACCCTCGTCGGAAATGGCTCCGTTGACGAAGGAGAGGGTGTGATGGGCTCTCAAAAGCATCATTTTTAGGGGAATCGAAGGGAAAAAGAGGTGGACGGAATCGGAGATGCAGAAAGTGATGCCAACGAGGAGGTGGTGAAGGGGTTCACGTCTGACCACCGCCCCGTCGCCGACCACCACCCTCTCCGTCACAGACCGCACTGACCACCGCCCCGTCGCCGACCACCACCCTCTCCGTCACCGCAGACCAACTTCACATTTGACCCGAGTCAGACGTTGGTTCAAGTCTGACCGAATAAGGGTTCGGTTAGACCTCTTCTCCGGTAAGACGTACGCAACCAAACAAGCCACGTCTGACCGAGTCAGACTTGCACGTCTGACCGGGTTTGATCAGACGTAACCAAACAGACCCTTAGATATTGTCAAACAACCCTTAAGCCTAACAAGAATTTTCCTCTCCAAAAATCAGTTCATTCCATATTCTAAGGAACTTAGAGAAAAATTCTCTGATTTTAGTTTAATTGAAGAAAATCACAACATAAAGGGCCATTGTTGAAGAACACCATAACATAATACTAAAATTAAGCTCAAAAGCGCGGGCGACTACACCGCACAAACCCTCTCAAAACCCCTAGGGTTTCTTTCACGAGAGGGTCGTTATTCGTTAATCGTTAAACAAACTTCAAGCTCACTCCAATGGCGACTACGAAGTCTGTAGACGCCTCACTATGGTGGGATCCCTTTACAGACTTACTCACAGAACTCGAAAACCTATCTCCATCATCCGAACTCCCAATTTCTCTGGTAATTTGTGCTCATTTCTTCAAACTTCAGTTTCTTGAAATCTATGGTCTTCGTTTATTTAGATCGTGTAATTCGAGCTGAAATGCGGGGTGCAGGCGAATAAGTTGAAAGAAAACCACTTGTGGTTGTTGAACTCTGTGTCTCTGTTCAAGCCACCCAATCAGAATTCGAGAGAGGCGTTGGATTCTCAACAAGTGCAAATCGGCTCACATCAGTTAACCATACAAACGAAGTTTAAAGAATTGGCACTGAAGATTAGTTCCTCGTTGGTCAGTTCAATTGCAACATTTTTTTTTATTGTTTTTCTAGTTTCCAGATGATGATTAGTCTGAGTTGCTAAAGGGAATTTGATGTTTCAAAGTAAAATATAGTCTGCATATTTCCATGTGGGAATAATTATATGTTCAACTGGAGTTCAGAAGTAAGATGGAGTCTAGAATAGATGACATATCATATTCTGCGATACTAAAAATGAGCGTAGCATAAAATCAATGGCATATGATATAGTATGCTATTAAGCATGGAAACATTGCCTTATTGTTAGATCAAATAAGAGCCTAATAGATGTATGAATATGCATAATTCTTGTGATAATATTTGGTACAACGAAGATGATTGGTTCTCTAGTGATTAGTGAACACAGCATTACTGGTAAAGCTTTAAAATATGCAAACTCTGTCAAATAGCCTTTTTTTTACGAATAATGATATTGGTTAATGGTCCTACCTTTTCTTTTTGTTCAAAGAGTGCAAAAATTAAGTATCTTGTCCGTGTGAAGGTTGAGCGTCCATGTAAATAGCTTTTAGATGTTATGAGTTCTCATGTTTGTGCATTACTCACCTGTATCCTTAATTCCTTATGCAATGTCCTTGCAATATAGAATAATAAACTTATGTCTTTAATATTTAAATTTTTGTTTATAACTTCATATTAACCTTTAAAGGTATATCTGTTGGCAATCTGACTTGTGCTAGAACTATAATTGAGCTGGTCTTGTTGATTTATGGATGTGTTATATATCAGGACTTAGGTATGCTTTCTCAAATAAGTAAAGGTTTAATATTATATATTATTTGTTTGTCCTATTATAGCACTTTGTAGTTCAGGCCTGCTATTATTAACATAAAATTTGATGTGGAAATTATATGACTTGCTTTTGTTTCAGTGTTTGGACGAAGTGCAATCGTACATACTCGTTGAAAGATCATGTGAATGTGACACATCTGATCTTGTAGCTCTTGAGCCACTTCATTTGGTTAGTTTCTTCTTCTTCTTGATGTCATCTTCATACATACCAAGTCATATATGGTACATGTACATAGAAAGGTAGTATGATTGGAGGAGTTTACTTAGTACCTTACACCTTTTATTGAGTAAATCTGTAAATGCTTGACAACTACTAAACTTAAGCATTTTTTACTTTTGTCAAATAGAAGGTAGTTAGATAGAGAGGATGTGCATCAATTGACGTGTTTAATATGTAGAAGTAATATAGTGAGTCTTTTGTTACTCTTTGGTGGTTTCTATAGACCCTCCGTCCTCTATCTTTCATCAAGTGGTTGGTAAGAAGATAACATAACATTCATAGTGTTTTGTGAATTGGGGGGATTCTCTTGGTACATATATGTACTCTTACTTATAACTTTTTATGTAGTACAACAGTTCAAAGTATATAATTCAAACTTTAAGTCCTTAATGTTTCACTTAGTTATGCTCTTGGTTTAAAAAAGCACGCCTAGGCACGACGCGACATTTGGCGCATCTGTCTGCACTTTAGGTTTCATAAAGCGAGTTTCGAACAGAAGGCGCGCGCTTCTGCGCTTCGGGTTGGATCAAGCTTCTGGGCTAATCAGGTTAACATGCCCAAGTCATGTTTCACTTAGTACTGTATTACTGCTAATAAGGAGTCACATCATCCTATCCAAAATGTGTTCTGCTTTGCGCTATAGATGTTTTGGAAGAACACATTATAATCCACGGAGGGTTACTTTTCACACATAGGTGGGTCTACACTGATAAATTAAACCAACTCAAGTATAACTTAATTCTCTCTTCTGGAATCCTCAAGTTGGGGATAAATAACAATCTTTAATAAATTGGCAATAAAATAAACAAAATGGATCTGCTTGTAGATGTCTGCATAGCTAATAGAAGCAAACGTTTGGGTAACCTTGTCTATCTTT
Source organism: Flaveria ramosissima (assembly GCA_025215565.1). Taxonomy (NCBI): domain Eukaryota; kingdom Viridiplantae; phylum Streptophyta; class Magnoliopsida; order Asterales; family Asteraceae; genus Flaveria; species Flaveria ramosissima. Next base: position 49,331,035 of record CM046034.1, on the reverse strand, counting down.
ATAGGATTAAGTTGTTTGAAAAAGTTAGTTAAGATGATTAATGTTTTAAGTAGCTACAAGCAAACATTGATAACATGGAAAGCAACAATTTGACTTTGGTATGCCTGGTTAGTTTTTTCATTTTTCTATTTCCTCTGTCCAGAATGTTATGATTCAGTATTACATTGAGCGGCAGTGCGTGTTGAAGTGTACCCGCCATCTGCTCATGCTATCTTGTAAGATTATAATCTTTACTTTTGTAGCAGCTTGTTTTATTCTTTATTTATTCACCTTAAATATATGTAAGCAGCATATTATTGAACTTATCTACTGTCATCTATTCAGTATACATAAAGCTTTTGGGACATAGCGTATTTTTTGCCACTTTGTCTTTTGGATTGTCTCTATGGACTTTCCTTGAATTCTACTTCTCTATTGTTGAAACACTTTTCATTCTAAAACGGGACTCAGTTTGGTTTAAATTGCAATGCGCTCTGATGCGTTTTGAAACTAACAGTATTTTATTCTATGCATTGTTTTATATGGTCACCTAGTTTTGTAACTGCTACTTCTTGTTCAGTGTATGTTGAAGATGGCTCAAAAGCAGATTCTACTGTGAGGGAGATGGTGTTGAAGCTGATTTCTGATGGATTGGAAAGCAGATTATTGTCTGTTTTTGAGAGTCTATTATCTGCCACTTATATCGAAAGCATGGTGAATTTATTATACATACATCATACATATATGTATGTATATAAATATAATATATATAAATATATATATATATATATATATATATATATATATATATATATATATATATATATATATATATATATATATATATATATATATATATATTTGGTTTGTTTGTCTCATTGACATCCTTTTCTATACATCTGTTCATATTTTTTTATACGAAAGTTGTTCCATCCTAAAAAGTATCCGCTATAAAATAGGAATCGCAAAGGTTACTCACCAATTGCCAATTTATCACCGATTGATCCCATTTTTACAACACTGCCTTTAGGAATGTGCATTTAACACATACTAAACATTAGATGTCAAGTTTACTCCTAGAAATGCATACAGTTTTAGGAATGTGCAGTTAATGCAATTTGTTGATGAAGTATTAAGAGTAGAATGGGAAACTTGATAAATTATTTTAGAAGTGGATATTCTTATTGGGACAAACTAAATAGAAAGGTGAAACTTTGTTTTTGAGACAGGAAGTAATATTTTGACTGTTTTTCAGGAGGTGGATGTTTTCCCTTTATGGGCTGAAGAGATGCTAATTGAAGACAATTTGGTCTTAGATATTCTTTTCCTTGCTTATTATGAATCGTTTTGTACATGTGATGGTAAACAATGGAAGAATTTTTGTTTGCTTTATGAGGTATATTTTCTTTCTACATCTTTGCTCTCTGATATCTTCTTGCATAGCAAGTAACTTAAGAACGTTTTAATGCAGAGGATGATATCTGGATCTTGTAACTTTGGCAAGCTGGCCATATCAACCGAAGCCGTGAAATCAATATATCATGCTAAAGTACAGATGCTACTTATTCTTATAGAAACTCTTTACCTGGAAAATATTCTTCAAATGGTCCACGATGAGACCCCTTTCAGGTTCAAACTTCATAATCTTGGTTTAAATTGAAAGTACATAAAGCTTATTATGTTTTAATATTGTTATCATGTGTGATGTGTGTCCAGCAACAACAATTTATGCAATTTAAATTTATAAAATCCAGTCACAAACTACTAAAATTACTAGAACTGGAATAGGCAATTGAATGCTGGGTAGTAGCCAAGTAATGGCAAGCAAGCCTTATTCAATATCTAGTCTAGAAGAAACTTTGAGTTGAAACATGGATTTAAACATGAATTGTAAACAAACCAAAAAAAAAGCTAAAAGAATTAAATTTGGATGAATCCACTCCCCCTAACCTAGGATAACCAATCCCAATCGGGAATTCGATGAAGTCAGTTGAATAAAAGATTGATCAAGTTCATTAATCTCATTGTAAAATATCCTATCTTAAAGATAATCGACTCAAAGTTCTCATGTTGTCAACCCCCTAACATAAAGAACAAACTCAAAATAACTATCTATAATGAATCTCAACTTGATTACATAAAACCTCACCTAACCTCTAACAATTGGGAAACTCAGATTTCTCATGTTGCTTATTCCTGCAGTACCATAAATCAGATAGGTTTTATGCTTACTCCTGTATGCAATTACTTGTGTGATTTGGAATAACTATCAATAAGCCTAATTGCACACAAAAGTCTACAATCCATTATTTTTTATTTTTTTTGTAAGTTCCTATTGCCTTTGTAGAGCTTACGTTTATTCACTAGCAACAACAGAAACCAATCAACCGTAAAGAATCATCAACCTATACACATGGAAGTTATATCAATTCAACTCAGATTGAATTAACCAAGGTAATAAGCATAACTTTACTAGACGCCACTCATTCGCTCCAGGTTCGTATCATCACAGCAAGTAAGAAAGATCTACTCCGTAATTATAGAGTATAAAGACGAAACAAAATAGAAAGCATGCAACTTGAACACTGTTTTGAAAAAAAAACCTAAATTTTGTTGAAAGAAAAGTGGAAGAAAAACCCAATATTAAACTTTGAAATTTTCACTTGCCACCTTGAGCCTGAAAACAATTATTTTGACTAGATCTCCTCTTTAAAAGTATGTAGAAAATCTTCTCTGTTGGCTATTAAGTTTGCTCCTTTTTACTTTTGGCTTAAAACCTTACTTTATATCACCCTAGCCGCACATCAAACTCCTATGTGTTGTTAAACACATAGCCATGTGTTTCAATAAATTTTTTTTTTAAACGGCAATGTGTTTCATTACGTGAGCACTTGAGCGCACAAACCTATGTATTATGGCAGTTGCATGTGCGTGTACTTTCTCAAAGAAATCTTCAGTTTTCATTACAAGTTACACGACTAAGTAACAGAAAGATAGATACCTGTGCATTTAATGGTGGAAATCCCTCAAAACTTTCATTTGACTACACAAGTATGTAGATTAAGATACATACCCATGTAATGTCCTCGACAATCTTTCTTTATCTGTAGGTTTCCGACGCTTTTGTTTTCCATTTTAACCTGCCGAGATTGAAAATTGCATAGTCGTGTAGATTGAAATCTTTGTTTTCTCTTCACCTCTTTCACTGTTTGGTACTTTCATCATCTACCTGTTCGCAAATGTGAAGCTATTAAGTATTAAACCAGGCATTTAAATTGCTAAAAATGCTAAACTTTGTGATTATTGAGTATAAAAGTATGTATAATTGGTAATGTAAAGTATATTAATATGTTGATGTTTTAAGATATTTCTTTTTGAAGTATTTTTTAAAGCATATTCATTTGTTTAAACAAGTTCATATTGAAATTAACTGCAGACAGGGAAATATTTCTTTTGCCTTGAGTGATATTCAAGAGGTTGATGCAATTATTTCTAGTCTTGATCCATTTGAGACTAAAGAAGCGGGCCCACTAATTTTAACCTGGGCAGTGTTTTTATGTCTCATTTCATCTCTTCCAGAAGACCTTGAACATAACATGGTTATGGTAGACTAGCTGTTTCTAATTATTCTTTTATCTACAGTGATTACATTTCATAAAACGTAAAACCATACTTTGGTTTCATATCACAGGAAACTGATCACGTGGGTTATGTTCGTCAAGCCATTAGAGCTGGATCATTAAATTATTTTGATGAAATTCTTCACAGTGATCTCTTGAAAGATGCAGAGGTGGGCCATTCTCTAATCTATTCAATGTCTCAGGTTATACTGATTAACATTACGTAAATTAATATAAACTTACAGTACCGTTTTTGTTAGGGTCCAATTGCTAGTTCTCGTAGTGTTTTGAGGACATTTGTCTCTGCTTTCATAGCATCCTATGAGATCAGTCTTCAGGTATCTGGTTTCATATTTCTTTTCGTTAACTAACAAAGATATTAGTTTGTCTTGTGCATTTTTGTTATTCACAGTGACTTCTTTGTTGCAGTTAGAGGATAACAATCTCAAATTGATATTGAATATTCTTGTAGAAATCTACCGAGGAGAGGTTTGGCTATTAATTTTTTTTCTTTGTTAATGATTTTAATTAGTGGCCAACTGTATCCATTCTATTGTAAGTTTTTATGACTTGGTTTACTTTAATGACACAGGAGTCACTTTGTGTTCAGTTTTGGGACAGAGACAGTTTCATAGATGGTCCTATTCGGTGTCTGCTTTATAACTTAGAAGGTGAATTCCCCTTCAGAACTGTTGAACTTATTAGCTTATTATCAGCTCTCTCTGAAGGAGCATGGCCTGCAGAATGTGTGTGAGTACCTAGATTGTTCTGAATGAAGATTTTCTTTTTATTTCTTTGTATCTATTTAGGATATGAGCAATTTCATATACATTTTATGTCATTTGAATCTGTTAACAGGTATAATTTTCTTGATAAATCTGTTGGATTGTCTACTTTGGTTGAGCTAAAAGGCAACCATGGGAGTAATAATAATTCAAGAATTGTCGAGACTCAATTGCCACTGTCTGTTCCTGGATTTGAAGGCCTTCAGATACCAAGGAATACACGGGGTCATGTCTTAAAGTTCACAGATGATAACACCGCGCTTGTGCGCTGGGAGGTAAATTTTAATTATTTTGTTTACTTTTTCGTAATTGCGAATATTCAGATTTAACTTATGGTTTTTATGTATGCCTACTGTAATGATACTTGGTGTCTGCTTTTACATTATTTTTCATGTAGTACACTCAATCTGGAGTTCTAGTGCTGCTTTTGCGTGTGGCACAAGAATTGTATCCAGATGGTTCTGAGGAAGTCCTTGTTATCCTTGATTTGATCAGTCGACTTGTTACTTTTAACAAGGTAAATTGTATTGTAGTTTTCCTATGCTTATCTTTATTTACCAAAATTTGGACCTAAAAAACGATCCCTATATATGTGTGTGTGTGTGTGTGTGCGTGTGTGTGTGTTAATTCTGTGTTTTTCTCTCAAACTACTAGCACTCCATCGCTTCCCTGTAAGCAGGATTTGTTTTATGTTCATTAGAAGGAGTTATAAATTCACTAGTGTTTATTGCATCAACATCATTAGTCAGCAACATAGATTAGGTATAAAACAAAGTTAGTCCTGAATATATGTAATGAGAATACATTTGATATAACTTGTAGTTGATTGTTTGTATTTTGTTATCTTCTTGTTTGATAAAAGTAAGTGGAGGTTGATGCAAATCCTTTGAATAGGGGGTCCTCTAAAGAATTATTAGTTTATTCTAGGAGGGGTAAGAATGTAAACTATCAAAGTGGCTAATGGTTTGTTAGGGATTAGTTATTATATATAGTAGTAATAAAGAAGAATGAGATATGCGTGAGTTTGTTAAGATTTATGTGTGGCTCCCACTAGAGGTGTGGAGAGAGAGCAAGGCTCTGGATTGTCTGTAATTCCTTTTGTCACCATTGAATTTCAAAGCTTTCTCTTACTTTTCCCTAACTTTTGCATCATCATACTCGTGTGTATTTCTTCCTTTCTGTCATTCAATTTGTCATATTCCATCATTGGTCCGACCTGCCGTGACTTGCCGGAATTCGTTATCTGTGTCGATGGAAACTCGCACCAACACCCGCCTAGATGCTCAAGAAGCTAATATTCGGCAACTTCAGAGTGATGTTGCGGATATATCGAAATCCCTTAAGGTTTTGGATGACGATCGTATTGAATCGGAGGAATTTCGTAAAGTGATGTTGGCGTGGATGAAACAGCAGGAGAAACAGACGGTGTTCAACTCTGGCACGTCTTCTGGAGTCTCTGGGGGATCGCCTCCGCTTGCGGGGCATGGTGCGGGGTCTTCGTCCTCGGGACCGCCACCGACGTCAGCTCCGGGTGTTTCCTCTCTTCCGTGGGCTATTAAGAAGGTGAAGCTACCGGAATTCTCAGGATTCGATCCTCAAGGATGGATTCAAAAGGCGAATCTGTATTTCGGTCTCAATCAAACACCCGAGGATTCACGAATTCAATTAGCACAATTGAGTATGATCGGGGTTGCACAACACTGGTTCACCATTATCACTCAGGTTCGTCCATCCCTTTCTTGGCTGGATTTTCAATCCGAATTACTTCAGCGTTTCAGTGGGTTAGAGATTCAGAATCCGTATGAACAATTGGCCACTATTCAACAAGCGGATTCCATTTATGATTATATCGACGACTTCGAGTACCTGTTATCTCTCGTTCCCCGATTGCCGGAATCTCAGGCGTTGGGATATTTTGTGGCGGGTCTCAAATCGGACGTTAAACAATGGGTGCGTCTTCACCGCCCCCAATCGCGCTTGGACGCGATGTATTTGTCCAAAGACGTAGAGGCTATGCTCCGGCCTCATTCCGGTGCTCCGTCGATGAATCGGTTTCGTTATCTGCATCCGTTGGGAAAGCCGACGCCCGATTTACCTAATGGGTCTTCTTCCTTGGGCCGCTCTGAGCCCAACTCACCCATGTCTTCTAAATTTGGGCCTCGGACCTTCAGCCCACGTTCGGATTCTTCTCGTTTTATGTCTACCCCTCGAGTACCTCATCCGGGTGATGGGGGTGTTTCTATGAACCGCGATCGCGGTGTGAAGTCCCTCTCTCGCACTGAGTGGGAAGACCGTCGCAAAAAGGGGTTGTGTTTCCGTTGTGGCCAACAGTACGGGCCGGCGCATAAGTGTCCGGAGGGGAAACTTCGAGTTCTGCTTCTGGGAGACGATGAAATTGATTTACCAACGGGCGAGCAATTGCTTCTTGAGTCCACGCTGTCGGCGGACGAGGACACATCCGTCACTCCTGAGTTGGGCACGTGTAATGTTTTGGAATCTACTGGTGTTTTAGCAACTTTCGGGGTTGCTAATACAATGAAATTGGAGGGAAGCCTTGAGGGCATTCCGGTTTGCATGTTGGTTGATAGTGGGGCATCTCACAATTTCATTTCTCGTCGTTTGGTGGTGGCGCTAGGGTTAAATTCCTCCTCTTTCAGTGGTATTCGAATTAAGCTGGGTGATGGTCATGTGGTAGTGGTCACAGAAAAATGTATCGATATTCCGGTAATTGTGGGGTCATGTTCTTTTCGAGTCAATGCTTTGGTCTTTGACACCGGCTCATTAGACTTCATTTTGGGGTTGGAATGGTTACAGTCTCTTGGAGAGGTGGTGCATAATTGGCAGAAGTCATGGATGCGTTTTGTGCATCAAGGGAAGGAAGTACAATTACATGGAGTCCGGATGCATCAACCAGCTCCTGCTGCCTTTCATCAATGGTTGTCTTTAGATACGGATGTGTTATCCGGTTCTTCAGCTACTCAAGAGGTGACTATCTCTCACGACGTCTCTTCCACACACCTATCACCCTCACAACAGTCCGACTTAACGAGTGTACTCTCCTCTTTTGTCGACGTATTTAAACCTCTCTCGGTTCTTCCTCCAACCCGCCCTCAGGATCACCGGATTGTGTTGTCCACAACAGAACCTGTTTGTGTTAGACCGTATCGTTATCCTCACATCCAGAAAGCTGAAATTGAACGTCAAGTACGGGAACTATTGGCATTGAAATTAATTCGACCTAGTAAGAGTGCTTACTCGAGCCCTGTCATCTTGGTGCGCAAGAAAGACAATTCTTGGCGAATGTGTGTGGATTACCGCGCCTTGAATCGTGTTACGATTCCGGATAAATATCCAATTCCCGTGGTTGATGAACTCATTGATGAATTACGTGGATCGCAGTTCTTCTCCAAATTGGATCTGAAATCGGGCTACAATCAGATTCGTATGCATCCGGAAAGTATACACAAAACCGCATTTCGCACCCATGATGGCCATTATGAATATTTGGTTATGCCTTTTGGTCTAATGAACGCCCCGACGACTTTTCAGGCAATTATGAATGATATATTTCGTTCCCTTCTCCGCTCCAAAGTAGTGATCTTCTTTGATGATATACTAGTTTACAGCCCATCTTGGCAGGCTCATCTACACGACTTATCCGAGGTTTTTCAGATTCTGTCTTCTAATCGATTTCAAGTCAATCCTCAAAAGTGTAGTTTTGGCCAAATGTCAATTGAGTATCTGGGGCATATATTAGATGGTCAGGGTGTATCTATGGACCCAAAGAAAGTTAGTGCGGTAGTAGATTGGCCGGTCCCTAAGTCGGTTCGGGAGTTAAGGGGATTCTTGGGGTTGACTGGATATTACCGTAAATTTGTCATGAATTATGGCACTATTGCCAGGCCTCTTACAGACCTCACGAAGAAGGACGGGTTTCTTTGGAATTCAGCAGCTCAAGAGGCCTTTATTCAGTTAAAACAAGCTCTGGTGTCGGCTCCAGTTTTAGCTCTTCCGGATTTTTCTTCGCCTTTTGTAGTTGAGTGCGATGCATCGGGGTGCGGCATTGGTGCTGTTTTAATGCAGCATAACCGACCGTTAGCTTACTTTAGTAAGGCTCTAAGTGGTCGTACATTGGCCAAATCCGCGTATGAGCGTGAACTTATGGCATTAGTCTTAGCGGTGCAACATTGGCGACCGTACCTTTTGGGAACTAAGTTTGTAGTCCGTACCGACCAGAAAAGCTTGAAGTTTCTGTTACAACAACGTGTCTCTTCTCCAGATCAACAAAATTGGGTAGTTAAACTACTTGGATATGATTTTGAGATAGTTTATAAGCCGGGGCGGGAAAACCGGGCCGCAGACGCTCTTTCCCGCAAGCCTGAGGAGGGGAATCTACTCAATATTCGTTCTTGTCCAGTATGGGTACAGGGATCTCAATTGTTGGATGAAGCCAAACTAGACCCGACTATCAATTCTTTGACTCAACAATGCCTGTCCAATCCGGATAGTCATCGGGGCTATACCGTTAAGGATGGCATCTTGTTCTACCGCAATCGCCTGGTGATTCCCCGGACCTCGAAGTTTATTCCAACTCTTTTTCATGAATTTCACGTTTCAGCTACCGGGGGACATTCGGGTTTCTATCGCACTTATCGACGGTTGGCAGCCAATCTATATTGGCCGGGCATGACGTCGTCTATTAAGCAGTTAATTCGTGCTTGTGATATTTGCCAACGATGCAAAGCTAGTTCCGTGGTTCCTGGGGGACTTTTACAACCTTTGGAAATACCATCCGTCGTGTGGGAAGAACTTTCGATGGATTTTATTACTGGGTTACCCCCTTCACGTGGATTTACGGTCATATTCGTTGTCGTGGATCGGTTGTCCAAATACGCCCATTTCATTCCCCTCAAGCACCCGTACACTGCTAAATCCGTGGCTGATGTATTTATTAAAGAAATCATTCGTTTACATGGCATACCTAAGTCTATAATCAGTGACCGGGATCCACTTTTTCTCAGCAAGTTCTGGCAAGAACTTTTTCATTCCATGGGTACCAAACTTCAAATGAGTTCAGCATACCATCCGGAGACGGATGGTCAAACAGAGGTGATCAATCGCTGCTTAGAAACATACTTGCGGTGTTTTGCGGTAGACCAACCTAAGACATGGATTAATTGGGTTCCTTGGGCAGAATTTTGGTATAATACCACCTTCCACGTGTCCACGGGGACTACACCATTCGAAACCGTGTACGGTCGTCGTCCTCCGTCGGTATTTCAATATATGCCAGGGGAAATTCGGGTTGCTTCTGTAGCGAGAGATCTACAGGATCGGGATGAAGCCTTGAAACAATTGAAGCTCCACCTCACCTCGGCTCAAGGATCAATGAAACTACAAGCAGACAAGAAACGGCGGGATGTGCACTTTGCTATTGGTGAATGGGTTTATGTAAAGCTTAAACCGTATAGGCAACTTTCAGTTGCTAACCGTATCCATCAGAAGTTAGCCGCCAAGTTCTTCGGTCCCTTTCAGATAATTGCTAAGGTGGGATCGGTGGCATACAAACTCCAACTCCCAGCGACATCTAAAATTCATCCAGTTTTTCATGTTTCTCTCCTTAAAAAAGCAATCTCCGGCTCTGTCGAATCGGTTCTTCCTCCTGAGTTGGATATGACCGATTCTCCCCTGTTGTTACCAACTGCCATTCTCGCGAAACAGTTCATCCAACAAGGATCAGATTCCAAAGAACAATGGCTGATACAGTGGAATGGTCAATCCTCGGATGAGGCAACATGGGAAGATTCTTCGTGGGTTATGGGTCAATTTAAGGATGTCAGTCTTGAGGACAAGACTGTTGTTGCAGAGGGGAGTAATGATGCAAATCCTTTGAATAGGGGGTCCTCTAAAGAATTATTAGTTTATTCTAGGAGGGGTAAGAATGTAAACTATCAAAGTGGCTAATGGTTTGTTAGGGATTAGTTATTATATATAGTAGTAATAAAGAAGAATGAGATATGCGTGAGTTTGTTAAGATTTATGTGTGGCTCCCACTAGAGGTGTGGAGAGAGAGCTAGGCTCTGGATTGTCTGTAATTCCTTTTGTCACCATTGAATTTCAAAGCTTTCTCTTACTTTTCCCTAACTATTGCATCATCATACTCGTGTGTATTTCTTCCTTTCTGTCATTCAATTTGTCATATTCCATCAGAGGTCCTGTTATTTTCTTTTGTTACTCTAAAAGTACTTTTAAACTGAGCTCGAGGATTTTATGTACAGGCTGTGTGTCATTCTCTGTTGAGCATTGGTGATACATTATGCAACAAAGATGTAACTAGGTATCAAACTAACTATTTTTCTCATTTTTTTCTTGTTATGTAGTTACATATATGTTTTTGTCATTTATAAGCAACATTTTGTTATAATATCCTGTACTTCATTTTTTAATATTAAGGTTAAATGTGGCTGAGATCATATGCACCTTGATCAAGAATCTTTCTCCTAACATTAGTGGAGCGTTAATGATGTCAAGAGGTATTAACATTCTGGCTATGATGTTAAATTGGTAAGTTTTTCAGTTCTTTTTAGTGCATTGATACTATTTAATTATATCTGAAGGAGCTAATTGCTTTTAAATCTTTAATTCTGTTATTATTATATTGTAGTTATTTGTTCATCATAATGCATGAAAAACGTCCCCATTTATCTTTTTCTGCTTGCAGCTCTCCATCTCATGTCACTCCAACTATTATGAAGACCAATATTTTTGATGTTTCTTCAAGGATGAGTCCCTTTAACAATGGCCCTGATGGATTATCAAGGTGTGTTACTTGAGATTTCAAATTTGTTTGACCTATTGTATTAAATAATATTAAACCTCCTATATGATGGCTTTTGGATCACTTCTATTTGGTTAATCTTGCAAAGGATTTTCTTTGACTTCGTTGATATCAGCTTGAAGACTTATTTATACACTGAGATTTCAGATGTGCTTAAAATTTTCTTGTAAATTATTATAATCTACAAATATATCTTTCTTTTTTCTTCCAGTGGGTCCTGGTTGCTTTCAGGAAGACTTGCTAAATTACTTGTTATTGATTGTGAGCACAATGACAGTTCATGCCCACTTGCAGTATCAGGCATGCTATGTGATTTTAGTCAATGTTTTGTTTTCACTTTTTAGTATTCTTTATCATTAAAAATGAATTTGACACGGTTAAATTTGTTAAATTGTGGTTTTGCGATTCGTCAGTGTTGGAGTTCACCATTCAGCTTTTGGAGAAAGGGGTAGAAAATGACTTCGTCTTGGCTCTTACTATTTTCTCCATTCAGTATGTTCTTATAAACCATGAATATTGGAAATACAAAGCGAAACATTCTCGTTGGAAGGTGACATTGAAGGTATTTCTGATGAATCGACATGTTTTAAGAACTTCTAAATTTAGAAACTTTATAATTTGCTTAATTTGTCCTGCATTAAGCAGCATGGGTTGTTAGCTTTCACAACAGGGGATGTTATCCCAGAATGCCGTTCTTGATCTGTGATTAATCCGTTGCTTTGAAAAATGAAATTATTGTTTTTACTTGCTTGTTGTTTTAGGTGCTTGAATTCTTGAAGACATGCATCGTATCAATCTCACACTCCACAAAAATGGGAGAGATTTTTCGTGATTTGTTGCTCTCTGATTCTTCAGTTCAAAATGCTCTTTTTCGCATCGTTTGTATAACAACGCCAGCTTTGGAGGTTTGCTTTGATTTTCCTTTATATTTATTGGTTTACTTGTCAAATATGGGATCACTATTTATCTGTCTAATTGATCTCACCAATTTCTTGCAGAAACTTTTTGTTAGCCGCCTGTATGATCTAACAGAAATTGAAGGATTACAGCTAGCAATTTGCTCTATATTGGATATTTTCAGCATGCTTTCTGATCTTTCTAAGGTGCATTTGCACTGATTATTTCAATCTATATAAGCTGACAATCATATTGTTACTTTTATTAAATTCTGAGTATATACTGATGTTTATTGTAAGTTATTTTTAGGATACTTTGCCTGGCTATCAAGTTTTTCATCAAGCAGTGTTGTCATCTACAACCAAACCACTTCCTGTGGTTACAGCCATCATCTCTCTTATATCATTCTTCCGAAATCCTGTAAGGGAGTACACTCATACAAGCTATTAAAGTATTTAGTTTTCTTGTTTGAACTCTAAAGTTGTAACTGTGTAAACAGAAGATTCAACTGGGTGCTGTAAGGGCTCTCTATGTGTTACTTTTGACTGCTGATGATTTGCAGCCATACGTATCTGGAAATGCATGTTTTGGTCTGGATGACAAGCAGGTAAAAAACACTTGCATTTTTTATGTGGAGTGGTTATGTATACCTACTTCAACTCTGAATGCATGATTTTTTGTCAGCTTGCAGATTTTAGGAATTCTATCATTACAATCATCAGTGACCATTCTTTTTCACATGAAGATCTCATTGTCAATACGTTTAAGATGCTTGGTTCAGCAGCATATTATCAGGTGTGCTTCAGATTTTTTTTTTGCCTACATCAAATAATCAATCTACAAGTTGGTTATTGGTCTCAGTTTGTGACAAAAATTTTGTCCAAATTTTGATTTCTTGTGACCCTTGCACCTCCCCATGCCTTTATGTGTTAACTGTTTAAATATGCAGCCTGCCTTTCTTGTAGCACTAGTTGATTTAAAGGATAGTACAACTGAAGATAAGTTTAGCTCTGTGGGATCCAAGAGAGAAAATCTACTTGATGCTCTTTGTTTGTATGTTGAAAAATCCCCTGAAATGATAAAAAGGTAAGACTCCTAAATAATTTTAATACTGAATATAAGGTCCCACCTCTAAAAACCTTAATAGATATTCTTTTTTATCAGTCATCCCAAAATATTGCTGAACTTTTTGGACTTGTTGATGGCATTATGGCAAGGAGCTCCTCAGTTCATTAATATTCTGGACCTTTTGAAGAAATCTGGAATACTTTTGAAGCAGTTGTCCAGCTGTATCTCACTGGAAGATCATCTTTTGAGTTCAGACTCTTTGATCTCATCATATAGATATCAGTGTCAGTCTGACATTTTGCAAATCATGTCTCTTGAGATGTTTTTGCAGAACAAGTTATTACATGCTGAACATATCAGAAAAGATATTGTTGGGAAACCCAGTAATGCTGAAAAAACAGAAAGTGATCCAAGAGAAGTATTATCTAGCTGGTGCAAGAACTCAGTCTTGAACAACCTCATTAAGTTATATGCTTCCTGTGAATATGATAATGACAAGTATCTTAAAGGACAGGTGATTACACTTTAGTTTAATTTCATCTTATAAAATGTCATATTAAAGTTTATCTGAATTGCATTTATGTTGCAGGTTTCTGCTGCTCTGTTTGCTGTTCAAGTTTTTCAAATGTTAAGAAATGGTCACACAGGGAGTTTGTCTGTATCATTAGTTGAAAAAATAAGCAACTTGGGAAAGAAGGTTTGTCTGTTTCATGTTTTACTTGGTTTATCATATCTTTTAGTTCATTCCGTTTTCAAAATTTGCTGTACATAATATGTGTGTATATATAACAATTAAGTACATATTTTTTCTTTCTTAGCCACTTTGTTGTCAATTACAGCTTCTCTTTACATTGCAGTTACTTGATCTACCTGCGTTTTCTGAGTTGGTAACTCAGTACAGACAACAAGGTTACAGGTACAGATATTGTCTTGTTCCAATTTGAACAATTTATCTTTAAGTACAATTTTAATGGCTGTCTGTTTTGTAAATCTACTTTATACCGCACATGTAAAGTCCTTTGGTTTCTTTTCTAGTTCCAAGAGCTTTTAAATGTTTATATTGCACTGATAAAGAAAAATATTGTACATCAATCTTGCATATTTGTTTGACAGTGAAGGGAAGGAGCCAAAGAGTTTAATTTTAAGTGATCTATATTACCACATGCAAGGAGAATATGAAGGTCGTAAGCTAGAACATCAGTTATTCAAAGAACTATTTCAATTTCTTTTAGAATCCAAGTTTTTGGAAAGTTACAGGACTAAGGATTTTGGTAACTTGTCAATTCATGCTAAGGATGTCTTGTTATATGACTGCAACCGTCTACAAAAGGATTTAGGACTAGATTCATGGGAAATCTCAGAATTGAAGGACTTGAAAGCAGTTGCACAAACAATGTTGATTCATATAAAAGAAGTTAATTCCATGTTGCTGCTCAGTAACTGCAAACTTTCTGCTTTGAAGGCTTTGTCAATCATGTTGCCTATGTATGATGAAGATGTAAGCTCTTTGATTTAGTCTTTTTAATTAGTTTCTAATATTTACTCTTTAATATGATGTTTGTTCTTCATGGAAGGTTACAATTGGTGGACTTTCTGAGCAACAATATAGTTCATGCATTGAAGTTATATGTGAGTCTGTTGATAAAGCCACAGATTCGCTGGTCCTTGATTTTCTTGCAGCTCAAGCAGAATTACTTCACCACTTTGTCAGATTTGTGAAAAGATTGTCTTTACCATCTTCAATACTTGTTATAAAAACCATAGGTTCCAGTTTAAAAACATTAAAAGACTTGAAGAACCCATCAATTGATCTTAAACCCACGATTAAGATTTTACTTACCCTGCTTCTCTCTGCCATTGGATCAATCAACAAGGAAGCTGAGGTGTCAGATGTGTTTTTGAGGCTTCTACCGATTCTCTGCAACTTCATCGAACCAAATGACTATTGTACTCTTTCATTGGCTACAATCGATTTACTACTAAAACGTTTTCAAACACCTACATTATGGTTCCCTATCATCCAGAACCATCTACATGTGCAAACTATTGTTAAAAAGCTTCAAGATAAAACTTATCTACCTTCAGTTCCTGTGATACTCAGACTCTTTTTGACATTTGCACTTGTAAAAGAAGGTGCAGAGATGCTAGCTAACATGGGATTCTTTTCATCTCTAAGGGTATTACTAGAAAATGGAAATGAGTCTGAAAAGGGTGAAAATGAAAACCCGGAGCGCCTATGGGGCCTTGGGTCAGCCGTGGTGTCTATGATTATATATTCGTTGAAGGACCGTTATTCATCATCCTTTTCTGATATGGTGGATCATGTCATTTCTTGTTTTATATTGGAGAAATCGGATTTAGTTACTTATTGTCTGAATACCCCAAACTTCCCGCCTGATATTGTTGACAGAAAAAAGAGAGCTCGTGCTCAGAGAAAACAACTGAGTTTGAGTGCTCTGAAGGAAACACAGAATACACTTGTGCTGATATGTGTGCTAGCCAAACATCACAACTTGTGGAGTAAAACCATGAAAGAAATGGATCCTCAGTTGAGGGAAATGAGTATCCATCTACTATCTTTCATTAGTAGGGGCAGACATCTTGCTGAAAACAGTCGGATCACTCCATTACTATGTCATCCTATACTTAAAGAGGAGTTTGAATGGTACAAGAAACCATCTTTTATAAACAGCAAAAGTGGATGGTTTTCTTTTGCTTCCGTCTCAACATTATCATCATCAACTGCACTTGTAGTAGTTAAGGACACATCAGCAGGAAACATTGATGTTCCTCATCAAACAATGTTCTCAGACATGGCTGCAATTGAGGTCTACAAAATTGCATACTATCTTTTGGGCTTTTTGTGCCTGCAAGCTACTGCTGCTGCTAAAAGAGCAGAGGAATTAGGATTTGTAGATGTTGCTCATTTTCCAGATCTGCCCATGCCTGACATCTTACATGGCTTACAGGTATCTATTTATTTTAGGCAAATTAGATTTTAATAATTCACACTTTGACTTGTTGGCCGATAATAATTTATAGTATTAGTTTGTCCGATAATAATCCTAACTTTCCTTTCTATTCCCAAGGGCAATTCTACTAGCGTAATCATTGATTGATTTACACTTGATTTCCACTCAATTGCTCACGATGATATTGTGAATGAAATAGGGAAATGGACAAAGAAATTGAGTGAAAATCAAGTGTATATCATAACAGTGTTGTAAAAATTGCTAGGCGCTAGTCGGGCGGCGAGATGGGGACTAGGGATTAATCGGGATTAATGGGTTTGGAATTTTTATATATAATTTTCATTTTTATATATATAAATACACATTTTTATATGTAATTTTTATAAATATGTTTTAGTTTTATAAATATATATACAAATCTGGCCGGAATTTCAAAATTTTCGCCGGAAATTTTGAACTTCGCCGGAATCTCGCCGGAATTCCGCCGAATTCTGCAAAAATGCAGAATAAAGGCCGATTAAGAGCCGACTAGGTCCGATTAGGGCCGATTTTTTCCCGATTTGGACCAATTTTACCGACTAGCGATTATCCCCTCCGATTAGGGGAAATCCAATCGGTGAGCCACCGATTGCCGACTAGTCGCCGATTAATCGGCCGACTAGTCCGATTTTTACAACACTGTATCATAATAAAAATAATATCAGGATTGCTCTTGGCAACAAGAATGAAAGTTAGGATTATTATTGTTCAAACTGATAGTATGGATTATTATTGGTCAATAGGTTATGCTTTGTTTTATTAAAATCCAGTTTGCCTTTATTTTATTACAACTTGATATTAATTGTTATAAACTTACAACTCGTTAAGCCGCTCAATTTATTAGTTGTTGACATGTAACTAGAGAATTGTTACATTTATAACCGATAGGTAAGCTATATGACTTTGTGTCAACTCATAATTAGGGGTGTAAACGAGTCTAGCCTCTAGCCTGAGCTCACTTAAGCTAGAGTTTGACTCATTAATAGTTTTGAGCTTGAGCTCGGCTCGTTTCAAGCTTTGTCTCAAGCTCTAGCTCGTTTCATTTCAAGTTTATGTCTAAAGCTCGAGCACGGCTACTTGATAGTTTTTCAAGCTCTTGCTTGAGCTTGGCTTATTTGTTATTTCTTATATATTCAATTATTTTCTATTTTTATTTACATATATAAGTATTATTTTATATATTATTTTGGATATATTTATCATGAAGTTATATATAATACTTTTTAAGTATTTAAAATTTTATTATATCTAATTTAAACAATATTCATAATAATAAAGTTTGTTTAGATTGGTCAACCAATTAAGCTCGGTATATGAATCTTGGGCTCGTACTCATTTAGTAAATATGCTAGAATTAAGGCTTGAGCTTGTTTATTAAATATGCTAAAATTTAGTCTCGAGCCCGTTTATTTAATATGCTAAATTTAGGGTCAAGCTCGTTAAAAGTCAGCTCGATATGGGCTTTTATCGAGCTGATTTCAAAGTAGCTAATAAGCGGTCCGGCTCATTACTCATTACACCCTGCCCATAACCATCCCCCAAGTTCTTAATGACTTATTGTTATTTCAAAATCAGGATCAAGGAATTGCTGTTGTTAGGGAGTTATGTGAAGCCAACAGGATGACATCAGAAATAAAGGGTGTCTGCATCTTACTGTTACAAATTACTGAAAAATGTTTATATTTGGAATTCTGTGTTTCACAAGTTTGCGGTATAAGACCTGTAATGGGTCGGATTGAAGATTTCTCAAAGGAAATCAAATTATTGTTTGCGGGTACTCTTCATCTCTCTGTCTTTATAATAATATTATTTATCTTCTGATCTTTCTTGTGCGTTCTGAGTTTAGTTGTTATTTTAAAACTTGTGCAGCTACTACAGGCCATGCCTTTCTTGAAGAAACAGTGAAGTCCTTAAAACACATAACATCATATGTTTACCCAGGATTGTTACAGACCGAAGGCTTCTTGTGATTTTAAAACTCAACGGGTTGTTCATGGTTCGATTTTCTTGATACGTGGTCAATGGCATATACTTTTGGATGGTCTATTTAGGGATATTTTAGATGTATTATTAGATAGTTGATAATGATAATTTGGTATGGGTAGTAGTATGTGAAAAATGGTGGTAGTGCATGAGAATTGGATTCTATGGCGTTTGGAGTTGTCTAAGGGAGAGGTGCTTTATGTGAACGGTGGATATGTAAAGTCAAATTATGCTTTTCTTTTTTCCCGCATCATGTATCATTGTTCTACATCCCATGCCTACTCCCCTCTTCAATCATGATCATAATAAGAATCCTCACCCTAAAATATAAAAAAAAGTAGGTTATACCACAAAACTGAGCCTATAACTAGTGTTTTGTACTCGCATAATTTACGTAACGGCCTTTTAACTATGTTTTGAAATAATCTATCATTAGTTAACTTGCACTATTAAACTCACACAACTTAGAGCATTCATAGTAAATTCCCTATAAGTATATGAGAGTGTTTTTAATATTATAAAGAATGATTATGAGTAGTTATAAGTGGATGTGAGAGAAAATGTTATTATTTATTTGTATATTTGAAGAAATACTATTCAATCTTTGTAAATTTGTTAATATATTAAAAAGTTGCTATGAGTAGATTAAAAACATTTTCATTTAAAAGATTGAAAACATCATTTTAACTTTAAAAGTTTCATAAGTTGTTTTAATTTAATTCAAAATTTTCATAAGTTGTTTCAACGTGAATCCAAAAAATGAAATCTTTGGACTAAAATTAAAACAAATTATAAAAACTTTTGGACTTAAAATTGATGTTTTTAAACTTTTAAAAAATATAGTTATTTTTGTCAAATCTTATAAATTAAAGCTGAAATTAACTTTAATTTCTTTTACCACTTATCCTATTGAATTTAAAATCACAACATATGATTGAGTACACCACCTTACTAATTTCCAAACAATTAAAAAAATTAAATGTCTAATTGTTCTATCTTTGTAAAAGCATGCATCTTTTTCTGCGTATAGTTTGTGCATCCCGAATATGAGGTGGATTGGTCAAAAGTCAAAACTATTTTGTTAAAAAACTGACGGATTATGGAATTAATATTGTTTTGAAACGCGATTTAGAGGACATACAAAAGTTATTTGTCGATTAAATTAGTCTAACCTACGATCATGCTAAAACAAGATTCTAGCACTAATTTTTTGTATTATACTCTTTGTTAGTTTAATACATAAATATTTTTTTTTTTAAAATTAGTTTGTTCGATGTTAAAATTAAATAAATTTTGGTAATCAAACACAGTTTTTAATATTTAATATTTTCAGTTTATTGTGTCAAACTAATTAGGTGGTTGTGTTTTATGCATTCATTATTATGTTTTATATTTTTAATCAATTCGTGTTTTTTAGTTATTGTTTTTTATGTATTAGATACATTTCTTGTTATATTATCATTATGTTTTGTATATTAGAAGTATAGAATTATGTTATTTTATCATTGTGTTTTTTAAAATTTATCATTTTAAAAATAACACATTGTGTCAAATAAATATTGGTTATTGTGTGAAATATTTTCATTGTATTATATGTATTTATTATTGTGTTTACTTTACATTTTATATTGTTTCATGTAATTATGTCAGTAGTTAATGTATCAAATAAAGTTGTTATTTTATCATTGTGTTTACATACTAATAGAACACAACATTGTTATCTAACATTGTGTCTTTTAGAACACAATGATATTCAGGAAAACACAATGACGAGCAGAAAAACATAATGACGTGCAAGAAAACACAATGAGATGTTGTTTTTTTTTAATTTTATATATAGCGATATTATAATTTATTTTTTGATAAAAAAACTTAATTTTAAAGTGTATTTAAAAAAATAATGTTGTATACAAAAGTTATGACCGCTTAAAAGAGTAATAGAAAAAAAAACTAAGCGGCCATGACCATAATACCATTTCACTAACTTTTTTCCTACAATTAATCTCATCATTGTTCTCAACCATTCAAATACCCTTTTTAGGGGCTGTTTGATCACACTGACTCAGTAAGATCTGACTGAGTCAGAAGCTGACCCAGTAAGATGTTCTGACTGGGTATGCGTCTGACTGAAACTTGGTTGTTTGATTCGGTATCTGACTGACTCAAAAACCGTCTCTGCAAATCACCACCACCACCACCAGCATCACCGCCACCACCACCAGCATCACCGCCACCACCTCCAGCATCACCGCCACCACCTCCAGCATCACCGCCACCACCTGCAGCATCACCGCCACCACCTCTAGCATCACCGTCACCACCTGCAGCATCACCGCCACCACCTCCAGCATCACCGCCACCACCTGCAGCATCACCGCCACCACCTCCAGCATCACCGCCACCACCTGCAGCATCACCGCCACCACCTGCAGCATCACCGCCACCACCTGCAGCATCACCGCCACCACCTGCAGCATGCTCAGCGCGGGCCGAGCGAGCGGTCGAGCGGTCGGGGGTTGCAACACTTACCGGGTCAGAGATTAAAAAATCAAGGTCTGGGTCAGCAACACTTACCGGGTCAGACCACCCAGTCAGACCAATCAAACACCCTGACTGGCTGACCGGGTCAGCCAGTCAGTGGTCAGCTCGTGGGTCAGACCAATCAAACACAGCCTTAGTATAACATAACCTTTTATCAATAATCTTGATGTAACCGCATACTCTTTAATATAAAAACTAATTTGTTTATATCATAGCTTTAACTGAGTTGTCAAATTCAATTGAGGAGGTCATCTATTAGTGCATGTTTTCTTATAGATGCATTTTATTGGTGGGAGAAAGTAAACACAACCCAAATGAGAGGATGGAGTGGCAAGTATCCTTGGAGTCAAAAGGCGTATGCGAATACCTTTATTGTAACTGTAGTGAGACCAACAGTGATGCACAACTAGCTATTGGTGGCCAAGATGTATTGCAAACAATCAAGTTCAAGTTTTTAGGATTGTTCGACTAAATTATGATAACATTAAGTGTGACGTATCTCACTGCATTAAGGTGGTGCAAGTGGAGATCAACCATATGTATTTGTGTTACAAGAGTCTCTGTTACAACCCAAATACCATACCAAATATTTTTCGTTTAGGCAGCCGACTGCCCTCATGGTCTGTCCTTCACAGACTTAAACACGTCTAATAGTGATGTATCCAACTCTATATAAGAAAGTTTACATTCCCCTTCCCAACCAATGTAGGATGTAACATCCTCCCTCATTGAAAACTAAAGTCCTTGCTGGCAGACCGTCCTAACCCTATGTTTGATACTATTTGTATCAACCCAAACACCATACTAGATATTGTCCGCTTTGGTAGCCAGCACACCCTCATACACCCACCCCTAACAGTTTTAAAACATGTCTGATAGGAAAGGTATCAAGCCCTATATATAGAAGCTTCCATTCTCTTTTTCAACCGATACGAGATGTAGCTAGCTACTAGAGAGGTTTGAAAGGAAAATTCTTAAAGGTATCAGAGATAAGGATGTTGAGGTAGATGTTTGGGCATACAAGGTTAGTCTAAATAAAATAATAATGTTTTAGGAATAGACTATGGGCAACACACATTTCAGATAAAATAAGAGAAATGATATTGAGATGGTCCGAGTATGTGCATAGGAGTAGATGACTAAACATGTGTGGAGGGTTAAACCCTTCCAGTGGAGGGAAAAAAGTTATGGAAGACCAAAACTAATATAGAAGGAGCAGATCTAAGGATGTGATTGGTATAGTAGTTCTTGGTAAGCCGAATAAAAGTTAGATAGTTTAGGAGGAGCATATAAAATTAGTATTTGTTAGGACTTCATATTTTGGTCAATACTTGGTTTAGGTTTTCTTTAGTTATAAATGTGGGTGTTAGCTACTTTGTAGTTTTGCTTTTAGTTTTAGGTGTGTCTTTACTATTAGGTGTGTTGCCTTATATTTTTTATCTTTTGCTATTAAAATTTTTGTTAGAATGTATTTGTTTTTATTATATGTTCTGTATTTTCTTTTGAAGAAAATATTGTCGAAGGTGGAGGTCTCTTTTTAAGCCTCATCTTTATGCCTCAAAATAAATATAAAGTTTATTCTCATCTTACCATCATAAAGCTTTACTGTTAGGTGCATATTAATTTAAAGTAATTTGTTATTTAAATTTTATGTATAAATGATAATAAATATTTAAGGTACAATAATAATTTCATTATGATTTTATTAATTAAAACTTAAATTAACAATGATAATTTGCTAAGAAAAACAATTCTGGATATCAAACTCGCCGATATAAAATGTATTAACTTATTATTGTACATGATTAAAATATCTTTCTTTTTGTAAAGTATAAATATATTTTAAAAGTAATAGCTCAATCTAACAAGAAGCTAGATTGCACATAGCACAACATGACTATTACATTAATAGATTTACCTATAACAAAAAGAACAAACTATAAATAAGTGCAGGACCATTTAAAGGGATGGTCAATACAACAATCATACAACGAGAAGAGTGTTTAGAACACTTAACATATCGAATAGGGAACTGAGACTTTAATGTTGATACTAAGAACACAAGCAAAATATGAGACAAAACTAAGAACAAACAATAACGTATATGGTTTTCAAGAATGCTGTATATTGCTCTCAAGTTCTTTTACAAGTGTTATAAAGCATAAAGAAAGATACAAAGACCTGAGATACTTTATACTATATCCTACAGCCGGTCATACTTAAAAGGCCAACTAGAAACATTAATCTAGACAACAAAGAACAATGTAGAGTCAAAAGGAAGATTTGTCTTTTGACTAGTGATTATGACATGGCATAGCTTACATCCTAATATATTACAAAAAGGATAAAAGTACATAAAGTAGAAAGTTACAGACTCAAGACCTTAATGTACAGTTGCAAAAAGCATGAACCTTTCACCAACAAGTATAAGTTGGTGAGTCTTCAAAGTTGCAGCGGAAAGTTGGTCAGCTTTATGAAAAGTACATAAGAGAAATCATGTTCTTCAAAGTCTTCGAAAGAAATGTGTCTTCACTTTTATTTGCTTCGGAAGACTTTGTCTTTGAAGCTTTGGAAGACTTCACTTTTGGCTTCGGAAGATATTGGTCTTGGCTTTGGAAGATTTTACACTTAGAGTATTTTTGATGCAGGGTGTAAAACTTCCGAAGCAACTCTTACTTTGCACTAAGTGCATGCATTCAGGAAACACTTAGTTTGTTTTGGGTGCATCAGCCTTTCAATAAGCCTTACAATAATGACACAAATTAACCTGATCGACTGAGTGAAGATTAGATCTATTCCTCACCCAAAAGAAACATGTGCTCTTGATATCTTCTAACAACACGTTTAGGGACAACCTGCGCGCACTAAAGACCACACCATTTCATATTTTTCATATACTTCAAAGTATCGTTAATACAGTAGCTTGAATGGATTTATTTTTGGTAGGAGAAAAGGAGCTATATTTGGAAAGTTGTAGTAGATCCTAAATGGAGAATTTATAGATAAGGACAAGTGACACCATGAACTTATATATGCCCACAACATTGTTAGATAATAACACGAAATAAAGATATGTTTCTCAGTTTCAGGACATTGCACAAAAAGGACACGCAAAACGGAATGTAGATTAAAGTTTCTTCTTGGTAGAGCTTATATAGTAGGGATATCTCCAACTTGTAAAGCACGAAAAACATTAACTTTTTAGGGAACCTAGTTACACCAGCTAAAGACAAAACTGATTATGATGGATGAGAGTGATTCACAACACCTTTCATTGATTGACTAGACCGTTGACATCCTGAAAAACATTTTGATTGTCACCTCTCCATGTTCAGACATCTATGGAGTTGATAACAAAGGCTTTCAAGTCTCCATTTATTTTGTTTGAGAAGGCCCACTTCCAACCTTTTTATAGTGCTCCAAACATTCAAAATATCTCTTTTGCCGACAGGAATGCTAGAACATGGCTGGAGTAACGAATACAAGGGATTAGCTCCTTTCATAAGGTGTGGGTCTTGGTTTTAAACCACCACCACCTCTTTGCAAGGAGGCTTTGATTAAGAGTTTATTGATCTAAGACCATTACCTCCTTCCTTTTTCAAGGAATAATCTTTCTCCCGACTAATCTAATTGATCTTCTGATAATTCTTAGCACCAACCCATAATAATTTTCTTTTATATCTTTCTAAAGTATGTAAAACTTTATCAGGAGAATTAAACAAGGAGAAGAAATATACTAACAAGCTATCAAGGAATGAGCGTATATGCACCACTCAACCATCGATTGAGAGGTGTTTAGCTTTCAATGAGGAAAGCGGTGTATTATAGGCCTCCAATAATTTTCCAAATTCATGTTGGCCCTTACAACCAAACCTAGATAGACATATTTGTGATATTATTTTCTAGAACATTCACCCCCATTAAAATGTATTTTTTATGTTAATTTCTAACTTATTTGTAAGGTAAAAACACCTCATCAAACATGTAAGTTTATGAAAATTTGATCTGGATCATTCCCACAGTATGATCCAATCATTGGCAAACAAAAATATTTGAGCGTCGGGCCGTTATGTGGAATTTGTATACCCCTAAAAATTCCCAGCAAGGTTGCTTTATTTAACATCTAGTTCAGCGATTCCATAGTAATTAGAAAAATAAAAAGTGATAGATGATCACTTTGTCATACCTCTTAGAAATATAAAAATTCCTTTGAAGGTGATCTGTTTATTATAGTTAAAGCTTTTTTCAAGCTAAGAACTCCCATAATCTTAATCCTCTAATGAGAAGGGAAGTTCATTTCATGGAGTATTCAATAAGTGAAACTTTATGAGATTGAGTTGAAGGCTATATTAAAATCAATAATGAAAGATTAAGCTTTGGTGTTTTGATTTTTTGAGCCACAAGATGACTTCATTAACGCAATAAGTCCATCAAGTATGTTTCGTTTGGCTAAAAAGTCATACTCCATCCTAAAAGTGACTATCACTGTATCATAAAACCCAAAAGTATGCTCAGTTATCAAAGCAAGCGTCAAAAAGCCTAAATTCAAATATGCAACAATAAACATAATTTTAATTAAAAAAACCGAAAACCAAAATATAAAAAAACAAAAAAGGTGAAATAAAAATTTATGCAGAAAATAAGAATACTTAAAGTTTTGTAGCTAAAACAAAAAACAAAAAATATACTATTCCTCTATATTTGTGTACTAAATAAACACACACACACACACACACACATATATATATATATATATATATATATATATATATATATATATGTGTGTGTCTATATATATATATATGTATATATATATATATATATATATATATATGTATATATATATATATATATATATATATATATATATATATATATATATATATATATATATATATATATATATATATTGGATCTAGAAAGGCTGGTGCAACCAAAACCAAATCACTTAGACTATTTTGGTGCAACTAATAAAGGACTTCCGAAGCTAAGTGTGGAACTTCCGAAGGAAAAAGAAGCTCTTCCGAATACAAAGTGTAAAACCAACTTCCGAAGGAAAACTCCAACATCTGAAGACAAAGTGTTCACTTCCGAAGATCAAGACTTAGAGTGAAAGATTAGAAGTCAACTTCCGAAGTACGAAAGAAATCCTCAAGCCTCGTAAGTACAGAAGCCTCTTCTGAAGTATAAGTGGCTTTGGAAGAACTTATTCTTCCGAAGCCAACTTACCTTCGGAAGACACTACTATTATCCAGTGGACATAAGTATGCTCTCCCTGACACTCCCCTGCAGACCTCTTAGATACTGCATGGCGTTTTCTCAAAAGCCATATAGTTGACCATACTTTATTCAACTGTTTATCTTTATAAGTTAGTACAGTTGCCAACTTTAGTTGGTGACAAAATGTAAGTCATGGACATGTCATGACTACCATATCTTAGATAATACTTTATCTAAGATACCTTAACTTTAGCATTGTAGTATATGCTTTAGTCTTAGATTTCCAGCTGGTATCAAAGTATCTCTGGGTGTAAGATCTAGTATATATAGTTTCTCATTGTAACTCATGTTTTATGCTTGTAAGAGTCTTGTAATACTTTGAGTTGAGAAGTAATATATACAAGTTCCTTGAAAATTATTTCCTTGTGTTCTTTGCTACTTATTATATTATTATCAACTCTTAGAAGAGATTCTACTTCATCTGATTCGAGTGTAATATTAGTGAGTTTGAGAGAAATCCAAGTGTTAAGTGACAAACCCAATCTTGCAATTGGTATCAGAGCTTTTAAGGCTCTTGATTGTGATATCTTACCATCCTAATCAACCTGTTTTTCACTCCTCCTTACATCACACTCAAAATGGCCCTCAACAAGTCTGAAGTAGAGATGGGGACGATGACTAAAGCACCCATCATCACCCCTGGAAACTTCAGGTCATGGAGCAGACGAAAGGAAGGCTTCATCAGGTATCAAGACAGTGAGATGTGGCAATCTATTGTCAATGGCCCGTATAAGCCAAAGGTGGCTGGTGGAAACGGTGCCATGATAGAGAAAGCTGTTGAAGATTACTCTGATGAGGACCGGAAGAAGCTGGACATTGATAGCAATGCTATGACTGTTCTCATGACTGCAATTCCCAACTCCATCGTGGTGGGGTTTGAGCATTGCAAGTCAGCCAAAGAACTGTTTGATGCACTTGCTCACGTGTACTCAAGCTCAAATGACTCCAAGAAGGACTCACTGAGGCAGCAGTTCGAGAACTTCACCTACATTGCTGGAGAGACCCTCAGCCAGCAATCCTTCAGGTACATGGATCTCATTTCTTCCCTTCAGTCTGTGGGAATTACTCTTGAACTTAGAGACCTCACAAGAAAGATCATGAGTGCACTTCCCAATGAGTGGACGTTCTACTTTGTCTCTATCAAGAGAACAGAAAACCTGAACACACTCATTATGACCAAACTCTATGGCATCCTTGATGGATACCGTTTGGAAATGGAGAATAAGAGAGGTCATCAGACAAGCAGACCCTTGAGTCTTCCTGCTAGCAACGCTTTAATGTTGCTGAAGGCTCAGGACCCTCCCGGCCTCAACAGTACCTGACTTACACCCAACAGCCATCCTGTTCTTCTGGGCCATATATCACATTTCCTGAGACTCCAAGGTCTCAACAAGCTCAGCAAAGCTCCTTTCAGGATAGCTGTGCTTTTGTCTCAGGAAGTGGACACTCTAGTGATTATCAGTATTGCTTTGATGATCTAGAGTGCTTCAGCCCCGATGACGTGGAATACGTGGACATAGTCCAACAAATGGCTCTCTTAACCTTCAGAGTAAAGAAGTTCTTCAAGAGAACTGGAAGGCAATTTCCCAGAACCCAATCAACAACAAATTTGGGTTTGACAAAACCAAGGACAAATGTTACAACTGTAACCAACTTGGTCATTTTGTAAGGGAATGCAAGGCTCCCAAGTCGAATCCGAGAACCCCACAGGCCTCTACACATCCCTCTACACCAAAGCCCACCGGAAAGTCAACAGAGATAGCTACAATGGCTCAAGAAGTTTACTGGAGCTTCATGGTACAAGATGTGACTCCTGCTCAAGCACTCATGGACGGAACAGATGACAATAATGTATATGAACATCTTTGTACTCATGCCTGTATTGCTAAGGTTAATTTGTATCAGGACTACAATATGGAGATTAAATACGATATTGAGTCTTTAAATGTTAAAATCTGATTTTAAAAGGGCTGAATCTGACTATCAAAAAAAATTGAGGAGTTGGAGAAAACTGTGTCCTTATTAAAACATGAACACACCAACTATAAGACTCAAATAAAGGATTTAATATCCAAATTGTCTGAGGCTCAAGCCCAGCTTGTCACAGCTGAGGCTCAAGCCAGGAAGTATGCTATTTCTGAGCAAAACTTCTAAGCCATTCTTGCATTATCCTCTCACTCAAAACTTTGTTACCAAAACAAAGGTGGGTTGGGAACCAACAAAATTGCTCCACCACACTCTTATGAGTCTATAAGACAACCAAGGTGTGGTACTGAAGAGCAAGAGGTTCCATCTGCTGACCCACCTTCTCATGAGTCAAAGAGTGATGCACCAATAGAGACCATCACAGGGAAGAATCAGGTAATTTTACCCACCCCTACCGGTGATGATCAACCCCTGACCACCAAAGCCAGAAGAAGCATAGCTAAGGCAGCCAGAAAAACTGCCAAGAAAGTGGCTGAGTCTAAGCTCAAGATACACCCAAAGCAAAAGGGTGTATTCATTTCAGCTGGATTCCAGGTGGTAGGAAACTCTGATTCAGGAAAGGAGTGTAGTACCAGTACTCCTGTCCTACCAAAGGATCAGAAGTTAAAGGGAAAGGTTGCTGATGAAGAGAAAAATAACAAGAAACAGCAATCCTCAAATTCCCAAAAGATTAACATTGCATGCATAATGTGTGGTCTGCAAAACCACATGGCCAAAGATTGTTACTACAATCCTGCTAGCACACATTATGCAAATAATGTTAAAAAAGAAGGAGTCAGGGAAGGTTTCTCATTTGGACCATATCAAATGGTTCAAGTGATGAAAAAGGGAAAGCTTGTTTCCGAAGCAAGGTTGCTTTCGGAAGAAGGTCCTTCTTCCGAAGGGAAAAAGGCTTCGGAAGCTAAAGCTGTCAAGACTCAAAAGAATAAAAGAGTCCCCTTGAGACCATCCCAGAAGAAGACTACTTCAGAAGAAAAGGTGGTGAAGGCTTCTTCCGAAAAGAAAGAAGCTTCAAAAGAATGCCAAACTGCAAAAGCTTCAACAAGATCATCCTCCATGATCAACCAAGGGATGGAATGGAAGGTCAAGGAAGATGCTGCAGCCCAAACCTCTTCTTCAAACATTGAACCCCCATGCATAAATTTTGTTTCAATTATGTCACTATCACCGGAAGAACCCAAGACCAACAAGGCTTGGGTTTCCAATCAAAACTAATCATCTCATCTTATGTGCAGGAACATCCATATGACAAGAATAACAATGTTTGGATTGTGGATGCTCCAGGCACATGACATGGAACAGATCTCTCCTTCAACAATTCAATATTATGATGGAGGTCCTGTCCAGTTTGGAGGTGAGGCCAGAGGATATATTTCTGGTAGAGGAAGTATATCCAACGGAAAATTAAAAGTTGACAAAGTTAACTTTGTCAAACAGCTTGAACACAACTTGTTAAGTGTTTCTTAGTTTTGTGATCAAAAGCATCAAATGCTCTTCACAAAACATGACTGCATTATCCTCAAACCTGGGATGGCAATTCCTCAGGGATTGGTGCTTCTTAGATCTCCCAGGAAAGGGGATATGTACAAGCTGGATATGAACAATGCTTCCCCAATAGGAGAAGTATCATGCTTTCTTTCCAAAGCTGATGGTGATGAGTCAACACTATGGCATAAACGAATGTGTCATGTAAATTTTAAGACAATGAATACATTGGCTAAAAATAACTTGGTACATGGTTTGTCTAAAAAGGAATTCTTCTGCAAAGAAAACTGTGTTGCATGCCTGAAAGGGAAGCAACATAGGGCATCTCATAAATCCAAAGTTGTTAACTCCATTACCACTCCATTACACTTATTGCACATGGATCTATTTGGTCTCACAAGTATAATGAGCATTGGAAGGAAATCATATTGCCTTGTGATTGTTGATGATTTTACTAGATTTACATGGGTATTCTTTTTAAGAACCAAAGATGAAACTGCTGAAACTTTAAAATCTTTTATTCTTAAAATAGAAAATCAAATTGATCACAAGGTTAAAATAATTAGAAGTGATCAGGGGACTGAGTTTAAGAACCACGTTCTTGGCCCATTTTGTAACTCAAAAGGGATTGCCAGACAATATAGTGCCTAAAACTCCTTAACAAAATGGTGTTGCTGAGAGGAGGAACAGGACACTTATTGAGGCTGCTCGAACTATGTTAGTTGATTCAAAGCTGCCTCTGACATTCTGGGCAGAGGCAGTCAACACTGCATGCTATGTGCAGAACAGGGTTCTTGTAGTTAAGCCACATGGAAAAACCCCTTATGAACTATGGAACAAGAGGCCATCGTTCATTGGCTTTCCGTTGGCAGCAGGTGTACCATACTTAACACAAAAGACAATTTGGCAAAATTTGCTGAAAAGTCGGATGATGCCATCTTTGTTGGATATTCCTCTAACTCTAAAGCTTATAGAGTTTATAACATTAAATATCAACAATTTGAAGAATCTTTCAACATTGTAGTTAATGAGCACACTCCTTGTGTTAGGAGGAATGACCCTGATCATATCTTTGATTTAGAATTGTTTCCAAACTATTCTAAACCATCTTGTGAGAATGTTTCAGCTGGAACAGGTGCTCAAAGTGATTCTGATGATGACCAACTGTTTGAGCTTCCCAGACCTATTCCAAGTTCTCCAAGAGCTGCAACAAATCAAGTTCCTACTATTGGCAGATCTAACAGTATAACTATCTCAAGGAATAGTGGAGCTTCAACCAGCGGTTCACCTGTTGACCCTCAAACTTCATCAAGTGACACTGCATAACACCAAGCTGATGGAAGTAACATCTTGAAGGAACAGACAACTGTTAATGCTACTTCACAGCAAACAAATGATGATGATGTTTCTCATTCATTTAATCAGTCCTCATTGAATGAGTTTGAAACAACTGCTGGACCAAGTGTTCAAGCTCCTGAGCAAAATATGTCCAATTTGGATCTATCTTTACAACTGGAGGTAATTCCTAGACTTAGGATTAATAACACTCATCCAGCTGAGAACATCATAGGGGAAGTCTCTGAAGGCGTGAGAACAAGAGGACAAACTCATAATGGGAATGTCTGCTTGTACTCATGCTTTTTATCCCAAATGGAACCCAAGAAGGTGGAAGATGCCTTGAAAGATAGTAGCTGGGTTGAATCAATGCAAGAGGAGCTGCTTCAATTCAAAAGACAAAAGGTTTGGAACTTGTGTCCGCTACCATCTGCTTAAGTACCTATAGGCACTAAATGGGTTTTCATAAACAAAAGAGATGATAGAGGCTTGATTATCAAGAACAAAGCAAGACTGGTGGTTCAAGGATACACTCAAGAGGAGAGAATAGATTATACTGATGTCTTTGCACCTGTTGCAAGACTTGAGGCAGTTAGGATCTTCCTTGCTTATGCCGCATCCAATAATTTCACTGTCTACCAGCTTGATGTCAAGTGTGCCTTTCTATATGGGGATATAGATAGGGAAGTCTATGTATGCCAACCTCCAGGATTTGAAGACCTACAGCACCCCAACTATGTGTGCAAATTGGATAAAGCTCTATATGGGCTGCACCAAGCACCTAGGCTGTGGTATGAGACATTGTCATAGTTTCTCCTGAAGAATGGTTACACTAGAGGTACCATTGATAAGACTCTTTTCATAAGGAAGTCTTGATGACATCATATTTGGTTTCTCAAATGACCAAATGTGTAAAGACTTTAAGAGCATCATGAAGAAGAAGTTTGGAATGAGTTCCATGGGAAAAATGGACTTTTTCCTTGGAATTCAGGTGAAGCAAATGAAGGAAGGGTTTTTCATCAGTCAATCTAAGTATGTGAATGACATCTTAGAAAGATTTGACATGAAAGATTGTAAGGCAG
The DNA here is from genome assembly GCA_025215565.1 of Flaveria ramosissima. Classification (NCBI taxonomy): domain Eukaryota; kingdom Viridiplantae; phylum Streptophyta; class Magnoliopsida; order Asterales; family Asteraceae; genus Flaveria; species Flaveria ramosissima. Next base: position 49,299,145 of record CM046034.1, on the reverse strand, counting down.
CAAAAACACCTATACCCAGAAACCACAATCTCTGCCCTGACTCTGAGGGGGAGGATACTGATCAACATCAGTATAGAGCAATTATTGGTTCTCTGATATATCTCACAGCAAGTAGACCTGATATCATATTTGCAACTTGTATTTGTGCAAGATATCAGGCTGCTCCAAAGGTGTCTCACCTAGTTGCTGCCAAGAGAATCCTAAGATACCTCAAAGGAGCACCTAATCTAGGTCTCTGGTATCCAAGGAATAGTGATTTCAATCTCTATGGGTACTCTGACAGTGATTATGGTGGCTGCAATATCAACAAGAAATCAACATCCGGTGGATGTCAATTTTTTGGTGGAGGGATCATCTCATGGCAATGCAAGAAGCAATCCTGTGTCTCTACATCAACTGTTGAAGCTGAATACATTGCTGCTGCTAGTTGCTGTGCTCAACTGCTGTGGATTCAGAACCAGATGATAGACTACGGATTCAACTTCATGAGCACTCCTATCCATATTGACAACAACAGTGCTATCTCCATTACTGAAAATCCAGTGAAACACTCCAAGACAAAGCACATTGATATCAGGTACCATTTCATTAGAGATATTCATGAGAAAAATCTAATCAAGCTAATCAAAGTTGACTCAAATGAACAATATGTTGACTTGTTCACCAAAGTCTTGTATGAACAAAGATTTAAATATCTCATTACAGCTATTGGGATGATAAACCTTGATTAGTCTATCTCATTTGAAAACCTTTTAATGTGTGAAGTCTTGTGTCAAAACAATCTAAGCCCTGTTACAAAAAGTCCTTCTATGAAAGTTTCACTAAGTATAAATTCTTCCGAAGAAGAATTAACCCTCGAAAGATATTTGACATATCTTCCAAAGCAAATTCCTCCCAGGATAATTTTCTTTTTGGAATAGTTGTTAAGTCTCGGAAGACGCGATTGATTTCATATCAGATCTACTTCCGAAGCTTATAACACTCTCCATTTGGAAATCAACATATACTCTCGGAAGTAAAAACTTTACCTTCGGAAGTAAATTTGCCTTCGGAAGAACATTACCTTCGGAAATGCTTTATACTCGGAAGAAAGATTTTACTGTGTAACGGAAATCTTTTGGGCCCCACTCTGTAAAAAGTAAAGATTTTGTTAATGATGTCGGATTATTTAAATGGACTAAACCTTACCGCCCCTGTCACATCCTCCACTGAAACGTCCCATCATCTTATCCACACCCCTTAAACCGCCATTTCACCCGTTTAAATAACTCTGGCTAATCACTTTCATCCTTTTTACCAAATTTACTGCCCTAAAAGCTTCCTTAATCCCTAATTCACCCAATTCCGAACTATCTTCCTACAACTTTCTCAAATGGCACTAAACCCTCAGCACAACTAAGTCGCACTTCTTGATTCTTCAAGGGATACCGACTTCTCACATATCTTCTCCTTTCTAACCCAATCTTCTTATTACACTGCCCTGACTGTTAATCCCACGGTTTACTCAAATCATATGTTTGAATTTTGGGCAAATGGTCAGATTGAAACCCTAAATGGGGTTCGTGTCATAAGATCGAGCATCTGTGGCCAGGAGTTGGTCATTTCTGAACAACTCATCAGGGAGCATCTCGAGCTTCATGATGAGGGCGCTCCTACAGAGTTCCCCAATACATATTTGGACAACACTTATATCCAAATGGGATATGGTGGAGATGTAAGCAGGTCAACCATTTACAAGTTTAACTTCTCTTACAACTGGAAGTTCCTGCTGCATGTAGTTCTTCATTGTTTATACAACAAATCTGGGGGATGGGATCAAATCCCATATGAACTTGGGTGCCTAGTTTATGGTTTGGTGAGAAGCCTCTGCTTTAACTACTCAAGATTTGTGCTGACCAATCTTATGGGAAACCTTCAACGGGACACATTCTTCATGTATCCCAGGTTTCTTCAGCACATAATCAATTGTAAGCTGGACCAGAGTAAGCTTGTCTGTGTTGTTGCTCTAATTGTTCCTCAAATGAGGCCGACCATCTTCAAGACTTTGAAGAGAGTGTCCACCAACTTTACCGGAAGATATACTGCACTTCTTCCAGGTATGACTGAGCTAATGGCTCTTGGTGACATCCTTGTTAACCCCACAGGTGATGAACCCACTACCCTCACATTGCCAAATCTACCTTCTCATCCCATCACCATCACTTATCAAAGACGCCCCAAACGAACCCTTGTTCAATCTTCTTTGATTGAACAAGCTCTTCATGTTCTATCCAAAAAGGCTAGTGGAACAATGGGCTCCCACTCAGCCTGAGGTCCAACCATCCTTCACAATTGACCTCAATATGGGTTTTGAGTCTCCTTAGTCTCAGACCCATGAGCCCAAAACCCAAGCTGAAAACCCTCAGGGAGAGTCTTTAAACTCCCCTGAGCAGCCAAAAAGGGACAACCCCACCATAGGCTCAATGCCTTTAGACATTGATCAAAGTCCCCGGTCACTAGGCTTCACTTCTATATCCTTTACTGACCTACTAATAGGAGCTGATGAAGAGATTATGTCTCTTCAGGGCAATGATGTTGATCCACAACACCCTCTCAAGGATCAACAGAGCCCAGAGAGATCTCTTATCTCTAGCCCCCATTAGCAAGCCTTTACTGAGGTGAGTCCCACTGATGTGGAGGGGACTCATGTAGATTCAGCTGCCACTACTGAAGGAGCCTCAATGGACCCTCAGGACAGTGGTAACATTACAGAGACTGAATCTACGACAACCATGCCCTTTGATGACTCTGAAAGAGACATCATTGAGCAAGGGAAACCAGGGCGCCAAGAAACCACATCTGGTGGTGAGGATGAACATACTAGGTATGTTACCTCATCTCTCCGTGATTCTTCAAAAGAAGATGAGGGAAGACTGCAACTCACCATTGAAGACCTACTTTCTAAAGTCTCAAACCTTGAATCTAAGGTTAGGACTTTAGAGGATAGGTCCGCCACTCAGCAACTTGAGATTGAAAATCTCAAGGCCAAACTAGGTGAGAAACAGATTAAGAGGTCTGTTAGGCGCGTACCAATTCAGGTCTCATTGACCTCTTCCAGGTATGACTGAGCTAATGGCTCCTGGTGACATCCCTGTTAACCCCACAGGTGATGAGCCCACTACCCTCACATTGCCAAATCTACCTTCTCATCGCATCACCATCACTTATCAAAGACGCCCCAAACGAACCCTTGTTCAATCTTCTCTGATTGAACAAGCTCCTCATGTTCTATCCAAAAAGGCTAGAGTGGAACAATGGGCTCCCACTCAGCCTGAGGTCCAACCATCCTTCACAATTGACCTTAATATGGGTTTTGAGTCTCCTCAGTCTCAGACCCATGAGCCCAAAACCCAAGCTGAAAACCCTCAGGGAGAGTCTTTAAAGTCCCTTGAGCAGCCAAAAAGGGACAACCCCACCATAGGCTCAATGCCTTTAGACATTGATCAAAGTCCAGGGTCACTAGGCTTCACTTCTATATCCTTTACTGACCTACTAATAGGAGCTGACGAAGAGATTATGTCTCTTCAGGGCAATGATGTTGATCCACAACACCCTCTCAAGGATCAACAGAGCCCAGAGAGATCTCTTATCTCTAGCCCCATCAGCAAGCCTTTACTGAGGTGAGTCCCACTGATGTGGAGGGGACTCATGTAGATTCAGCTGCCACTACTGAAGGAGCCTCAATGGACCATCAGGACAGTGGTAACATTACTGAGACTGAATCTACAACAACCATGCCCTTTGATGACTCTGAAAGAGACATCATTGAGCAAGGGAAACCAGGGCGCCAAGAAACCACATCTGGTGGTGAGGATGAACTTACTAGGTATGTTAACTCATCTCTCCGTGATTCTTCAAAAGAAGATGAGGGAAGACAGCAACTCACCATTGAAGACCTACTTTCTAAAGTCTCAAACCTTGAATCTAAGGTTAGGACTTTAGAGGATAGGTCCGCCACTCAGCAACTTGAGATTGAAAATCTCAAGGCCAAACTAGCTGAGAAACAGATTGAGAGGTCTGTTAGGCGCGTACCAATTCAGGTCTCATTGACCTCTTCCTCCAGCTCATCAAGCTCTCAAGATGATGCTACCAAAAAGGGGGAGAGTGTTCAGGGACAAAGCCAAAGACAAAAGGAACCACAAAGTCAAGCTCTCACTTCCTTAAGTTCAAAATACCCTATGCAACAAGCTTCAGTTTTTCCTGAGCCTCCTCCAGTTGTAATTCAAATGGATCAAAGGATGCTCCAAGATCTCAACAGGTTCTTCAACAAGTTCATGTTGGAATCTGTCATTGAATAGACAAGTCCCGACCTGTCTGTGATTTACTTGGAGCTCAAGAGCTTCAGAGGTTAAATGCACCTTCTACCACTATTGAGGAAGTTGGTCAACCTAAGGTCCAAGTGGAACCTGAGATTAACTTTGAAGGGAAAACAAGGACTGATGGCCTAGCAACTGAAACAATTGGGATAGATAGTGCATTTTCACAGACTTCCAAAGCACAAGTCAAAGCCTCGGAAGAACAATTTCAATCTTCCGAAGCCGAGATTGCAGCTGCGGAAGGACTATTTTCCTTATCCGATGATCTAATAGTCACAGATGCAATCCTAGAACTTGCATCTGAGGTTAATAGGGAGGATTTTCTCACCCAACCCTTAGCTCAAACATCAGCATTAACTCCAGCTCCCATTTCCACTACTCAACCTGAACCTTCCATCCAAGAACCTCCAAAGTCTAGCACTTCCGAAGACATCAAATGAAAGAGGAAGATGACTAAGGAAGAGCTTCAGGAGGAAGAAAGGTTAGAAAAGCTCAAAAAAA